>CM030368.1:2163249-2811706 GCA_017893485.1 Hemerocallis citrina | reverse complement strand
GGGAACAGCGGGGGGCAACCAATCAGATCCTTCCACACAGCGGATCCGCCCCCAAACTCCAAACAGCGACTGGGATCGAGTGCGGCAAAACACAGAACAGCAAAAGCGACCAATAAGATATCACCCTCGCACCGGATCTGCCCCAAACACGGGACAGCAAAGATGGGATTTGGTGTGGCCGAAACACGGGACACTGCACTCAACCAATTGGACTTCTTCTCCTTCTTTACTACGACTGGGCGAGAGAGAGAGAGAGAGCGCGGGAGGGAATGGCGACCGGCGTGGGCACTCGGGGACAGCAGCGGCGATGTGCGGCGGCATTGGTCGGGAAGCGACGCAACACCAGAACGGCGTGAGCGGAAGCTTCGACGGTGAGAGCGACTAGCTCTGTTTCGCGCTCGAAAACAGAGGAGAAGGAACGGGACTCCGACGGGACTTCGACGGCGATGACGAAGGCGGTAGGGGGTCTGCGGTGGATGTAGGGAGTGAGTGGAGAGGGTCGAGGTCCAACGGAGGTGAGCGGAGGCAACGCCTAGGAGTTCGGTGATGGGTTCGATGGGTTTGGCGATGGGTTCGGGTGAGTGGCAATGGCGGAGCGGCACTGCGATGATGGGGATGGTGGGTGGTGGAGCTTTTGACTTCGGCAATGGCGGAGCGCGGCGAGGTCGATGGCATTGGCGCTAGGGGAGGCAGCGATGGAGGTACTGCAGTCGGTTGGAGGAGGAGATGAGGAGAGCAGGAGTGGCCGCGACTGGGGAAGCTTCGAAGGTCTCGACAATGGCAGAAGTCTTCGATGGTGGCAGAGAAGAAGTTGAGGACGAGGTTGAGGACGGGCGGAAGTGTGTCGACAGCGGCTCAAGTGGAGGAAGACGAAGGTGGTTCGAGCGGGGAGTGGTTGATTGGTCGGCAGCAATGGCGGCACACCGATGGGTTTGGCAATGGAAGGAGAGCGAGAGGTGGAGCTTCGAGGTCTGCGATAGAATGGTGAGGTGAGCGGAGAAGATGGTGCTCGACGTGGAAGACGAGCGAAGGTGGGTGCAATGGCGTCGAGGTGCAGAGCGACGTTGGGTGGTCGACTCGAGATGGTTGATGGGTTCGAAGTCCGGAGGAGCAAGAAAAAAGTCGAAGGGGAAATTGGGGAAGCACTGTGTTTCGCTTGGGTTTTCTGTTGGGGAAAAATAGAGAAGAAGGGAGAGAGTGGGAGTAACGGGAGAGAGTGGGAGTAACGGGAGAAAATAATAAATATAATATTAAATAAGGAAGGTAGTTAGAGAGAGTGGGGATGTGGTTACGGGGATGTGGAAAGAGTGGAGAAAAGTAGGAAAATTTGTATGCAGGTGAGTGTATGGGTTTGTGGGTTTGGGTTTAGGGTTAAAGTCCAATAGGAGATGGGCTTGGGATTGGGCTAAAATCCAACAAGAGATGGGCTACTCTTTGGGCTTCAAATGAATATAACATAAATTCAATAATAATTGTGGGCTTCAAACCAAAAAAAAGAGAGACAAGATTTGTAGTTTCGAATATAAATTTGGGTTTCAATAGGAGATTCAAAAGGATTTAAATGCATTGGGATGATTTATACGGAATTTGAAATATAAGAATACATGGAGAAAATAAAAGAAATGGAAATCCATATAATCGGAAACAGAGGTTACAGTTTCTATGTGAAAATTTTGCCCTACTGCCCCCACTTTTTAAAAATATTTAGTGCTCTGCCCCACTTCCCAAAACAATTAGCGATCTGCCCCTGTTTAGGACACGTCAGCATAAACCGTTATTGGAACTATTTTACATTTTTTTTTCATGCCGTTATTTGGAATAACGGCATCAATATATTTCTCTTACAAGTGTGAATCTTCTAACTTTAAAAGGTTCTAAGTATGAAAAAAAACTTATATAAATAATGCCGTTGTCCTGAATAACAGCATTCGAATGACTGATGCCATTATTGGAGATAACGGCATCAGTTATATATAAATATGAACTCTTGCCGTTGTTTGGAAATAGAGAGAATGAATAAAAAGTTTAAAATATATATATATATATATATATATATATATATATATATATATATATATATATATATATATAACTGATGCCGTTATTTGGAATAACGGTATCAGTTATAATTTTTTTTTTTTAGCTTATTCCTCAGAGAGGATGAATAATAAGTTACTTTTTTATTAAAAAAAATTTATAACTGATGCCGTTATTCCAAATAACGGCATTAGTATTGAGAATGCCGTTATTTGAAATAACGGCATCTGTTATAAGGTTTTCACACCTGCAATTTTTTCTCTAAGTGGAGACTACAAGCTGTCGAAAAACAAAACAACCTATGCCGTTATTTCAAATAACGGCATGACATTTTTTTTCCAAACAGATGCCGTTATTTGGAAGAACGGCATCGAAATAACCTATGCCATTTTTTCCAATAATGTTTTTTGCTGACGTGTCCTAAACAAGGGCATATCGCTAATTGTTTTGGGAAGTGAGGTAGAGCGCTAAATATTTTCAAAAAGTGGGGTAGTACGGCAAAATTTTCTTTCTCTGTCATCTTCTCTCATTTTATACACACCGGTAAATCTAGCAACAAAATCAGAATTATTATTCCCATTTGTGGACAATAACAAGCAGAGTTTTTTTTTTTTTTTTTGATAAAAAGATGACTAAGCCATCGCTTTATTAATTAGAAATTAACGAAACAGGAACGGAAATACAGATAAAGCCCGAAGGCAAGCAACATCAAAGTTCAGCTGAAATAAAGAAACAGCCTGAAAGAATCAAAATACATCAAAATAAACAAACATCCACTGAACCAGAAACTGCTAAGTGGTACTCCTCCCTCCCATGAGCTACTCCTCTTCCACTCTCCTCTTCTTCCTGGAACTGAGCAACCATGTCCATTCAAAACAGCAGAATTGAATTTTATGCATCAGAAAAGATAGTCTATGATCAACGCTATTGAAACATAGGTCGTTACGGTCTAGCCAAAGATTCCACAAGATTGATGCCACAAGTAAATCCCAATAACAAGCAGAGTTACAGAGCACTGGTCGAACAACCACAAAATAAAGGGAAAATCCTAATGGCACGGCTGCAAAGGTCCACCGCAGAGACACTTGTTATGGCCAAATGCCGATGCATCAAAGGTTTTCATAAATCCTGCAGTTGGCACGGGCCCGCACAAATGATTATAGCTAGCATTGAAGAAAACTAATCGTCCAAGTTTTGATATCTGGGTTGGAATCCTCCCATAAATCCTATTATTGTTCAAAAACAAACCCACAAGCCTCAACGGGAATCTCACATTAGACAAATCAAATTCCAGCTCGTTACTCGACAGATACAGCCACTCCAGATGTCTCTTCTTCTCCCCAAACAAGAAAGAGGCATCTCCGGTCAACCTATTCTCGGACAAGTCGATGGACGAAATGGAAGACTCCCCGAGAGACCTTGGGATGGGCCCACTGAGCCGGTTTCGGTTTAACGCGATCCAATCAACCCCAAGTTTCGTGCCGAAGCAATCCGGGATGGTACCAGTGAGAGCATTCCAAGAGAGCTGTAGACCGGAGAGCTTCTTTAAGTCACATATCGAGCTTGGTATGGGACCCGAAAGGCGAGGATTGCTCATGATTTTGAGGGATGTGAGGTTGGCGAGCTTGCCTATGGAGGAAGGGATGGGGCCCACAAGGTTGGGGTTCTCCATTATTATGATTTCATGGAGGGAGGAGAGGAGGGAAATGGAGGGAGAGATGGTGCCGACAAGGCCAGTAACGTTTATAACGTAGATGCCAGTGACCCTGTTCGTACCTCCTTCGACGCAGTCTGCAGTATAGATGTTGCAACTGCAGCTGCCGGCATCCGCAGAGGCATTGCCCCAGAACGCCAGTTCAGGGGGATTGCCAAAGGATTTCTGCAAGTCGAGGAGAGCGCGTGCATCGTCAGGGTGGCAATAAGAGGTTGTGGGGTTAGGAAGGAGGAATATTGCTATTGTTACTGAGGAACAGAAGAGGAAGAGGAAACTGAAGGAGGTGGTGGTGGTGTTCATTTTATTTTTTTTTAATTTTAATTTTAATTTTTATTTATTTATTTTTTTTTGTGTGGAATGAAGGAAGGAAGGGAGGAAGGAACGGTGGATTGGAACACTAGACTATAGATAGATGGAGCTGGTTTACAGTTTATTTTATACAAATCCAACAGAGAGGGAATTCTTAATTAATCCATATTAAATAAAAACACATCCTACCTTACAACGCATTCCAGAGGGAGAGACATAGGTCAGTGGGGGTTCAGAACAGAAATCGAGGGAGATTAATATAATCAAAGCATCGGTGTGATGACCTTAGACTGGATGAGAGCATCCCCAGTCGGTTTGCTATTTATGCATAATATGTATATTTTAGTAAAGAGACGTTGTAGTTGTTTGCTATTTATGCATATTTTGACATTTTTGCGACAGCAGATTGCTATACAAGAGAGCAGATGTAGGAATTATGCATATTATACAAAGATCCGTCCCATGCCCAAAAATTATTTTTTAATTCTCAGACGGATCTTCACAATTCGTCGCTTTAAAAAAAAAAATCGTAATTAAAAATTCCAAAATAAAACCTCCCCTCGGAAATATAACCAACTTGACAGTATAAATCTTAAAATATAACCAACTGGCTACTACTAAATTTATCAAATGGATACACTTGCATCACATGGCTATTTTGAGCGAGTGAAACCCAATAGATTCTCTCCTGTGAATTTCGAAAAGATCGATCGCTACACGTTAGGGAGTTCATTAGTTGATTACTTTTAAGATAGATCAGTATTAATGCGCTGCGCTTCTCTGTTGCTTATTTTAAATGCTATATGAAATAAATCAAGCTAATTAAGATTTACAACAGCAGAAGATTCAATCAGCGTTCTAGTTAAAGTTATAACTTACAAGTTTCCATCATGCAGCATAAAAGGAGGCAATAGATTCAGTATCTGATACTGAACAAATGACGATCAGATGCCTACAATTAAGAGGATCTTAACCAACACTCGCCGTTTTTAAGAGACTCAAAAAATGAGGAACTTACAAGCTAAGGACAAAAAGTTCGATGACATTATCAGTTTTAAGTGAATGCTAAAATTATGCATTGTGTTCCGGCAATATTTTGTCACAATTTGCATGAATGAATGTAATATAAGAGCGCCTAGAAGCATGTGTAGAATATCAATCTCAGATTCGCTGCGCCCCATAAGGTGTTATAAAAAAAGGCCTACTACTAAACCATCAAATGGACACATGCATAGTCTTTTATATATATATTATACATGTGTGTGCATGTGTCTCTGTGTGTGTGTGTGAGAGAGAGAGAGAGAGTGAGTTTAGTAGTAATTTTTTATGTCTAGATCCGCTTTAATGAGTTACTTATTTTGAATACAATCTGAACTAGTGAGAATACATTGATTATTCTCACTTGTGAGGGCAGAGAGTAGTAGATTGACTACACAAGGGAAGAAAGAGGAAACAACCATTAAAACTGATGGTTTGCGCAAGATGGTTGGTTTTGAATCTTTTGATCAAACTTGCTCATACCACAGCTAGTTTGAATTTTTTCCCAAACCGTCTACTTTTTGAAAGTTTTTCCCAAACTACCCTACTTTTTTTTTTAAATTCCCAAAACGTCCTACTCGCTTTCTGAAAAAGCGAGTGTGGGTAAAACCCATCGCTTTTTCAGAAAGCGAGTGTGAGGCTTTGGTTTTCGCTAGCCTACACTCGCTTTCTGAAAAAGCGATGGGATTTTTACCCACACACGCTTTCTCAGAAAGCGAGTATCAATTGGGGCTTTTTTAGCTTTCAGATCTCAATTTGGATCTCACTTTCTCTCCATTCTTACTATTGCTTATCTCCCTTCTTACTCTCTCCTTAACTTCAAAACCCTAGCTTCCCAAAATTGACCTCCTACCCACAAAATCTCCTTTAAATCTAAATATATTCACTTAATCTTTCCCAACCCTAGAAAACGTACAATTGAGGAGATTGTGCAAATTTTCCCAGCAGTAAGTGATGGTGGCTTCCCTTGGAGATTACGAGCAATCGTTCCAAAAGGGAGGACAAATTTCGTGGTGAAGAATATAGTTGAGCCTTATACTTGTACGAATCCCACGTTGAATCAAGACCACTGTAAAGTTGATTCTAACCTTGTTTGCAATTTGATTGTTAGTGTCGTAAAGTTTGAGATAGGTTTAACACCGCGGGTCATTATTGAGATAATGAAACTACAATATAATTATCAAATTTCATATAAGAAAACTTGGATTGTAAAACAAAAAACAATTGATAGGTTGTTCGGTACCTTCGAAGAAGCATACACGAAGTTGCCATTTCTTTTATCAGCAATACAAGCAGCAAATCCAGGAACCGTTGTCCACTGAGATAAATATCAGTCTAGTCCTGGCGAGGAAACAATCAAGGGAAACAATTGTTATTAACTATACCAAAATATATAATCTACATATATCTACATATATATATCCAATTTTTACACTATATACCTACATATACTCAAATTGGAATATACTATATAACTACATAAATAAAAACTCAAACTTAATGCTTCAAATTTTTGCTACTTGTCTTTTTAAAGATCCAATGTTTACTTGGAAAATCAATAAATTTGGGTGATTTTAGGTCGAATTAACAAAGATACAATGTTAATGTTTCAAAATTAACACAAAAATTAACAAACATACAATGTTAATGCTTCAAAATTAACACAAAATTAAAAAAGCAAAAGTATGAGAAAATTAACAAACATACAATTGTAGGACGGAACTAAAAAGTTCCATCCCGTGCGGCTATTTTTGCATTTTCCCCACTCTTCATTCAACGGCTGTTTTTGCCCCCACAGATTAATCCAACGGCTAGAAGTTCCGTCACTTTTGGGGGTTTTTTTTTTCCTTTTTCTTCCGACGGATGTTGAACATCCGTCTAAAGAAAAAATTTAATTAAATAATTCATTTTATATCCATTTCGCACGACGACGGATCTTCAAGATCAGTCTTATATTTTTTTATATAAAATTGCTATAATATAACATTTCACGACTGCAGGAAACACTATACTTGCTATATGTATATATGCATTTTGCCATTTTTTTGACAATCACGATTGTGGATGCTCTTATGAGCTGTGTACAGAGTAAAATATTCCACATCAATGCATTGTTGAACAAGATCATACGAATGCGATTACAACTATGATAGAATATATGAAGTATGAACCAAATAGTTGATGGAATTAATTTTTGCAGTTTTCCAGGCCGGATTCCGGCGGTCTCCGGCCACCTGCGGCGCCGGAAAATGAGTGGATTGCGATCCTTTCGTCGAGTACTATTCCGTGGTGTACTCATTTGCCAAAAACGAATTCCGTGGTTGTGGTGTTCATTTATTTATTTATTTATTTAATGTGTGTGGAAGGAAGGGAGGAAGGAATGGTGGATTGGAACACTAGACTATAGATAGATGGAGCTGGTTTACAGTATATTTTATACAAATCCAACAGAGAGAGAATTCTTAATTAATCCATATTAAACAAAAACACATCCTACCTTACAACGCATTCAGAGGGAGAGACATAGGTCAGTGGGGGTTCAGAACAGACATCGAGAGAGATTAATATAATCAAAGCATCGGTGTGATGACCTTAGAGTAGATGAGAGCATCCCCAGTCCGTTTGCTATTTATGCATAATACGCATATTTTAGTTAAAAAGACAATGTAGTCGTTTGCTATTTATGCATATTTTGACAATTTTGCGATAGTAGATTGCTATACATGAGAGCAGATGTAGGAATTATGCATATTATACAGCACGGATCTTCATGCCGAATTTTTTTTTTTTAATTCTCAGACGGATCTTCACAATTCGTCGCTTTAAAAAAAAATCGTAATTAAAAAATTCCAAAATAAAACTTCCCCTATGACGGATCTTCTAGATGCGTTCCTCCTTTCCGCAATTGTAGGATCTTCTAGATGCGTTCCTCCTTTCCGCAATTGTAGGACGGAACTAGAAGTTCTGTCCCTTGTGGCTATTTTGCATTTGCCCCCCTCTTCATTCAATGGCTGTTTTTGCCCCCTCAGATTAATCCAACGGGCTAGAAGTTCTGTCACTTTTTGGGTTTTTTTTCTTTTTCTTCCCAAGGATGTTCAACATCCGTTTAAAGAAAAAATTTAATTAAATAATTCATTTTATATCCATTTCGCACTACGACGGATTTTCAAGATCGGTCTTATATTTTTTTTATATAAAATTGCTATAATATAGCATTTCACGACTGCAGGAAACACTATATTTGCTATATTTATATATGCATTTTGCCATTTTTTTGACAATCGATCATGACCGTGGATGCTCTTATGAGCTGTGTACAGAGTAAAATATTCCACATCAATGCATTGTTCAACAAGATCATACGAATGCGATTACAACTATGATAGAATATACGAAGTATGAACCAAATAGTTGCGAGAAGTAAAGAGTAGTAGTGAAGCTACTTGCACGGTATAATCTTAAGATATAACCAACTGGCTACTACTAAATTTATCAAATGGATACACTTGCATCACATGGCTACTTTGAGCGAGTGAAACCCAATAGATTCTCTCCTGTGAATTTCGAAAAGATCGATCGCTAAACGTTAGGGAGTTCATTAGTTGATTACCTTTAAGATTGATCAGTATTAATGCGCTGCACTTGTCTGTTACTTATTTTAAACGCTATATGAAATAAATCAAGCTAATTAAGATTTACAACAGCAGAAGATTCAATCAGCGTTCTAGTTAAAGTTATATAACTTACAAGTTTCCATCATGCAGCATAAAGGGAAGCAATAGATTCAGTATCTGATACTGAACAAATGACGATCAGATGCCTACAATTAAGAGGATCTTAACCAACACTCGCCGTTTTTAAGAGACTCAAAAAATGAGGAACTTACAAGCTAGGACAAAAAATTCGATGACATTATTAGTTTTAAATGAATGCTAAAATTATGCATTGTGTTCATCAGCAATATTTTGTCACAATTTGCATGAACGAATGTAATATAAGAGTGCCTAGAAGTATGTGTAGAATATCAATCTCAGATTCGCTGTGCCCCATAAGGTGTTATAAAAAAAGGCCTACTACTAAACTATCAAATGGACACATGCATAGTCTTTTTTTATATATATTATACATGTGTGTGCATGTGTCTGTGTGTGTGAGAGAGAGAGAGTGAGTTTAGTAGTAATTTTTTATGTCTAGATCCGCTTTAATGAGTTACTTATTTTGAATACAATCTGAACTAGTGAGAATACATTGATTATTC
Source organism: Hemerocallis citrina (assembly GCA_017893485.1). Taxonomy (NCBI): domain Eukaryota; kingdom Viridiplantae; phylum Streptophyta; class Magnoliopsida; order Asparagales; family Asphodelaceae; genus Hemerocallis; species Hemerocallis citrina. The sequence continues at coordinate 2,802,350 of CM030368.1, read as the reverse complement.
TCACTTGTGAGGGCAGAGAGTAGTAGATTGACTACACAAGGGAAGAAAGAGGAAACAACCATTAAAACTGATGGTTTGCGCAAGATTGTGGGTTTTGAATCTTTTGATCAAACTTGTTCATACCACAGTTAGTTTGAATTTTCACTCGTATTACAAAAACGAATTCCGGGGTGGTGGTGTTCATTTATTTATTTATTTAGGAATGGTGGATGGGAACACTAGACTATAGATAGATGGAGCTGGTTTACAGTTTATTTTATACAAATCCAACAGAGAGAGAATTCTTAATTAATCCATATTAAACAAAAACACATCCTACCTTACAACGCATTCAGAGGGAGAGACATAGGTCAGTGGGGGTTCAGAACAGACATCGAGAGAGATTAATATAATCAAAGCATCGGTGTGATGACCTTAGAGTGGATGAGAGCATCCCCAGTCCGTTTGCTATTTATGCATAATACGCATATTTTAGTTAAAAAGGCATTGTAGTCGTTTGCTATTTATGCATATTTTGACAATTTGGCGACAGTAGATTGCTATACATGAGAGCAGATGTAGGAATTATGTATATTATACAGAACGGATCACGCCGAATTTTTTTTTTTAAATTCTCAGACGGATCTTCACAATTCGTCGCTTTAAAAAAAAAACCGTAATTAAAAAATTCCAAAATAAAACCTCCCCTCTGACGGATCTTCTAGATGCGTTCCTCCTTTGCGCAATTGTAGGACGGAACTAGAAGTTCCGTCCTTTGTGGCGATTTTGCATTTGCCCCCCTCTTCATTCAACGACTGTTTTTGCCCCCTCAGATTAATCCAACGGCTAGAAGTTGTCACTTTTTGTTTTTTTTTTCTTTTTCTTCCGACGGATGTTCAACATCCGTTTAAAGAAAAAATTTAATTAAATAATTCATTTTATATCCATTTCGCACTACGACGGATTTTCAAGATCAGTCTTATATTTTTTTATATAAAATTGCTATAATATAGCATTTCACGACTGCAGGAAACACTTATATTTGCTATATGTATATATGCATTTTGCCCATTTTTTGACAATCGATCATGACCGTGGATGCTCTTATGAGCTGTGTACAGAGTAAAATATTCCACATCAATGCATTGTTCAACAAGATCATACGAATGCGATTACGACTATGATAGAATATATGAAGTATGAACCAAATAGTTGCGAGAAGTGAAGCTACTTGACAGTATAAATCTTAAAATATAACCAACTGGCTACTACTAAATTTATCAAATGGATACACTTGCATCACATGGCTATTTTGAGCGAGTGAAACCCAATAGATTCTCTCCTGTGAATTTCGAAAAGATCGATCGCTAAACGTTAGGGAGTTCATTAGTTGATTACTTTTAAGATAGATCAGTATTAATGCGCTGCACTTGCCTGTTGCTTATTATAAACGCTATATGAAATAAATCAAGCTAATTAAGATTTACAACAGAACATGGCACAAATAGAACATGGCACAAATTTAAGTTAGGCTTTTTTTTTTTGATAAAAGATGACGTCCGTCATCGTTCCATTAATAAGCTATAACGAAACAATTTAAGTTAGTTATACCTGTCTTCATCTGCTTTCCACTTGTGTGTATCCCTGCGGCATCTAATGTATCAATATGCACTCAAATATTCACTTGTCAAGCCACACATGATCCATCCATGCATGCTGCACAGGTACATCAGTGGACTAATCAATATTCAAATGCTGCAAGATTATCTGCACATTATCACAGAAGAAGAAGAATAATAACAATGCCTTGTAAGCCAAGCCAGGCCAATGGGGTCACATTCAAATCTAGCAGCAAAAATTTTAATAACTTGTATTGGTGATTTGGAGGGGGGGGGGGGGGGGGGGGGGGGGGGGAATAAAAAATAAAAACCAAGTAATGGTAATAAATGTATGAGGTCACATTCAAGTCTAGCAGCAAAAATTTTAATAACTTGTATGGGGGAAAAGAAAATGTCAAATTTGAGTACTGGTAATTAAAAGAAACTAATATGAAAGTAGAAATCTAGATACAAAACAGCACGCAACTCTTTCTGGATTCAAGGCCATAATTTTTGAAGTAAAATTTACAACAGAACATGGCACAAATAGAACATGGCACAAATAGAACATGGCACAAATTTAAGTTAGTTATACCTGTCTTCATCTGCTTTCCACTTGTGCGTATCCCTGCAGCATCTAATGTATCAATATGCACACAAATATTCACTTGTCGAGCCACACATGATCCATCCATGCATGCTGCACAGGTACATCAGTGGACTAACCAATATTCAAATGCTGCAAGATTATCTGCACATTATCACAGAAGAAGAAGAATAACAATGCCTTGTAAGCCAAGCCAAGCCAAGCCAATGGGGTCACATTCAAATCTAGCAGCAAAAATTTTAATAACTTGTATTGGTGATTGGGGGGGGGGGGGGGGGGGGGGGGGGGGGGTGAATAAAAAATAAAAACCAAGTAATGGTAATAAATGTATGAGGTCACATTCAAGTCTAGCAGCAAAAAATTTAATAACTTGTATGGGGGAAAAGAAAATGCCAAATTTGAGTACTGGTAATTAAAAGAAACTAATATGAAAGTAGAAATCTAGATACAAAACAGCACACAACTCTTTCTGGATTCAAGACTATAATTTTTGAAGTATAACTTTTCATTGCACACCTTAAATCAAGATAAAAGGTCGAAATAGTTTAGTAGCTGATCACTGACATAAACATTTGGTATGAATATGATTTGGAATTCACACGCAGTACAGGTAGTCATACAATATGACAGCATTGCTTGAGAATTATCTTTACTAAATCACCCAAAATAGGCCAAAAGAAGTTAATTTGTGTTTGATCGGAAGCATTCAATTCCAGTAATTTCTTTAGGCATATGGAAAATTTCTTAGTATTATGATTGATGGCATCTATTAGACTTGTGTTGTCTCATAAACACTCCTCAGTAAATACTTGGTATTTCTTGAGAATTTACGAATCCTTAAATCAGTTTTGTAAGGATTCTCAAAACTTTTTACAGTTTATCTATAAATTATAGTATGATATTGTTATGCCATCTTCTCATTTTATACACCGGTAAATCTACCAACAGAATTATAATTATTATTCCCAGTTGTGGACAATTACAAGCAGAGTTACGGAGCATTGCTCAAACAACCACAAAATAAAGGGGAAATCCTAATGGCACGGCTGCAAAGGTCCACCACAGAGACACCTGTTATGGCTAAATGCCGATGCATCAAAGGTCTTCATAAATCCTGCAGTGGGCACACGCCCACACAAATTATTATAGCTAGCATTGAAGAAAAGTATTCGTCCCAGTTTTGATATCTGGGTTGGAATCCTTCCGTAAATCCTATTATTGTTGAAATACAAACCCAAAAGCCTCAATGGAAAAGTCACATTAGACAAATCAAATTCCAGCTCATTGCTCGACAGATCCAGCCACTCCAGCTGTGCCTTCTTCTCCCCAAACATGAAAGAAGCATCACCAGTCAACCTATTGTGAGACAAGTCAATGGTCGGAATGGAAGATTCCCCGAGAGACCTTGGGATGGGCCCACTGAGCCGGTTTCGGTTAAAGTAGATCCGTCCGGTCTGGAGCTTCTTGCCAATGCAATCAGGGATGGAGCCAGTGAGAGCATTCCAAGAGAGGTCAATATCAGTGAGCTTCTTTAAGTCACATATTGAGCTTGGTATGGGACCCGACAGGCGAGGATTGATGAAGATTTTGATGGATGTGAGGTTGGTGAGTTTGCCGATGGAGGAAGGGATACGGCCCACCAGGTTGGGATTGTCCATTATTACGATTTCATCAAGGGAGGAGAGAAGGGAAATGGAGGAAGAGATGGAGCCGACAAGGCCAGTAACGTTTGTAATGATGATGCCAGTGACTCTGTTACTGCCTAATGGATCGCAAAGTACATTTTCGCTGAGGCAACAGTCAGCAGAGGCATTGCCCCACGAGGCCAACCCAGGGGGATTGCCAAATGATTTCTTCAAGTCGAGGAGCGCGCGTGCATCGTCAGGGTGGCAATAAGAAGTGGTGGGGTTAGGAAGGAAGAATATCGTTACTGAGGAAGAGAGGAGGAAGAGGAAACTGAAGGAGATGGTGTTCATTTTTGTGGAAGGAATGGGGATCGGAACACTAGATAGATGGAGCTTTGTATTTGTAAGTGGACGTGGGGGCGGAAAAATCTCATGCTATGAGAATGGCTTAGAGCATCCACAATGGTGTTTCTCATTTTGTAAAAAATGACAGCTAGCAGTAGCAAATAGCGATAGTTGTTGCAGTGGTTGTTTGCTATAAGTTTCTCATTTTTTTAAAAATTTTGCGTGGGACGGTACAACATTTACTGTTGCGCAATTTTTTTTTTGAAAAAAGCGAGCGACGGTACATGTTGTACCATCTCATTCGTTTAAAAAAATAATTAAAAAATTTAATTACTTATTAACTATTAAAATATGTTAATTAAATAAATTAAATAATATAATAATAACTAAACCTAATTAAAAACTAACTAAACCTAATTAACTAAACCTAATCTACCCACTAATAAAGCCACAATTCAAGGACGGTATATGTTGTACTGTCCGAGAATTGTGGGATTTTTTTTTTTAAATGAAATCTGGCCGTTGGATTTTTAATAATAATAATAATAATAATAATAATAATAAATGGGACGATATATGTTATACCGTCCGACCCCTGTTTAAAAAATAATAATAATAATAATTTTTGGGACGGTATATGTTATACCGTCCGTCTCGATTAAAAAAAATTAAAATAAGAGGAACGGTATATGTTGTACCGTCCTTTATAATTTGAAAATCGCTATTTTGTTTCTCATTTTTGAGAATCAACTGTAGCCAATTTGCTAAAAAATGGCAAAATAGAAAACGATTGCAGCGTGTCATTTGCCAAAAAATGGCAAATTGGCAAATATACCAAAAGACTGTGGATGCTCTTAGAGCATCCACAATCGATTTGCTATATTTGCCAATTTCTCATTTTTTGAGAAACAAGGTGCTGCAGTTGTTTGCTATTTTGTCATAAAATGGCAAATTCGCTACAGTTGTTTCTCATTTTTTAGAAACGGAATGGATATATTTGCCAATTTCTCATTTTTTGAGAAACAAGGTGCTGCAGTTGTTTGCTATTCTGTCATAAAATGGCAAATTCGCTACAGTCGTTTCTCATTTTTTAGAAACGGAATTGCGATTTTCAAATTATAGGAGACGGAACAACATGTTCCGTCCCAATTATTTTATTTTATTTTTTAGATCATCGGACGAGACAACATGTCCCGTCCCAAATTTTTTTTTTTTAAAACAGAGAGGTCGGACGAGACAACATGTCCCGTCCCAAATTTTTTTTTTTTTTAAAACAGAGAGGTCGGACGATACAACATGTATCGTCCTTCCCCTTTTATTTTTTATTTCTTTTTATAAATTCCTCAAACGGGACATGTTATCCCGTTTGATCACAAAAGTGATCGGACGGGACATGTCCCATCCCATGAGGATTTTAATTTTATTTTTTTTGAATTATTTATTTCCATTTTGCCCTCCAACGTCTCTTTTCGTTTAAATTCCTCAAACGGTTGTATCGTCTTTTCGTCTGACTATAAAAGTGAGAAAATTTTAGCAAACCACCACTGTAGACATAATCCCTATTTCCTATTTTCTATTACTGGAGATGTCATTTTCTCAAAAATGAAAAACACCATTGTGGATGCTCTTATGAGCTCTATAAATATTAAAATATTTCAAAGTCAGTCCACTGAATTTCAGACTAACCCCTATATATAGATAATGTTTATTAATATATCAGCTTTGTGGCGGGTTTGCTTATTTTCAACACAATCTGAATTAGTGAGAAATGAGAATACAATAATTAATCATTCTTACTTGTGGGGGCAGAGAGAACATTGACTCCACAAAGGAAGCTAGAAAAGAACCAGTACAAGTCACAGATCATATGAATGCGATTACAGCCAGGTCTACAAACAACAGCAGCTATGATAGGGTATATTTTATACAAATCCAACAGAGAGGGAATTCTTATTAAATAACAACCCATCGCACTGTACAACGCATTCAGAGGGGACAAATTAATATATGCAGATTTTTTTATTTTTAAAATATATGCAGATACTGTTGTGATAAGCTTATGAGCTGTATAAGTATTAAAATATATCAAAGTAGAGGCAGAATGCATTGTTTAACTAGTATCATATATTGTTTTCGTTACTATCTTATGAAGGAAACATGGTGGTTATACTCCACCAATTTTTTTAAATTTTTTTTTAAAGCATCATATATTCTTGTCAAGGATACCATACAAAGAATTTGCGGTGCCCAGTCTGCCTTAGGCAAATACAAAAAAAAAAAAAAAAAAAAAACAATTTTTTTTTTTTTTTTTTTTGTTGGGGGGGTACTGCTCAGAGGAAGGGCGAACCTCTCCAGCGATGGCAACGTCGACGGCCGACCTTCCTCTTCCCCCACGGCCCGGCCGTCACCTCCGGGCGTCCTCGCCAGCTCAGGAATAACCATATTATAGTTGAACTTGTCAAGCTGGATGTCAGGGTAGTAATACTTTTAAAAAAAAAAAAAAAAAAACTATGAGAAGGTACGTCCCCTATAATTTGGAAATCGTCAATTCGTTTATCAAATATAAGAAGAAACTGTAGCTTTTTTGTCATAATATGGCAAAATAGAAAACGACTGCAGACCTACGTTTCTCATAATATGAAATGACAAATATAGCAAACGATTGTGGATGCTCTAAAGGAAGCTAATGTGAAAGTAGAAATTTAGATACAAAACAGCACACAACTCTTTCTGGATTCAAGGCTATAATTTTTGAACTATAATTTTTCATTGCACACCCTAAATCAAGATATAAGATCGAAATACTTTAGTAGCTGATCACCGACAAATTAAAAAAAGTTTGGTATGATCCAATTCACATGCAGTACAAGTAGTCATACAATATGACAGAATTGCTTGAGAATTATCCTTACTAAATCACCCAAAACAGGCCAAAAGTTAATTTGTGTATGAACGGAAGCAGTCAATTCCAGGAATTTCTTTAGGCAAATTGAAATTTTTATGTTAGTATTATTATTGACGGCATATCATATATTAGACTTTGTGTTGTCTCATAAACTACACACTTATTAGTATTTCTTGAGAGCTTACGAAATCTATAAATCAGTTTTCTAAGGATTCTCAAAACTATTTTACAGTATAAATTATATATAGTGTTACCGCTGATTTCGGTGTGGGGGTAAACAGATAGAATTTGTGAGTCCGAGTACAACCTGAACAGTTGACTCAAGCCTTCTTGCTCCTGGCGCAACCTGCAAGGAAGTGCGAGACACCGGGGTTGATTCCGGCGACGCACCCTCCGACGCTCTTGTCAGTAATCAGAAGAGATTAAGAAAGAGCTTAAAAGTGGTGGAAGAGTGATTAACCTGGTCATGGTGGTAGAGGGGTAGTATTTATAGTCGCCATTGGAACGGTTAGGGGCCTGATTTCCTGCCTAACAGCCAGGAGGAAAATCCTCCTATTCTGTTTTGGGAAATTAGCCCTTGATTTCCGGTGGGAACAAATCAGGGCTGTCGGATTGATTTAGTCAAATCAATGGCCCTGATTTTCCTCTTGATGATCTGGGTTTGTATCGGGTCGGGACCCGTGCCCAGTTATGGTGGACCCGTTCGCGGGTTGTCGGTTCTGTGAGAAGGAAACCCGATACCCGTTTTGGGTCCATTTGTATATGAAATTACCTTTTTACCCCCGAGTATCAAGATTCGTGCTCGATCTGGACGGTCCCGATTTAGCCCCATTTTTAGCCATATCACGAGCCCCCCACTCCTAAAGGTTGAGCGTGATCAGCCTTTAAGGAGTAGTTTAACTGTTTCGGTGGCTAGTGGAGTTGTATCAGAGTCCAAATGGAGGGTTTTGAGTCTCGAAGGGGGTAGTGAGGTAATTTTTGATGCTGCGTGCTGTTCTCTAGCCATTTCGTGTATCTGACGGTCTTTTATCTATTTTTTCGAAGTATTTATTTAGTTTTGCGGTGTATTTGCTAATCGTTTGGGGGTCTTAACAGTACATTCTAGGTAATAATCGTTCGTCCAGGGGCTCAAAAATGTGCTCCCGAATTTTCAATTATTTTCTAGAATTTTTAGTTAATTTTTTTGAATTTTTAGCAATTTTTTCGCAATTTTTAAATAAATAAAACGATTTAAATAAATAAAAAACGATTTAATACCGATTAATGACGTGGCTTGGTCTGAGCTGTTGATCATGGACGAGCACGAACTTCGGAAAGATCTGATGGCCGTTGTCGCTCGGCGGCGCTTTTCTCCGTTGACGAGCTCGGAATGGCACTTGCTCGGTTGCCGACCGAAGACAGGGGTCTCGGCAGCCCGAGCGACGTGGCGCAATCTGAGCCGTCGGATGATGGTGTGAATCCCAAGAAAATGCTATCTTGTCTTTTAGTGCACGTGGCACAATCTGAACCGTTCATCGTCGAGAGCACGAATTTCTGGGAGATCCACCGGTTGTAGTGGCTCGGTGTCTTTTTTCTCCGTTTACGAGCTCGGAATGGCACTTGCTCGGCTACCGACCGAGGACGGGGGGTCTCAGCAGGCCGAGCGACGTGGCGCAATCTGAGCCGTCGGATGACGACGCGCATCTCGGGACGGGCACATTTCTCGAGAGAACACTATCTTGTTTTTTAGTGCACGTGGCACAATCTGAACCGTTCATCGTCGAGAGCACGAATTTCTGGGAGATCCACCGGTTGTAGTGGCTCGGTGTCTTTTTTCTCCGTTTACGAGCTCGGAATGGCACTTGCTCGGCTACCGACCGAGGACGGGGGGTCTCAGCAGGCCGAGCGACGTGGTGCAATCTGAGCCGTCGGATGACGACGCGCATCTCGGGACGGGCACATTTCCCGAGAGAACACTATCTTGTCGTTTAGTGTCCTCGGCGAGATCTGGGCCGTCTGATTGAGATCAGGCGCGATTTTTGAGGAGAAAGTGAGTTTTCTCCGTTTGCGAGCTCGGAAAGGCACTTGCTCGGAATCCGACCGAAGAAGGGGGGTCTCGGCAGGCCGAGCGACGTGGCGCAGTCTGAGCCGTTGGATGACGACGCGCATCTCAAGACGGGCGCATTTCTCAAGAAAACACTATCTTGTCGTTTAGTGTCCTCGGCGAGATCTGGGCCGTCTGATCGAGATCAGGCGCGATTTTTGAGGAGAAAGTGAGTTTTCTCCGTTTGCGAGCTCGGAAAGGCACTTGCTCGTCCGCCGACCGGAGAGAGGGGGTCCCGGCGAATCCGAGCGATGCGGCGCGAACTGTCTCGTGATGACTCTGTTTTCAAGGTCATTAATGGTGCTCCGGGGTTTGTGCGGCGTTCCACCTTTCCCAGGTCATTAAGGTTAACCCCTTCAATTAATGCGTGGCGTTTCAACTTCCGAGGGCCATAATGGCTGGTTCTTGAAGGTTAGGCTATAAGTACCCCATTCCCTTTGTTATTTCAGTCGCAATCAACATAGAGTTTCAGACCTCGGAGGTATCTGCCTTGGGTGGCTTTTCATTTGAGGTCCGGAGGGGTGGTTGCTCTTCTGCCTGGTTTTCCCTCTGTTCTTGACGGCCCCAAAGTGGATGTCAGGAGCGGAGGGAACGAGGCAGTAGTGGTGACGACCGTAGTCCGGACCCGAGGGATGAGTCACTTCGGAAGGACGGGAGGTCGCCCTGTTGTCTTGTTCTTTTCCCGTTCCTCACTGCTCCGAAGGGGATGTTAGGAGCGGGAGGGAATAAGGTAGAAGTGGCGACGACCATAGTCCGGACCCGGGGTGTGGGCTACTTCGGAAGGACGGGTGGTCGTTCTTCCACCAAGATCTTCTGCCTTCCCTGTTTGCTCCGCAGCGGGTGTCTGGGTCGGCAGAGATCATGGTGGGAGAGGTGATCATCCATGTCCGAATCCGAGGGGTGAGCTTGTTCGGAAGGACGAGCGGTCGTTCCCCCACCATGATTTTTTCCGGACCATCTGAGCTCGTTGTTTGCAACTGTGAAGGCGCGGTTGCCAGAGTCCTCTGCCAGGCCAAGCCTTCCAGTTGCAACCAACTAGCTTGGAATGGTGCGCTTCTCCTGATCTCTGAGTGTTGATGGGCCCCCTCCCATCTCTGTCTTCCTTCCGGGTTGTCGGCTCCTGATGGATGTCAACCCGGAGAAGTTAGAGATGGGGGAGTGCCGATCTGTCTTTGACCGGGGCCCGTGGGTCGGCGGAATGCCGACCGAGACACGGGACCTTGGGGGTGCTCGCCGAGGGCGGTGCCTTAAAACTTTGAATCAAAATTTTTCCTGGTTCCTCTAGACATAGGTGGGGCGTCCGAGGGTTCAATCGTCCGAGCGACGTGGTGCGACCCGAGCCGTTGGATGATGGCGCGCATCTCGAGACGGGCACATTTCTCCAGAAAATACTATCTTGTCGTCTAGTGTTCTCGGCGAGATCTGGGCCGTCTGATCGAGATCTGATGCGAAAATTGAGGAGAAAGTGCGTTTTCCCCGTTTGCAGGCTCGGGAAGGCACTTGCTCGGAGCCGACCGGAGGCTTCTGCAATCTGGCTCGGATTGCATGTTGCTCGGATTTGGACCACGTTGCGCTGAGTTAGTTGACTTGGTGAAGAAGGCAGTTGTATTGGGCCTTCGCGACGTTTCGAGAGCGGCCCAAAAGTCGCGTTCCTTCGCTTGGAAGTCCAAAGGACGTTCCATTTTACTATAAATCTTCACCCCCCCCCCTTAGACCAAGTCTCACTTTTCACTTTTACTCTCTCTCTTCAGTTTTTACTTTGCCTTCGAAGTTTTTAGCTCTTGGGTGGCAGTACTAGCGGACGCGGCAAGGCGTTTCCCTTTTCCGGTGATCTTTCCGACCGTAGCTGTCACTTCGAGGTCAGTTTCTCTCCCTTCTCTTTTAGAAAAATGGTTAAGATTACGCTCTCGGATGAGACCCCGCCTCGGAGCAAGCAGTAGGCCGAGGGGGAGAAGGGAAGGAGGTAGTGGAGCCGAGTGACCAGGATGTCGTTCGTCCGGACAGAGAGGGCGAAGTGGCCGAGCAGCCTAAGGAGGTCAAGGCGGTGTCCCAGAAGGGTAAGGCCGTGGTCACGATCGTGGAGACGCCGAAGACGGCGGGAGCGTTCGGTCGGCAGCCCATATCTCTGTCGAAAGTGGGAGGTGTACGGGACTATGCCGAGGACGTCTTGGAGAAAGTGACCCAGGGCACGGCTAAATTGGTGGAGGAGAATGAGCCGAGGGAGCTGACCGAGGTGGATCATACCATCTCAACTCTTACGGAGGCCGACCTTCACTTGATCCGAGAGGGTTTCCGGATCTCTGCCGACCACGGGCTACTTCTTCCTGGGCCCGGTTTCCGAGCGAACACGAAGTCTTCCTCGGATATGTGTGTCTTTCCCGTCGACTCCTTGATTGCCGGGCTCCGTTTTCCCCTCCACCCGTTCGTCGTCGAGGTCTTGGCGTGGTACGGCTTGAGCCCCGCCCAGCTGATGCCGAACACATGGAGGCACGTCATGGCATTCGTCCTCCGATGCCAAGAGGTCGGCGCCGAGCCGAGTATGTTCCTCTTTCGGAGTCTATACCGACCCTGCCAGCCGAGGCGAGACGAACAAAGGTTCTATCTTTCGCCCCGAACGGGCGTGAAGCTGATCGAGAATCCGGACTCGATCAAACATTGGAAGGAGAAGTTCTTCCTCATCCGAGCCCCCGCTCCGTGGGTGATACCGACGGTTTGGGCAAAGGATGGTCGGCCCAAGCGGACCAAGAAGGAGCGGCGCTGAGTGATGAGGAGGCAGAGGTCCAGAAGAAGCTCCTCGCCCTGCCAGCGCTAAGCTGGAAAGAAATCACTGAGGAGGACCTGTTCCGAGGGGATCTCAGTCCGATCGACCCTAGTATGCTTCTGGTATTTATATTCTCTGCTTAAAGTTCATGAAAATTTTTCTAAGTTTTTTCATTCGGCCTGTGCAGAGACGATGAAGCTGGACTACAAAGCTCTGGTGGCGAAGGGCCGGTCGGAGCAGGAGGCGAAGAAGAAGAGGCCTGCGGCGGGGCCTCAGGACAACCGAGCCTCGAAGAAGGCTTCGGTTGTGAAGGCTGCCGACCAACCGAAGGTCATGGTCGCCGAGCAGGGGGACATCATGGTCCTCGACCCTCCTGCCTCGGATGCGCCGACACCGACCCCGAAGGGGGACGCCTCCGGTTCGTCGAGCGGTGCATTCGGCGTGACAGAGGTGTTGTCCCTCCAAGTTCCGCCCCTCACTGCCGAGGCGGAGAAGATCTTGACCGAACGTCATAAGCAGATCTTCGTCCCCGACTGGCAGGTGATGAAGGTCGACGGCTTCTTGGGCGACGGCAACATCTGCATGGAGGCGGTGAAGCACTTGCCGACCCCAAAGGGCCGAGCGACCCTGAAGGCCGGGCAAGCAGGGAACGCCCTAATGCAGATTGCTCGGAATACTATATCGGTAAGTGGGCCGGGCTCTCCCCCATTGGAATTTCTTTCCTAGAGTTTTTTTTTTTTTCAAGTCTTTGGATTCGGATTTTAAACTGTTGTTCTTTTCCAGACCCTCTGCCACTTCAACTTCCTGCTCGAGGAGCTTGCGAACAAGGAGCAGGAGAAGGAACGGGAGAGGGCGGAGCGCGTCAAGGCCACGCAGCGGCTTGATGCCGAGTAGCTCCTCTCGACGAAGAGGGCCGCCGAGGTGAAGGGGCTGGAGCAGCAGCTGGCCAACGCCATTCAGCTGTCGAAGGATGCGGCGGCCAAACTTGAGGCCTCGGAGAAGGAGGCTGCCGAGCTGAAGGAGGCACTGGCCAACGCTCGGTCGGAAGCGGGGAAGGAGCGGAAGAGGGCCGACAAGATCATGTCCAAACACCAGAAGAAGCTGAAGAGGGTGAGGAAGGCCGTGCAGGAGGAGGCCGCGCAGCACATGCTCCAGAACATGGAGGATGCCTACGGTCGAGCCCTGCTCCATGTAGCTGCCAAGAACCCGGGCTTCGACACCTCCCTCTACCACTTTTACGACCCCGTGGAAGGGGAGGAGGGTGTCCCCGAGGGGTTGCTCGGCCCTGCGGGGGAGACGGAAGTCGTCGAAGTCCCCGGGGAGATCGAAGCCGAGGGCGAGGAGGAGGACGACTCCGAGGAGGAGAGCTGGAGTGAGGCCGAGGGCGAGGGCGAAGGCGAGAACAAGGGCGAGGGGTCGACGGACCCGAACGATAAAAAGATCGACCCCTGACTTGTTAGCCTCTTTTAGTCTTTCGTAGTTTTGCTCTTCTTTTTGTAAGCCTAACTGCGGACTGGCCACCGCTTTTTGTAAAACTTTCTCCTCGGTTTTGAATGAAAATATTTTGTTTGGCTAAAATTTGTCCAAGTATTGAGTCCCGGTTTTTGAATGTGATTGTGTTGTAAATGTTTCCGAGCGTGGGCCCATCGGATTTATCTCCGCTTTTCAGGTTAAGTTTGGTCCGATCACGGAGGTTTCGTACTTCCGTAAAGAGCTGGCCAAAACGAAGCGTGAGCTCTCGGACAGCCGACAGAGGCGGTTTCTCCTGCTCGGCCAGCTGGAAGAGGCGAAGGCAGCTGTGCGGAGGTATTGTCGCGAGCTGTGGCAACTGCGGAAGTACCCCCAAGCTCCTTGTCCCGAAGGGGAAGTCCAGCGACTCCGTAGAGAGCTCACTGCTGCCGAGCAGAAGAATGACGACCTTTTGGCCGAGGTCCAACACTTGGTTATCGGAGAAAGAACGCTCGGCAGCGGAAGAGAAGCTGACTTCCGAGCTGGAGAAGGCGTCGGTCGAGCGCAAGAGGCTACTGGCCGAGGTCGACAAGCTCAGAAGGATCACGATAGACAGGGGGATCGAGGTCACCCACCTCCGACGGCTCGCGGCCGATGGTGCTAACGCCTCTGGCTCGTCGAGGCCCTCTCGTCCGAGGAGATCGGCAATGGACGACGCCCTGAGGGGAAGAATCATTGAACTGGAGGAGGAGATCGCGTCGCTCAAGCCTGTACCAGAGAGGGCTAACATCCGCAGTACGTCGTGCACCCGCGAAGAGAGCGAGAGGGGGATTTCTTTTTACGAACTCGCAACACGTTCGACTGCGGCCAGGCGGAGCCCTGCCGATGCTCAGAGTAGCGCAGCCGTCTTGTCGAGCGGAGCCTCGGCCGGTGCCACTATTAGGGTCGGCAGCGAAGGGGGTTCACGCTTCGTTGGTATAGGGTCGAGTTCGGAGGGCAGGCCTCGTCGTCCTCGCATTTCCCTGAACCGAAGCGTCCCCCTTCCGAAGAGGCCCTGATCATGTCCTTTTATGTTCCTTGGAATTTGTTGTAAAACTTTGTGGTAGAGTCGGTCTTGATGTATGTGGAGACAATGTATATGAGTTTGTAAGTTTGTTTGAATAATTTTCCAAGTCTTGTGCCTCGGAAGTGTATTAACAGCTTGCAATTCGTTCTCCTTTCATTTCAGCTCGAGGCGGCCGACCCCTCTATTGATTCCCACGGCTCGGATGATGACTCTGAATCCGAGGCAACTTCGGGGACGGTGGTTTTGAGTCCTCGAAGCTCCGAGCTGGAGCTATGCCGAGCCGAAGGTGAGCGGACCCACCTTTTGTCCGTCCTCGACCTACGGGATGCCGAGATCCAACGCTTGGAGAACAAAATCGCCGAGCTATGCCCTGTAGGAGGGGACGAAGATTCGCAGACCGCTTTCAGCAACGCTCTTCGGATCAAGTGCATTCGGCACAACCAGTCGAAGATTATAGCCGAGCGGGAGGATTTGCTCTCGGAGATTCGACACTTGCAGACTGTGGTAGCGAAGCTCCGGAATGAAGCGGGGGAGCCATCAGCCGAGGAGGACGGACAGTCGACCGAACGGTCTAGTGACGATGTTTCCATATGAGGGCACTTTATAGTGGGTCGGCATCGTGTATTTTATTTGCGAACATTTTGTAACCATGGAACAGATGTGTTTTGTATTACAGCCTGGTTGTTGAATAAAGCATCTTTCATTGCTCTGCACATCTGTCTTGCTTATAACTGTGTTGGTCGTGCCGAGGTCCTCGAACCGAGCGTCGTAGCTTCGTCGGCGAGAGTGTTGAACCGAGCGGGTTCCTATACGCACGGTATTTTGTCGTTTTAGCGACCCTGACGAGGTACGACGCGAACTCCTAGGCAGCTCTGTCCCCAAGAAAGTGTTATCTTGTCGTTTAGCGCAGGTGGCAAGATCTGAGCCGTTGATTGTGAGCACGAATCTCGAGGCGGCTCAGTTCCCAAGAAAGTGTTATATTGTCGTTTAGCGCAGGTGGCAAGATCTGAGCCGTTGATTGTGAGCACGAATCTCGAGGCGGCTCAGTTCCCAAGAAAACGCTATCTTGTCGTTTAGCGTTGGTGGCACGATCTGGGCCGTCTGATAGAGATCATGCACGAAAGTTGAGGAGAAAGTGTGTTTTCTCCGTTTACGAGCTCGGAAAGGCACTTGCTCGGCTGCCGACCGAAGACAGGGGGACTCGGCGAACCCGGGCGACATGGCGCAATCTGAGCCGTCGGATGGCGACGCGCATCTCGAGACGGGCACACTTCTCAAGAAAACACTATCTTGTCGTTTAGTGTCTTCGGAGAGATCTGGGCCATCTGATCGGGATCAAGCGCGATTTTTGAGGAGAAAGTGAGTTTTCTCCGTTTGCAGGGTCGGAATGGCACTTGCTCGGATTCCGACCGGGGGGTGGTCCCACCCTTCTCATCCTCTTACGTCTCTAGGGATAAGCCGAGCGCCTGCCACAACGTAGGAGCTTTCCTGAAGGTAATCTTTAGGGGTGGACTTTAACCAAGTGTTTGGCTTCGGGATTATTGCGCAGTTCGACGGCTGTGGGAGCAATTCCGAACGGTGATCTACCCCTGGCACGTCCGGGGACGAGCCGGGGAGGTAAAGTCGAACCGAGTGTTGGACTCCGAACCATCGGTGTTATTTCAACGGCTGTGGGAGCAATTCCGAACGGTGATCTACCCCTGGCTCGTCCAGGGACGAGCCGAGGAGGTAAAGTCGAACCGAGTGTTGGACTCCGAACCATTGGTGTTAGTTCAACGGTTGTGGGAGCAATTCCGAATGGTGATCTACCCCTGGCACGTCCGGGGACGAGCTGAGGAGGTAAAGTCGAACCGAGTGTTGGACTCCGAACCATTGGTGTTAGTTCAACGGTTGTGGGAGCAGTTCCGAACGACAGTCTACCCCTGGTTCGTCCGAGGATGAGCCGAGGGGGTGAGGTCGAACCGAACGTGGACTCCGAACCATTGGTTGAAATCACAATTTAAAGAGCACATGATAAGAGCGGAGAGAAGTATACAAATTCATAAGTACGAAGAGAGCTTTCTTTATTGATAATCAACGGCGAACCGTTTTACATAGTACAATTCATGAAAATAGGTTACAACTTGGAGGAGAGGAATGGTTCGACACCTCTGGTTACTCAGAGAGGCGCCGGGGCGCTCTCTTGGTATTTCAGAAGGTGGTCGGCATTCCAGATCCTCGAAAATTCTCTGCCCTCCAGGTCCTCAAGACGGTATGTTCCGGACCGAACTACCCTCGTGATCCTGTACGGCCCTTCCCAGTTCGGAGCCAGCTTGCTCTTCTGACTGGGGAAGGATACAGCTAGCTTTCTCAAGACCAAGTCTCCTTGCTTAAGGTTGGCGGGTCGGACCTTTTTGTTGTACGCTAGTTCAATCCTTCTCCGGTACATCTGCTGCCGAATTGACGCCCTTTCTCTCAGTTCATCTATCAGGTCTAAGTCTGCTCTGAGGTCCCTGGCATTCTGTGCTTCGTCATAGGCTGTGAGCCGAGGGGAAGGTATTCCGACCTCGAGAGGTATCACGGCCTCGGATCCATAGGTGAGGTTGAAGGGGGACTCGCCTGTAGGGGTCCGCTTGCTCGTGCGGTAGTTCCACAGGACGTTGGGGAGTTGGTCGACCCATAAGCCCTTGGAACTCTTGTCTAGCCTTTTCTTGATGCCTGCGAGGATCTGCCGATTAGCATTTTCGGCCAGTCCGTTCGACTGAGGGTGGGAGACGGACGAGAAGCGCTGCTGGATGGCTAGGTCGTCGCATAGGGCTCGGAATGCTGCGCCAGTGAACTGAGCCCCGTTGTCTGTCACGAGGACGCGGGGAACGCCGAACCTACAAATGATGCTCTTCCAGAAGAACTGTACCACCTTGTTCTTGGTTATAGTGGCGAGGGGCTCGGCCTCGACCCACTTCGAGAAGTAGTCGATGGCCACGACCAAGAACTTGAACTGACCCGGAGCCGGAGGGAAAGGCCCTAGTAAATCCATCCCCCACATTGTGAAGGGGATCGGACTTGATAGGGAGGCGAGGTTGGCCTGAGGGAGGCAACGGATGCTGGAGTGTCTCTGACAAGAGCGGCATTGCCGAACGTGTCGCTCGGCGTCTTGAAGGAGGGTCGGCCAGAAGTATCCATAATTTAAAGCTTTTCGGGCCAAGGACCTGAATCCTGAGTGTGCTCCTCCAATGCCCTCGTGGAGCTCTTGTAGGGCATATTCGGCCTGCTCCGGAGAGAGGCACCTTAGGTACGGTCGGCCGTCTATTTGAGAGAAAGAGCGTTTGTATAGGATGCCCTCGATCAAGACATACCGCTCGGCCCGGGTTCTGACGCGGCGCGCCTCTTTGGGGTCTTCGGGTAGGAGCCCGTCCCTCAAGAACTCCACCAAAGGCTTCAACCAGTTATCTTGTAGTATTACCGGCAACGATTCCGCCGAGCCAGGTGCCTCGTCTTCGATGCTCGGCTTAGAGAGGACCTCGATCAGTACGGTCTGTTCGAGACCTTGCAGGGAGGACGAGGCCAATTTGGAGAGGGCATCGGCCTGAGAGTTCTCTTCACGAGGGACCCGCTGGATGAGCGCTTCCTCGAACCGGCCCATGAGGTCCCGAACCCTTGCAAGGTACTTCGCCATCCGCTCATCCCGAGCCTCGTACTCGCCCAAGACTTGGTTCACGACGAGCTGGGAATCGCTGTGGATTCGGAGGCGCTGCGCCCCAGCACTTCGTGCAAGTCCGAGACCAGCGATGAGTGCTTCGTACTCTGCCTCGTTGTTGGAGGCCTTGAAGTTCATACGGATCGCGTACTGGAGGACGAAGTTGTCAGGGCCGTTCAGAATGATGCCGGCGCCGCTTCCTTCATTACAAGAGGATCCGTCGACGAAGACTGACCAAACGGGGGGTCCCTTCGGGACGTGGCCGACCTCAGGGATAGTGGACTCTACGATGAAGTCGACGAGTGCCTGCGCCTTAATTGCTGTCCGAGGTTGGTAAGAGATGTCATGCTGGCTCAGCTCTATGGACCACTTCATCAGCCGGCCCGAGGTCTCAGGCTTGTGGAGTATCTGCTTTAGGGGTTAGTCGGTGAGGACAACGATCGAGTGGGACTGAAAGTACGGCCGGAGCTTCCTTGCAGCTGTGACTAGGGCGTAGGCCATCTTCTCTATCCTCGGATAGCGGCGCTCGGCGTCCCGAAGCACCTTGCTCACGTAGTAGATAGGCCTTTGGGTTCGATCCTCCTCTCTCACCAAGACAGCGCTCAATGTCTGCTCGGAGGCAGCCAAGTAGACGAAGAGGGTCTCGCCCGGGACCGGTTTGCTGAGCAGAGGGGGGTTCACCAAGTAGGCCTTCAGCTGGTCGAACGAATCCTGTTGTGGTTGGCCCCATTCAAAACCCTTAGCCCCCCTGAGTGCTTTGAAGAAAGGGAGGCACTTTTCCCCCGACTTCGAGAGGAACCGACCGATAGCAGCGAGCCGACCAGTAAGCTTCTGCACTTCTTTAATGTTCCGAGGTGGGGCCATGTCTAATATGGCCTTAATCTTCTCGGGATTAGCTTCGATTCCTCGTTGGCTCACCATGAAGCCGAGGAACTTTCCCGAAGAGACCCCGAACGCACACTTGTTCGGGTTCAGCCGCATGCTGTGCTTCCTCAACACGCCAAAGGCCTCCTGGAGGTCGGCCACATGATCAGTGCCTCGGACGCTTTTGACGAGCATGTCGTCAACGTACACCTCCATGTTCCGGCCTATCTGGTTACGGAAAACCTTGTTGACGATGCGCTGGTAGGTGGCGCCCGCGTTCTTCAAGCCGAACGGCATGACCCAGTAGCAGTAGAGGCCTTCGTCGGTGACGAAGGAGGTCTTCGGAATGTCCGGAGGGAACATTCGGATTTGATTGTACCCCGAGAAGGCGTCCATGAAGCTGAGGAGCTCATGGCCCGAGGTGGCGTCAATAAGGGTGTCGATGTTCGGGAGAGGGAATGGATCCTTCGGACACGCCTTGTTCAGGTCGGTGAAGTCAATGCAGATCCTCCACGAGCCATTAGACTTCTTGACCATTACAACATTCGACAGCCACTCGGGGTAATTTACCTCCTGTATGAACTTGGCCTTCAGCAGTTTATCCACCTCTTCCTTGATGGCCTGCTGTCGCTCAGGAGCGAACTTTCGCCTCTTCTGCTGAACCGGTTTGCACCCCGGTTCGACACTCAGGCGATGGACGAGCAGCTCCTCGGAAATGCCGGGCATGTCTGCGGCCGACCATGCAAACAAGTCACGGTTGTCCCGGATGCATTGAATCAGGTCCGAGCACAGTGCGGTCGGTAAGGACTTGCTGATGAGGAACTTCCGGCTCGGGTCCTCGTCCGAGAAGAGTACCTCTTCCAACTCGTCCGCCGGTTCGGACGTTGGCCGAGCTTTCGGCTCGGGGATTTCTAGTGTCTCGAGCGAGAGCACTGGTCCCCCGGTGGAAGTCATGTAGCACTTCCGGGCCGTTTCTTGGCTTCCCCTGACTTCCCCTACTCCCGACCGAGTGGGGAACTTCATTTTCAAATGGTACGCCGAGGGGACAGCTTCCAGAGCAGCTAGGCCGGGTCGGCCTAGGATGACATTATACGCGGCCGGGACGTCGACGACCATGAAGTCCATCGGCTCGGTCCGGGTAGTAGGGGTGCTTCCAACAGTCACGTCCAGGGTTATCACCCCTTCGACGGTGACTGGGACCCCCGTGAACCCATGTAGTGTGTAACCGGCCGGCTTGAGACGGTCCCGGGACAGCTGTAGGCCTCGGAAGGCCGAGAGGAAGAGGATATTGACCGAACTCCCATTGTCAACTAAGACCCTCTGCACCTTGAAGTTGGCCATGCGGAGGTCGATGACGAGGGCGTCAAAGTGTGGGGTTCGGACCCCTTCGAGGTCTGCGTCGGAGAAAGACACAGGGACGCCGAGACCTTTGGGAGGAGGGGCACTGTGAACCGAGTTGACCTCTCGGACGAAGGCCTTCCGAGAGGAATTAGAGGAGCCTCCCATGGGGCCTCCGTGGATCAGGTGCAGAACCCGTTCTTCCTCGAACTCGGGTGTCCCTTCGCGCCGCTCGGTGTGCTTGTTAGCCCCCCGAGGCGGAGGAGAGTTGCGATCCGCCCGATCGTTAGCCCTCACGAATTTGGCCAACTGCCCCCTCCGGATGAGGGCTTCTATCTCATCCCTTAGTGCTCGGCAGTCGTTCGTGTCGTGGCCGTGGTCCCGATGGTAACGACACCATTTATCTTTGTTCCTCCTCTTCACCGGGGTGTGCATCCTTGGGGCTGGAGGGATGACTCCCTCCTTCTCCACTTCCATCAGGATGGTGGAGACGTTCGTGGTGAGGGGAGTGAACTTCTCGAACCTGGGGGGAGAGCGACGCTGACCGCTGTTGTCCTTCTGAGCTTTCTTGGACCCCTCTTTCCCGGTCGCCTTCCTCTTTGACCCCGAGGAGGACCCCCTGAAACTCGGGAGGGCTTCAGCCTCCTCTGCTCGGATATACTTCTCGCACCTCAGGAGGAGGTCGGCGAAGTCATGCGGGGGCTTCTTGGCTAGGGACGATCGGAGGTTGGCGTTGAGGACGTTCGACTGGAACGCCACTGTCGCTACCGACTGGTCTAAGGAGGTGATAGACCTGACCTCTGCGGTGAATCTCTTCACATAGTCCCGCAGCTTCTCTTCCCTTTCCTGCCGCAGATTCAGTAGGGAGAGGCTTGTCTTCTCGGCCCGCCTACTACTCACAAAGTGAGTTATGAAAAGTGTTTCAAACTGCTCGAACGAGAAGATGGAGGAGGGAGCGAGTCTGGAATACCATTCCCGAGCCGACCCCCTGAGGGTGGCAGGGAAGGTCCTGCAGAGCACAGCGTCGGAAGCTTGATGGATCAGCATCAGTGTCTTGAAGCTTTCGACGTGGTCGACTGGGTCGGATTCCCCTGAGTACGTTTCAAACTGCGGAGGTTTGAAACCCCTCGGTATGTGGGCCTCCATGATCGACTGAGAGAAAGGAGGTCTGCTAGGGCGGACCGTTCCCGCTCGAGACTCCTCTTCCTTGTCCATCCGGCCAATACGCCTTTCCACCTCATGGAGACGGCGGATGAGGGCGTCGTCCCTCCGCTGGTGATCATATGACCCCCCGGACTCCTCGTCATAGGAAGGGGAGCGCGGACTTCGGCGCCGGTAGTCCTGGGACCGGCGAGGACTGTAGCGCTGCTGCTGGCGGCTGGGAGCCGGGGAAGGACTGCGGGTTCGGCGACGAGGACTGGGATCCCTCGGGGGCGTCGGAGCCCTCTGGGCATTTTGGACGTCCTGCCGAAGGTTGAGAGCCTGCAGTACGGTGTCTTGGAATTGTAGGAACTCGGCACGGGTGATGGGTGCGTCATTGTTCCTGCGATGATGCCGATCCGCGGGGGACTGCGGCCTCCTTCTTCGGCGCTCGGGCGAAGCCGCTCGGCCCCTTCGGTCCGGAGACCGCCTGCCGACCCGGCGGTGAGGCGAGCGCTCACCATGATGCTGGCGGGAGGCTCCCGCTCGGGCCCGCCTCTCGTCAAGGTGAGTGCGGAGGTCTTCGTCCTTCTGGCGGTTCAGGACTGTGTTGCGGAGGTCGGGATGATGGGAAGCCATCGAATCCGAGGATCCGTTATGAACCGACACAGGGTCCTGATGGAGGGGCTGCTTCTGCTTCCGGCCGTTATGGCCGGAAGGGCCATTGTTGGGTTGCTGCTTGGGATGAGGAGGTTGGACCTGCGGGGCCGTCGGAGGAATATCGGGCTGCGGAAGAGGATTGACAGGGGCCTCCTACGTAGGGTCGGCGGGATTGGCCACCCTGTTGGACCCTCTAAATCTGACCTTCTTCGGAGGCATGGCCGGAGAGGATGACGGAGACGGGGCTGAGGCTGTTCGTGTGGTTGTTTCCCACAAACGGCACCAATCTGTTACCGCTGATTTCGGTGTGGGGGTAAACAGATAGAATTTGTGAGTCCGAGTACAACCTGAACAGTTGACTCAAGCCTTCTTGCTCCTGGCGCAACCTGCAAGGAAGTGCGAGACACCGGGGTTGATTCCGGCGACGCACCCTCCGACGCTCTTGTCAGTAATCAGAAGAGATTAAGAAAGAGCTTAAAAGTGGTGGAAGAGTGATTAACCTGGTCATGGTGGTAGAGGGGTAGTATTTATAGTCGCCATTGGAACGGTTAGGGGCCTGATTTCCTGCCTAACAGCCAGGAGGGAAATCCTCCTATTCTGTTTTGGGAAATTAGCCCTTGATTTCCGGTGGGAGCAAATCAGGGCTGTCGGATTGATTTAGTCAAATCAATGGCCCTGATTCTCCTCTTGATGATCTGGGTTTGTATCGGGTCGGGACCCGTGCCCAGTTATGGTGAACCCGTTCGCGGGTTGTCGGTTCTGTGAGAAGGAGACCCGATACCCGTTTTGGGTCCATTTGTATATGAAATTACCTTTTTACCCCCGAGTATCAAGATTCGTGCTCGATCTGGACGGTCCCGATTTAACCCCATTTTTAGCCATATCATATAGCATGATTTTGTTATTTTTATGTCATCTTCTCTCATTTTATACACACCGGT
This sequence comes from Hemerocallis citrina, assembly GCA_017893485.1. Lineage (NCBI taxonomy): Eukaryota > Viridiplantae > Streptophyta > Magnoliopsida > Asparagales > Asphodelaceae > Hemerocallis > Hemerocallis citrina. The sequence goes on along the minus strand of CM030368.1, from coordinate 2,779,313 downwards.
AAATCTAGCAACAAAATCAGAATTGTTATTCCCATTTGTGGACAATAACAAGCCAGAGTTACAGAGCATTGGTCGAACAACCACAAAATAAAGGGGAAATCCTAATGGCACGGCTGCAAAGGTCCACCGCAGAGACACTTGTTATAGCTAAATGCCGATGCATCAAAGGTCTTCATAAATCCCGCAGTGGGCACGGGCCCGCACAAATGATTATAGCTAGCATTGAAGAAAACTAATCGTCCAAGTTTTGATATCTGGGTTGGAATCCTCCCATAAATCCTATTATTGTTCAAAAACAAACCCACAAGCCTCAACGGGAATCTCACATTAGACAAATCAAATTCCAGCTCGTTACTCGACAGATACAGCCACTCCAGATGTGGCTTCTTCTCCCCAAACATGAAGGAGGCATCTCCGGTCAACCTATTCTCGGACAAGTCGATGGACGAAATGGAAGACTCCCCGAGAGACCTTGGGATGGGCCCACTGAGCCGGTTTCGGTTTAACGCGATCCAATCAACCCGAAGTTTCGTGCCGAAGCAATCCGGGATGGTACCAGTGAGAGCATTCCAAGAGAGCTGTAGACTGGAGAGCTTCTTTAAGTCACATATCGAGCTTGGTATGGGACCCGAAAGGCGAGGATTGCTCAAGATTCTGAGGGATGTGAGGTTGGCGAGCTTGCCGATGGAGGAAGGGATGGGGCCCACAAGGTTGGGGTTCTCCATAATTATGATTTCATTGAGGGAGGAGAGGAGGGAAATGGAGGGAGAGATGGTGCCGACAAGGCCAGTAACGTTTATAACGAAGATGCTAGTGACTCTATTCGTACCACCTTCGACGCAGTTTGCAGCATAGATGTTGCAACTGCAGCTGCCGGCATCAGCAGAGGCATTGCCCCAGAACTCCAGTTCAGGGGGATTGCCAAAGGATTTCTGCAAGTCGAGGAGAGCGCGTGCATCGTCAGGGTGGCAATAAGAGGTTGTGGGGTTAGGAAGGAGGAATATTGTTATTGTTACCGAGGAACAGAGGAGGAAGAGGAAACTGAAGGAGGAGGTGGTGGTGGTGGTGTTCATTATTGGATTGGAACACTAGACTATAGATAGATGGAGCTGGTTTACAGTTTATTTTATACAAATCCAACAGAGAGGGAATTCTTAATTAATCCATATTAAATAAAAACCCATCCTACCTTACAACGCATTCATTCAGAGGGAGAGACATAGGTCAGTTGGGGTTCAGAACAGACATCGAGAGAGATTAATATAATCAAAGCATCGGTGTGGTGACCTTAGAGTGGATGAGAGCATCCCCCGTCCGTTTGCTATTTATGCATAATATGCATATTTTAGTTAAAAAGGCGTTGTAGTCGTTTGCTATTTATGCATATTTTGACAATTTTGCAACAGTAGATTGCTATACATGAGAGCAGATGTAGGAATTATGCATATTATACAGGACGGATCTTCAAGATCCGTCCCATGCCCAAAAATTATTTTTTAATTCTCAGACGGATCATCACCATTCGTCGCTTTAAAAAAAAATCGTAATTAAAAATTCCAAAATAAAACCTCCCCTCGGGCGGATCTTCTAGATGCGCTTAAAATATAACCAACTTGACAGTATAAATCTTAAAATATAACCAACTGGCTACTACTAAATTTATCAAATGGATACACTTGCATCACATGGCTATTTTGAGCGAGTGAAACCCAAAAGATTCTCTCCTGTGAATTTCGAAAAGATCGATCGCTACACGTTAATTAGGGAGTTCATTAGTTGATTACTTTTAAGATAGATCAGTATTAATGCGCTGCGCTTATCTGTTGCTTATTTTAAATGCTATATGAAATAAATCAAGCTAATTAAGATTTACAACAGCAGAAAGATTCAATCAGCGTTCTAGATAAAGTTATAACTTACAAGATTCCATCATGCAGCATAAAGGGAGGCAATAGATTCAGTATCTGATACTGAACAAATGACGATCAGATGCCTACAATTAAGAGGATCTTAACCAACACTCGCCGTTTTTAAGAGACTCAAAAAATGAGGAACTTACAAGCTAGGACAAAAAGTTCGATGACATTATTAGTTTTAAATGAATGCTAAAATTATGCATTGTGTTCATCAGCAATATTTTGTCACAATTTGCATAAACGAATGCAATATAAGAGTGCCTAGAAGTATGTGTAGAATATCAATCTCAGATTCGCTGTGCCCCATAAGGTGTTATAAAAAAAGGCCGACTACTAAACTATCAAATGGACACATGCATAGTCTTTTTTATATATATTATACATGTGTGTGCATGTGTCTCTGTGTGTGTGTGTGTGTGAGAGAGAGAGAGAGAGAGAGAGTGAGTTTAGTAGTAATTTTTTATGTCTAGATCCGCTTTAATGAGTTACTTATTTTGAATACAATCTGAACTAGTGAGAATACATTGATTATTCTCACTTGTGAGGGCAGAGAGTAGTAGATTGACTACACAAGGGAAGAAAGAGGAAACAACCATTAAAACTGATGGTTTGCGCAAGATGGTTGGTTTTGAATCTTTTGATCAAACTTGCTCATACCACAGTTAGTTTGAATTTTTTCCCAAACTGTCTACTTTTTGAAAGTTTTTCCCAAACTACCGTACTTTTTTTTTTAAATTCCCAAAACGTCCTACTCGCTTTCTGAAAAAGCGAGTGTGGGTAAAACCCCATCGCTTTTTCAGAAAGCGAGTGTGAGGCTTTGGTTTTCGCTAGCCTACACTCGCTTTCTGAAAAAGCGATGGAATTTTTACCCACACACGCTTTCTCAGAAAGCGAGTATCAATTGGGGCTTTTTTAGCTCTCAGATCTCAATTTGGATCTCACTTTCTCTCCATTCTTACTATTGCTTATCTCCCTTCTTACTCTCTCCTTAACTCCGAAACCCAAAACCCTAGCTTCCCAAAATTGACCTCCTATCCACAAAATCTCCTTTAAATCTAAATATATTCACTTAATCTTTCTCAACCCTAGAAAACGTACAATTGAGGAGATTGTACAAATTCCCCCAGTAGTAAGTGATGGTGGCTTCCCTTGGAGATTACGAGCAATCGTTCCAAAAGAGAGGACAAATTTCGTGGTGAAGAATATAGTTGGGCCTTATACTTGTACGAATCCTACGTTGAATCAAGACCACTGTAAAGTTGATTCTAACCTTGTTTGCAATTTGATTGTTAGTGTCGTAAAGTTTGAGATAGGTTTAACACCGCGGGTCATTATTGAGATAATGAAACTACAATATAATTATCAGATTTCATATAAGAAAACTTGGATTGTAAAACAAAAAACAATTGATAGGTTGTTCGGTACCTTCGAAGAAGCATACACGAAGTTGCCATTTCTTTTATCAGCAATACAAGCAGCAAATCCAGGAACCGTTGTCCACTGAGATAAATATCAGTCTAGTCCTGGCGAGGAAACAATCAAGGGAAACAATTGTTATTAACTATACCAAAATATATAATCTACATATATCTACATATATATATCCAATTTTTACACTATATACCTATATATACTCAAATTGGAATATACTATATAACTACATAAATAAAAACTCAACTTAATGCTTCAAATTTTTGCTACTTGTCTTTTTAAAGATCCAATGTTTACTTGGAAAATCAATAAATTTGGGTGATTTTAGGTCGAATTAACAAAGATACAATGTTAATGTTTCAAAATTAACACAAAAATTAACAAACATACAATGTTAATGCTTCAAAATTAACACAAAATTAAAAAAGCAAAAGTATGAGAAAATTAACAAACATACAATTGTAGGACGGAACTAAAAAGTTCCATCCCGTGCGGCTATTTTTGCATTTTCCCCACTCTTCATTCAACGGCTGTTTTTGCCCCCTCAGATTAATCCAACGGCTAGAAGTTCCGTCACTTTTGGGGTTTTTTTTTCCTTTTTCTTCCGACGGATGTTGAACATCCGTCTAAAGAAAAAATTTAATTAAATAATTCATTTTATATCCATTTCGCACGACGACGGATCTTCAAGATCAGTCTTATATTTTTTTATATTAAATTGCTATAATATAACATTTCACGACTGCAGGAAACACTATACTTGCTATATGTATATATGCATTTTGCCATTTTTTTGACAATCACGATTGTGGATGCTCTTATGAGCTGTGTACAGAGTAAAATATTCCACATCAATGCATTGTTGAACAAGATCATACGAATTCGATTACAACTATGATAGAATATATGAAGTATGAACCAAATAGTTGATGGAATTAATTTTTGCAGTTTTCCAGGCCGGATTCCGGCGGTCTCCGGCCACCTGCGGCGCCGGAAAATGAGTGGATTGCGATCCTCTCGTCGAGTCCTATTCCGTGGTGTACTCATTTGCCAAAAACGAATTCCGTGGTTGTGGTGTTCATTTATTTATTTATTTATTTATTTATTTATTTATTTATTTAATGTGTGTGGAAGGAAGGGAGGAAGGAATGGTGGATTGGAACACTAGACTATAGATAGATGGAGCTGGTTTACAGTATATTTTATACAAATCCAACAGAGAGAGAATTCTTAATTAATCCATATTAAACAAAAACACATCCTACCTTACAACGCATTCAGAGGGAGAGACATAGGTCAGTGGGGGTTCAGAACAGACATCGAGAGAGATTAATATAATCAAAGCATCGGTGTGATGACCTTAGAGTGGATGAGAGCATCCCCAGTCCGTTTGCTATTTATGCATAATACGCATATTTTAGTTAAAAAGACAATGTAGTCGCTTGCTATTTATGCATATTTTGACAATTTTGCGATAGTAGATTGCTATACATGAGAGCAGATGTAGGAATTATGCATATTATACAGCACGGATCTTCATGCCGAATTTTTTTTTTTTAATTCTCAGACGGATCTTCACAATTCGTCGCTTTAAAAAAAAATCGTAATTAAAAAATTCCAAAATAAAACTTCCCCTATGACGGATCTTCTAGATGCGTTCCTCCTTTCCGCAATTGTAGGACGGAACTAGAAGTTCTGTCCCTTGTGGCTATTTTGCATTTGCCCCCCTCTTCATTCAATGGCTGTTTTTGCCCCCTCAGATTAATCCAACGGGCTAGAAGTTCTGTCACTTTTTGGTTTTTTTTTCTTTTTCTTCCCAAGGATGTTCAACATCCGTTTAAAGAAAAAATTTAATTAAATAATTCATTTTATATCCATTTCGCACTACGACGGATTTTCAAGATCGGTCTTATATTTTTTTTATATAAAATTGCTATAATATAGCATTTTACGACTGCAGGAAACACTATATTTGCAATATTTATATATGCATTTTGCCATTTTTTTGACAATCGATCATGACCGTGGATGCTCTTATGAGCTGTGTACAGAGTAAAATATTCCACATCAATGCATTGTTCAACAAGATCATACGAATGCGATTACAACTATGATAGAATATATGAAGTATGAACCAAATAGTTGCGAGAAGTAAAGAGTAGTAGTGAAGCTATTTGCACGGTATAATCTTAAGATATAACCAACTGGCTACTACTAAATTTATCAAATGGATACACTTGCATCACATGGCTACTTTGAGCGAGTGAAACCCAATAGATTCTCTCCTGTGAATTTCGAAAAGATCGAACGCTAAACGTTAGGGAGTTCATTAGTTGATTACCTTTAAGATTGATCAGTATTAATGCGCTGCACTTGTCTGTTACTTATTTTAAAGGCTATATGAAATAAATCAAGCTAATTAAGATTTACAACAGCAGAAGATTCAATCAGCGTTCTAGTTAAAGTTATAACTTACAAGTTTCCATCATGCAGCATAAAGGGAGGCAATAGATTCAGTATCTGATACTGAACAAATGACGATCAGATGCCTACAATTAAGAGGATCTTAACCAACACTCGCCGTTTTTAAGAGACTCAAAAAATGAGGAACTTACAAGCTAGGACAAATAGTTCGATGACATTATTAGTTTTAAATGAATGCTAAAATTATGCATTGTGTTCATCAGCAATATTTTGTCACAATTTGCATGAACGAATGTAATATAAGAGTGCCTAGAAGTATGTGTAGAATATCAATCTCAGATTCGCTGTGCCCCATAAGGTGTTATAAAAAAAGGCCTACTACTAAACTATCAAATGGACACATGCATAATCTTTTTGATATATATTATGTGTGTGCATGTGTCTGTGTGTGTGTGTGAGAGAGAGAGAGAGAGAGTTTAGTAGTAATTTTTTATGTCTAGATCCGCTTTAATGAGTAACTTATTTTGAATACAATCTGAACTAGTGAGAATACAATGATTATTCTCACTTGTGAGGGCAGAGAGTAGTAGATTGACTACACAAGGGAAGAAAGAGGAAACAACCATTAAAACTGATGGTTTGCGCAAGATGGTTGGTTTTGAATCTTTTGATCAAACTTGCTCATACCAGAGTTAGTTTGAATTTTTTCCCAAACTGTCCACTTTTTGAAAGTTTTTCCCAAACTACCCTACTTTTTTTTTTAATTCCCAAAACGTCCTACTCGCTTTATGAAAAAGCAAGTGTGGGTAAAACCCCATCGCTTTTTTAGAAAGCGAGTGTGAGGCTTTGGTTTTCGCTAGCCTACACTCGCTTTCTGAAAAAGCGATGGGATTTTTACCCACACACGCTTTCTCAGAAAGCGAGTATTTTTTTAGCTCTCAGATCTCAATTTGAATCTCACTTTCTCTCCATTCTTAGTATTCCTTATCTCCCTTCTTACTCTCTCCTTAACTCCGTAACCCAAAATCCTAGCTTCCCAAAATTGACCTCCTACCCACAAAATCTCCTTTAAATCTAAATATATTCACTTAATCTTTCCCAATCATAGAAAACGTACAATTGAGAAGATTGTGCAAATTCTCCCAGCAGTAAGTGATGGTGGCTTCCCTTGGAGATTACGAGCAATCGTTCCAAAAGGGAGGACAAATTTCGTGGTGAAGAATATAGTTGGGCCTTATACTTGTATGAATCCCACGTTGAATCAGGACCACTGTAAAGTTGATTCTAACCTTGTTTGTAATTTGATTGTTACTGTCGTAAAGTTTGAGATAGGTTTAACACCGCGGGCCATTATTGAGATAATGAAACTACAATATAATTATCAGATTTCATATAAGAAAGCTTGGATTGCAAAACAAAAAACAATTGAGAGGTTGTTCGGTACCTTCGAAGAAGCATACACGAAGTTGCCATTTCTTCTATCAGCAATACAAGCAGCAAATCCAGGAACCGTTGTCCACTGAGATAAATATCAGTCTAGTCCTGGCGAGGAAACATTCAAGGGAAACAATTGTTATTAACTATACCAAAATATATAATCTACATATATCTACATATACATATCCAATTTTTACACTATATACCTACATATAATCAAATTGGAATATACTATACCTACATAAATAAAAACTCAACTTAATGCTTCAAATTTTTGCTACTTGTCTTTTTGAAGATCCAATGTTTACTTGGAAAATCAACAAATTTGGGTGATTTTGGGTCGAATTAACAAAGATACAATGTTAATGTTTCAAAATTAACACGAAAATTAACAAACATACAATGTTAATACTTCAAATTAACACAAAATTAAAAAAGCAAAAGTATGAGAAAATTAACAAACATACAATTGTAGGACGGAACTAAAAAGTTCCATCCTGTGCGGCTATTTTGCATTTTCCCCACTCTTCATTCAACGGCTATTTTTGCCCCCTCAGATTAATCCAACGACTAGAAGTTCCGTCACTTTTTGGGGTTTTTTTTCCTTTTTCTTCCGACGGATGTTCAACATCCGTCTAAAGAAAAATTTAATTAAATAATTCATTTTATATCCATTTTGCACTACGACGGATCTTCAAGATCAGTCTTATATTTTTTTATATAAAATTGCTATAATATAACATTTCACGACTGCAGGAAACACTATACTTGCTATATGTATATATGCATTTTGCCATTTTTTTGACAATCACGATTGTGGATGCTCTTATGAGCTGTGTACAGAGTAAAATATTCCACATCAATGCATTGTTGAACAAGATCATACGAATGCGATTACAACTATGATAGAATATATGAAGTATGAACCAAATAGTTGATGGAATTAATTTTTGCAGTTTTCCTGGCCGGATTCCGGCGGGCTCCGGCCACCTGCGGCGCCGAAAAATGAGTGGATTGCGATCCTCTCGTCGAGTCCTATTCCGTGGTGTACTCATTTGCCAAAAACGAATTCCGTGGTGGTGGTGTTCATTTATTTATTTATTTATTTATTTTTTTAATGTGTGTGGAAGGAAGGGAGGAAGGAATGGTGGATTGGTACACTAGACTACAGATAGATGGAGCTGGTTTACAGTTTATTTTATACAAATCCAACAGAGAGAGAATTCTTAATTAATCCATATTAAACAAAAACACATCCTACCTTACAACGCATTCAGAGGGAGAGACATAGGTCAGTGGGGGTTCAGAACAGACATCGAGAGAGATCAATATAATCAAAGCATCGGTGTGATGACTTTAGAGTGGATGAGAGCATCCCCAGTCCGTTTGCTATTTATGCATAATACGCATATTTTAGTTAAAAAGGAATTGTAGTAGTTTGCTATTTATGCATACTTTGACAATTTTGCGACAGTAGATTGCTATACATGAGAGCAGATGTAGGAATTATGCATATTATACAGAACGGATTTTCAAGATCCGTTCCACGCCGAATTTTTTTTTTTAATTCTTAGACGGATCTTCACAATTCGTCGCTTTAAAAAAAAAAATTGTAATTAAAAAATTCCAAAATAAAACCTCCCCCCTGACGGATCTTCTAGATGCGTTCCTCCTTTGCGCAATTGTAGGACGGAACTAGAAGTTCCGTCCCTTGTGGCTATTTTGCATTTGCCCCCGTCTTCATTCAACGGCTGTTTTTGCCCCCTCAGATTAATCCAACGGCTAGAAGTTTTGTCACTTTTTGGTTTTTTTTTCTTTCTTCCGACGGATGTTCAGCATCCGTTTAAAGAAAAAATTTAATTACATAATTCATTTTATATCCATTTCGCACTACGACGGATTTTCAAGATCAGTCTTATATTTTTTTATATAAAATTGCTATAATATAGCATTTCATGACTACAGGAAACACTATATTTGCTATATGTATATATGCATTTTGCCATTTTTTGACAATTGATCATGACCGTGGATGCTCTTATGAGCTGTGTACGAGTAAAATATTCCACATCAATGCATTGTTGAACAAGATCATACGAATGCGATTACAACTATGATAGAATATATGGAGTATGAACCAAATAGTTGCGAGAAGTGAAGAGTAGTAGTGAAGCTACTTGACAGTATAAATCTTAAAATATAACCAACTGGCTACTAGTAAATTTATCAAATGGATACACTTGCATCACATGGCTATTTGGAGCGAGTGAAACCCAATAGATTCTCTCCTGTGAATTTCGAAAAGATCGATCGCTACACGTTAATTAGGGTGTTCATTAGTTGATTACTTTTAAGATAGATCAGTATTAATGCGCTGCGCTTCTCTGTTGCTTATTTTAAACGCTATATGAAATAAATCAAGCTAATTAAGATTTACAACAGAACATGGCACAAATTTAAGTTAGTTATACCTGTCTTCATCTGCTTTCCACTTGTGTGTATCCCTGCGGCATCTAATGTATCAATATGCACTCAAATATTCACTTGTCGAGCCACACATGATCCATCCATGCATGCTGCACAGGTACATCAGTGGACTAATCATTATTCAAATGCTGCAAGATTATCTGCACATTATCACAGAAGAAGAAGAAGAATAACAATGCCTTGTAAGCCAAGCCAGGCCAATGGGGTCACATTCAAATCTAGCAGCAAAAATTTTAATAACTTGTATTGGTGATTTTGGGGGGGGGGGGGGGGGGGGGGGGGGGGGGGGGGGGGAATAAAAAATAAAAACCAAGTAATGGTAATAAATGTATGGGGTCACATTCAAGTCTAGCAGCAAAAATTTTAATAACTTGTATGGGGGAAAAGAAAATGTCAAATTTGAGTACTGGTAATTAAAAGAAACTAATATGAAAGTAGAAATCTAGATACAAAACAGCACGCAACTCTTTCTGGATTCAAGGCTATAATTTTTGAAGTAAAATTTTTCATTGCACACCTTAAATCAAGATAAAAGGTCGAAATAGTTTAGTAGCTGATCAATGACATAAACATTTGGTATGAATATGATTTGAAATTCACAGGCAGTACAGGTAGTCATACAATATGACAGCATTGCTTGAGAATTATCTTTACTAAATCACCCAAAATAGGCCAAAAGAAGTTAATTTGTGTTTGATCGGAAGCATTCAATTCCAGTAATTTCTTTAGGCATATGGAAAATTTCTTAGTATTATGATTGATGGCATCTATTAGACTTGTGTTGTCTCATAAACACTCCTCAGTAAATACTTGGTGTATTTCTTGAGAATTTACGAATCCTTAAATCAGTTTTGTAAGGATTCTCAAAACTTTTTACAGTTTATCTATAAATTATAGTATGATATTGTTATGCCATCTTCTCATTTTATACACCGGCAAGTCTACCAACAGACTTATAATTATTATTCCCATTTGTGGACAATTACAAACAGAGTTACAGAGCATTGCTCGAACAACCACAAAATAAAGGGGAAATCCTAATGGCATGGCTGCAAAGGTCCACCACAGAGACACTTGTTATGGCTAAATGCCGATGCATCAAAGGTCTTCATAAACCCTGCAGTGGGCACAGGCCCACACAAATTATTATAGCTAGCATTGAAGAAAACTATTCGTCCCAGTTTTGATATCTGGGTTGGAATCCTTCCGTAAATCCTATTATTGTTGAAATACAAACCCAAAAGCCTCAATGGAAAAGTCACATTAGACAAATCAAATTCCAGCTCATTGCTCGACAGATCCAGCGACTCCAGCTGTGCCTTCTTCTCCCCAAACATGAAAGAAGCATCACCAGTCAACCTATTGTGAGACAAGTCAATGGTCGGAATGGAAGATTCCCCGAGGGATCTTGGGATGGGCCCACTGAGCCGGTTTCGGTTAAAGTAGATCCGTCCGGTCTGGAGCTTCTTGCCAATGCAATCAGGGATGGAGCCAGTGAGAGCATTCCAAGAGAGGTCAATATCAGTGAGCTTCTTTAAGTCACATATTGAGCTTGGTATGGGACCCGACAGGCGAGGATTGATGAAGATTTTGATGGATGTGAGGTTGGTGAGTTTGCCGATGGAGGAAGGGATACGGCCCACCAGGTTGGGATTGTCCATTATTACGATTTCATCAAGGGAGGAGAGGAGGGAAATGGAGGAAGAGATGGAGCCGACAAGGCCAGTAACGTTTGTAATGATGATGCCAGTGACTCTGTTACTGCCTAATGGACCGCAAAGTACATTTTCGCTGAGGCAACAGTCAGCAGAGGCATTGCCCCACGAGGCCAACCCAGGGGGATTGCCAAATGATTTCTTCAAGTCGAGGAGCGCGCGTGCATCGTCAGGGTGGCAATAAGAAGTGGTGGGGTTAGGAAGGAAGAATATCGTTACTGAGGAAGAGAGGAGGAAGAGGAAACTGAAGGAGATGGTGTTCATTTTTGTGGAAGGAATGGGGATCGGAACACTAGATAGATGGAGCTTTGTATTTGTAAGTGGATGTGGGGGCGGAAAAATCTCATGCTATGAGAATGGCTTAGAGCATCCACAATGGTGTTTCTCATTTTGTAAAAAATGACATCTAGTAGTAGCAAGTAGCGATAGTTGTTGCAGTGGTTGTTTGCTATAAGTTTCTCATTTTTTTTAAAATTATGCGTGGGACGGTACAACATTTACTGTCGCGCAAACTTTTTTTTGAAAAAAGCGAGCGACGGTACATGTTGTACCGTCTCATTCGTTTAAAAAAATAATTAAAAAATTTAATTACTTATTAACTATTAAAATATGTTAATTAAATAAATTAAATAATATAATAATAACTAAACCTAATTAAAAACTAACTAAACCTAATTAACTAAACCTAACCTACCCACTAATAAAGCCACAATTCAAGGACGGTATATGTTGTACTGTCCGAGAATTGTGGGATTTTTTTTTTTTAATGAAATCTGGCCGTTGGATTTTTAAAAATAATAATAATAATAATAATAATAATAATAAATGGGACGGTATATGTTATACCGTCCGACCCCTGTTTAAAAAATAATAATAATTTTTGGGACGGTATATGTTATACCGTCTGTCTCGATTAAACAAAAATTAAAATAAGAGGGACGGTATATGTTGTACCGTCCTTTATAATTTGAGAATCGCTATTTTGTTTCTCATTTTTGAGAATCAACTGTGGCCAATTTGCCAAAAAATGGCAAAATAGAAAACGATTGCAGCGTATCATTTGCCAAAAAATGGCAAATTGGCAAATATACCAAAAGACTGTGGATGCTTAGAGCATCCACAATCGATTTGCTATATTTGCCAATTTCTCATTTTTTGAGAAACAAGGTGCTGCAGTTGTTTGCTATTTTGTCATAAAATGGCAAATTCGCTACAGTCGTTTCTCATTTTTTAGAAGCGGAATTGCGATTCTCAAATTATAGGAGACGGGACAACATGTTCCGTCCCAATTATTTTATTTTATTTTTTAGATCATCGGACGAGACAACATGTCCCGTCCCAAATTTTTTTTTTTTTAAACAGAGAGGTCGGACGATACAACATGTATCGTCCTTCCTCTTTTATTTTTTATTTTTTTTTATAAATTCCTCAAACGGGACATGTTATCCCGTTTGATCACAAAAGTGATCGGACGGGACATGTCCCATCCCATGAGGATTTTAATTTTTTTTTTTTTTTTTGAATTATTTATTTCCATTTTGTCCTCCAACGTCTCTTTTCGTTTAAATTCCTCAAACGGTTGTATCGTCTTTTCGTCTGACTATAAAAGTGAGAAAATTTTAGCAAACCACCACTGTAGACATAATCCCTATTTCCTATTTCCTATTAGTGGAGATGTCATTTTCTCAAAAATGAAAAACACCATTGTGGATGCTCTTATGAGCTCTATAAATATTAAAATATTTCAAAGTCAGTCCACTGAATTTCAGACTAACCCCTATATATAGATAATGTTTATTAATATATCAGCTTTGTGGCGGGTTTGCTTATTTTCAACACAATCTCAATTAGTGAGAAATGAGAATACAATAATTAATCATTCTTACTTGTGGGGGCAGAGAGAACATTGACTCCACAAAGGAAGCTAGAAAAGAACCAGTACAAGTCACAGATCATATGAATGCGATTACAGCCAGGTCTACAAACAACAGCAGCTATGATAGGGTATATATATGAAGTATGAACCAAATAGTTGCTAGAAGAGAAGAGTGGTGAAACAACTTGGCAGTAGAAATTTTAGTATCACAAACGCATATCGAAGCAGAATATCAATCTTGGATTCAATGTGCCTCACAAGGTGCTAAAAAGAACATGACCAACTAAACCGATGAGCTGGTTTACAGTTTATTTTATACAAATCCAACAGAGAGGGAATTCTTATTAAATAACAACCCATCGCACTGTACAGCGCATTCAGAGGGGACAAATTAATATATGCAGATTTTTTTATTTTTAAAATATATGCAGATACTGTTGTGATAAGCTTATGAGCTGTATAAGTATTAAAATATATCAAAGCAGAGGCAGAATGCATTGTTTAACTAGTATCATATATTGTTTTCGTTACTATCTTATGAATGAAACATGGTGGTTATACTCCACCAATTTTTTTAAATTTTTTTTTAAAGCATCATATATTCTTGTCAAGGATACCATACAAAGAATTTGCGGTGCCCAGTCTGCCTTAGACAAATACACAAAAAAAAAAAAAACAGTTTTTTTTTTTTTTTTTTTGTTGTTGGGGGGGGGGGGGGGGGGGGGGGGGGGGGGGGAGCTACTGCTCAGAGGAAGGGCGAACCTCTCCAGCGATAGCAACGTCGACGGCCGACCTTCCTCTTCCCCCACGGCCCGGCCGTCACCTCCGGGCGTCCTCGCCAGCTCAGGAATAACCATATTATAGTTGAACTTGTCAAGCTGGATATCAGGGTAGTAATACTTTCAAAAAAAAAAAAAAAAAAAAACTATGAGAAGGTACGTCCCCTATAATTTGGAAATCGTCAATTCGTTTCACAAATATAAGAAGAAACTGTAGCTTTTTTGTCATAATATGGCAAAATAGAAAACGACTGCGGACCTACGTTTCTCATAATATGAAATGACAAATATAGCAAACGATTGTGGATGCTCTAAAGGAAGCTAATGTGAAAGTAGAAATTTAGATACAAAACAGCACACAACTCTTTCTGGATTCAAGGCTATAATTTTTGAACTATAATTTTTCATTGCACACCCTAAATCAAGATATAAGATCGAAATACTTTAGTAGCTGATCACCGACAAATTAAAAAAAGTTTGGTATGATCCAATTCACATGCAGTACAAGTAGTCATACAATATGACAGAATTGCTTGAGAATTATCCTTACTAAATCACCCAAAACAGGCCAAAAGTTAATTTGTGTATGAACGGAGCAGTCAATTCCAGGAATTTCTTTAGGCAAATTGAAATTTTTATGTTAGTATTATTATTGACGGCATATCATATATTAGACTTTGTGGTCATTATTGGATTGGAACACTAGACTATAGATAGATGGAGCTGGTTTACAGTTTATTTTATACAAATCCAACAGAGAGGGAATTCTTAATTAATCCATATTAAATAAAAACACATCCTACCTTACAACGCATTCCAGAGGGAGAGACATAGGTCAGTGGGGGTTCAGAACAGAAATCGAGGGAGATTAACATAATCAAAGCATCGGTGTGATGACCTTAGAGTGGATGAGAGCATCCCCAGTCGGTTTGCTATTTATGCATAATATGTATATTTTAGTTAAAGAGACGTTGTAGTCGTTTGTTATTTATGCATATTTTGACAATTTTGAGACAGCAGATTGCTATACATAAGAGCAGATGTAGGGATTATGCATATTATACAGGACGGATCTTCAAGATCCGTCCCATGCCCAAAATTTTTTTTTTAATTCTCAAATGGATCTTCACAATTCGTCGCTTAAAAAAAAAATCGTAATTAAAAAACTCCAAAATAAAACCTCCCCTCGGACGGATCTTCTAGATGCGTCCGAGGGGAGGTTTTATTTTAAAATCTTAAAATGTAACCAACTTGACAGTATAAATCTTAAAATATAACCAACTGGCTAATACTTGTTAGAAAATGAGTGTTTTAGACACCATTCTCGAACCGATTTTGGAGCAATTTTTTGAGTAAGATCCTCAATGAATTATTGAGAGATCTTGATTGATTTGTGTTCTCCTTCGTGAGTAGATCAAAATCATATATTGGTTCGCTAAAATCGGTTAAGGGGTGAATGAGAAATTGTCTCTCAAAGTGAGACGTTTTCATTCTTGAAAATGGGTTAAGGGAACATAGTCCCACATCGGAAATAACAAAGGAAATAGAAGAGGATATATAGTAATCTCCTTCTAAGCATTGTAAGATGGCTAGAAGAGAGGCTCTCTCTCGCGCGCGCAGGGGGGGGGGGGGGGTGCAAATCACGGACCGGATTACATGCGACTTGTGTGCGCCCGCACGACCTGCGGACACGAATGCCGGACCGATTTGATCCCACCCCGTGCAGAGCCACTTTTTGCTATAGTTTTCCTTTTGTAACGGCTGAAATGAATGGGCATTCAGTTCACTGTCTGCCGTTACAGTGAAGGCTGTTACTGCCTTGTCTGCCGTTACTGAATAACCCAGACTCTATAAATAGAGGCCTCCCCTTTACTTTCTTCCTTGCACAAACCAGATCCTCTTCTCTTCTTCTTCTGTACTGTTCGTCCATTCTGCTGTTGTTGGTAAGTCGGTGATAGGTTCAAGCGCTTGTACTCAGTTCGGGAGCGGTACGTGGTGCCTACGGGATCGCTCCAAGCCGTTGCATCCTGGGAGACAGACGCCTCCGTTCAATCCAGCAACCGGAAAGAGGCGAAATCTGTTTTAAGGACACTGTGTGATACACAGGCCTCGGCTTTCTTGGAGTTGTACTTTTCATTTGCTTATTGTAAGTTGTTTAATTTATTTTCCTTTTTCTTTTCTTTCGGATTACCCTCTTCTGTTCCCTTCTTGGTTTTTTCCGTGCCTCTCTATCTTTCTTTGTAAAAGAAATTTTGTAAACAATTCTTGTAACAAACTTAAAACAGATTTTCGATTTCTTTCATTTTCGATTTTGAGGCACGGTTTTTCTTTTTATTTCTTTTATCTGGAAAACTTACACTCGTGTTGTGTAAATTTCAGATTCATAATGACTACTGCATTGGACAATGCTGTTGTGTCTGAAACGGTCTATGTGCCAGTTGTTGATACAACGCAAGAACCGATTGCTGCTGCGGCACGAGTGCCAATGCCCACCGTTGTACCTGTCTCAGTCTCCCATGGGGAGAAACCTGAGAAGTTCAACGGGCAGAACTTCAAGAGGTGGCAACAGAAGATGATGTTCTATCTGACCACACTGAATCTTGCAAGGTTCTTGAACGAAGATGCTCCAGATCTTAAGAAAGATGAGCAGGATAACCAAGTCATTGCCGCTGTGGATGCTTGGAAAAATGCTGATTACTTGTGTAGAAATTACATAATGAACGGATTAGCCGACTCTTTGTATAATGTATACATTGACAAAAGAACAGCTAAAGAACTTTGGGAATCACTAGAACATAAATATAAAACTGAGGATGCCGGTGCCAAGAAATTCATTGTGGGCCGCTTCCTAGACTATAAAATGGCAGATTCTAAAACAGTAATCAGTCAAGTTCAAGAACTACAACTAATCTTGCATGAGATTCATGCTGAAGGTATGAACTTAAGTGAAAGTTTCCAAGTGGCTTGTATAATTAAAAAACTACCACAAGGTTGGAAAGATTTTAAGAATTACCTAAAGCATAAGCGAAAAGAAATGGGCATTGAAGATCTCATTGTCAGGCTTCGTATTGAAGAAGACAATAGGGGATCTGAAAAAGTTGGACTCATCAGCCATGCAGCTAAGGCAAATGTAATGGAACATAAACAACGTTCCAACAAGCACAACAACAAGGGTCCAAAGTTGGGGCCTAAGGGAGGAATCTCCAAGAAGCCGAAGTTTCAAGGCAAGTGCTTCAATTGTGACAAAATGGGTCACAAGTCCACTGAATGCAGACTTCCCAAGAGGAACAGGAACAGAGAAGCAAACTTGGTTCAAGGAATTGTTCAAGATGTTTCCGATATCAACCTCTCAGCTGTGATATCAGAAGTGAATATGTTAGGTTCAAACCCGAAGGAATGGTGGATTGACACTGGAGCTACTCGACATGTGTGCTCCAATAGAAGTATGTTCTCCACTTTCGAACCATTAGAGAATGGGGAGAAAATGTTTATGGGGAACTCAGCTACTTCAGAAATAAAGGGTCAAGGCAAGGTGATCTTGAAGATGACTTCTGGAAAGGAACTGACTCTGAATAATGTTGCATATGTTCCTGAAATCCGTAAGAACCTGGTATCTGGTTCGTTGCTTAATAACCACAGTTTTCGTTTAGTGTTCGAGTCGAACAAATTTGTTTTATCTAAAAGTGGAATGTATGTTGGTAGAGGATATATGAGTGGTGGAACGTTCAAACTCAATGTAATGACCATGGTCAAGAATATGAATAAAGCTAGCTCTTCTACTTATTTGCTTGAGTCTTCCAATTTATGGTATGGTAGACTAGGACATGTAAATTATGATACTTTGCGAAGACTAATTAACTTGAATCACATACCAACGTTCCAAATTGATTCCACACACAAATGTGAAACTTGTGTTGAGGCAAAACTAACAAGATCATCATTTAAAAGTGTTGAAAGAAACACCGAACCACTTGATCTAATTCACACTGATATCTGTGATTTGAAAATGATACAAACAAGAGGTGGTAATAAATATTTTATTACCTTCATAGATGATAGCACAAAATATTGCTATGTATACTTGCTTAAAAGCAAAGATGAAGCTATAGAGAAATTTGTTCTCTATAAAAATGAGGTTGAAAATCAACTCAATAAGAAAATTAAGGCGCTAAGAAGCGACCGAGGTGGAGAGTATGAATCCCCATTTGCTGACACATGTGCTAAGCATGGGATTATACATGAAACCACAGCGCCTTATTCTCCTCAGTCCAACGGTGTTGCTGAGAGAAAGAATCGTACATTGAAAGAAATGATGAATGCGATGTTAATAAGTTCTGGTTTACCACCAAACTTGTGGGGAGAAGCTATTCTTTCAGCTAACTACCTTTTGAATAAGGTGCCCAAAAGGAAAGAAGAAAAAACTCCATATGAATTATGGAAAGGAAGAAAGTCATCCTACAATTACTTGCGAATGTGGGGATGTCTTGCCAAGGTGGTAGTACCTCCACCTAAGAAAATGAAAATAGGGCCAAAAACAGTTGATTGTATTTTCATTGGTTATGCACTTAACAGTAGTGCCTATCGGTTCTTGGTGTACAAATCCGATATCACTGAGATATCAAAGAACACGATAATGGAATCTAGAAATGCATCGTTCTTTGAAGATGTATTTCCATGTAAGTCAAAGGAGGAACCAAGTTCCTCCAAACGAACACATGAGACTATCAGTGAAGATAGTGAAGACCAAAATGAAGAAGTTGAGGAGGAACCTCGACGCAGTAAAAGAACAAGAACGGAAAAATCTTTTGGTCCAGATTTCTTGACTTTTATGCTTGAAGAAGAACCCCAAACCTTCAAGGAAGCGGTGAACTCTAGTGATGGTCCTCAATGGAAAGAAGCCATCAAGAATGAAATTGATTCTATCTTGCAAAACCATACTTGGGAACTAGTGGATCTTCCACCGGGTAGTAAACCTTTAGGTTCCAAGTGGATCTTCAAGAGAAAAATAAAACCTGATGGATCAATTGATAAATACAAGGCAAGACTTATAATTAAAGGTTATAAACAAAAGGAAGGTCTTGATTACTTTGATACATATTCTCCTGTGACGAGAATAAATTCCATTAGGATGGTACTTGCCGTAGCAGCTCTACGCAATCTTGAAGTACATCAAATGGATGTAAAAACAGCTTTTCTTAATGGAGATTTAGATGAAGAAATCTACATGGAACAACCTGAGGGTTTTTCAGCTCCAGGACATGAAAAGAAAGTGTGTAAACTGGTGAAGTCATTATATAGCTTGAAACAAGCTCCAAAACAGTGGCATGAAAAATTTGACAATGTCATGATAACAAATGGTTTCAAGATCAATGAATGTGATAAATGTGTATATGTCAAAGACACAGAAGATGGATATGTCATTATATGTTTATATGTAGATGACATGCTTATTATTGGAAGCAATGATCAGATAATTAAATCTGTTAAAAAACATGTTAAACTCGAGGTTTGACATGAAAGACATGGGACTAGCTGATGTTTTATTGGGAATTAAAATCACACGAACATCAGACGAGCTTATTTTAAGCCAGTCACATTATGTTGACAATATTCTTGAAAAATTTGATAAAGATAATTCTGGAATTGCGAGAACTCCAATAGATCTAACTTTACATTTATCCAAGAATAAAGGAGAGAGTATTTCTCAAGTAGAATACTCTAGAATCATAGGCAGTCTAATGTACTTAATGAGTTGTACAAGACCAGACATAGCCTATGCAGTAAGTAAACTAAGCAGATACACGAGTAATCCTGGAAGCGAGCATTAGCAAGCAATTATAACAGTACTGAAGTACTTGCGTTTTACTCGTAACTACGGGCTGCACTATACGAGATACCCGGCTGTACTTGAAGGATACAGTGATGCGAACTGGATATCGAGTGATAATTCAAAATCCACTAGTGGCTATGTGTTTACACTAGGTGGTGCAGCAGTTTCTTGGAAATCCTCGAAACAAACAGTGATCGCTAAATCCACGATGGAATCAAAATTTATCGCATTAGACAAATGTGGGGAAGAGGCTAAATGGTTGCGCCACTTCCTTGAGGATATTCCAAGGTGGACGAAGCCTGTGCCTCCAATCTGCATACATTCGGATAGTCAATCTGTAATTTGTAGAGCACAGAGCAATATGTATAATGGTAAATCTAGACATATTCGTCGAAGACATAATACCATTAGACAACTACTCTCTACTGGGGTTATCTCTGTGGACTATGTAAAGTCAAAAGATAACATTGCGGATCCACTAACCAAAGGGTTAAACAGAGAGTTAGTTGATAAATCATCGAGGGGAATGGGACTAAAGCCCATGTAAGAATAAGTCGATACAATGGAAACCCAACCTAGTTGACTGGAGATCCCAAGATCTAGGTTCAAAGGGACAACTAAATTGTAAAGACCAAGTTAGATCACTGTGGGGATTTTCCATGTCCATTCCCATGATGAAACAGTGATGCCCGCAAGGTAACAGGTTAAGCTAGGCTTTTAATGATTCTTATGCGTCGGATATCCGAGCAGAGTAATGCGGGTTACTCTTAAGTAAGAAATCACCTATGTAAGATGGAAGAAGGGCCGCTTCCAAGGGAATAATATAGGACAATATTCCTGTTAAAATCTTGCAGAACCAGGCGTATGTTCATGGCCAAAACGAACATAACAGTGAGAACTGAAAAAGCGTTAGAAAGATTTCTGTGTGAGATATGTCATCGTTTACACAAATGGCAGAACAGTTCAAAGACATCGCGTCTACTGTTTAGTTAGTAAAGTAAACATATTTTCATAAGGGAAGGTTCAAAGGGTAATACCTACCTATCCTATGCAGAAATCAATCGTTGAATTCTATCACCTAGTCTGTCGGGTCAGTCCGTCGTGTCAGTCTGTCGTGTCAGTCTGTCCTGTCTGTGGTCGTCAATTTTCATTCATGTGGGGATTGTTAGAAAATGAGTGTTTTAGACACCATTCTCGAACCGATTTTGGAGCAATTTTTTGAGTAAGATCCTCAATGAATTATTGAGAGATCTTGATTGATATGTGTTCTCCTTCGTGAGTAGATCAAAATCATATATTGGTTCGCTAAAATCGGTTAAGGGGTGAATGAGAAATTGTCTCTCAAAGTGAGACGTTTTCATTCTTGAAAATGGGTTAAGGGAACATAGTCCCACATCGGAAATAACAAAGGAAATAGAAGAGGATATATAGTAATCTCCTTCTAAGCATTGTAAGATGGCTAGAAGAGAGGCTCTCTTTTTGCTATAGTTTTCCTTTTGTAACGGCTGAAATGAATGCAGAAACGATTCTGTCTGCCGTTTCAATGTTGTATTTAATATTTTGTCTGCCGTTACGCTGAAGGCATTCAATTCACTGTCTGCCGTTACAGTGAAGGCTGTTAAAGGCTGCCGTTACAGTGAAGACTGTTAAAGGCTGTTAATGCCTTGTCTGCCGTTACAGTGAAGGCTGTTAAAGGCTGTTAATGCCTTGTCTGCCGTTACAGTGAAGGTTGTTAATGCCTTGTCTGCCGTTACAGTAAAGGCTGTTAATGCCTTGTCTGCCGTTACTGAATAACCCAGGCTCTATAAATAGAGGCCTCCCCTTTACTTTCTTCCTTGCACAAACCAGATCCTCTTCTCTTCTTCTTCTGTACTGTTCGTCCATTCTGCTGTTGTTGGTAAGTCGGTGATAGGTTCAAGCGCTTGTACTCAGTTCGGGAGCGGTACGTGGTGCCTACGGGATCGCTCCAAGCCGTTGCATCCTGGGAGACAGACGCCTCCGTTCAATCCAGCAACCGGAAAGAGGCGAAATCTGTTTTAAGGACACTGTGTGATACACAGGCCTCGGCTTTCTTGGAGTTGTACTTTTCATTTGCTTATTGTAAGTTGTTTAATTTATTTTCCTTTTTCTTTTCTTTCGGATTACCCTCTTCTGTTCCCTTCTTGGTTTTTTCCGTGCCTCTCTATCTTTCTTTGTAAAAGAAATTTTGTAAACAATTCTTGTAACACTACTAAATTTATCAAATGGATACACTTGCATCACATGGCTATTTTGAGCGAGTGAAACCCAATAGATTCTCTCCTGTGAATTTCGAAAAGATCGATCGCTACACGTTAATTAGGGAGTTCATTAGTTGATTACTTTTAAGATAGATCAGTATTAATGCGCTGCGCTTATCTGTTGCTTATTTTAAATGCTATATGAAATAAATCAAGCTAATTAAGATTTACAACAGCAGAAGATTCAATCAGCGTTCCAGTTAAAGTTATAACTTACAAGTTTCCATCATGCAGCATAAAGGGAGGCAATAGATTCAGTATCTGATACTGAACAAATGACGATCAGATGGCTACAATTAAGAGGATCTTAACCAACACTCGCCGTTTTTAAGAGACTCAAAAAATGAGGAACTTACAAGCTAGGACAAAAAGTTCGATCACATTATTAGTTTTAAATGAATGCTAAAATTATGCATTGTGTTCATCAGCAATATTTTGTCACAATTTGCATGAACGAATGTAATATAAGAGTGCCTAGAAGTATGTGTAGAATATCAATCTCAGATTCGCTGTGCCCCATAAGTAGGGCTGCAAACGAATCGAGCTATTCGCGAGCTATTCGGCTCGAGCTCGGTCAAAGCTCGGTCAAAGCTCGGCTCGAATCGAGCTCGAGCTCAAAACCGAGCTCGTTTAGTAAACGAGCCGAGCTCGAGCTTCAGTTTTTTTTTTTTTTAGGCTAAGCTCGCGAGCTATTCGGCTCGAGCTCGGTCAAAGCTCGGTCAAAGCTCGGTTCGAACCGAGCTCGAGCTCAAAAATAAGCTCGTTTTGTAAACGAGCCGAGCTCGAGCCTGAAGGTATTCGGCTCGGCTCGGCTCGATTGCAACCCTACCCATAAGGTGTTATAAAAAAAGGCCTACTACTAAACTATCAAATGGACACATGCATAGTCTTTTTTATATATATTATACATGTGCGTGCATGTGTCTGTGTGTGTGTGTGAGAGAGAGAGAGAGAGTTTAGTAGTAATTTTTTTAGTCTAGATCCGCTTTAATGAGTTACTTATTTTGAATACAATCTGAACAAGTGAGAATACATAGATTATTCTCACTTGTGAGGGCAGAGAGTAGTAGATTGACTACACAAGGGAAGAAAGAGGAAACAACCATTAAAACTGATGGTTTGCGCAAAATGGTTGGTTTTGAATCTTTTGATCAAACTTGCTCATACCACAGTTAGTTTGAATTTTTTTCCCAAACTGTCCACTTTTTGAAAGTTTTTCCGAAACTACCCTACTTTTTTTAAAAAATTCCCAAAACGTCCTGCTCGCTTTCTGAAAAAATGAGTGTAGGTAAAACCCCATCGCTTTTTCAGAAACCGAGTGTGAGGCCTTGGTTTTCGCTAGCCTACACTCGCTTTCTGAAAAAGCGATGGGATTTTTACCCACACACGTTTCTTCAGAAAGCGAGTATTGTTTGGGGCTTTTTTAGCTCTCAGATCTCAATAGATCTCACTTTCTCTTCATTCTTACTATTGCTTATCTCCCTTCTTACTCTCTCCTTAACTCCGAAACCCAAAACCCTAGCTTCCCAAAATTGACCTCCTACCCACAAATCTCCTCTAAATCTAAATATATTCACTTAATCTTTTCCAACCGTAGAAAACGTACAATTGAGAAGATTGTGCAAATTCTCTCAGTAGTAAGTGATGGTGGCTTCCCTTGGAGATTACGAGCAATCGTTCCAAAAGGGGAGACAAATTTCGTGGTGAAGAATATAGTAGGGCCTTATACTTGTACGAATCCAACGTTGAATCAGGACCACTGTAAAGTTGATTCTAACCTTGTTTGCAATTTGATTGTTAGTGTCGTAAAGTTTGAGATAGGTTTAACACCGCGGGCCATTATTCAGATAATGAAACTACAATATAATTATTAGATTTCATATAAGAAAGCTTGGATTGCAAAATAAAAAACAATTGAGAGGTTGTTCGGTACCTTCGAAGAAGCATACACGAAGTTGCCATTTCTTCTATCAGCAATACAAGCAGCAAATCCAGCAACCGTTGTCCACTGAGATAAATATCAGTTTAGTCCTAGCGATGAAACATTCAAGGGAAACAATTGTTATTAACTATACCAAAATATATAATCTACATATATCTACATATATATATCCAATTTTTACACTATATACCTACATATACTCAAATTGGAATATACTATATACCTACATAAATAAAAACTCAACTTAATGCTTCAAATTTTTGCTACTTGTCTTTTTGAAGATCCAATGTTTACTTGGAAAATCAACAAATTTGGATGATTTTGGGTCGAATTAACAAAGATACAATGTTAATGTTTCAAAATTAACACGAAAATTAACAAACATACAATGTTAATGCTTCAAAAATAACACAAAATTAAAAAAGCAAAAGTATGAGAAAATTAACAAACATACAATTGTAGGACGGAACTAAAAAGTTCCATCCCGTGCGGCTATTTTGCATTTTCCCCACTCTTCATTCAACAGCTGTTTTTGCCCCCTCAGATTAATCCAACGGCTAGAAGTTCCGTCACTTTTTGGGGTTTTTTTTCCTTTTTCTTCCAACGGATGTTCAACATCCGTCTAAAGAAAAAATTTAATTAAATAATTCATTTTATATCCATTTTGCACTACGACGAATCTTCAAGATCAATCTTATATTTTTTTATATAAAATTGCTATAATATAACGTTTCACGACTACAGGAAACACTATACTTGCTATATGTATATATGCATTTTGCCATTTTTTTGACAATCACGACTGTGGATGCTCTTATGAGCTATGTACAGAGTAAAATATTCCACAACAATGCATTGATGAACAAGATCATACGAATGCAATTACAACTATGATAGAATATATGAAATATGAACCAAATAGTTGATGGAATTAATTTTTGCAGTTTTTCAGGCTAGATTCCGGCGGGCTCCGGCCACCTGCGACGTCGGAAAATGAGTGGATTGCGATCCTCTTGTCGAGTACTATTCCGTGGTGTACTCATATTACAAAAACGAATTCCGTGGTGGTGGTGTTCATTTATTTGTTTATTTAGGAATGGTGGATGGGAACACTAGACTATAGATAGATGGAGCTGGTTTACAGTTTATTTTATACAAATCCAACAGAGAGAGAATTCTTAATTAATCCATATTAAACAAAAACACATCCTACCTTACAACGCATTCAGAGGGAGAGACATAGGTCAGCGGGGGTTCAGAACAGACATCGAGAGAGATTAATATAATCAAAGCATCGGTGTGATGACCTTAGAGTGGATGAGAGCATCCCCAGTCCGTTTGCTATTTATGCATAATACGCATATTTTAGTTAAAAAGGCATTGTAGTCGTTTGCTATTTATGCATATTTTGATAATTTTGCGACAGTAGATTGCTATACATGAGAGCAGATGTAGGAATTATGTATATTATACAGAACGGATCACGCCGAAATTTTTTTTTAATTCTCAGACGGATCTTCACAATTCGTCGCTTTAAAAAAAAAACCGTAATTAAAAAATTCCAAAATAAAACCTCCCCTCTAACGGATCTTCTAGATGCGTTCCTCCTTTGCGCAATTGTAGGACGGAACTAGAAGTTCCGTCCCTTGTGGCGATTTTGCATTTGCCCCCCTCTTCATTCAACAGCTGTTTTTGCCCCCTCAGATTAATCCAACGGCTAGAAGTTGTCACTTTTTGGTTTTTTTTCTTTTTCTTCCGACGGATGTTCAACATCCGTTTAAAGAAAAAATTTAATTAAATAATTCATTTTATATCCATTTCGCACTACGACGGATTTTCAAGATCAGTCTTATATTTTTTTATATAAAATTGCTATAATATAGCATTTCACGACTGCAGGAAACACTTATATTTGCTATATGTATATATGCATTTTGCCCATTTTTTGACAATCGATCATGACCGTGGATGCTCTTATGAGCTGTGTACAGAGTAAAATATTCCACATCAATGCATTGTTCAACAAGATCATACGAATGCGATTACAACTATGATAGAATATATGAAGTATGAACCAAATAGTTGCGAGAAGTGAAGCTACTTGACAGTATAAATCTTAAAATATAACCAACTGGCTACTACTAAATTTATCAAATGGATACACTTGCATCACATGGCTATTTTGAGCGAGTGAAACCCAATAGATTCTCTCCTGTGAATTTCGAAAAGATCGATCGCTAAACGTTAGGGAGTTCATTAGTTGATTACTTTTAAGATAGATCAGTATTAATGCGCAGCACTTGCCTGTTGCTTATTATAAACGCTATATGAAATAAATCAAGCTAATTAAGATTTACAACAGAACATGGCACAAATAGAACATGGCATAAATTTAAGTTAGGCTTCTTTTTTTTTTTTTTGATAAAAGATGACGTCCGTCATCGTTCCATTAATTAAGCTATAACGAAACAATTTAAGTTAGTTATACCTGTCTTCATCTGCTTTCCACTTGTGTGTATCCCTGCGGCATCTAATGTATCAATATGCACTCAAATATTCACTTGTCAAGCCACACATGATCCATCCATGCATGCTGCACAGGTACATCAGTGGACTAATCAATATTCAAATGCTGCAAGATTATCTGCACATTATCACAGAAGAAGAAGAATAACAATGCCTTGTAAGCCAAGCCAAGCCAAGCCAATGGGGTCACATTCAAATCTAGCAGCAAAAATTTTAATAACTTGTATTGGGGGGGGGGGGGGATAAAAAATAAAAACCAAGTAATGGTAATAAATGTATGAGGTCACATTCAAGTCTAGCAGCAAAAAATTTAATAACTTGTATGGGGGAAAAGAAAATGCCAAATTTGAGTACTGGTAATTAAAAGAAACTAATATGAAAGTAGAAATCTAGATACAAAACAGCACACAACTCTTTCTGGATTCAAGACTATAATTTTTGAAGTATAACTTTTCATTGCACACCTTAAATCAAGATAAAAGGTCGAAATAGTTTAGTAGCTGATCAATGACATAAACATTTGGTATGAATATGATTTGGAATTCACACGCAGTACAGGTAGTCATACAATATGACAGCATTGCTTGAGAATTATCTTTACTAAATCACCCAAAATAGGCCAAAAGAAGTTAATTTGTGTTTGATCGGAAGCATTCAATTCCAGTAATTTCTTTAGGCATATGGAAAATTTCTTAGTATTATGATTGATGGCATCTATTAGACTTGTGTTGTCTCATAAACACTCCTCAGTAAATACTTGGTATTTCTTGAGAATTTACGAATCCTTAAATCAGTTTTGTAAGGATTCTCAAAACTTTTTACAGTTTATCTATAAATTATAGTATGATATTGTTATGCCATCTTCTCATTTTATACACCGGTAAATCTACCAACAGAATTATAATTATTATTCCCAGTTGTGGACAATTACAAGCAGAGTTACGGAGCATTGCTCAAACAACCACAAAATAAAGGGGAAATCCTAATGGCACGGCTGCAAAGGTCCACCACAGAGACACCTGTTATGGCTAAATGCCGATGCATCAAAGGTCTTCATAAATCCTGCAGTGGGCACACGCCCACACAAATTATTATAGCTAGCATTGAAGAAAACTATTCGTCCCAGTTTTGATATCTGGGTTGGAATCCTTCCGTAAATCCTATTATTGTTGAAATACAAACCCAAAAGCCTCAATGGAAAAGTCACATTAGACAAATCAAATTCCAGCTCATTGCTCGACAGATCCAGCGACTCCAGCTGTGCCTTCTTCTCCCCAAACATGAAAGAAGCATCTCCAGTCAACCTATTGTGAGACAAGTCAATGGTCGGAATGGAAGATTCCCCGAGAGATCTTGGGATGGGCCCACTGAGCCGGTTTCGGTTAAAGTAGATCCGTCCGGTCTGGAGCTTCTTGCCAATGCAATCAGGGATGGAGCCAGTGAGAGCATTCCAAGAGAGGTCAATATCAGTGAGCTTCTTTAAGTCACATATTGAGCTTGGTATGGGACCCGACAGGCGAGGATTGATGAAGATTTTGATGGATGTGAGGTTGGTGAGTTTGCCGATGGAGGAAGGGATACGGCCCACCAGGTTGGGATTGTCCATTATTACGATTTCATCAAGGGAGGAGAGGAGGGAAATGGAGGAAGAGATGGAGCCGACAAGGCCAGTAACGTTTGTAATGATGATGCCAGTGACTCTGTTACTGCCTAATGGACCGCAAAGTACATTTTCGCTGAGGCAACAGTCAGCAGAGGCATTGCCCCACGAGGCCAACCCAGGGGGATTGCCAAATGATTTCTTCAAGTCGAGGAGCGCGCGTGCATCGTCAGGGTGGCAATAAGAAGTGGTGGGGTTAGGAAGGAAGAATATCGTTACTGAGGAAGAGAGGAGGAAGAGGAAACTGAAGGAGATGGTGTTCATTTTTGTGGAAGGAATGGGGATCGGAACACTAGATAGATGGAGCTTTGTATTTGTAAGTGGATGTGGGGGCGGAAAAATCTCATGCTATGAGAATGGCTTAGAGCATCCACAATGGTGTTTCTCATTTTGTAAAAAATGACATCTAGTAGTAGCAAGTAGCGATAGTTGTTGCAGTGGTTGTTTGCTATAAGTTTCTCATTTTTTTTAAAATTATGCGTGGGACGGTACAACATTTACTGTCGCGCAAACTTTTTTTTGAAAAAAGCAAGCGACGGTACATGTTGTACCGTCTCATTCGTTTAAAAAAATAATTAAAAAATTTAATTACTTATTAACTATTAAAATATGTTAATTAAATAAATTAAATAATATAATAATAACTAAACCTAATTAACTAAACCTAACCTACCCACTAATAAAGCCACAATTCAAGGACGGTATATGTTGTAC
Source organism: Hemerocallis citrina (assembly GCA_017893485.1). Taxonomy (NCBI): domain Eukaryota; kingdom Viridiplantae; phylum Streptophyta; class Magnoliopsida; order Asparagales; family Asphodelaceae; genus Hemerocallis; species Hemerocallis citrina. The sequence continues at coordinate 2,750,297 of CM030368.1, read as the reverse complement.
TGTCCGAGAATTGTGGGATTTTTTTTTTTTAATGAAATCTGGCCGTTGGATTTTTAAAAATAATAATAATAATAATAATAATAATAATAAATGGGACGGTATATGTTATACCGTCCGACCCCTGTTTAAAAAATAATAATAATAATAATTTTTGGGACGGTATATGTTATACCGTCCGTCTCGATTAAAAAAAAATTAAAATAAGAGGGACGGTATATGTTGTACCGTCCTTTATAATTTGAGAATCGCTATTTTGTTTCTCATTTTTGAGAATCAACTGTAGCCAATTTGCCAAAAAATGGCAAAATAGAAAACGATTGCAGCGTATCATTTGTCAAAAAATGGCAAATTGGCAAATATACCAAAAGACTGTGGATGCTCTTAGAGCATCCACAATCGATTTGCTATATTTGCCAATTTCTCATTTTTTGAGAAACAAGGTGCTGCAGTTGTTTGCTATTTTGTCATAAAATGGCAAATTCGCTACAATCGTTTCTCATTTTTTTAGAAACGGAATTGCGATTCTCAAATTATAGGAGACGGAACAACATGTTCCGTCCCAATTATTTTATTTTATTTTTTTAGATCATCGGACGAGACAACATGTCCCGTCCCAAATTATTTTTTTTTTAAACAGAGAGGTCGGACGATACAACATGTATCGTCCTTCCCCTTTTATTTTTTATTTTTTTTTATAAATTCCTCAAACGGGACATGTTATCCCGTTTGCTCACAAAAGTGATCGGACGGGACATGTCCCATCCCATGAGGATTTTAATTTTTTTTTTTTTTTTGAATTATTTATTTCCATTTTGCCCTCCAACGTCTCTTTTCGTTTAAATTCCTCAAACGGTTGTATCGTCTTTTCGTCTGACTATAAAAGTGAGAAAATTTTAGCAAACCACCACTGTAGACATAATCCCTATTTCCTATTTCCTATTAGTGGAGACGTCATTTTCTCAAAAATGAAAAACACCATTAGATGCTCTTATGAGCTCTATAAATATTTTAAAATATTTCAAAGTCAGTCCACTGAATTTCAGACTAACCCCTATATATAGATAATGTTTATTAATATATCAGCTTTGTGGCGGGTTTGCTTATTTTCAACACAATCTGAATTAGTGAGAAATGAGAATACAATAATTAATCATTCTTACTTGTGGGGGCAGAGAGAACATTGACTCCACAAAGGAAGCTAGAAAAGAACCAGTACAAGTCACAGATCATATGAATGCGATTACAGTCAGGTTTACAAACAACAGCAGCTATGATAGGGTATATATATGAAGTATGAACCAAATAGTTGCTAGAAGAGAAGAGTGGTGAAGCTACTTGGCAGTAGAAATTTTAGTATCACAAAAGCATATCGAAGCAGAATATCAATCTTGGATTCAATGTGCCTCACAAGGTACAAAAAAGAACATGACCAACTAAACCGATGAGCGGGTTTACAGTTTATTTTATACAAATCCAACAGAGAGGGAATTCTTAATTAAATAACAACCCATCGCACTGTACAACGCATTCAGAGGGGGACAAATTAATATATGCAGATTTTTTTATTTTTAAAATATATGCAGATACTGTTATGATAAGCTTATGAGCTGTATAAGTATTAAAATAATCAAAGTAGAGGCAGAATGCATTGTTTAACTAGTAACATATATTGTTGTCGTTACTATCTTATGAATGAAACATGGTGGTTATACTCCTCCAATTTTTTTAAAAAAAATTTAAGCATCATATATTCATACGAATGTCGTCGCATTCAAGTCTACGAGCATCAACTTTGATATATTATATGAAAAAAATAGTTGTGACAAGTGAAAAGTAGATGAAGCTAGTGGGGTTCAAAACTTTAAGATATAGAAGAACAGGACTCTTTCAGTGTAAAATGTTGAATTATAACCACCCATTAAGATAAATAAATCAAAGATACAGAGGGGGGGATAGATTTAGTAGCTGATCATCAACAAAAGTTGTAGACATATGCATACAACAAAATCTTAAATAATTTTTTTCTTCCTTCGAGCAGCTCAAAACACGAGGAACTTACGAGGACAAAGCACTCAATAATGTTATTGGTTTAGAAGAATGCTAATTAACTATTATATACTGTGTTCATCAACAATAAATTTATAACAATATGAGTGGATTCATACAGAAGTACGCGAAGAATATCGATCTTGGAGTCACTGTTCCCCCACAAGGAGTTACAAAAGTAAGACTTACTACTAAATTATCAAATGTATGCACTTGATCACATACCAGTGCCAGTGCCAGTGCCAGTGCCGGCCCTGAGTTCTTGGCGGCCCAAGGCGAAAGATCCAAATAATTATTTTTGGGGGTCCCTAATTACAATATAATTTTTTACACGCAAAATATGTCCCTATATGTGCCTAGCTAATTACAATACAAATTTGGGGCCCTAAAATTGTAAAAAATTCGGGGACCTGAGGCGGCCGCCTCACCTCCCTCAAGCTAGGGGCCGGCTCTGTCACATACATGATCAATTTGAGGAATGAATGGGTAAAATTTAGAGTTATAACCACCCACTAGGAGAAATAAATCAAGATACGGGAAAAAAAAACAGATTTAGTAGCGGATCATCAACAAAAATTGTAGTCATATGCATACAACAAAATCTTAAATAAAATTTTCTTCCTTTGAGCAGCTCAAAACATGAGGAACTTACGAGGACAAAGCACTCAATGATATTATTGGTTTAGAAGAATGCAAATTAATTATTATATATTGTGTTCATCAACAAGAAATTTATCACCATATGAATGGATTCATATAGAAGTACGCGAAGAATATCGATCTTGGAGTCACTGTGCCCCCACAAGGAGTTACAAAAGTAAGACTTACTACTAAATTATCAAATGTATGCACTTGATCACATACATGGCCAATTTGAGCAATGAATGGGTGTGTGTTTGTGTGTGTGCCGCAGTGAAACCCAGAAAATCTGTCCACTGAATTTCGAACGCACCCCTATATGTAAGGGAGTGTAGTAATTGACAGTGTTTAGAATAGATCAGCTTTAATGAGCTCAGTTGGTTTGTGGCTTATCAGCTGGTGGTTAGCTTATTTTCAACACAATCAGAATTAGTGAGAATACATAATTATTATCACTTGTAAGCCCAGAGTATACATTGATTCTGCAAAGGAAGCTAAAAGAGACAACCATTAACAGTGACAGCTTGTACACAATTACTCTTAGCATAAAGTCAATCAGGATAACAATTATAATGATGGATGAAAGAGGATTAATCCCAAATGATAGCATTGGTTGGGATTTTCTAAATCACCCTAAAATAGGTCAAAAGTAGTTAATTTCAGTGAGGAAGCAGTCAATTCCAGGATTTTTTTTAGGTTTACTGTTAGGGTTTGATTTGTTAGCGTTTGAGAAGAGGAAGAGAAAGGGAAGAGAGAGAGCCGGCTTTAGAAGAGCACAAAATGTTGATTGATTTCATTTGATTCTTATCTTCTTACATATATGAAGATACAAAGCCCAATGGGCCCAAAAGAGCAATTTGGGTCATAACATAACAATCTCCACCTTGAACCAAATTGCATCTAAAACAAACTAAAACATAAAGCAAACATAACCTAAACAAAGGTAAACATAAAGATATACTAGCAACATGCTAGAAACAAAACTAGCTCAAACTAGCTAGAAACAAAGCGACATCAAACTTGAACAAAGCTTGAACTTTGCAATTGGAAGAGGCTTTGTGAGCATATCGGCCGGATTCGATTCGGTACCAATCTTCTTCACGGCAACCTTGCCTTCCTAGATTACATCTCGAACAAAATGGTATCGAATGTCAATGTGCTTCGTCTTCTCATGGTACATGCGGTTCTTGGTCAAATGAATTGCGCTTTGGTTGTCACAAAACACCGTAATAGGACCCTCGAGTGAAGACATCTCTCCAACAAACGCCTTGAGCCAAATAGCCTCCTTAATAGCCTCAGTAATTGCCATATATTCGGCCTCGGTACTTGAGAGTGCAACGGTGGCTTGAAGTGTAGACTTCCAACTAATTGCACAATCTCCAAGGGTGAAAACATAACCCGTCAAAGAACGCCTCTTGTCCAAATCACCAGCAAAATCCGCATCTACAAAACCAGTTAGTTTCTTGCCATTACCAAACTCCAAGCGAGCATCAATAGTACCTCTCAAATAGCGGAAGATCCACTTCACCGCTTCCCAATGCCCTTTTTCCGGACAATAGAGATATCTACTTACCACACTAACGGCTTGAGCAATGTCGGGTCAAGTACACACCATCAAGTACATGAGACTCCAGACCGCACTCGAATATGGAACATTTTTCATATATTTCTTCTCATCATCGGATTTTGGGCTTAAAGTGGCCGAAAGCTTGAAATGCACCGCAAGAGGTGTTGAAACAACTTTCGCTTTCTCCATGCCAAAACGGCATAGCACTTTCTCGGCAAAACTCTTTTGTGAAAGAAATAACTTTCTTTTGGACCTATCCCTTGTGATCTCCATCCCGAGAATCCTTTTGGCGGCCTCCAAATCTTTCATCTCAAATGCCGAACTTAGTTGCTCTTTCAACCTCCTAACTTCTTTCAAGTTGGAGGATGCAATCAACATGTCATCCACATAGAGCAACTAGTAAATGAAATCCCCACCATCCAACTTCTTGAAATAAACACAACTATCATAATTGGAATGATAGAAATTAATACTCACCATGAATGAGTCGAACTTCTTATACCATTGCCGCGGTGATTGCTTAAGGCCATAAAGGGACTTCTTCAAAAGACACACACGGTCCTTCTTTCCCGCAACCTCAAAATCCTCCGGTTGGCTCATATAAATTTGCTCCTCCAAGTCACCATGCAAGAAGGCAGTTTTCACATCCATTTGCTCCAATTCCAAACCCTTCATTGCCACCAAAGAGAGCAAAACTCGAATGGGGGTGTGCTTAACTACGGGAGAGAACACATCATTGAAGTCCACACCTTGGACTTGACTATACCCTTTAGCCACGAGCCTTGCCTTGTATCGAAAATCTGCGGGATTGGAGCCATCAATCTTCCTCTTAAACACCCACTTGCAACCCACAATCCTCTTACCACTCGGAGGCTTCACAAGAGACCAAGTCTCATTTTGTTGCAAAGATTGTAACTCTTCATTCATAGCGGCAACCCAATTGGCCGCATCTTTAGAAGAAATGGTTTCCTTGTAGGAAGATGGCTCACAATACTCCACTTCCTCTGCAATTGCCAAACAATAAGCAAAGTCGGAGTATCCATATCTTGTAGGTGGTCGTGTTTCTCTTCTAGCTCGGTTCCTTGCCAATGCATATGGTTGTGCCTCTTCTTGGACTTCCTCCAAATTGACATCATCATGTGAGATCAAAACATCACCTTCTTGGACCGGCACTTCAAACTCCACCTTCTTCTCAACCGTCTCATTCTCCTTAATAGTCGGCTCGGGTACAACATTATTTGCCTTCAACATTGCCGACTCATTGAAAATGACATCTCTTGAAATAAGGAACTTGGATGATTCGGGACACCACAACTTATATCCCTTCACATTTGCGGGATACCCAACAAAAATACACTTCTTCGATCTAGGCTCCAACTTTCCTTCATTCACATGTGCATAAGCGGGACAACCAAACACCCTCAAATTCGAATAATCGGCCGTCTTACCCGACCACACTTCTTCGGGTGTCTTCAACTCAATTGAAGTGGTAGGAGATCGATTTACCAAATAGCAAGATGTGTTAATAGCTTCCGCCCAAAACTCCTTACCCAAATCCGTATTTGAAAGCATACTTCTAGACCTTTCAAGTAGTGTCCTATTCATCCTTTCTGCAACACCATTTTGTTGTGGAGTGTTGACCACCGTCTTGTGCCGAACGATCCCTTCGGCCTTACAAAAATTATCAAACTCACGGTTGCAAAACTCCAAACCATTATCGGTTCTCAACCTCTTAACTTTTCTTTCCGTTTGGTTCTCCAAAAGTGACTTTCATTCTTTGAAGGTGCGAAACGCATCACTTTTCTCTTTCAAGAAATAAACCCAAACCTTCCTTGAGAAATCATCAATGAAAGTAAGCATGTACCGAGAACCATTACCTTTGGAAGGCTCACGAGAAGGTCCCCAAAGATCCGAATGGATGTAGTCCAGTGTTCCCTTGGTCGAATGAATGGCCGTGGAGAAGCTCAATCTCTTATGCTTGCTAAATACACAATGCTCACAAAACTCTAAGTTGCCCGTGCATTGGCCACACAACAAGCCTCTCTTGCTCAAAATGGTCATTCCTCGCTCGCTCATATATCCCAATCTCATATGCCAGAGCCTAGTAGCATCCTCATCTGAGATATTACCCGAACGTGCAATGGCGGCCGAGCCCGTGACCGTGAAACCTTGTAGGAAATAAAGAGTTCAATTCTCTTCGCCTTCATGATTGTGAGAGCCCCTTTAGAAACTCTAAGGACTCCACCGTCACTTTGGAACTTACACCCCTTATCTTCAAGAAACCCCAAAGAAATCAAATTCTTAGACAAATCGGGTATATGCCTCACACCCGTCAACCTTCGGACCTTTCCATCATGGAACTTAATTATCACCGAACCAATTCCGCCAACCTTACACATATTGTTGTTCCCCATGAGAACCTTACCATCCGCAGGCTCATAAGTCTCAAACCAATCTCTATTCGGAGTCATGTATTGCGAAGCACCCGTATCCATCACCCAACAATGTATATCATCAACATTAGTATCTATTACACAAATAGTATCAACCGTGTCACATTCGGCCACATTGGCCTCCTCCGAAGAATAATCTTTACTATCCGCTTTTTGTTTATTTTTTAAGTTTGAAACAATCGGCCTTAATGTGTCCCTTCTTCTTACAATAGTTACACGTCAAATTCTTGTGCCTAGACTTCGAACGGGACCTTGTATCTTTCGAGTTTCGGTCCCATGACCTACCTCGATCAACAACCAAACCAACACCTTGGCTCCCTTTCTCATTATTGGTCATTTCACTATCAATGTGCAACTTGGCTTGCAAATTGCTCTTAACATCCTCAAGGAAAATTTTGTCTTTACTATAAATCAACATGTCTCTAAAAGCCTTGTATGATGTGGGTAATAAGCATAATAACAAAAGGGCTTGGTCCTCGTCCTCCACCTTAACATCAATCTTACTTAAGTCATTCAAAATAGATGCAAACTCCGTAATATAATCGGAAATTGACGTACCTTCAACCATGCGAAGGGTGTAGAGACGCAATTTCAGCCTCAGTCGATTGGTGAGAGACTTCTTCATGTAAATGTTCTCCAATTTCTCCCACAAGACCTTAGCGGTCTTCTCCGATAGGAGCTCTCAATGTCGAATCGCTCAAACACAATTGGATAATAGAGAGCGCTTTATCATCCATCTCTCTCCACCTCTTATCCGTCACCGCATCAATCAATTTTTTTCGACCAAAAATGGCATCCTTAACGTCTTGGCTCGACAAAATCGCTGCCATACGCACTTGCCATAATGCAAAACTCGTCTTCCCATCATACTTCTCAATATCATATTTTTCCGACATATCCATTCAAATTTCTTGAACCCAATTCAACAAAACTCCAAATTTTTCTCCAAAAATTAATTACTCAAATCACAAAATCAAACCTTCTCCTTCTTGATATCCTCCCTCCTCCAGTGCTCGCGACGACGAAGACCAAGAAGCCCTGACAGTGGTGCTCGGTGGATGGAAGTGATCGTCGACGGTGGCTGGAAGTGATCGTCGACGGCGGCGGCTGGAAGTGATCGTCGACGGCTGGAAGTGATCGTCGACGACGGGGATGGGGGGAGGAGTATTTGGCTGGAGGGGTGGGGGTTTTGGTGTTGGCTCTGATACCAATTTGTTAGAGTTTGATTTGTTAGGGTTTGAAAAGAGGAAGAGAAGGGAAGAGAGAGAGCCGGCTTTAGAAGAGCACAAAATGTTGATTGATTTCATTTGATTCTTATCTTCTTACATATATGAAGATACAAAGCCCAATGGACCCAAAAGAGCAATTTGGGTCATAACATAACATTTACTTTTTAACTAAGATGATGATAATTTGAGGTGGGGGTGCATTCCTTGAAAATTTACAGAACTTTATAACCTGTCTTGAACCTATACTCCAAACTTTTTGGTATTTGTTCATATAACATATCATATAAAAAAAATGCCCCCTCCCTTTTTCTACATTAGTCTCTGTAATAGGCTACTCCACAGTACTCTTTTTTTGTTGCTAGGACGCTGCTCCATAATACTTGATATAATAGTTCGCCAACTCATTCAGTAAGTAGAATTAGCTTCCGTGGTATAATCTTCGGCTTACTGATAAATACCATTAAAATTATTATTCCAATTATTCTTCGGCTTACTATGGAGCAGCACGTGTTACACTTACGTTATTTTATTTTATTATTTAGAACAACATATTCCACATTACACCATTTTTGTTATGATTTTTAATGTGGAGTAAGTGGAATGTAACTGTGTAGTGATTTGCTTCATCTCGCATCTAAACAGAAAATTAATATTAAGAATTGATTCAAACGATTTAATTAAAAAATCTGAGTAAAATTTGACCGCTTAACTAAGTTTATTTATGTTTTATTTCATTACTAAATGTGACCAAAAATTATGACTTCAAGTGGCAGCAAGCGTAAGAGAAACTTTGAGAGTATGTATATAATCAATTCATGTAAATAAACACGCTACTCAGAATCAATGAACATTATTATGCATTGACAGAGAAAATGCAACCTAACTCGATTTATAGAGGTAAAACAAAGCAATAGCACATGATCATAAATTTAAGTAATACCTGTCTTACATCTGCCTTCAACTTTGTGCATACTTCGTAAATACTGCATCTAAAGTATCATCCATAAGCTTGGACATGCTTGTCAAAAACATTCATGATCCATCCATGCACACTCTGCATGTACATCCCTGGATAAACATTCAAATCCTGCAAGATGATCTGCACATTATCATAAATTTTCTACAGATCGTTTCGAATTTGTAATTTGCAGAGGCATGCATGCAGTACAAGAATGCAAATGAGTATATACGAAATCTGTACCCAGATCTATAATCCACATATGCATAAAGAAATGTGTCATTACATTGATAATGTCATTGATACTTCCTCTTTCTCAAGATTTAGTTCCAGGGGGACCAAGTTTACATGCCTTACTGGCAAAGATTAGAGGGAATCCTAGGTCTAATGGTTAGAAGAAAGCCATAAATATAAGGGACCAAGTTTACAATATGCCTTACTGGCAAAGATTAGAGGGAATCCTAGGTCTAATGGTTAGAAGAAAGCCATAAATATAGGATGTCCCCGTTATTTGTATATGGAATATTTGTTAATACATCATCTAAAACCTGCTCTCTTTTGCTTCCTAGATAGTATTCAACACTGAACCACCAAAACCCTAGAATAGTTGAAGGCCCTGTAAATAGGAAAAGTCTTGTGTTGCCCATAATTATGTAATAGTTCTTTCCCTCGGTATCCTGTCTATTGCTCATTAGTCGACAATAAAGATATCATACCTCGGTATCCTGTCTATTGCTCATTAGTCGACAATAAAGATATCATAGTTGTCGGCTCAGCTTTAGCTCATGCAGCATAACTCTCCCACGTAGAGTGGGGAGGTTGTGGGTTCGAAACTTCCCGCACACAAAGTGATGCAAACTTAACCCTAAGTAGAGAATTTTTCAAGAATATTAAAAAATTAAGTTTACCGACATCTAGTGCCGATGCCGATTAAGTTTGAAATTAAAACTAATAATTAGTTTGATGAATTTTCAAGATATGAAATAAGTTTAACAAGCTCAATTAAAGATTCACACTTAACAATCAACAATTATATACTTGATCGTTCTTAGCATATAAGATATGCAATAATAATTTGTACTCTAATTAGCAAGTAGAAGTGCACACACTCAATATTTGTGGACGACAGATAATTCGGATAATATTCCAAAGATGATTTGGCAGTATCATAAATAATTGAGAAGTGGAAAGAAGTTATCAGGATGAGCAAGGAGGGGTGGTCGGGGGTTGCAGCCACCTTAGAGATGAAGGCAGCGAGGGGCTGCGGAGGTGTCGCAGAGAAGGAGGGAGGCGATTGACGGTGGCAGTGCAGGGGCGTTGACCGCAAGGGAGGCATCGGCCCTAGATGGTGGCAATGGCAACGGGAGGTCGTCGGGGCTGATGGCGACGGTGATGGTTGAGGGAAGGCAGCAGGGGTCTGCGATGGTGTACATTGGAGATGAAGGAGGCAGCGGCAAGAGCCCGTCGGGATCTGGGGGGTTGTTGGGTGAGGGGCAAGAGAGAGAGGATGGTGGTGTCGGGTGGTGGTGGGTAAGGGCAGGCGGCGATGGATTCAGGAGAATTGAGGGTTATGGGAGAGAGAGAGGCGGCTGGTTGTGGGTTTCGGGAAAAGATAGAGAAGAGGAAGAAGAAGAAAATAAGAAAGAAGTAAGCTGAAGATTTGGGGGATTTGGGGATGGAGATGGAAGTGGGATCTAGGATTTCTCACAAACCCTAGATGTCTTAGGATTTCTCACAAATTCTAATGTTCTCTTATGGTATCACATACACAAGAGAAGAATAAAGAGCAACAACTCAACACACAATGATAATAAAAAAATCAATAAAAGCATACCTTCTCATTATTCTCAAGACCTATATATAGGCTCAAAACAAATCCAAAATAAATCTCTTATTCTCAAGGCCTATATATAGGCTCAAAACAAATCCAAAATAAATCTCAAACAAATCTCTCAAACAAACTACATATGGCTAAATCTTAAAAAAAAACAAAACAAAACTGATGTTCTCATCATTCTCTCCAGGTAGGAGAGAGCTCGACTCAGTCGTGTCAAAACTAGTGATCATGTCATAGTGCCCCAAAATGTTTGAATCCAAGCGCTGGAGCTCTTCACGATCAATCCAAGTATCATCCGACTTCGGCTTGTTCTTCCATATCACCAAATACCTATGAATACCACCATCTCTAGTATAGATTATCTGATCATCTAAAATATTATCCAATTCGTCTGTCGGTAGGGAACTAGATCCTCAATATTGAAAGTCTTACTTATGTCAAAACCTTCAGGAAGGTCAACTAGATAGGCATTATTATTGATTTTATATAAAAATTTAAATAGGCCAACAGCACATGCGTTTAATTTCTTAACGGATCTAGCTGGAAACCATTTCGAACGAATCCAAACTATTACTTCATCACAAACATGAAGAGTTTTAAATTTTCTTCTAGTATCTGTTCTTAACTTGTAAAATTATTCTCATTAATTTTTTTTGGAAATTTCTCTATGCAAGTCATTAACGTGAGATGCAAATGTGGATGCAGACTCTGAGACTCTATGATATTCTAACACGGTGACAAGATCTATGAGTTGCCTAGGACAATAACCATGCACAATTTTCATGAAGTTGTAAAATATAGTAGAGTGCTTCCAAACATTTTCTTCGTTTGGTTGGGACAAAACACATCTAAATACATTTAATGGGGGTGATTCGATCGACCGAATACAGTTGAAATACTGGTCATCCTCTTTTTTGCCGAAGTCATCACTTACATTAGGTTCATAGAAAAACTCATTATCGGAATCATCAGCAATGACGACAGTGCCTTCTACTATATTGATCCTACTGTAGCTAGGACAGTTGCCAGCAACATTGTTGTATTTCTTGCATTTATAGCACTTAGTGAGAGGATCAATCTTAGAGTAGTCTCTTTCAGTGTTATTATACTTGTTGTCATTTCTAGGTAGATAGGGATTTGAAATAGGCTTACCTGTGTAAGACTTGTTGGGGTAGTGAGAAGATGATGACTTAGATTTAGAGGGGTCAGTGGAAGTTATTTGAGATGAATGATCTCTCAAATGCTGGACTTGTAGGAGGAATTAGTTTTTAAGGAAATCCATATCGAAGACAAAGGCATAAACCGCTGCCAAGGAGTCCACATTTCTGTGAATTAATTCATTCCTAAGATCGGCTCGTAGTCCGGCTCTGAACCTAGAGATGATTTGTTCTTCGCTCTCTTTACCTAAGGCATTCCACTGAATGAGAAAGTCGTCGAACTTATCCACATACTCTTGGGTGGATTTTGCTTCCTTGATGGAGTTGGTTCCATGAATCTAACAATCGGGTGTGGAACGACAAGGGCACATATCTCTCGGTGAGCTTCTCTTTCATGGTCTCCCAAGTAGTTATGGATGTCAGGCCTCAGCCTTTGCGGGCATGTTCAAGATTGGTCCAGTATTGTTGAGCTTTACCAGTCAATTTTACTGTGGTAAATTTAACCTTCAGGGCTTCGCTCATGTCAAACCACACGAAATAGTGGTCCATGGCACGGATCCAATCGAGATAAGCTGGGGTTCCATACGGCCTTCAAAGTGGGGAACGTCAACCTTAACGTTCTTCTTGTACTGTTCGTCAGGGTCACAATCTTGACGTCGGTCGTCACGATCATTCCCTTGAGGGATCTGACGATGAAGCTCAAGGGCAACATTTTGATTCAATTCCACTTGCTCAAGCCTCTGATTGATATTGGCAAGAGTTGCTTGAATGGCAGCGAAGGTAGTGGAAGTGTCAGAATTCTCCATTTCAGTTCGAAGAGGGGCTCGTTGAATTCTAGGGTTCCTAAATGGGTGGTTTGGAAGGAACAAGAAAGGCTCTTCAGGATTTGATGGTGCTGCAAAGATGCATTCACCAAAGGCGGTAAACTAGGGGTCGTGAGAACGTGTGCTTACTGGAATTTGAGAAAACATGACCTAAATGCACCTAAAATAAAAAAAATTATATAATCGGAAACGAACTAAAAATAACTCTAAAATGAATGCAGGATTTTTTTTAATCTGAAATGATCTTTAAAAAAAATAACCCTAAAATTATCCTAAATAATGCAGAAATTATGACTAAATGATGCAAGAACTAGGGTTTTAAAACCTTCGCTCTGATACCAAAATGATGCAAACTTAACCCTAAGTAGAGAATTTTCCAAGAATATTAAAAGATTAAGTTTACCAACATGTAGTGTCGATTAAGCTAGAAATTAAAACTAATAATTGGTTTGATGGATTCTTAAGAAATGAAATAAGTTTATTAAGCCCAATTAAAGATTCGCACCTAACAATCAATAATTATATTTAATCGTTCTTAGCATGTAAGATATGCAATAATGATTCGTACTCTAATTAGCAAGTAGAAGCTACACACTCAATATTTGTGAACGACAGATAATTTAGATAATATTCTAGAGATGATTTGACAGTATCATAAATAATTGAGAAGTGGAAAGAAGTTACCGGGGTGAGCAAGGAGGGGTGGTCGGGGTTGTACCCAGCAGTGAGATGAAGGCAGCGAGGGGCTACAGAGGTGTCATAGTGAAGGAGGGGGGCGACTGAGTGGCGGTGCAGGGGAGTCGACAGCAAGGGAGGCGTTGGCCCTGGATGGTGGCAGTGGTGGCGGGAGGCTGTCGAGGCTGATTACGACGGTGATGGTTGAAGGAAGGCGGCAGGGGTGTGCGATGGTGTAGATAGGAGATGAAGGAGGCAGCGGCAAGAGCTCGTCGGGATCTAGGGGTTGGTGGGTGAGGGGTAAAAGAGGAGAGGTTGATCTCATAGAGCTGTAACATACAGATCGAGCTTGGTATGGGCCCGAAAGGCGAGGGTTAGTGAAGATTAATTCTGAGAGATGTGAGGTTGGCAAGTGTGTCAATGGAAGATGGGATGCGGCCCCCGAGATTAAGGATATTATATATCATGCAATTCAAGGGATGAAGGGAGGGAAATGGAAGAAGAGATGGAGCCAACAATGTCATCAACATCCCTGAGGAAGCAAAAAAATCTATTAGTGCCTCCTACATTGCATCATACATAATCAATGGGGTAACACTCGGCAGAGGCATTGCCCCAAGAGGCCAAGCGGGGGGATCTCCAAAGGATTTCTTCTCTTCCATACCCGCCCTTTTGGGCATATGATTTATATGCCCAGTTAGGGTCAGAGATAGGTCAGTGGGTCCAGAGACTCGAGAGAGATTAATCTATTCAGCATCGGTGTGATGACCTTATGAGCTGTATACAGAGTAAAATATTCCATATGAATGCATTGTTCAACAAGATCATATGAATGCGATTACAGTCAAGTCTACGAACAACAACTATGATAGATTATATGAAGTATGAACCAAATAGTTGCGAGAAGTGAAGAGTAGTGAAGCTACCTGACAGTATAATCTTTAGATATGACCTACTTGTTAAAGTATCTACCACAACTCGTAGTGCTAATAGCAGAAGTAAACCACAAGCAATAGAAACTACCAAGACTTAGGTGAACCAAGAACAAGTCACCACGATATATGCAAAATCTCACAAGAACACAATCAATGTGTAGAGATAACCAATTCTTCTTATTCCCCAAGAAATACAAATATTACAAAGAGATTACAACTCTCAATCTCACTCCCTCACCTTTGAAACACTCGGCAGAATCCCCTCTTGAAGTTGAACAATGATAACGGCTCACCAATTCACTCTAATCAGTTATACTAACCCTAGAGTCTACAGCCGTATATAGCCCCCAAGTAAATCCTAAAAGATAAACACAAATCCAGCTTATTGGGCCTTAAACTCGTCAGCAAAAATAACACACAGTGCCGCTGTCGGTCGACCGCAACGTGTAAAGTCCACACCCGAGACATGACCGATCGACCGTCCCCTTCTCTGTTGAACCATGTACACTCGAAGAACTTAGCAGCCTAGTTTCGGTCAGGTGGTCGGTCAACCGCACCCCAGGATAGTTGACCGTAACTCTCCAGCTGCACTTCTTATACTTGTTGCTGTCTTCTCTTGCTGTCTTCATCTCCTCTTCTTCTCCAACTTCAAGTACTCCGTACTTAAGTGTATTTGAGGCCACAATCCTAACAATCTCCCACTTGGACCAAATACACAATGCTTCAAAGTTATTGTAATCTTTATCTTGGATTATCTCTACCAATCTCCCATTTTCATGGAAAACTCAAGTACTGCCCACTCTCATGAAGAGCACCACAGCCATTCCACCACGTGGAGTGCACCAACCACCCCTCATCACCTCATAAAGGATGTGCTCTATCAACCGCATAGAGCACGAATATCGGAGAAATAACCTCCCGTATCGGATTCCGTGTTATAAGACTTT
This sequence comes from Hemerocallis citrina, assembly GCA_017893485.1. Taxonomy (NCBI): domain Eukaryota; kingdom Viridiplantae; phylum Streptophyta; class Magnoliopsida; order Asparagales; family Asphodelaceae; genus Hemerocallis; species Hemerocallis citrina. The sequence continues at coordinate 2,735,030 of CM030368.1, read as the reverse complement.
CCAACTCGCAGAATCTTCATCAACACCGGACATGGTTCAAAGCCTCTCAATGCACCATTTGCACTAGAAGTCTCCGTGGACGACACCTCCACAAAACCTGCAGACTGTTCAATCCCCGCAGTCCCATTTTGGTTACCCTCATCGACATCACTCCGCATATTGATACCAGTGCTCTCTATCTCACAAGAGCGACTTGATACTTCGACTACCATATCGCAAAGTACCCTCACCGCAGCAACGTCTTGCCCTTTAAGATCACTTCCATGGCCAGCAGCTCCCACTAAATTAGTATCCTCCCCTCCACAACTGAAAGAATTCGGCTGCACCCCGCACAACCTACTACTCAATTCCGACTGAGAGTCAACTACAAGAGAAATGCCCCTCACATCTCTAAGCAAATACAATGTTCTCTCACGCTTCCCTTTTGCAATCACCATTGAACCTGCAGCTATACGCCACTCCCCACTACCAACTGTAGTAGACAAATCCCTCTTTGTCTAGCCTTCCAATCGAGATAAGATTTTCCTACAAGTCTGGAACATGCCTTGTCTCCTGTAAGACAACACTTTGATTATTATTGGCTTTTACGCGAACAGTACCAACCCCACGTACAGGACACCCGTGACTATTTTCCACGATCACATCCAAAAGAACCCTCCTTATAGTCATCAAACACCTCTCTCCTCAGAGTGCAATGAAAAGAAGCTCCCGAATTAATACACCAATCTTGAGTGCCCAACTTCTCCAGAACTGATAAGCATAACTCTTCAATAAGTCCTACTTGAGCTTCCTTTGAAATATCTCTCTTCGGTTTTTTCTGCTTCCTCTTCATATAAGTCTTGCAACTGCGCATCATGAGATCCCTCTTGTGACAATACCAGCACTCACGCTCATATCCCCCATCGTTGTCATCAGACCCACTCTCAGATGAACTACTCAGATCCTTTCTTCTTCGACTGCTCTTAGATCTCCTATGTCTCCTCGCAACAGACATTGCAGAATCTCTAGAAGATGATGATGGATATCTCCCGTTTCTCACCCTTCTCACCTCCTCGTTCAGAATGCTACTCACCACATCCTGTAAAGTCATCAAATCTGTTATAGTGCCTGTAATAGTCTGTTCCACCGTACCATAACTATCGGGTAAAGTAGATAGAGTAACAATGACTGCCCCTTCTCTGAAAACTTCAAACCTGCAGCTTCCATCTGCTTATAAACCATACAGTAATTATTCACATTTTCTGCTAATGAACCCCTTCCTTCAACTTCATATTAACCAACTTCTTCAGATGAAGAATTTGATTAGATGTCAACGGTTTCTCATACATATTCGTGAGAATCTCCATAGCCTCCTTTGTGGTCTTTGTCTTCGAGATATAAAATAACGCCTTCCTACTCAGGCCCAACTGAATCTGCCCTAGCGCCTTCTGATCCAAACGGTACCAATCCGCCAAGACCTTCGCATCCTTGTCTCCACCTTCCGGCATCTCATCAAACAACGGACCATCAAGATCTTTCTAACAAAGATACGCTATCATCTGAATCTTCCACATTGCAAAGTCACTCCCGTCGAATCTCTCGATCTTCGACTTGCTATCGGCCATCTCGAACCTAGTGCTCTGATACTACTTGTTAAAGAATCTACCACAACTCGTAGTGCTAATAGCGGAAGTACACCACAAACAATAGAAACTACCAAGATTTAGATGAACCAAGAACAAGACAGCATGATATATGCAAAATCTCACAAGAACACAATCAATATGCAGAGATAACCAATACTTCTTATTCTCCAAGAAATACAAAGATTACAAAGAGGTTACAACTCTCAATCTCCCTCTCTCACCTTTGAAATACTCGGCACAATCCCCTCTTGAAGTTGAACAATGATAACGGCTCAACAATTCTCTCTAATCAGTTATACTAATCTTAGAGTCTACAGCCATATATATAGTCCCCAAGTCTACCCTAAAAGATAAACACAAATTCAGCTTATTGGGTCTTAAACTCGTCAGCCCAAATAACACATAGTGCCGTTGTTGGTCGATCGCACCCCCAGGTCGGTCGACCGTAACGTGTAAAGTCCACACCCAGACATGACTGGTCGACTGCATGGTTGACCGTTCCCTTCTCTGTTGAACCCTGTATACTCAAAGAACCCAACAGCCTAGTTACGGTCGAGTGGTCGGTCGACCGCACCCAGGACAGTCGACCGCAGCTCTCCAGCTACACTTCTTCCACTTATTGTTGTCTTCTCTCGTTGTCTTTGTCTCCCCTTCTTCTCCAACTTCACGTACTCCGTAACTAAGTGCATTTGAGGCCACAATCCTAACACTACTGGCTACTACTAAATTATCAAATGGATACACTCGCATCAAATGGTTATTTTGAGCAAGTGAAACCCAATAGATTCTCCTGTGAATTTTGAAAAGACCCCTACTCGTTAGATTGACAGTAGATAATTTAACTAAACTAGTTGGCAATGAACTAACTGAAAAAAATTTAAAAATCAATGTAATATTGTCAGTGGATACCTTAAAGTTTAAACCTTTAAAATTACCTACTTATGAGTTATGCTTCATAACTAACACTACATTGGTCTAGAAAAACTTATATAGTGATGATAAAAGTAACAGTGTAGTGTTCCCTCCAAAATTTAAAAGTTAAAATAGTAACTATGTTTTCCATCCTTAATAATTATATCTTGAAAATACTGCTGTAATTAATTGTTAGATTCATTGATAGATTAAAATTATTTACAAATAAATCTCCTGCTAACGTTTTAAGAGGAACACAATTTTTTTATCTCGTTTAAATGTTTCGATATGCATGCTACATGCATAAACAAAATGAGGAGCTTGGGTGACTATGCTAAAGAAATTAGCTATAGAAAAAATGGTAATGATTTTTGCAGTAAAGCAAATTTTGCCTATTGTGAATAAAATTAAATTTGGGGCAATACAAGTGTAATGGATAATATAAGTATCAATTATTTCTCTAAGCTAGTATTAAGAAGAAATCAGTCGTGCTCATTATTTATTAATATACAATAAATATGCACAGAAAATGGTAAAAAACAGTAAATTACAGCTTTATCTTATACAAAGCAAATAATCATGATCATGATTTCTTCTGCTTGCATCAAAGTCACATTCTAGTACGTCAACTGGAACAACAAAAACCTAAAGAACATCTACTTTCAATTTATAGATAAACTAGTTGTAATTTGATCATCAAATTTTGAGTTTTGAGATTTCAAAAAATAAAAAATAAAAAATAGCCCATTTCTCATATTCAGACAATGCATCAAATGTATATTATATACTTGGAATGTCTGAATTCATTTATAATTACAAAATGCCAGAGGCTTCTAACCACAGTTTCTTCTCTCGTAACAAGTAACCCAAAAGTAAATTTTAAAATCCCTCAGCTAATCCTAAAAAGTTTATTACTCCGGACTAGAGATTCAGAGAGAGAAAAGTAATGGAAACCTTAACCCTGAGGTGAGGCTTGCATATGAACAACTGTTGCAGTCTCAATGAGGAGGAGAGAAGCGAAAGACACTTGGGGGCATGGGAGAGACCAAACATCCAATCAGAAGGTTTAGGGGTTGGATAGTCACAGCCTTAAGCAGTCAAACCTTAACTTAGAGGATCAAGTCTCTGAGTGTACTTGGGCCATTCGGCTCAAGCCCAACAAGACTAACATTAGTTTTTTTCTCCGAGTAACCGCTCACCTTAATAACCTTGTACCAGATGTAAGTGTTTATAGAGTGAAATTTTGGCAGACCCTCTGACTTTTCAAATTCATCACTGCCCCATTGTAGTATTGGGATTTGATGTTAATCCAAGTACAAAGTCTTCCCTTGTGTGTGTAAGTGAATTTTCCGGACAACTTGTCATTGTGCTTGGTGCTTGTGACAAACTAAGTTCCGCTAATATAAATAATAGATTTAACAAAGTGGTCCCGATATAAGAATCCTTAAAGCACAACTAAAAAAAGCACTAACTTTGAGTTTTAACTTATATAAGCTACGAAATTTGGGGTATTTGAAGTTGAAGTTTCAAGTATGAAATTTGTAGAAAGGTCACTACATTAAGGCTCTGTTTGGACTGCTTGGTATTGCTGAGATAAATGTGTTAAATATATAGGTATATTCTCACTATATGAATAATATTATGTGTAATATTATTCTAAGGGTAACACGTGTGTTACACGTACTAATTGTATGGATATCGGAACACGGATTGGGTGAGTTGAGAACCCAGTACCATAAATACTGACTTGTGATAGTAGTCTAGGTATTCCAATCTTGATACCTAGGGTAAATATCTCAAACACCTTAGTTTGGGATATTAACCCTAATTTCCATTGTTATAATCTCTCATAATCTCTAACAAAATGTGTAAAAATGGAATATCAAGAAAAGATTCAAGAAACATCTTCTTCCTCTTCTCTCCATGGTTCGTCTCCGCCTTTTCCTATTCAGACTCATGAATTTTCTCCTCACGCTCTTCATCTTCTTTCCACGTGCCCTTCACGTGATTGTGTTTTAGCGTGTGGTTTGAGTGGGTCTAGGGAACAGAACCCTAGGGGAAGTAATGAGTGGTTGTCTGGGGAACTGAACACCAGTACTTTGCCTTCTTTCGATGCTTTTGGCGCCAAAACAAGAAACGCCTCGTTTCTTGATGCGTCAGATGACAGGAGCTGGGTGGAAGTTTTTAAAAAAGACCTTTCAAAAAATTCTTTTTCTAAGCCTCCTTTGGATCTGAAGTCTTTATCTGTTTCCTCTGGCTTTTCCACTTCTTCTTCTAAGGCTTCTTATTCTCTTTCTTCTAGGGTTTCGTCTTCCTTTCCCTCCTCTCTTTCTAATCGTTGTTTTAACTGCTTTGAAAAATGCCATTTCAAAAAAGATTGTCGCAACATGATTATTTGCCATGCATGCGGTGGTAAAGGTCATCATCAGAATGTTTGTCCTTCTCGAAAATTTGGTGGGGGTAGGGGGAGAACGGGTGGTGGTAGATCGGGTTCATCTGGTCGTTTCCCCTATGGTGTGGGTAGATCTGGTCCAGGAGGTGGTTATAATCAAAACCCACCTTCTGGATTAGCGTCTCCTGATCTTCAATCTTTAGACCAGAAGGTGACGGAAACGGCAGCAGTGGTGGCTAGGGCTTGGGACAACAGGATGGTGGGTTCAGGTAGTCTTTTGGGTCCTCCTCCTTCTCTTCCTTCTCCCTCTGTTCCCCCTTCGTCTGGTTCTTCTGTTCCTTTTTCCGGTAGTTCACCTCCTTCTTCTGGGATCCCTCGTCTATCTCATGCTGATTTAATTAGTGATTCTAAAGTTGAAGTTTACTGTGAGTTCTCGCAAAAAATGAAAGATAGATGTCTTTTGTTAAATACGGAAGGTGTCATTTCTGTTTTGTCTGGTTCTATTACTGCCCCTGACCTTGTTAATTTCCTCGATGCTCGTTTTCAAATTCCGGATTGGGATTGAGGACTCTGGATGCTTCCCAACGGAGATTTTATTTGCAAATGCCCTAATATCAAATGTCTTGAAAATCTCAAAGGTCAAGAACTTAAGTTTGGTAGGGCATCTTTCACTGTTAAAAATTGGCCTCAGTTTGGTATATCGAATCGCTCTCTTGGTCTGGTTAAGACAAGAGCCATTTTGTCTGGTATCCCTCCGTATTGTGAATCCTTTGCCTCTTTTAGTCATGTTTCTCGTTGTATTGGAAATTTTGTTGGTTTTTCTGCTAAAAATAGACTTAGCAATGGGCATTTGGAAGTTATTGCTGATTTTCTGCGTTGTCCCTCTGCGCCTCTTATCTTCGACTATATCCTGTGGGTTGGCTCTATAGCCTTTAAAGTTGTTACTTACCCTGACTTTCCCCAACAGGACCTGAAACATCCATCCTCTTCTAATCCTGTTCTTTCTAAGGAGGGTGATAATAACTGGGATTCTTGGAGTGCCCCGATTAATAGACCTCATGGTTTTTCTTCTTCTTCCAATCCCCTTCCTAAGAAGTCTAGTTCTGATAAATTTCAAGGTGGTAAGGGTAAAGCATTGTCCTCTTCATGGGTTAGGAAAGCTTCTCCTGAGGAAGGAGAGATTGTTGAGATTTCAGTTCCTTCGTTACTTGTGGCTCCTAATGCTGATCTTAGTTTATCTGTTGTTCTACCCCATTCTGTGTCTTTTCCTCTTCCCGAAAATGCTTTAGTGGAGTTTTCTGATTGTAACCTGGAGATGTTGGCCTATGAAGCCCATTTGAGAGCCTCTCTGTGTCTTAAACGATCTTTTCCATTTGGTTCTTTTTGGAAAGAACTTTTGAAATCCCTGGTTTCTGGTGTAACTCCCTCTTCGGCTATGGACTATCATTTTAATAAGATCCCTTATTGTCCTAGTTTGTACCTCCCAAGGCTTTTTTTGACTAAGTGTGATTCTTCTTGGGCTTGTCCTGATGAGTCCGGTTCTAGCTCTGGTGATACTATTGTGTGTGGTTTTCCTCTTAGTGTTCCTCACTTTGTTGTTCCTGATGTTCTTGTCAACATTCCGGCTTCTGCTTCTGATGATTTTGTTGGTAGTGACAACAGTCCTGTTGTTTCCTCTTTGGATTCGGATCCGCCTGTTGAGGATGATTTTGACACCCCTATTCCTTTGGCTGTTTGTTATCCTGATTCTGATGTTGGTCCCTCTGATTCCTTTGATCCTAATTTTCTACAAAAATGTGTTAGTTCCTGTTCTAAAGTCTATAGAAAAAGAAAACATTCCTCAAAATCTGAATGACCCATCAGAAGGAGTCTGAGAGTTGAACAAAGGCATGATGGTGATCAGCCTATCCTGCAGAAGGCGGCTCTTATTGCTAAGATCAGGAACCTAGAGATTCCGGCCCCTGTGGTTGCTTCCCCTTCAGAAGGTAATGGTCTTGGTTCTATTTTTAGATGTCATTTCGATTCCTTTTCATCTGAATATTTAAAATCTTTTACTTCTTGTGTTGGTTTGTCTAATTTTTCGGAGGATGATTTCAATAAAATAATGGCTTTAGAAATTGTTAGAGGAGAGTCTCAATGTTTCCAATGATTATATCTTCCTGGAATATTAGAGGCTTAGGTAGTGAAGATAAAAGATTAGCTGTCTTTGATTTTATTGTTTCTTCTCATTCTGATATTATTGCTATTCAAGAATCGAAATTACCGTCTCCTTCTCCTTCTTTGTTTAGATCTTTAGGGGGCTCTATTGTTACTGAATGGGTTTCGCTTGATTCTGAGGGTGCCTCTGGTGGCATGCTTATTGGTTTTAAGGATCATTTATTTAAATGTTCTGAGATTTACAAAAAGAGATTCTTTCTTGCTGTGGAATTATATTGTTTTGCTTTCAACTGCTCTCTTCTTTTTATTTCTGTTTATGGTCCTTGTACTCAATCTTTTAAGGATGAGTTTTGGGAGGAGTTTGCGCAGTGGCAGTCTGTTATGAGTGGTTGGGTCATTTTTGGAGGAGATTTTAATGCGGTTCGTTTTGTTTCTGAAAGAAATGGCATCCCCCACCACAGATCTGATTCTGATAATTTCAACAATGTTATTAATTCTCTTAATCTTGTTGACTATCCTAGTCTTGGAAGACAGTTCACATGGTCTAACAATAGATTAGTTCCTAGTTTTGCAAAACTTGATAGATTTTTAGTCTCTTGTGATTGGAATAATGCCTTCCCTTTGTCTTTTGTTCAAGCTTCTCCTAATATTGTCTCTGACCATGTTCCTCTTATTCTATCCTCCTCTTCCCCTTCTCCTAAGTCACTCTCTTTTAAATTTGAGAAGTTTTGGCTTGAAGACCCTCCTTTTAAAGCTATGATTTCTACTTGCTTATGCTCAGTTAATAATTGCAACCAAGCTGGACTCAGAAGTCTACTTGCTAAAATTAAGAATCTTAAATCTGGGTGTAAGTTGTGGGTTAAAGATAGATTTGGTCCTTTGAAAGAAAGGAAAAGCTTTTTGAAAAATGAGATTAACAGCTTGGATTTACTGGAGGAACAGAATCCTCTTTCCTTAAACGATAGAATTAATAGATCAGATCTGAAAAAAGAGTATATTCATATTTTGGAACTTGATAAAATCAAATGGTTTCAAAGAGCTAAAGTGAGATGGCTTACTTTGGGTGATGGTAATACTAGGTTCTTTCACAATTTTGCTTCCCATAGGAAGAGATTGAACCATATTATCTCCATTCAATCTGATGACATTCTCACTTCTGATCCTCCTCTGATTCATCAAGAATTTTTCACTTACTATAAAAATCTTATGGGAGATCCTGGTGAAACTTTCTTAGACATTGATTGGGATCAGCTCTATCCCCCTTCTCAACGTGTAAATCTGGATTGCTTAGAAGCTCCTTTTTTGGAAGATGAAATTTATCAAGCAGTTTGTGGACTTCCTCTTGATGCTGCTCATGGTCCTGATGGTATTCCTACCTTTTGCTATAAACTCTTTTAGAATGATTTTAAAGAGGATATTGTTGGTGTGTTTCAAGAACTTTATGATTACTCTCTTAATTTTTCTAGGATTAATTATGCTCATATTATCCTCATTCCCAAATGTCCAGGGGCTAATAAGGTCACCCAGTTCAGACCTATTAGTCTTCTTAATGTTATTTTTAAGATTATTATGAAAGTATTAGCAAATAGACTTGCTAATGTTATTGGATCCTTGGTTGATTCTTCTCAATCAGGATTTATTAAAGATAGGTTTATTTTGGATAGTGTTGCTGTGGTTCAAGAAACAATTCATTCTATTAATCAAGATCACTCTGAAGGGATCCTTTTGAAACTTGATTTTGAGAAAGCTTATGATAGAGTGAATTGGAATTTTTTAAGAAAAGTCTTTATTGCTAGAGGGTTTGGTCCTAAATGGATTAATTGGATCTTCAGTAGTCTTCATTCTGGTATTTCTTCTGTTATAGTTAATAACTCTGAGGGTAGGAAATTTGTTTGTAAACGTGGTCTTAGACAAGGTGACCCTATTTCTCCTCTGTTATTTGTCCTGGTTGCTGATGTTTTCAATGGGATGCTTTCTAAAGCATGGGATAATGGTTTTATTCAAGGTATTGGTGGCTTTCCTTCTTTTAGAGGTGTTCTCAACTTACAATATGCTGATGATACTATTCTCTTCTCTTGTGATGGTATTATGCTTAGAAATCTCAAATTCCTTCTCTACTGTTTCGAAAGTGTTTCTGGTATGAAAATCAATTTTTCTAAATCTTCTTGTATGTGGATTGGAGGTGATGCTAATAGACAGGAAGAAATTTCTGCCTTCTGTAACTGCCCTAAAGGATACTTTCCCCTCAATTACTTGGGGATCCCTCTCAGAATGGGTAATCTATACAAATCAGACTGGTTCCCTGTTATTGATAAAATTGAAAAAAGACTTAATTGTTGGGCTGGTAGATCTTTATCTAGAGCTGGTAGACTCATCCTTATTAATTCTATCATTTATAGCATTCCTTTATACCTTATGTCCTTTTATGTTCCTGTTTGGGTTATTAAAAAGATTGATCTTCTTAGAAGAAGATTTTTTTGGGTTGGCTCTTCTTTAAATTCTGATCAGGGGAAATGTCTTATGAACTGGGCTAAGGTTTGTAAAAATAAGTCTGAAGGTGGTTTAGGTGTGATTAACCTTCGTAATCAAAATTTAGCTCTTCTTGGCAAGTGGTTGTGGAATTGCCTTATCTCAGAAGATAAAGTTTGGATTAGAGTTGTTAAGAGAAAATACTTTCGTAGAAGAATTCTCAGTGATTTTCCTGATTTTCCATCTTCTGTGGGATCTTCTTTTTGGAAGGGTATTTGGAAAGCTGCGGCTCCTTTTAAATGTGGCATTCAAAAAATCTGTGGTGATGGTAAGAATGTTCGTTTTTGGACGTATATTTGGATTGGTAATTGTAGTTTATCATCTAGATTTCCAGATCTTTTCAATATTGCTTCCTTGCCAAATGCTTCTGTCTTTTCTCTCTACTCTACTAATCGTTATGGTAAAGTTTGGAATATTGAATTTCGTAAAAATCTTTCTTTACAGCAAACTCATGATTTTAACTCTCTTCGTCATTTACTGAGTAATTATGATTGGCAACCTCAGAATAAATCTATTTGGAGATGGACCAGTTCTGGTTTATTCACAGTTAAATCCTTTTATAATTTTTTAAATGCGGGGGGTTTGATTTGTCCTTTCTATAAATTCATTTGGCAGAATGTGGCTCCCCTTAAAGTTAGAATTCTTGTTTGGCTCACCATTCATAACCGTCTTCTCACTGTCGATAACTTAAATAAGAGAAATTTAGCTTTGGGTCAAAAATGTGATTTGTGTGATTCTGGTGATGAATCTGCTTATCACATCTTTCTTAGATGCAATTTTGTTAAACAAGTATGGCTTGTTTTCAAAGTGGCATTTAGATTTAGAGGATTTCCTCCTTCTGTTAAGGCGTGGTGGAGTATTTGGAGGAAAAAGATGATTAAAAAGAATAATTTGTTGCTCTGGGATATAACCATGATGGCTTTGATTTGGGTTATTTGGTTAGAACGCAATAATAGAATTTTTAATAAAAAATCTGTTGATATTGTTAAGGTTTTGGATTCCATTTGTTATTTTGTTTCCTCTTGGACAGATATCCTTCCACCTGCTAAGCGAGTCAAGATTGAGGTGAATAAGCTGGTTGATGCCTGTAAATCGTTTGTTCAAGTTAATAGCATTCCTGCTATGGCTGCTGATCAGTCTGCGATGAGTTCAACACCTGCTCCTGGGGCATCTCCTGTTTCTGCAATTATTATTGAAGATGATGATGTGGAAGTTCCTATTGATGTTCCAGCTCAAGAAGTTCCTATTGATTATGTTCAGGATGATGAGGAAGCTCTGGTCTCTAACACTCTTGCTGCGATTACTGATATGTCTGCTTTTCATCAAGAGTTGGTCACTGGGATTTTGTTGGTGCATAATATACAATCTGCTCATGCGGACCAGACTTCGTCTAGTTCGGATTCGGAGAGTTTTCCTTAATGGCTTGCTGATGGACTATGTCTTTTATCTTTCTAGAGTACTTTTATGTCTTTCTTTACTGTTCTACCCCTCTTTAAGAGGCTTGCTTTTGTGGTGAGTTGGTGGTGTTTTTTATCCTCTAGTTGAGGATGTTTTGGTATTTTGTGACCACCACTCTTTCAAGTCTGTATGAACTCTGGTTTCTTTTTATGTTATCTTGGCTGAGGTCTTCGGACTTCATCCCTTCTATCAAAAAAAAAAAAAAATCTCTAACAAAATGTGCTTTCGCGAAAAAGTGTTGTTAACAAACATGTTGTTAGAAAGAATTATGTTTAACTTCAAAATTCTCCAATTAAATAAAAACACTTCTTGAAAAGCTCAACACACAACGTTAGCTGCTTTGAGAAAAATGCTAAAAAATAGTAGTTTTAGAAACAGTATTTTTTTAGCTAAACACACTTTTAATTAAGTCTATTAAACACCTATTTCGAGCCATACAAAGCCTTCGCACCCAAAAGCACTCTCCAAATCCAATTCCAAACGGAGCCTAAATGTTTGTGATTTCATTGTTACTAATTTCATTATTATTATTTTTTTACAATTCAAACAAAATTGCCAGATCATTCATTCACAAATTTACGCTAAATAACCAAATCAATGTACAAATTTAATCATATTCTAAACTACAAATTCCACAGAAATTATGAACTATGCAGTGATTTGAGTGAAACAAAACCCTAATTACGAATCTGATGTGAGATCACACATCAAACCTAGCATAGAAATAATTATTGACGAATTTAAAAAAAAATAGAATAACGGAAAGCTTACATGCGAAGTGGCAATGGCGGAAGTTTGAGGTTCGGATTCGGACAAGGAGAAGAAGACGACGATTGAAAGAGGCAACGGCAATTTATGGGAAGGAAGAAAACGGGTCGGGTTCAATGGTTAAGATCCGGGTGAGACCGGAAGTTTGGTGGGTTTATTGCGGGTGTTGAAGAGTCTACCCCGGTTTGGCCTAACCCAACTACTGAGAGCTCTTCATTGTTCAACGGATGCGAGTCCGCTACATGATCCAACCCTCTGTTGGTACTTTCGATAAAGTTGGCACCGTTCTGAAGTCATTGCTGAGCAGCGCACGTACGTGCATTTAGAGCTGTTATTTTGACCTGATCTCTGGACCAGACCCGGCATTGGACCGGACCAACTTGATATGTACGAGTCCGGATCCGGATCTGCTCAAATAGATCCAACCCGGAGTCGTTAAAAAATATCCCCAAATATTTGGAATTTGAATGATAGGATTATATGATATACATATAAATAGTAATTGTTGAAGATAGATGTGTAAATATAATATTTATTCATGTATTTTAAGTACAAAAATTGTTAAAACCGTAGAGTACGTATCGGATGCAAAAAATATTTAAGTACAAATATTTATTCCCTGCTATCGGATCCAACGAGTATATTTTTTTATGGAGGACCTGGACCTGGACCCAATTCTGATCCGAGTCCAATTTTTTGACCTATGAGGTATCTTGTCCGGATCTGGGTAGTGGAGGACCCGAACCGATAGGACTCGATACCAACGCTAAGTGTATTGGGTTCTCTGTTTTGAAAACTATTTGATATAATTCAAACTCGTCACTTAGGTTAGTGAAACGTACAAACTAACTATGACGATAATAAGGGGGGTATATAATGTGTTTATAACACACACACACACACACACACACACACACACACACAGAGAGGGAGAGAGAGAGAGAGAGAGAGAGTCTATTAAGAGCTGGGGAGCTGAAATCCTTATCGGGAGCTGGGTTTTTCAGCCGTCCGATCGCGGTTCAGATCGATCAGACCGCTCAGAATTGATCCCGCTCAACTCTCTTTTGCTGAGGGGTAAAATGGTCATTTCTCTCTATTTCTTTCTCATCTAGTATACATCGAAACATTCTCACCTCTCTCCCTCCTGCACTCTCTTTCTGGATTGATCTCTCTCTCTCTCCTCGATCGAAACCCTACTTCATCGATCTCTCTCTCTCTCTCTCTTCGACGATAAACCCCCATATTCTGCGAATCCCTCCCGCTATCTCCTTCTTCGTCGATCGAAACCCTACTTCGATTCTCGATCGATCTCTCTCTCTTCGACGGGAAACCATCCTACTCTGAGAATCGGTTCTCGTCGTCTTTTCGTCGAAGCCGATAGGCCTTCGATTTTACCTCTCTCCCGTCCTCTCTCTCGCCGTTAGGGTTTCGATTTGCTCCGAACGAACCCTACCTCCTTTTCGAGCGATCGGACGGCGAAACCTTAGCCCCCAATCTTCCAAGCTACACCTATCAGGTAATCTCAATTTCTAATCTTATATCCTTTTATAATCGTTCATTTTTAGTGTTAGAATTACTCCTTTTATTTCAGAAATTTAGTGTGACTAGGAGAAGGTGTTATTGTTTCTGTGGGTTTGTTGCTATAAGTATGTAATAGATAACAAAAGGAAAACTGCTTGAGATGGTTTGGGTATGTTTAATGGAAACACAGAAGAAGGTGTATAGAGAAATGAGAGTTAGTTGAAAACATGGAGATGTTTAAAAGTTTATTAGAAGTCTTGACTTGGTTTGAGTGTGATTTCTCGAGAAGAGATCGGCTAATGACAGCGATTTATCAACTGGGTTAAGTATGAACAATCTTGCATACTTTTGAGTTTTAGTAGTTTAGTATGAACTGGAGAAGGTAGGCTTTGTTGCTATGAAGTGCATACTAGATAGGGGATTTTGGGGTTTTGGAGAGAAAAAGAAAAATCTAATTAGAAATTGGCATCGAGTTAGGATTGCGACGAAGATTAGGGGTTTCTCACTTTCTCTGAAGATTTGTTGGTGGGTTGTCACTATAAATGTTCTTTATATGCACTCAAAAGAAACTCGAGCTGTTTAACCCGAGCAGTCTTGTATCAAAATGTGTTTTTACTTGGGAATTGCGTGCAGGTAAAGTGTTTCACTCAAATAAAGTTTTACTTGGGAATTACTAGTTTATGTCTGTGGATTTTGTAGGTAAGTGTCTTACATAATTATAAATAATTTTTTTGCCCTATCTGTAATTATTGCTCTTTAATTCCAAATATGTTCATATGTTAAATTAATCGTTATGTCCCTAACTTCACCTTTATTCTCCACCCCGACATCTTCGAATCAGGTATAATTTTGTGAACATTTTTTTTCACATTTTTTTTCAAATTCCTTATTTTGTAAATTAATTGCTTGCTTTGAAAATTAATTTGTCAGGTAATGTATACATCTTTAGAATAGTGTGTGGAACAAGATGATCAACTACAATATGTAGGGTAGTATTCGATTCCCCAAATAGTCTGTTATATTCATGTGATTGTGAGTTTGCTTCCTCGTTGGATAACTTGGGTTCCAGTTTTACAAGTGATGATGAGATGGATTATGTTTCTGAAGTTGCACACTATGATTTATTTATTTAATGATTTGTAGGAGTGACTAGTGATGAATTAATCCTATATGAGCTTTTTTTTCCCTCATTGGTTATAAGTGATGATGAGATGGATTATGTTTCTGAAGTTGCACGCTATGATTTATTTATTTAATGATTTGTAGGAGTGACTAGCGATGAATTAATCCTATATGAGCTTTATTTTTCCTCATTGGTTATAAGTGATGATGATATTGATTATGTTTATGAAGTTGCACACTATGATTTAATGATTAATAGGAGTGACTAGTGATGAAATAATCTAATCTGAACTCTAGATTATGGTGGCAAAGCATTTAAAGTTTATGTTAGTTATTGGAGTCTTTCCTATGCATCCAATTAATCCCAAGAATTGTATATGATACTAAAAGTTATGGCAAATTCTTTTTTCCTTAACCACGAAAATTTAACATAACACACGACTGCACATGAAAGAAACTAGAGGTTCTAACCGTGGTACAGTTACAAAGAGGGATTTAGTTAGAAGGCCGACATTAGTTTTAGATGTTTATGAACTAAAATATGTGATTTTTTGGACTTTTGACTAGCAAGCTGATGGTGATGGTGGTGCTTCTGTAGACGAAAATGCAATTTTAATTGTGAATGTAGATGAACTTTCTTGAGTTGAGGAGGCTATTGTTCTTGATGTTTTTGTCATCTAATATATGGGACTTCGAGTTTGACATTAATGACATTAGTATTCAAACAATTAGAAAGGATAAGAGCGAAACATGGCAAGGGAAGCAAGGTTTTCTTACTCTGTTATTTAATTTCCGATCATGTTAATGAAGATGTTGTAAGATAAAATCAGGTATATACTTTATCAATTAAAGTTTTTAAATTGAATTTACAATAGAGTTATGCACTTTATATATTTGTTTAGAGTTGGACTACATAGTTTACATGAACTCTAAAAAGCAATAAAAATATAGTAGTAACACATCCTACACCTACACCTACACCTTTCATTTGCTTTAAGATAGTAGTCAGTGAAAAGTAGGTAGTGAATAAAATACATGGTGGGCGTAGGTGAATGTGTGACTAGAAAAGTGTTAACTACAACTTTTTGGAGTTACTGGAAACTATGTAGTCCAGCTCATTTGTTTATCTGTTGCCTTGATTTCAATATTACTAATACACCAACCTGAAATGACATCACAGGTGTGGTTTAGTAATGTACCACATACACGCTTGGTTGAGGATAAGGGAGGACAAAACTGAATCGCGAGGGATGATGATAAGTTCAAATTTCCTGGAGGTGGAACTCAGTTCATACAAAGAGCAGACAAATATCTTGATCTGATAGCTCAGGTTTCTCAAGCTACAACAATGTCCTATCTTTTAGCTAATATTCTGGTATGGTTTCTATATATGACTTTCTAAACTTCATATGTGTATGAGCAACTCAAAAAAATTATTTGCTCGTTGGGGCCAATTTCTTTTAAGCCAGTATTAGTAACGATTACCATGTTTCCTCTCCCAAATAATGGAAAGGGCATATTTGAGATGTACCCAAATATATTAGGATTTGGCTCAGATATACAGGTCTCTGCATTAGGTGGTTCAGTAGGTTTTATTATCAGTTCCTAATTTAGTTACCTATTGATAAAGCAGAATAATTTTCAAATTCTTCAAAATTAGTTTGTCTAGCCAATGAACAATGAGCTACTCCACTATTTAGAGAAAATCAATTGTGTGCTTCTTGGTGATTGCTAAATTCTTTTCCCTTTCCTTTTCCTCCTGCTCTTCACGAATATTGTTAACTTAATCGATAGCTCTGTAAATAGTAGGCCACAAAGGTGGATTTCTTCTCTAACTTCGTCCTAGAGCAGACACTTACTTCTTGCTTGGTTGTGTTATTCGCTTGGACTTTCTTTTTTTCCTGCGGAATTCCCTTGCTCTACACTTTATATATATTTCTTAATATATCCTAATATATCCCTGTAGCTTGAACCTCCTTTGTGGGTTAAAACCTAAGCTGTGAGGAGTGGTATGTTTTCTTAATTCCGTGACTAATGCACATGTCGTGAGAGTTCAACCAGGGTAGCTGATACCATGGGAAATATCCTTTTCACTACACCAAAGCACTAAAGTTGTGGTTAGGGTTGGGAGATTTTATATTTATATTTGACTATTTTCATAGTTCATACTGTGTTACATATAATACTGCATAAGATGAGCTCTGATTTTTTGCTTTACGCTCCTTTTGTGTTTATGAATTTAGATTTGCTTTTCAGCTAATTTTGTTTTCCATCACAGGTTTGCTGCTGCTCTTACTGAATTCAAAATGAATAGCTGGGTGATGAATGTTGTCCCTGTTAGTCTCTGAAATGATGTGACTAAAGAAGATGAATAAGGAGAATAAGCCGGGATAAGAAGGAACAGCGACACGAGCACCGGCAGCAGTAATTGAAGGAGCAGTAGCAACAGAATTCCAAACTGACCCTGGTGAATTTGTGAACCATGGGGCATACATCATTCTTTTTTTCATGTCGAATCTGGCTTTGTGTTTGGTTTTATGTAATTTGTTTGATGAGTGAAATTTGTGAACCATGTACGATGCTAATAAGATGATCCAGTTTGTATGGTTTTGGTATCATGTTCAGCAGTAGCAACCAGTTAGTTTCGTGTTCTGTTTCATACAGAGTTTTTTTTGGTGGTGTTCAGTTTCTGTTGTTCTGAGCCTACGCATTTTGTACTTCATGTTTAGTTTATGTTGTTCTGAGCTTACACATTTTGAACTTTCTGTTTAGTTTCTGCTGTTCTGAGCTTACACATTTTCAACTTCATTTTCAATTTCTGTTGTTCTGAGCTTACACATTTTGTACTTCATGTTTAGTTTATGTTGTTCTGAGCTTACGCATTTTCAACTTCATGTTCAGATTATGTTGTTCTGAGCTTACGCATTTTCAACTTCATGTTCAGTTTATGTTGTTCTGAGCTTACGCATTTTCAACTTCATGTTCAGATTATGTTGTTCTAAGCTTACGCATTTTCAACTTCATGTTCAGTTTATGTTGTTCTGAGCTTACACATTTTGAACTTCATTTTCAGTTTCTGTTGTTGTGAGCTTACACATTTTGTACTTCATGTTTAGTTTATGTTGTTCTGAGCTTATGCATTTTCAACTTCATGTTCAGTTTCTGTTGTTCTGAGCTTACACATTTTCAACTTCATGTTCTGTTTATGTTGTTTTGAGCTTACACATTTTCAACTTCATGTTCTGTTTATGTTGTTTTGAGCTTACACTCTTAAATAATGTTATTTGCTTCAACCAACATGTTCATGTTCAGTCCATCCTCAACTAAGCCCAATAACAAAACACGAGAAATTAATATCTTAAATAGTGTTTTTTGCTTCAATACATTGATAGTATACTTGCTTCAATAACGCACAATTACATCAAAAACTTTACAAATTTAACAACTATACAATTTTTATCACCAAATATAATAGCTTTTTGCTCAAAATGTCAACTGGTGTCGAGTAGCGACTAGCTCGAAGAAGCACTTCAAGTTGAAATCAACCTGAAATCAAAATTAAACAGAGTTCATTCAGCCTGGAAACAACAAAATAATTATTTATAAAATATAAAATATTTATTTAAAATATATAGTAGGCTCAGAACACAAAATATCATTCAACAGTGTTAAAAACATAAACTGAACATGAAGTTGAAAATGTGTAAGCTCAGAACAACAGAAACTAAACATGAATCAAGAAAATGTGTAAGCTCAGAACAACAGAAACTGAACATGAAGTTAAAAATGAGCCAGCTCAGAACAACAGAAACTGAAAATGAAGTGCAAAATGTGTATGGTTAAGTGTTGAGGGCATTGGGGATTCCACAACATTCATTCATTTCTTCCTTATCTTCTCTCCCGCTCATTCCCCAAACTGTATTCAACTTTGCATAATTATCATGGCACACAACCAAATATGCTTCAAAACAATAATTTCAATCCCCAAAAATAATTAACCAACTTATATCAAAATGAATCTCATCATTGCCTACACACACAACCGAAAGATAGGATTAATTCATCATTGCCTACACACACAACCGTAAAGCTTAGATTAGATTATTTCATCACCAGTCACTCCGATTAATCATTAAATCATAGTGTGCAACTTCAGAAACATAATCAATCTCATCATCACTTATAACCAATGAGGAAAAATAAAGCTCATATAGGATTAATTCATCACTAGTCACTCCTACAAATCATTAAATAAATAAATCATAGTGTACAACTTCAGAAACATAATCCATCTCATCATCACTTGTAAAACTAGAACCCAAGTTATCCAACGAGGAAGCAAACTCACAATCACATGAATATAACAGACTATTTGGGGAATCGAATACTTCCCTGACATATTGTACCTGATCATCTTGTTCCACACACTATTCTAGAGATGCATACATTACCTGGCAAATTAATTTTCAAAGCAAGCAATTAATTTACAAAATAAGGAATTTGAAAGAAAAAAAAAGGGAAAAATGTTCACAAAATTATACCTGATTCGAAGATGTCGGGGTGGAGAATAAAGGTGAAGTTAGGGACATAACGATTAATTTAACATATGAACAAATTTGGAATTAAAGAGCAATAATTACAGATAGGGCAAAAAAATTATTTATAATTATGTAAGACGCTTACCTACAAAATCCACAGACATAAATTAGTAATTCCCAAGTTGAACTTCATTTGAGTGAAACACTTTACCTGCACGCAATTCCCAAGTAAAAACACATTTTGATACAAGACTGCTCGGGTTAAACAGCTCGAGTTTCTTTTGAGTGCATATAAAGAACATTTATAGTGACAACCCACCAACAAATCTTCAGAGAAAGTGAGAAACCCCTAATCTTCGTCGCAATCCTAACTCGATGCCAATGTCTAATTAGATTTTTTTTTTTCTCTCCAAAACCCCAAAATCCTCTATCTAGTATGCACTTCATAGCAACAAAGCCTACCTTCTTCAGTTCATACTAAACTACTAAAACTCAAAAGTATGCAAGATTGTTCATACTTAACCCAGTTGATAAATCGCTGTCATTAGCCGATCTCTTCTCGAGAAATTACACTCAAACCAAGTCAAGACTTCTAATCAACTTTTAAACATCTCCATGTTTTCAACTACCTCTCATTTCTCTATACACCTTCTTCTGTGTTTCCATTAAACATACCCAAACCATCTCAAGCAGTTTCCCTCTTGTTATCTATTACATACTTATAGCAACAAACCCATAGAAACAATAACACATTCTCCTAGTCACACTAAATTTCTGAAATAAAAAGAGTAATTCTAACACTAAAAATGAACGATTATAAAAGGAAACAAGATTAGAAATTGAGATTACCTGAGAGGTGTAGCTTGGAAGATTGGGGGCTAGGGTTTCGCCATCCGATCGCTCGAAAAGGAGGTAGGATTCGTTCGGAGCAAATCGAAACCCTAACGGCGAGAGAGAGGACGGGAGAGAGGTAAAATCGAAGGCCTATCGGCTTCGACCAAAAGATGACGAGAACCGATTCTCAAAGTAGGATGGTTTCCCGTCGAAGAGAGAGAGATCAATCGAGAATCAAAGTAGGGTTTCGATCGACGAAGAAGGAGAGAGCGGGAGGGATTCTCAGAATATGGGGGTTTATCGTCGAAGAGAGAGAGAGAGATCGATGAAGTAGGGTTTCGATCGAGGAGAGAGAGAGATCGATCCAGAAAGAGAGTACGGGAGGGAGAGAGCTGAGAATGTTTCGATGTATGCTGGATGAGAAAGAAATAGAGAGAAATGACCATTTTACCCCTCAGCAAAAGAAAGTTGAGTGGGATCAATTCTGAGCTGTCTGATCGATCTGAACCGCGATCGGACGGCTGAAAAACCCAGCTCCCGATAAGGATTTCAGCTCCCCAGCTCTTAATAGACTTACTATATATATATATATATATATATATATATATATATATATATATATATATATATATATAGGGTAAAAGGGATATGAGCAACTTGCTCTATTAATTCCATTTAATCTATAACCCATAGAAATCTCTATAGGTCACACTCTAATACACCATATATTACTCTCTAATATTCTCCAAATACGGGGTGTTACACTATAACTGAGGTCGCTATTGGGAATCGCGAACCTAGTTATAGGCCATTTAGAGGGAAAATTCCATAGAGCAAGACAAATTTGGACTATACATGAGGTCGCTATTGGGAATAGCGGCCCTAGTTATAAGCCATTTATGAGAAAAATTTCAGAGAGCAAGACAAATTTGGATAATAACTGAGGTCGCTATTGGGAATAGCGGCCCTAGTTATAGGCCATTTAGGGGGGAAATTTTAGAAAGCAAGACAAATTTGGACTATAACTGAGGTTGCTATTGGGAATAGCGACCCTGGTTATAGGCAATTTAGGGGAGAATTCTAGAGAGTATCAGTATCATTGTCGGTACGATCACTATTAGGAACAACGACCTATGTAAACTTAGGTCGCTAATGTCAATAGCGACCTCTATATAAAACACTGATTTGTGAAATTTGTACACATCAGCTTCCCCGTGTACATTCCATGTTCTGTGTTTACCAAGTTTGCCACAAACAAGCATGTATCACATACATTCCATCGTAGAATAAATTCACAACATATTACAAAAACTACATCGAAACAGTGCACAATGAAACAACCACTAATATCACGAACTGGTTCCACAAACGACTAATATCGCAAAACATATCACATAGATTCAATCAAAAATTAAATCTATGATGAAACAACAACTACATATCACCAACTATATGAAAGTACGATTTCATATCACCTAATCTAACCAAAATTGACAATCTATGACACAAATGGAAGTACGACTACATTTCACAAATTATGAAAAAGTACGACTAATATGAAACGACTACGATGGGGTGTACATGTCGGGCTTCCTTCTTTTCCGAATGGATTTCCGCATGCGGCCAACTTGTGCAACTTACGTAACTTGTGATATGAGCATTTCGTCGGACATTTCTTCAATTCCATTATTAGGTTGCTCCTCTACTTGTTGTGCACTTACATCTTCATTGCCTTCATCTTGTGCACGTTCTTCATCAGCTTGCTCTTCTACCGGCGGCTCAACTCATTGTCGTTGCCGTGTTGGACGCTTTGCCACCTTTTTATGTTTAGATGTTTTCGTAAGTCGGGGATGTCATCAATGTGTCAAATCTAGCCACCTCACCCACCTCCTTTATTTGCAAATGGCATGGTGCGAGAATCTCTCGCGCGAGGTCCTTTGCGGCTTGAGCCACATTGCTTCGCAAAACTTGTGTGCATTTCCGGGCAATGACCCATACTTGGTCCCTCTGCATATATCACAAACAAATAACATATCACCTACACCGATATGACGAGCAAATGTAATAATATAAATGTTTAAAATAAAATCAAATTTTCAATATGGTATGAAAAATTATCATGCGATTTTTATAGTGAATGTCGCCCTTGGTTGATAAGTGGGTAGCGTAGAGGAATAGGCGGGATCGTGTTCGACCTCAGCACTCGGAACTGGTGGGAGGACCCCTGTTGGCACGGAAGTATGAATACCTATAACAACAGTATTGTATCTCCCCTCATTCCACACGTTCACATGAGCTTGGCGATGGGAAGCCCAATTATGATCGGGCACACGTCCAACCCCTTTGGCCTTGTGTAAAATAATGTCATATGTCTGTAGGGCAGGGATGGTTTGCTGAATACCGAACTGATGAAGCACTCGATCCGGATAGTACATATCAACAACACTGAAGTTCACGAGTGGAGCTCTCATCAACCATAGCTGACTATGTGCAGTACAAATAGGTGGTAGTATCTCCAATCTATTTGATGTGTACGGTGCCCATACGACGAACTCCTCTCTCAGCATATCTAGCTCATCCATGTAGTAAGTAACCACCCCATGTGGATTATCTCTCCACGTGTGACTCCCTGCCCAATACACACCGATGGGAGCCAATATTGCAACATTCGTTGCATCTATCATCCACCCCTGTGAATGCTGACTTATACGAGGACATCCAATATGTAAGTGTTCCCAGCACCATATTTATAAGATTAACATCGAACCTGTCATCTCCTTTGCATTCAATGCTCCATTACACAATCTCATGTACAAAGAGATTAATGCAGCACTGCCCCAGCTGTATTGACTAATTATAGTCAACTCGCCGATCAATGGTAAGTACATGAGAGGCACAACATATCTTGTCGAGTTGGGGAAAAGGACACCTCCAAATACAATCAGCAAGTAGGCTCGGGTGTAGCATTCTACACGATACTCCGTCGATTCGTTGTTTAAGAAATTCTTGAATGTATTCTTAAGCCAACTTAATCGGATATACACACCATCAAATGTAGTTTCATCTGTCTCGACACCAAGAAAATCTACCACAAATACTTCCTTATTAAACGCCACTGTACCTGTGATGGCGAGACCATCAAATGGAAATCCTAAGATAACAACGATATCCTGAAACGTCATGGTCATCTCTAAAACGGGGATATGGAACGAATGAGTCTTCGGCCTCCAACGCTCGAGTACCGCTGTAAGTATATGTCGATCGAATTTCATATTCCTTATCAAACCGAGTCCGTAGAAACCATTCTCCACTAACAGCTCGTGTGTCATTGGATGCATTGACAATGTCTCATGCGTATGAAAATTGCACTTCCTGACTGTACCATCCCACACACATTGGGATCTGTGTGTTTGCTGCATAGTCAACAAAGTCGGATCATGAGGACCTGGGCCTCCAGGTGTAATGTGAGATGCTGGGGCGTGCACAACACTAGCAGACGAAGAAGCTCCCTCGCCTTGGCCACTCCGCGATGGACGTCCATGTCCACGACCAATATTACTCGGTCCTTCGTCGGTAGCCTACATAAATACAACAATGTTTAGTGAACACTGCATTGAAACATGTATACTATTTAAACCAAACCAAAAATACTACTTACTTGGGACCTCTCACCCACTACAACATTCTTCGTCCGTACCAATCGTCGATTACAGCTGCAAAACATAATCGAAAAATTAATAAGTTCTCCAATAACGATATATGCTTCTAACATTTTCAATATCAACGAATATAACACAACATAAGACTATTTTTTTGGATCCTTATTGTAGAAAACAAAATCACAATCATAACCTTAATGTTGATGATGATTCACATTACACAACAACTTCATCGAATAACCATCATCACATCACAATCACCAAATTACACCAATAAACATCACAATTATATTGCAAATAATCCTCCTTGCCTATAACCAACACAAAGACGATGCTTTCTTTACTTATTGTCAATTGTGAACAACACAACATTCATAACAAATAACAAGCATACATAACAAGTACCAAATTTTTTAGTATGTGTGTTTGAGCAACATTCAACTCTTAAGCACGAATTATTCCCAATCTTAAACCAATTTTTCAATAACAAGTCAACTAATGATAACCTACAAAGAGAATTAAACATTACAAGTAGTAAATATTGGGCATACCTATCTAGGGTTTCGGATTTGGAATTTCTGAAATTCCAAATATTGTTGGAGGTCGCTAGTTGGAGGAGAGATGAAGAGAGACGAGTCTGTTCAAGGGAATTGAAGTCTACGAAAATGTTAGATGATTTGTGGGACATATTGGGGTTTAGGGTTTTGGGGAGAATAAGAGGGGGAAGAAGAAATCGAAGTGAGCTGTAGAGAGAGAGAGAGAGTGGGAGCCCGACCTTATTAGCAGTCCCCTGCCCCTAGCTCATACAATTTAGATACTATGTAGTACAGTTGCCCACCACAAGTTGTCTCTAAAAAAGGTGGTTAACCGAATTGGTGACTCTTGATCATAGACTATTATATTTATATATTATACTAATGTAATCTCCCGATATGAGACTAATTACACTTACTTTTTACCTGTTCTCTCTCCGAGAGAGATGCATACAACAGTGGGCCCCAGCTCCCCATGCCACGTCACCTCATTTGACGTCACACATCAGAGCACACAGAGAAGCACTAAGTGTTGTTCTCAAATTTCATGTGCACCCCCCCCCCCCCCAGCATGCACTATAAAATTTCCATATTATTACATATATGCCATAATGTATTAATCTTACCACAAACAACCACCTACCTTCTTTTTTATATATATCACACACACACACACACACACACACACATATGTATAATATTTTAACACGGGGTGTTACAAGAAGGTCTCTAAATTTTGCCAAGTGTGGAGAATACACTGTATTAGTGGTCGCTATGGGGAATAACGACCACTGTTATACTAGGTCGTTATTCCCAATAGCAACCTCAGTTAAGTTGTTATTTTTAGAAATTTCAGAGAAGAGAAGCTCTCTAAATTTTGCAAAGTGTGGAGAATACACTGCATTAGTGGTTGCTATTCCCATTAACGACTTAATTTATACTAAGGTCGCCCATAGGAATAGCGACAAATAATTTTTTATCTCCATAAAATTAACAGCATAAGCCGTTATTGATAAATCTGTTAATGTCCACATTTTGGATCACTAATTTGAATGCAATTAACAATTAAATTCTCTATCTTTTGTAATTTATACTTCTTTTCTCTTTTCTATAGGAAACAGCCTAGAAGCAACTAAATGAAGTGGACTCACAATTTACTCAAGACTAGTCTATCACTGTGAGGATGAAGCACTGGAATGAAGAACATTAATTTTGCATCAAAACATTTGTTAGGGGCATGATGGAGAGTTGTGTCAACAAGGTTGAAAGTGTGAGGTTTTTGATTCAAGCATGAAAAGCTAAATTCTACAAGAAGAAGATGTGCAGATGTGAAATTCTCCCTCTCCTTCACTGCCACTGTGTACATGTATCAGCTGGCATGCAGTAGCACTATCACAAATCTTCACCTCAGATGCTTACAATATCCATTTCTTCACTCTCCAACTCCATTCTTCATCTCCTAATAAGTGTAGCTTTACATCAACTAGTAAATAAAGAGTGGTGAAGTTCAATGTTGATCAAAGCTTCAATTCAAACAAGCTTTCAGATTTTTTGAAACCAGGCTGAAGATGAAGTTGCAAGCACTTCAAATAGCAGCTATCTATTACAAGGAGTGTATTTGAAGGGCAAAATAAACTCATGTATCAGCTGTGCATGTAAGATGCTACAGCTGTGCATGTTAGATATTTTGAAATCTCCACTTTATGACTCACATTCCCCATTCTTTCACTCTCCAACTCCATTCTTCACTCTCTATCAAGTGTGATTCTACATAAATTGGTGGTTGAAGTTCACAATTGATCAAGCCTCAAATCATGAAGAATTTTGCAGAGATTAGAAAGAAAAGCAAAAATAAAGAGCTGTGCATGTTTTCAGATTTTCTACAGTATCAGCTATCAAAAATCACAAAATCCTAACACCACAGATACATGAGTTGTGTAAGGTTAGATGCAAGGTTTATTTTTGCTTTCATGTTCACAAACTCCTTCAGTTGTGCATGTTTATGCAGTAGCACAACTAGAGACTCTCTTCACAGTGAATTACAAAAAAATGTACAACTGCTGGATCTTTAAATCAGTCGACTGCAAGCTAAGAAGGAGTGCACAAAATCTGTGTGGAGCTGTAGAATCCTGGATTTTTGGAAAGCTATAAGAGGCAGTTGAGAGTACAAATTTTGAGGAGCTATGGATCTGCACAGTTGAGATAAACCCTCACCTCTACTGCAACCAAATCTGAAAACACAAATAGAGATTGAGCAATTCCGAAATCTTTGCAAACAACAGAATTAGTTAGCTACAGATTCCCATAGACAAGCTAGTTAGTTAGCTGTAGGATTTTGTTACCAAATCAGAATCTGGCTGTTGGTGAAGGTGATTGTGATTCAATCCATTCCCCATATTGAGGAGATGGCAACTACTTAAATCTTGAGCTAGAGATCTGCGCGGGGGGGGGGGGGGGGGGGGGGGGGTACATTCAAGTTCATCTAGCATCAACTACGGTTAGAAAAGGAGTAAACAACTACGGTGTTACTTCTCTATCATGTTTTCTTCTAGTTCAATTGATATATCTCTTAACATGTGTTTGAATAGATCTATGATCAAGTGTAACTAAAATTGTTTGGGGCATGAAGGAAGCTTAAGTCATGTATTTTGAACCCGTTTAAATGCATAGTTAGCTTATTTTGATGCTCATTGATTAAACCATACCTATAGTGTCACTCTTGATAATTGTTGTGTTATGATTGATCACCATATACATCATATATTTTAAGTTTGTGTTCATGATCAATAACACAAGAACTCATTTGGGTTCTAGAGTTTAATCAACATAAAGAGTTAAAATAGATACCATGTTCTAGCTCTTTATGTGTTTGTCAATTTCCACTGTTGTCATGCTTTCTTGAAGTGCAACTTAGTAGATATCATGCTAAATACTTTAAGGAAGAAAAGAATTAGTATAGATACCCATGCCTAATTCGATGCTTAAGGAAATCACCAATTTTAAAGTGTAGATACCATACCTTTATAATTGACCACATGAGCAAGTCAAAATGATTTATAGCTGTGCACTAGTATGGTTTAGAACACATGACTAAAAGTGGAAATTGATGCCCCAACTCTTGATAGATTTTTTTTTTCTCAAATTACTTTTGATCTCCTTCTTAAGTAGGAGTTGTTATCCTTTTAATTTTTTTTTGTCCTCTTCATTCATAAAAAAAACGGAGTTACCAAAACAAAAGTGAATAACAACAATCAAGCAAAGAAAACATCAATGAATTGGTTAGTGAGTTATTTACTACAATCTCTGTAGATTCGACCCTTGCTAATACTACATTTCTGTCAAACGATTCATATACTTGCGAGGTTTCAGTTTGTGTTCAGATTATTTATTCACTTAGATAACTTTGAAACTATCAACAGTCATCCCATTAGCGGTTTCGAAAATGAAGAGGCCGCTATTAGAAATAACTGCCACTGCTGACGTGACACAGAGTAAGTAGTCAACGAGCCCTAATAATTTGGAAACTGGCCCTGGTCCTTAAATGCAAATATTTTCAAAAAGTGATCTAGTACGGCAAAAAATTCCTTAGAGCATCCACAATGGTAATTCCTATTTTTTTGGCAAAATGGGACGAATAGAAATGGAATAGATCGAAAGTGCTGCAGTGAGCGTTTGCTATATTTTGACAAGGACGAGACATTTTGTTTCGTCGTTTTTTTTTTATTTTAAAGATTTAATTAATTACCGATTAACTATTAAAACATATTAACTAAATAAATTAAATATTATAATATAACCTAAACCTATCTAAACACCTACCAAAACATCATTAAACCAACTAAACCTACTTTTTTAAAGTCCCTAAAAGCTGGACGGGACATGATGTCCCGTCCGTGCTTTTTGGTGAATTTTTTTTTTTTTTTTCATCCAATCTGGTCCGTTGGATCATGAAAAAAAAAAAAAAAATTCCAAAAACAAAACGGACGGGACAACATGTCTCGTCCGATTGTTTTTAAAATTTTTTTTTTTTTGGGAAGGACGATACAACATGTATCGTCCGACCCTATTTTACAAAAAAAATAAATATATATATATACGGGACGAGACAAGTTGTCTCGTCCGATCAGAATGAAAAAAAAAAAGCTGAGACGATACATCGTCATGATGTATCGTCTTCTATAATCTCAAATTTGCTAGCCCACTTCTCATATTTGAGAAGCGACTGTAGCTCGTTCGCTATTTTTTGAGAAAATAGCAAACGACTGCAGCGCTCAATTCTTATAAAATTCTCATATTATGGGAATATGGGAATTATAGCAAACGACTGTGGATGCTCTTACATTAGCCCAGAAAACAAGAACCTATAAATAAACACCCCGCCCCCCGCCCCCCCCCCCCCCCCCCCCCCCCCCCCCCCCCCCCCCCCCCCGCGCCACACACACAAAAAAAAAATCCAGCCATTTGCATCATCCCAAATTCCCAGCCCTACTAAAACCCTAACCCCTAAATATCCACTTTCCCTTCTCTCTCTCACTCCGTCGTCACCGACTATGGCCCACAAGAAAGGCGGCGGCCGTGCCGCCTCCTCCGATCCTGACGACCTCACCCGCAACCCCCTCCAAGCCGTCCTCCTCGCCGACTCCTTCGCTACCAAGTTCCGCCCCATCACCCTCGAACGCCCCAAGGTCCAATCCCGAACCCTAAACTTAACCCTAATTCCACAAAACCGTAATTATTGTTTCAATTATGCAGGTCCTTTTGCCGCTGGTGAACGTGCCGATGATCGAGTACACGCTCGCGTGGCTCGAATCTGTCGGCGTCGAGGAGGTCTTCGTCTTCTCCTGCGCCAATTCCGGTCAGGTACTGTGGTTGGGGTTGGTTGGGAAAATGGTGGCGCGAAACAGGAAACGCCAATTCTAATTTGTAATCGGTTTGCAGGTGAAGGCGTACTTGAATGGTTCGGACTGGACGAAGAGCTCAGGGGTGTTCAGTGTCAATGTGATTGAATCGAATGATGCAATGAGCGTGGGGGATGCGCTGAGAGCGATTTACAGCCATAGCGTCGTAAGTGCTCTTTCGTTTTTTGTCTCTCTTAGAGCTTGACGAAGTTTTGATTTCATAACGTTTGGTGCGTAGATGTAGGGGAAAGTTGTTAGCGTTTTGTGTAGTTTGATGTGAGATTGGATTGAAGTAGGCGTTGGGTCATGTCTAGAGAAGTTGGGAGAGTAGAGTCTTTGATTTTGGAGGTGAATGGGATTGGAGAGCAGGGCCAAAAAATTCGGTGAGTGCAGGCTCAAAAAGTTTGGCTGGTGGGCCAACCAACCAATAACTTGAAAATAGAAACAAATTCACGACTAGTTTTTTTTTTTTTTTTTTTTTTTTGAAGAAAAGGTGGAGTCTGGCCACCTTGTTTCATTAATAAGAGATTAATAAAATAAACTCAGAGTACTGAGCCCATTACAAAGTCCTACAATCAAAACAAAATACATAAACTGATACCACCGGAACATGGTGGGTGGGACAAAAGAAACATAGAGCAGCCGCAAAGTAATACATCATATCCCCTAACAAATCCTTGAGTGGTGGGTATCTATGATCATAGTAGGCCGTGCTGGCTATCAGTCGATCGTCGGCCCGTTCTCGATCTCCTCATCATCAAACTCCTGGACCTCGAACATAGAGCCCATTACAAATTCACGACTAGTTGTAAAGTGAATTTACATCTTATAACAATAGCATAAAGGTGCAGTTCTTTGAAAGATAGGTTTTAGCAAAACGACAAATATTTCATTCTACGAGGGCTTATTCATTGTTTCATGAGTCAATCAAACCTGTATATTATGAGCTAGAATGGCCTTTCATAATTTTTTAGGAGAGTCAAAGAGTAAATTGTGTACCAGTAGGGGTTTTAAAAATAAAAGTTGGGTAAGCCTGGTCCACCCAGTCCCTAACATTATCGTCTCACTGGAAGAAAGGGTGCATTATAATGTCAAATATAAACTTATTATGTCAGCAAGTGCCACCATGGTCTACTTGAGCCCCCTGGCTACTGAGACAGTGTTGGGAGTTCGACTCCCACTTACACCGTTGATCTCTGATGAATTATTTGTTCTTGCCAAGAGTGAGTGAGTGATTCTGTGGCTACTAGCCTGCTACCATATTCAAAAAATATGGAAAACAAAATAAAATGAAGAAGTCAGGTATAACTAAATCAAGCTGATTTTAACTAAAACTCAAGCCTTACCAGCTTAGACTCATGATGTAAAAAAAATAAAGAAGGGTCAAAGTGAAGAGAACTTTTATAAAGTAAAGGGGAATATGGTAAGATCTGTTCGCGCAATCTTTTGAGGTGGTTAAGTGAAAAACCTAAAAGATCAAGGAGTTGTCCTTTTGGGGTCAGTAGATCATGAAATAATTTTCATAATTTTATCGTTTAAAGTTGATTTGATATTTTTTTAAAAAAGTGTTGACTGATTTATGACTAACTTATGGGTTATTTATTTCCCTGTATACTTATTATTGCTGTACTTTTGGCCGGAGAAATTATTTTATTTAGCAATTAGATTTCGAGAGTCTAATATTCGTTGATATTATACTCACGCCGAGTGCCTGAGTTTCCTCCTTGGGCTCCTCGATCTTTTGACTGTTTGTTTTACCGGTTAGTTTTAGTTACCATATTTGGATTGTCCTCTGCAACAATTATTTTTCATCTTGTTTTGAATTATTACGTGTTAACTACCTAATAAGACTTGATTCTGATTATCCACATTATGTCTTCTTAAAGATTCATGGAGATTTTATTCTCATAAGTGGCGATACAGTCAGCAACATGAGCTTAACTCAGGCACTTCAGAAACACAAAGAAAGGAGAAAAAAGGATCCACTTTCTATAATGACTATGGTCATCAAACACTCTAAACCTTCATCTCTGGCACACCAAACTCGGCTTGGTACTGATGAAATTGTGATGGCAATTGATCTGGAGACGCAAGAACTTCTGTACTATGAAGATAAGGCAGATCGCTCTGAGTGGTCTATCTGTCTTGACAAAATGTTGCTAGCTGACAAGCCTGCTCTCTCTTTGCTTAATGATAAGCAGGTTGGTCTTCATATTTATTCTCAGTTGACATTATTTAATTTAATATCGTATGCAACTGCATCTATATTATTCCAGCTACTATACTTCATATGAGTGATAGGTTAGGATTGAGCATGCATGTTAACATTTGAAATTTTACTCTTTGACACTAGTAAAAAGGGTAAAGGAGGAAAACACATATACCACAGAATAGAAAGAAGGAGGTTGAGATTAAAACTAACTTGTAATAGTTGTTCGGGCCATCTTATGAGTCATGTTTTTTGAGCCATGAAATTACCTGACAAAACACGGTGTTATAGTTTTGCCCTGCAGTTCTTGTAATATGATATCAACACTAATATTGTTTGAATTCACATAACTGTTTGAGTTTAACTACAACCTTCATCATAATTAATGTTCTGTTTGTGCCGTATATTACCAACAGTAATATTGTTTGAAGAACATAACTGTTTGAGTTTAACTACAACCTTCATGATAATTAATGTTCTGTTAAGCTTCACACATTTTTCTACTTAAATAAAAGAATTTATTCTGGGTGTCTACTATTCTGTTTGTCTCATTGTCCTTCTTCTATGGTTGCATAATGTACTAATATCATACTCTGTTTGAGTCTCTTCTTGCATACGGAATTCTTGTATGCTCATGTATCTACCATTTGTTTTATGTATCAATTCGGCAACATAACCTTTTTTTAGAATATAGCATTCATTCGAGAAGATGTAGCATCAAATTATATCTGTTCTAAAAATTAATTCAACTCGCCTGCCCTTTTGGGATATAAATCTACTGAGCAAACCTTCATATCTGTTCACCTCATGGGTATGTAATGTTTCTCAGAAGTCGCTATGTTTAGTCATTGGAGCTGGATTTTATGTTTCATGTCTGAATTATGAATTCTGTTTATCCACATTGAAAATTTCCCTGCCCGTGAAACTAATCATGTGAAATTGGTGATTTTAAAAAAATTTCTTGTGATTTTCTTAGAACTCTGTGAAAGAGCTGGCTTTTTTCCCGCTCTTAAGTGTAACTGTTTGTTTATTCTCACTTCGTTTATCTTATTTTGGACATCCATATATCTCTTATGATTTGAAAGTTTGAAAACTGATTTGTTTTCATCTTATACAAAATGTCAAGTATCTATTGTTATTAAACTTATCGTTTGTATCAGATCAAATCTTTGCATTGCTGTTTTGAGAAGGGGTTAAAACCAGTGTCACCAGAAAACATTGAACCCCTGCGATCCAACTATTGGAACTCATGTTCTGGTTTGTGGCCCTTTAGAGTTGCCAATGGGCATCCTGAATTTTTAGCAATTCTCAGAAAGTGACTTGTTATGCATTTATTTGATATTTCATCAATAGTGAAATCAACATGGTGGAACAAAGTACATATGATGAAAATGAAAGTTCATTATTTATTAACAATGAGGTTCTTTGATTGCATATTATATGATTAAACTATAACCTTTTATATACATGATCTACATGAACAACTCCTTTGCAAGTTGTAACGCTATAAAATCATTCCATGTTCAAGATTCTCATAGATAATCATACTCCATTATGATTAAGTAGGCAGAAGAGGTCTTCCCCTACAAGATAGATAGTGTTTCTGGTTCTTGTTTTCATTCACTGCAACACGATTATTGTTCATAATAAACTTGGTCAGAACTAAATATCTGCCTTGATATGAGAAAAAATGTCCGGCACCCCACCATTTTGTTTTTTGTTTTTGTTTTTGTTTTGTTTTTTGAACAAGGCCGTAGCCCCACACACACCCACACTTCACCCCATATACCCATATATATATTAGTTGGGGATTTTATGGTGCATGCCAGATTCGAACTCCCAACATCTTGCTCTGCAGCATAGAGGCTTACCAGGCTTACCCGTGCACCCCACCATATTTGATACTGACCAATATCGACTTATGTCAACCATCTATCTGTACAGTTATTAGCAAACTAATAAATAAATCCTTCAGTCCTTAATTAGATTGACAACGGAGGGTTGTGATGTCCAAATGAGTATTCTGCATGTCTCATCTGTATTAGATTTTGTAGTTTGATTATCTTATTATTCTGAACACAAAGTGTTTTATTTCTGGTGCGCTAATCTTTGTCTTCCATGATATTTGCATATTCTATGTATTGTGATTTTATTTTGTGTCGTTGTACATGCCAAGCTGTAACTTGGTAAAAAAAACATTCTCTGCAGGATTGCTACATTGATATTTGTTCTCCAGAAGTCCTTAGTCTTTTCACTGACAATTTTGACTACCAACATCTTCGGCGTCATTTTGTGAAGGGACTGCTTGTCGATGATGTATGTTTTTTCTTCTGACACTATTTTTTCTATATGCTTATTTGATCATTTTGTTGTATTGATAATTGCTATTGCTATATACAATATGGGAAACCAATAATAAACTAACTAATTAATATGAAAATTTCATATTTCTTTAGTTTTCTTGGCATTGCCTGTAGTAATGACATGCTGTATACAATGTTCATCTTCTGAATTGTAGTGTAGAATGTGGATAGCTCATTGTTTGGCTTTTATTGTGTTCTTTAAATAAGGTGATGGTACTCTCTATCTTCATTGGATTACTAACTTCATGTACGTATTGCTTCTGTAGTGTGATATCTAATTTTTTGAATTGATATTTTCTTTCTGACTGTGGTAACATCTCTTATTTGATGATCCTCTGACGATGATATGACTTTGAAAGGCATGCAGGTATCCGTGTCTTCCATAACTGAATGACATGAAAACAATAATGTGCTCTAAGTCTAATAGAAAATACTTTATGTAGATGATTGTGATCAAGTAGAAGATGAATTAAGTTTTTTGGAACTTCTTTTAATGTAAAATGGTCATTGTTATGATTCTTATCTCTTACACAACGCGTTGAGTTCTGAATACGGATGCAAATATTTTCTGACTGTGCAGAGATTTTCGAATTAGCTACACAATTACAAACTTCTCTTCACAAATCAAGGTGTGAACCTTAAAGTTAAAATAAGTAGTTATAAGTTGTTAGTTCTGAAACTAGTTACAAGCTAATTCGTACGTAGTTGAAGTTTTTATATTATTAAATGAGTTTTGCTTCATATTGCATATTATCAAAAGTTGTGGCAAAGTCATATCTATGTTCTACAGTTTTAGGTTTTCAATCCTATAATTCATACCAAATCTCTCTCCTTCTGTATTGAATATCACCATTATTCTTTAGAGTTGAGTTGAGAAAAGCTGCTGAATGCACCTGATGAAGTATGTTTCTGTCTTTTCTCAAATTGAGCAGTAGTTCCCCCAGTTTTTATTGGATCACTATTCAGACACAGTTTTAATAGGGTTCTTCCCTTTTTGATTGCCACAAAAAGCTTGTTATTGACCATCAACTATTAGCTACAAAATTGGATTGTACCTAAGAAGTGCGGATATAGGCTCAGGCATGGGATACGGCATGTGTATAGGTACAATAAATGAAAAATTAATAAAAAGTAGAGCACATGGACACAGGCTAAAAATTATGTATTATGAATTACAATATGAAATATCAAAACCATTCACAAAATTAAATCCATATAACATTCATTATGTAACGCCCCGGATCCCCGTCATCGGACATCCGTGACACAAGCAGAATTTTTGCCTTCAAATGCATCTCAACACAGTAAATAATACAGAATTTAAAACACTTTTATTGCTCTCAGAGTCAATTTATCATATTAAACTGTAACGCCCCATTTTTGACTCCAGACTCAATTCTTTCAATTTCTATATCACTTTAAACATAAACTAAGATAGTTATATTTCTAAGAAAATTTCGGCCGAGTTTTCCCTGAAATTTCTGCCCCGAAACACAAAAAGCTTACGGAATTCTGCTCTAAATTCCGTAGCTCACATCACAGGCAATTATATCACGGGCTCCCCAGGCCAAAATGAGCAGAATCACACAGGCAATATATATATATGCTCTGGGGGCCAAACTCATAATAGAATATCAAATATCAATTAAAAACCATAAATCCCTCTGAAAACGTAGTAAGGTTTTTAGAAAATAATTTATAAAACATACCACAGGGCCCGTTACTCCACAACGAGATGGGTACGGGTCAACAGCATAGCATGCTACTCCACACTATACTCATCATCATCATCCACAAACTTATACATCAAAAATACAATTTAAATCATAAAGTTTACTATTCACACAATTAAACCTTAAGCAACAAATCGTAAAATGAAGCTCCATCCACAGAGCCATGAATCAACACCTCACCTCTGCTCTGCTGAGGACCTGTAACAGTAGGGATCTAGGGTAGTTCAGAGACTCCTTAACCCCCAAACACTAAGGGGTTAGCCATTTCTGGTGTGAGTATAATTTATTAATAAGCAAATAAATTAAACTTATAAGTAAACAGAATGAGCTTACGAATTCCAAGATAAACCTGAACATGAAAACATCATAAATGGGATTTCACATCACATACTCTCTAAGTCATTTCCTATATGCCTATCCATGCCCGCTCACAGCATACTTATCATTAGTTTGGAAATCATTTTCAAATTAGTTGCTTAAGGCCCATCACTTTACGCCTTATGCAAACATTCCTATAGCTTTATTTTTCCATAAAGCTTTACATTCACAAATAACTCTACTTCAACATAACTGCACCTTTCCAATATCATAAGGGTTTGCTCACTCATCAGAAGTTCTCGACCCCGGGTCCTATGGGAAGGTGGGAGTGTCTACTTCAACTTCCTAGTTGAACACCTCTTTCAGACTCTATCATTCGAGTCCTCGAAAACACAAGTTCCATCTTTGGGAAAATCATAACGCTCAACCTATAAACTGGAATTACAAAATTCCAGATGGGTTAGAAAGCTATGACTCCCTACTACAACTCTCTAGTTGGTCAGACTCCCAAATTCTTAACAGTAGTTCACAATCTCTCATCTTCACCAACTAGTCAACTTATACTAGGCTGAACATAGCCCACCAATAAGTCAACCTTGAGTCCAATGCTCATGAAATTTGAGATACTCAATCTACACATATACCATTTCGTTGTGTCCAAAATTCACATTTAAATTCATCTCACACAAAGAGCTACGACTCTTCCAACATAGCACACGAATTCAGCCACTCTTTCTGCAGAGCGTTCACTACCCTTTACCAAATGAACTCTAGAATTTCTGAAACTTGAGAATCATCAAATAAACTCATACCCCAAGCTACTCTCGAAGTTCATAGCAATATCATACATATACAATTGGTTATGACCTTTTGGACTTTCAGTCCAAAAGCAACCGGCTTCAGCTCTGCCTTTTCAGACTAGCTGCACTCCACAATTTTTGAGGTATCAACGACCTCGAAAATTTGTGAAACGTAAACTATAGTTGTGGACACATACAAGAGTGTCCACACGAATTTTTAGCTCAAAACATCCATGCTACACTAAGATACGAAATCGGAAATACGCAGCAAATCGTAATTTAAAATCTTCATAACGCACCATGTGCGTAAAAATAAGAGATATCATACTCACCATATTTGATATCATCATATAAATATAACTCATCCCCGTATACTCATATACGTTATTCCGATACCCTTGATCCAAACACGCCTTATCCGTAATTCATACCAACCATTCAGGTTATTATAAAAATTTTCTTAAAACACATGATACGTAAATAAATTCATACTCACAAAATATCCCGCGAAGACTCGAAGTGCCACTACGCATCCAAAGCCGCTAGTATATCCTATCATCAAAATTCGAAGCAATCAAGGCTCAAGCATCCAAACCAGTTACGGGAAAATAATAATACTAACCCCAATATCACACAGGCATTTTATTGAACGCCTGGGATACACACATGCTTTGCACGTAACATTCGAATTCCGACAAGATTTCTATTTTCAAATAATTACTAAAAGCACTCCCAAATTATTCTAATAATCCAACTACAATTTCTACTACCATACGAGAACTAATTCATACACATATAGTTCTCTTTTACAAACCCAAAACCCTAATTTATTAGCAACTTACAAATTCTCCAACAACTTGCTAATTTCTCACATCTACCCTTCCCAACATCTCCTAATCTTCCTACCATAATACTCCTACTCAAAATAAATTAACCACACTAAATTTTATACAATAAAATAATTTAGGGTTTACCTCCCGAAATCCTTTCGAAAAACGGACACCGCCACGATGTAGAGAACCCTTCTATTAGTCTACCCCTCAATTTAATTTGAAAACGATGAAGAGATGGGGTGGATTTTGGGTGGGGAAAGCGGCGACCGAAGGTGGTTTTGATGGGTTTCTTTTATGTCGTTTGGGAAAGGAACGGGAGAAGGAAAAGAAAAGGAGGAGGAAGGATGGGGGGGTGGGGTTTTTATAAAAAGAAAATAAATAAATAAATAGATAGATAAATAATGTAAAGGGAATATTATATATAAGCCCCTTAGTCTCAAATACATTTCAAATAAACCCAAAAATCTCCACTTTAAGATTATAAACAATACAAAATACATTAAAACTACATAGTGATAATCCTTCAAAATTATAAAATAAAGTAGACAATAAATCTGATATTTCTCAATAACAATCAATTGTTATTAGAAAATACACAATCGCGTGCAATTCTTAATTGCGACAGATTATGATGCAAAATAGCCATATGCTATTTTTGCGGGGTATTACACATTATAACTAGTAATTTACACGTGCGATGCACGTTTTAATAATTTCAAAAAATAAAAATTGAAAATTTTGACGTAGGGAGGATTTGAACCGGAAACCTCCTTTGTATTAGTTATGTACGTACATTGCACATGTTGGTAGATTGACAAATGACACTAAGGCCTTCTCCCATTATAATATTAGATATTTTTGAGCTACTAATCAAAATAAGAGATCTATAATTCGTACCAAGTTTTAACAGTACATTATCCATATTAATTTGCAAAACCGAAGAAGCTTCATTCTCTACACAAAAGAGCAAACTAGTTTTTAAATATGAACTAGTGTTATGAAATTTGTCTTATAAGTAATAAATGATTAATAATGTCCAAATTAATGTACTATAAAATTAGGACAGAAGTGATAGACACATCTCCATGGAGTGTTTGCATCTGACGCTGCTACAGCTCCATGATGGAAGTGTCCATGTGCATAGATTGCACTTTTTGGTCTTTATTCCATAAACAATGATCTCGTTTATGTGGAAAATTTGCAGATCCCTTTTATCACATCTTTCGTTATATTATTCAAAGCTTAACAAAAGCTTGATGTTTTACGTTCATGTGAGCATTAATTTTAAGTTTGTGATTTGATATATTTTCAATCCTTTTCTTTTTCTGATGAACACTTGAATATTTCTTAAATTACAAATATACTGCTTGCTATGATGGAGTATATATTTTGATTTTTTTTTGCTGCCACTTTAAGGCTGTAAGTTGTAGTAAAAATATTTGACAGTCTGTCTTCCCATGAATTACTTTTGTCCGGCATTTGTATGTCGTTATTTTTAACAACATAACTATTGTTTGGTCTATTCAGATTATGGGTTACAAAATATTCACTCATGAAATTCATTCTAGCTACGCGGCAAGAGTTGATAGTTTGAGAAGTTACGACACAATCAGTAAAGATATAATGCAAAGATGGACATACCCTTTTGTTCCAGATGTGCAGTATTTTGGAAATATGTCGCAGATGAAGGTAGACAGGGAAGGAATATACAAGGCACCTGGTAAAACAAAGAACTATATTCAACGTTTACACATGTACACGCACATTGCATGTGTATAAAAGTTATAATTTGTCATTTGATTTGTAAATTACATGTTACAGTTCCTTTTTTTACTGTTGTCAGAGAGAGAATCTGATTCCTACAGTTCCATAAAAGTCGACTTGTGTGTGAAACAATTTGTGTCGCACTTAAACATTCCTAGGTTCTACTCAAATATTACATATATACTTAAATGCAAGTTATCTTTCTGCTGCATTTGCTTGGCACATATAGAAAACCTCTCATTGTTATGGTATCTTACAGTATCCGATATGTGTTTCACGATTCTGCATGATATAGGGTGCTTGATACATATGTCATGGATTTATCTATGAGGACAATTTCCTTACACACCAGGCATTTCCTCGAGTCTTTAATTGGAAGTATAGGGCTTTTATCTAAGGCGACCTGTAGACTGTGGCTGTTTTTTGGGAATGCCATGGTAACTAGTCTTAACTTGTTGGGTCAATGGAAAATGTGGATGGATGCAAAGTTTAGTTGGATGAGAAGAACACAAGTAGCAGGAGAATAATGGAGTGTGTAGTGTCTGTTAGATTTGAACTATAAAAATTTTAAGTTACATGTATGTTTTTTTCTTCATTGAGCTTTGTTAATAGACTAGATTTGCCCGTGAGCACGTGCCTACGACACGTATTCGGAACGATACAGCATATGAAAAGCCTTGGAAAGCCTTGTAAACAGTAAAACAATAATTATGTAGCTTAAGTTTGAATAGTATGACAATAATTAGTTGTAAATCAAAGTCCATGTTTCCATTAGTATATGTTGAAAAATAATTATAAATGTGGGTATAAAATCCAACTTCATAGAACTTTGAGGGTGAAAAATGATAAAATTTAATTATTGAACATATATTTTCTATTTTCAATGTAACATGAACAATAAAAAAACATAAAAAATCTGAAAATTTACAAACCTGAAATCTGAAAATCTAAATTTCTAAGTAAATAGAGAGAGAATGAGAGAGAGAGAGAGAGAGAGAAATAATTAAATAAATAAATGTGTTTTTTTAGGAGGGGGATTTGAATTTGAGTTTTGGGGTTTGAAATTGGGGGGGGATGTGTTTTGTGAGATTAGATCTGAGCCTTTGATTTTGGGAGGATTGAAGGAGAGCCACTTGATAGCTTTCTTTGTGTTTTGTTATATAGATATTTCCTTTGTAAAATCAACATTTAAGGACGAACAAACATTTCCTTTGTCAAATCAATGTCTCTTTTACTCCCTCAACCTGTGTTGGTTTGCCCATTTGCGGTGATTGTAGCTCCCCTAATTATGATCTTCTCTTTCCTTGTACTAGCTCACCCAATTGCACCATGCCAAAGGGATATCCCTTATCTTAATTTGTAACCAGCTTTACATTGGAAAAAAATGTGCTTGTATTAGTCTCGTCTTTTAAAAATAGTCATTCGTCTACCTCAACATTCTCATTTTAAATTCTTCATTACTTCAGCATTATTTAAAGGATAAATGCCCACGGATTAAATTAGAAAATAATATGATATAGTGATAGTGACAAATCTAACCGTTGCTGTTCAAGTTCTTTAAATAACATATGTATTTTGGGTGCTGGAAGTATTGTTTTCATTTAATCTTGTTAACCATTCGTACTTAGCTTCTATCTCGTCTACTTATATTTGTTGTATTTTGTCGTATAACTAACTAAACGTTCTTGTTTAAGAGGTAATCCAATCACGCTCTGCACATATTGGTCCATTTTCCTTGGTTGGCAATGGAACCGCTGTTGGTGATCACAGTTGTATCTTCAATTCTGTAATTGGGCAAGGTTGCACTATTGGGCGCAATGTTTTTATCCATGGCTCTTACATATGGGATAATGTCACCATAGAAGATAATTGCATAATAAATTATGCATTAGTTTGTGATGACGTTCATTTAAGCACAGGAGTGGTACTCGAGCCTGGTGTGGTTTTATCTTTTAAGGTACAGTTATTGCACTTGTCATCAGAAACTACGTTTTCATTGTCTGAACCAACTGTCTCTCGATTTCATTTTAAGGTCTCTTTCTTTTATTCACATTTTCAATGAAAAAATCTGCATATATTGCTATATTTGTTGCTGAAAGTATATTTAGTTCAGTTAACTTGATATCAATGTCATTATGTTCTTCAGGTTACTAGTACATTGAGATAAGAGCAATCATATCATCTTACCTTCTGTGTGGAATCTTCATTCTTAATCTTATCATTTACCTCCTTATCTCGATCCTAGTAATTTCGAAACACATTCCTTGGGTATATGAGCCTAAATTGTGATATAAAATGGAAGGCATACATTGATCACCAACTTCCTTGTAAGATGTGTCTCTCAGTTGTGCTGGTGATGGATATATAACAAGATCGTGAGGAGTTCTATCAAAATAGAAAAAAAAGTGGATTACTTGTACATAATTATATTTTATCTATTATTATTTTTATTTTTATTTTGGGGGGTGGGGGGGGGGGGAATTGTGGTCAGTCAAGGGGCTTAACATAAATTTTCCTTTCTTTCATCGAAGGTCAGGCTCTTTGCTCAAGTTGTTCTTATAACTTAGGGAGGAAGACTTGTTGTGGGACAGGTTACTGTATTTATAACATACAAAAATAAAAAATTGGTACATTTATTAGATAATTAACTCCCAGAAAACTATTGATGCTTCTTTTGAGGTTTCCATTTCATTGATAAGGAAAATGTGTGCTACTAAGTTTGTAAGGCATATCAGGCACTTATTTTTCATTCCACCTTTCTCCGAGCGTGGGGCGTAAATTTCTTTCAATATCTTAGTTGGTAAATGCTTTGAACTATGACCTCTCTTTGCCACGTCCATCACACTTGACTCTCTTCAATTCTCGCTTTCCATTGATCATTTCAAACTCTTTTGTCTTTAAACGATAGGACCTGCAAGTTTGTGCAATTCGTACCAGCGTTTTAAAAAATGGAAAAAACTAGGATTCAATGGGAACTGAACTGATTAAATGGAAACAGTCACAAGCCCATTTCAAGAAACATGTATTAAACTGGTGTTGGACCTAATTACTACCCTGCCTTTCCCCCTATTTTCTGTTTTCTGCAACCTTAATTCTGACCGAACCTTGTTTCCATGGGCCGACATGATCCATCTGTAACTTCTCTTGGCCACTCTGAAAATGTTAATTTTCAGGTGTTCTTTTAGGTGGCGGATTGTAGCACTCCTCCCACAGTTTCTTCCCTCTCCTTTTGATGCAATCTGTCATGCATTTTACGTATTCAAAGATTTTACTAACAGTTCATTATTAGGATCAAAATTAGTGTCACAGTCATCTTGTAGGATGGATGTTTGCTTTTCTATGTTTTTGATACTTTAGGTTGGATTCGGGATTTTTTTCTATCTGAGTTTTAAATCATATTAGGTTATTGTTTCTTTCGGGTGTGAAAATGATTCGTAGTGAGGATTTTGCTTAAATTGCAAGGCATGGAAATATGCAATGAGTTGTACATTTCCTTGGTTCTAATGACATTGAGCTATATTTTTGGTTTAGTGCACTAGAGATGAAGCTGAAATTGCCATCAGATTTCTCATTGTTTTTTCCATCCATAGTATTTTGTGTCACTATTTCAGCGATTTTTCATTACAGTTTTCCTTTTGTTGCTTACTGTTTTAATTTCCTTCATTATCTTTCCTCATCACAATTCATAATGGGAACTTAGTAGACATTTTAATGATGTTCGTGTTTTCATAATTTGTAATCGCTGTGAATACTGTTGGTTTTGTTCTGCGCTTGACTATCATAATCTTAAAAGTTTTTTTGGTCAGAAGCTTTTTGCGAATGATCATTTTGTTCAAATTAGCCTTGTTAAAGTGTACTGGAAAACATTTTGTTTACACTAGTGTAGGAGGTATCTGATGTCTTGACTCTTTATTGGTTTAGGTCCAAGTTGGGAAACAATTCGTGGTTCCTGCTCACTCAAAAGTTTCTTTACATCCTCAACCGTCCAAACAAGACAGCGATGAGGAACTCGAGTATGCTGATTTCAATAGTGGGGTTTTTGAAAGTCCATGTAAAATCTTTGCACTTTTGGTAATTCAATTCCTTTCAATATTTATAGAGCTAGGTTAAGGATTACGGTTTGACGTTCGAGTACAATTTAAACATCTGCATTCTGAAGTGCTAGTCCTTTCAATATTTATTGAGCAAGGTTAAATATTATTGACTTTCCTCATAGAAAATGATTCTGCACCTAGTGTTCTGGTCAGCATCAAGAATATAATGGATGATATTTGAAACAAAGAAATTGAATTTTTAAATTTGAAGCTTGGGTCTCTTGTTCAGGTAGCGAGGGTAAAGATGAAATTACTACATTTATTTACTACAATTCCTTCACTACTTTGATGCGCCACATTATCATTACCCCTTCATACTTGTACCGAAGTTGAGCACACTTGTGTACCGATGGATCATCAAATTTCTTCTTTTTAATGTTTAATAGATTTGAATGAAACAAATTTAAGGACCACAAAAAATTGTTATAAAATATTATATTGCAGTCTCAAGTTTTACATCTTTCACAAAAAAACACAATTGTTTTATGTGTTCCACTTTCCATTATCGAAGGAACTATGACATAGGGGTGTCAACTAGTTGGATAGGGATTTTTCTTAACCTTACCCTAATGGGTATTTTAGAAAATTACATTACCCTTTCTATTGCCCAATCCGCTGCATTTTAGAAAATTAATTACCCGAGAAATATTTTATTTTATAAATTTTTTATTTAAAATCAACTTATTACAGCAAAATGAGAAAGAAAAATAATTATCCTCATCTGAGTTTTCATCCAACTTAATTATATGGAGGCATATAATCTATATTTTACCCATTTCCACATTCCATGATTGAGCACACCAAACCATGGATGAATTCAGATTTTCATGTAGTGTTTTGCTCTTTTTTTTACTAACTGAATTGAAACTTGTGATGATATCCTCATATAATAAAGACATTTGAAGTCACTCTCAAACCTTTTAAATAAGATAGGAGTAATAATATCGAACGATTGCTCTTGCACAATCCACTTCACTAGATCTATTAAATATCTCACTAGTTTAATTCTTGGATTACACACGATAGAGTAACATTCAAATTGATGATATATTTCTGTAAATATGTATGGTGCATATGTGTATATAGAGGATACGGGAGGTCAGGTGGCAG
Organism: Hemerocallis citrina; assembly: GCA_017893485.1. Lineage (NCBI taxonomy): Eukaryota > Viridiplantae > Streptophyta > Magnoliopsida > Asparagales > Asphodelaceae > Hemerocallis > Hemerocallis citrina. The sequence goes on along the minus strand of CM030368.1, from coordinate 2,690,860 downwards.
TGGAGGAAAATTTCCTCCTATGACGCGCTAGAAGTCCAATCTAACCATACACAATCCACACTGTTCAAGTTGATTTTCATTCCATAAAACACAGACTGATGTAAAATCACTACGTTTGAACATGTTTTACCGAATTGAATGGTTTTTCAACAATAGAACTCTTGCGACCATGTAATGCATGCTCAAAACATGTTCGAATTTTGATGATATATCAACCTCATATGTTTTATGACTTGTTGAACACTTGATGGTGTGGATCATACATTTAGGATGAGGGGGTAGAATTTCCTCCTATGCCATATGACACCCTGTTTTCTCATGTGTGTGGCATAGGAGAAAATTTCCTCTTATAGCACGCTAAATATCCAGTCTCCACAACCAAACCTCACGATGCACACCATTCAGGTTTATTTCCATACCATAAAAGAGTGATGTTAAAATCATTACGTTTGAACATGTTATTAACATTCATGAGGAGGTTGCAAAATGAACGGTTTCACAACAATATAACAATTGTGACCACTTAATGCATGAGTGAAACATGTTCAACTTTGATGATATTAGAACCTCTTATGCTTTATGACATGTTGAACACTTTGAATGGTGTGGATCATGCATTTAGGAGAGAGGGTTAGACTTTTAGTGTGTTGAAGGAGGAAATTTTCCTCCTATGCCGAACACCTTGTTTTCTCATATATATCAACTTATAATAAATTTTCATTTTATTTCATGAAACTTCTTACTTTTTTGGTTAGTAGAAAGATAGAATAAAATATAAGGATGGGTGAATAACTATGGATATTTCTTAAAGTGAATTATCATATATTCATGTATAAATTAGATGCACTTCATTTAGTTCTCATTCCTTGCACTTAATAATTACTTAAATATCATTTATAATGGTTTAAATAGATATATTATAAGATATCTTTATAATAGGTACATATATTAAATTGAGGTACACCTTCTATCACAGATTTTAACTCGCCCTCTATTATTGTCCATTTAGTGGGCCTAGTATTTCCGGCGATTGCAATGTCGTCTTTAATTTAGTGGGCCAAAAAAAAGATTGTCTAGATCGATTGAAACCAAATTTCATCAGTTTATTTCAACACAGGACCATAATGCAAAATACCGTTATTTTATAGTGTAATGCATTATGGTACGTGGCTTTTTCCAAACACAAATGAAAAACTGATACGCATGTGGAATGCTTATATACGGATGACCGCAATCCCATAGTTTGTGATCCAAAACTGCTAAGGGGGCATTTGGTTGCCTTGTAGTTATTGTTGCAATTGCAATACTTGCCAGTTTATAAGATTGATTGTAATTGCAAGAAGCCTTATGAAATATTACTCAAATTGGCTAGTAACTCACTCACACCCAGAATGGATGCATGTTGAAAGTTGCAAGTGGGGCATTTTTTGCAACTAAAAAGCAAGTTTGCGTTTTAATTGTAACTATAAAGTAGCTGACCCAAATATTGGAACTGAGCTTGATTTTGCAACCCAGTTACAAAATAGGCCCAGTTGCAATATTTTTTGGTGTTGCCAAACACCCCCTTAAATCTCCACGATCCGTTCGATTAGATTGGGTACGCATCGTGAGGTAGATTTCTTTTAGGAGTTTTTTTTTCTTCTTATCTATCTATCTCTTTCTCTCTTCCCTTCAGCATGCTTGAGTGGTGGTGGTCAATGTCCACCACTGTGAGAGGCCGGTTGGTGGCGGTCAAGGTCGTCTAGGATGGAAGGACCATAAACGACGATGGTGGACCTCATAGAGAGGAGACAAAACGAGAGGTTGGTGGTCGTAGATGGCGGTAGATCTCGGAGAGATAGGGAGGGAGATAAAGGGAGGCTATCGTTGATGGCTGTCAAGTCGGTGGCATCTCGTTGGCAATTGTGATTGGTGGTTGGATATCACCGACAGAGGAGGGAACAAGCGATACTACAGTGGGCGGTGGCAGTTGGATGTCACTAGCAGAGGAAGAGAGGGAAAACATGGCTAAGGGTTGTGGTGATTGGTGAAAGAGAGCATCTCACGAGGGGAGAGAATTGGATGCAAACGAGAGCGAGAAATAGATTTGAGATTTTTGCTCTAATGTTTTATAACATGTCGGCGTGAATCATGCATTTGGGAGGATTAGGTAGTGTTTATATATATATATATATATATATATATATATATAGGGCTATGATCATATGTGAGAATTCTTTAAGTGAGAACCAAGTGTGAACTTTTTTTGGGATAAAAATTGTAAAATTCGAACCGTTTATTTTGATCTACATTTCTAAATTAATCTACGGATGATAAATCAAAGTCATTTGAGATTTGTTTGTCCATGCTTTTAAGTATTACAAATTGTATGGCTAAATATCGTTATTTTTTATAATGACATGATGGATGGACAAATGAATTTCAAATGACTTGATTTTATATTTTTGACTATTCTTGTCATTCTAAACAATGTGAACGGTTCAGATTATCCATGTGATGGTTATGTAAGAGTTCACACGAAGCTTATCGTGAGAACTAGTTCTCATATTATCATTCACACACGCACACACACACACACACACACACACACACATATATATGAGCAATCTAAGCAGTTTAAATCCGATTAATCTCCTGGTTAGGTTAAGCAATTATTTTTTAGCGATTTTCAATATTTCAATAGTTAGCGATTTAATCGGATATAATTGGCCAATTAGTAGTTAATTGACCAATTTTAAATGGCCGATTGACCGATTAAATTCTCTTCTTTAATTTTCATGTTCGATTGCATTATTTAGGCTCAATCCGACCCAAACTCAAATTCAAATCCAAAATTCAAAACCCTTATGGTCTTCGCACAAACCTAAATCCGAAATGTCGCTGCTCTCTTCTTTCGTACGCAAACCCAAACCCGATCCGCCACCGCTCACTTCTTCCTCGTGCAAACCTAAATCTGACCAGCCGTCGCTCACCTGCGCCGTCGCAAACTTGACCCCGACCCGCATCTGCTGCACCTCTTCCTCTTGGTGCTTGTCCTCCCCGATTGTTTTTGTTTGCTAGAACCGACCATCAAATCTGATCCGACCCACATCCAGAATTCAAACTCAGCTCAAACCAAGTACTATTTTTTTTCTCTATAACTATATGTTCCTATTCATTAATCTCATAATAGTTTTATTAATATTTATTGTTGCTACATAATGAGGATAGATCATTTTTTAGTTATATATATTTATATATATACACGATTTTTTGATTTAATTCCTGACTATTTTTCGATTAACCGATTAATCACTAATCTCTCGTAGACTGATTAGTTCCAAAAATCGATTTTAACTGCCTAGTGAGCAATCTTCCATTGCAAGCGCAAATGTTGTGCAAACGCGTGCAAACCACTTAGCCCGCATTGGAAATGACGGGTTAAGTGGTTTGCACGTTTGCAAACACTACATTAGCGTTTGCAATGGAAGATTGCTCTCTCTCCACACACACACACACACACACACACACACACACACTTTAGTATACCTATTCGTATATACGCCACCTTCCTTTTCGTCTTATATATATAGGAGAAACAGAAGGAATGGTGGCATAGGAGGATTCCTCCTATGACACCTTAAAAAATCCTACCCTCTCATCCTAAATGCATGATCTACACCATTCAAAGTGTTCAACATGTCATAAAGCATATGAGGATGGAATATTATCAAAGTTGAATGTGTTTTGGCCATGTATTTAATGATCGCAATAGTTCTATTGCTGAACATCCATTCATTTTGTAACCTCATGATGAATGGGTAAAATATGTTCAAATTTAGTAGTTTTTACTTCATGTTTTATGATATGAAGATCAACTTAACGGTGCAACGGTCCAGATCGTGAATTTCGGTTACGGAGAATGGATTTTTAGTGCGCCATAGGAGGAAATTTTTAGTGTGCCTATGACATAGTACCCCTCGTATCCTCTCTCTATATACGAAATATATATATGTGCATTAGAGCACCCACAGTCGCTTATTTGCCATTTTTTGCATTGTAGGGGTACTGTAGCCGACACAGTTGTTGGGTATTTTGCCTTTTTTTAGTCATTTGGCTACAATAGAAAGGTAAAAATCGCATTCGAAATAGCAAAATGCATATTTTGCCAAACGAAACATCATGTGTCATCTCGATTATTTAATTATATTTTTAAATAATCAGACGAAACATGATGTTTCGTCCGAAGTAAAAAAATTAAAAAAAAGAAAAAAACCCCCATAAAATGCCTATAATGGCTTTCGTCCAGGCCATTGGGTCCATTTCCTAAATTTTTTTTTGTTGCAAATTACCATCATTGGTTACTGGGTGCAATTATTTAAATTTTTTGTGCAAATTTATAATTGTTTTTGCAATTTTGTAAATGTTTTTGCAATTTTTTTTGCAAAAAAAAAAATCTCCTTTAAACCCGGACGAAACATCCGGTTATTTTGCAAATTTTTTTCCGCTTTGGACGAAATATGTGATGTTTCGTCCTGTATATTTAATTAATATTTTCTAAGTTTCTGCCTATATAAATTATTTTTTAATCACAGACGAAACATCAAACGACTGTGGATGTTTCGTCTGTTTCTTTTTTAACGGATTTATGCATTTTTTGCCTTTTTCACGACTGCAGCGTTTCGTCAAAATGGATCGGTAAAATATGCATTTTGCCATTTTTTACCTCAAACGATTGTGGATGCTCTTAGTATGTATTGTGGCTAGGAAAAAAATGTATTCTTATATGCATCATATATGTGTATGTGAGTGTATATATGTATGAGTCTTAACTTGTATAAATGGGTACATGGGTAAGGGAAATCTTTTTTACTTTTACCCTTAACCTACGCACGGGAGAGAAAGTTCCAGCCAAACACATACCCAAGCCAATGGGTAATCGGACAAGGGTAAACGAGTTTTCCCTTACCCGTTGTCACCCTTACCAAGACAATCTATCTTACACTGATCACCCCATGCCATGGCTCATGATTCATCTGATGATCAATTATAATCAACAGAATAACAACATATATGAAAGGAGAAGAAAGGAGTAGACCTACTTAGAGCAACTCGACCCTTAGATGTTGATGGCTGTCTTTTGGGCTTAGGGCTAAAAGGGTCGGTGGTAAGGAGGCAGAATTGATGCTTTACTTGGTTACTTGACAACTAGTTTAGCTTTCTGATAATTATATAGTCTGCGGCAGACGTTAATGATATTGGAAATTCTGATGCACTGTAATGAGTGCGATTATATTATTAACAGAGAAAAAAGGAACCGTAATCATACGTGACAAGCAGGATGTAGTCATATGTTTCGTTTGATAACCTGTTTGTTTATCTGTATTGAGATTGATTCAAGAAACTTGGTTAACAGCACGAGCCAGTTAAAATTACATTCAGATTGAACTTTGCATCCAAATTTCAAGCCAGGTTACAATTACATCGAACTTCAGAATTCCCCTACAATATTTCACTGGTAGCATAAGTATATATATATTTTTTTGGTTTAACTAAATTAATAGTCGATATCTTCTAATATATTCTTTATTTGGAAAAGTGATCAAAAGTTTCTTATGAAGTATGTTATAGTATTATATGTTTACAAGTGTATACATGTTACAAGTTTCTAATCTGGGGAGAAAGGCATATTCAATGATGTTACTAGAAAAAATGGCATTATTATAGATATTAAAAAAGTTGCTGTGCGATATTTATCACAACTGTACTCACACTTTCAATAGGGTTGGGTTCTCAAACAGTGGTGGAATGTCTCATATACAAGTTCTTTTGTCCTTGATCTCACATCTATCCTACATATTTTGTAGGATGTTTTGTACTCTAAATTTACATATTTTATGCTCATTGATATCGGATTTTCAGATCTTATGTCAATTGTTATGTAACAGTACTTATTCTGCAGCAATAACAAGTATGGCAAAGAATGGAAATGCAGAATTAACCCCTAATGCACAAGACCTGGGGATATCTGAGGTTAGCCATTAGTTTTGAATTGTTTATTTTAAGCTGTTTAATTGTCCGAACTTATAGTGCATTGGGCTTTTGTTACAGGCTGTTTGTGTTATTGCTGAATCCCTGGTAGAAGAGAATAGCTTTTGTTAGAAATGGTGGGACTTAGGCTGCATATAAATGTAGAAAACTTTTTCAAAAGAAATTGACCTATGATGTGGTTTTGTCTAAGGTTACAACTAAAAAATTGACATCCATCTTTTGCATTGTTGCCTGGAGAAGAAAATTTTAAAAAAACTTCAGTGAATTTTATTTCTTCAGTATTTTGTTATGGACATGTCATAACATATGAACATTTACATGTCCTACAAGGCTACATCTTATCTTAGCATTTACTGTTTTCCATATTTTATTCCTAGGTTGGTATTTCTGGAGTTGGTTATATATGGGCAGCATGTGAAACAGGGCTTGAGGAAGAGTGGAGGCACTCATTTGCACCTATTCCTGCTGAAAAACTTAATGAATACTTCCTCAATTTGCCTCCTGGTTGTGATGAATCAAGCCAAGATGTCAAGCCTCTTCGTGCTCCCGACAAATTACTTCCTGATTGTGAAAGTGCTGATTTTGATGACGGAGATGATGCCGATGATGATTATAGAGATTCTGCCCACTTTGAGGAAGAGGTAACAGAGTAATGAATTTTCCCATGAGAAAGGTTTCCCATATATTGGTAATACTAGTTTGATTCGTCATCTCCAAGTGAAGGTGGATGCAACTTTTCGGCGGGCACTTAATGGTGTAGATCAAGATAATGTGATTATAGAAATTAATTCGTTAAGGTGAATCTTTTTCTGGTATTTTCAATTCACTAATATGTAATCCATCAAGTTTCATTTATTTTATAATTAAATTTAATCTGTATTAATTATATTTTTAAAATGGGGGAGGGACGAAATAACAGTCAAAAGTTTACCTTAATTCCCTAATCGCACCCGAAGTTTTTATAATACCAAAATAACACTCGAAGTTTGTATAATATGACCAAAAACCACTTATGTTAATTTTTGAGCTGAAATAATGTGAAATTACAGAAATAACCCCAGTCTCTCCTCTCGTCTTTTCAGATCTTCATTTTTTCAGTTTTTCTTGTTTTATTTTTAAAATTTTTTTGGTGGAGATGAAGGTGATGGGTTTCGGAGGTGGAGATGGTGGTCGATGGTGGAGATGGTGGTTGGAGATGTGGTGGAGATGATGGTGGAGATGGTGGTCGGTGGTTGATGGAGATGGTGGTCAGTGGTGGTGATGGTGGTGGTTGTGGAGATGAGAGATGGTGGTGGAGATGGTGGTCAGTCATGGTGATGGTGGTTGGAGATGATGGAGATGGTGGTTGGAGATGGTCGGCAGTGGAGATGAGGATGGATTTTGTAATTTGTATAAGGAGATGAGGGCAATTTCAACATTTTACTCTTCTTAACGGGTTTAAACCTGTCAAGAGGTATATTTGGGAAATATTTCATTAACTTAACGGAAAACTTAACGGCATGTGCTTTTTGGTCCTATTTTGAAAACATCGGATGCTATTTGAATATTATAAAAAGTTTGGGTGCTATTTGGGAATAAGGATAAACTTTGGGTGTCGTCATTTTCCCTTTTAAAATGTATGTAGGTTGGCATTCAATGTGGAGTATAAAGATTGTGTTGGGGCATTGTTCTACTCTATCATGAAATCTGCTTATGATGACTCTTCCAAAGGTAATTACTTATCTGATTCTTCTTGCTACAGTTATATGTTCCACTAGCACAGTGGCCATTGATTATGGGTGCCTAGTCAAATAGCTAGCGTATGTATCTATATTTAGTAGAACTACATTTTCCCAAATATGTACATACTTGATACAAACCTATGTATGATGTAGATGTGTGCATAATAAAGCCCATTGATATCACATACTACACACATTTTACTAAATATAAGTACATACATACGCAATGCAAGCCTATATATGATGTAGATGTGTGCATAATAAAGCCCATAGAGATTACGTACTACACATTGCAACAAGTAGATTCAATATTGCAGAATAATTGACTTATTATGTCTATGGGCAATGTTGGTTGGAAAAGATGATTAATGTCTTGTAGAAGGGGAAATTCCTATGTAGCACTGGTACTTCTAGCAAGGAGCCGTACTTGTACCGGTCACACTCGGACACTTGGTTAGACACTTATATGTTAGACACTTCTTAGACACTACTCTAACATTTCTTAAAAGTTAGAATACATAATTAACAAATTTTAAATACATACACATATTTCTTTTACTAAGTAACTCTAGTTACTTTCATACACATCTCCAATTTTATGGTGTAATTCTATGGACAATATATTTTTTATTTTGATTATGAGCAACAAATTGTATTCTTCCAACTCCATTGTTATTTAAAGTATACATAATTGAAGTAATATTAAGTTATGTTATATAATATTATAGTTGTGTCCCTGTACCCTACTATTTACAATTTTGACGTGTCCCGTATCTATACCCTTACATGTGTCGGTACCCGTACCTGTATCCATGCTTTGTAGGGAAATCTCTAAAAGCCCAAGAACAAAAGTCAGATTTATTTGTATGCCCCTTTTTACCATTTCGGTTTATTTTAAAGTCCCACTTCATAAAAGTTGTTTGAGAAAATTGATTAATGTATGAAAGACAAAGATGTCCAAAAGTGCCCGAAAAAAACCAGAGTTTTCGCAAGCCTGTATATCCTTTTAATTTATTTGAAGCCCCTTTGATTATTTGGTTTAAAATTTAGGTTAATATTCTAAGTAGGGCTGTAAATCGGACCGGACAATCATATGTTCAAGCTTGGACCGAAATTTTACTCGGACGGGCTTATGTCCGATTCGGTCCAGATTGGACAAATTTTTTATAGTCCGGACTCGGTTCGGTAAAGCATCGGACTACAATAATACTCGGACGGACTTATGTCCGGCTCGAGCTCAGTGAAACATCAGACCTAATAATTTGTTCAAGTTTGGTTCGTATAACAGTTCGGACGGTCCACGGTTGGGCCATTTCTCGAGCCGGACTCGGACGGACGACGAACCATCCTGATTATTTTACACCCCTAATTCTAAGCAGTTAAATCCGATTAATTGCCTGATTAATCCCCGATTAATCGCTAATCAGAGACTAAATGATTATTTTTTTAGTGATTTTCAATATTTCAATAGTTAGCAATTTAATCGGGTATAATCGACCGATTAGTATTTAATCGGCTGATTTTAAGTGGCCGATTAACCAATTAAATTTTTTCCTTAAATTTTCATGCTCATTTACATTATTTAGGCTCAATCTGGCAGTGTTCTAAATGGTGACCGCCTCGGATGCCTAGGTGGCGCTTAGGCTCTCAGATTGAGGAGAACGAACCGTCTTTGCCATAGGCGGTGGTCTAGGTGGTCAGTGGTGATTAGGCAGCCGTTTTGTTGAGTAGGCGTCTGTGGTGCCGATCAGGCGTCCGCCTAATGTCCAACGCCTAGGGGTTTTCTATTTTTTTAAATTTTAAATACTATAAAATAACACAAAAAAAGAGAACAACTATTAATCTATTTATCTGTTTTATACTATGTATGGATCTTTAATAGTAGTGAAATTGTTTTTACTTTTTTTAGTATTATTGGTAATAGATTGCACATATTACACCTATTACACATTAAAATAGCACATATTACACATATTGCACATATTACACATATTACACATATTGGCATATTGCACATATTACAATTGGACAATTATTTTTTTAATTGCACATATTACACATTAATTGCACGAGAAAGCCTTTTTTATGTATAAACACCCTTTAATTACACATATTACACAAGAACATGATGAATATTTGCAATTGGATTGCATAATTATACTTACGATTGAAGAATAAGGGCTGAAATTGACTAAATCGTCAAAATAAATTCAACCGCCTACGCGCTAGGCGCCCCTTGACCGAACCGCCACCGCTTAATGCCGTTAACAACCTTGCAATCCGGCCCAAACTCTAATCCAAACTCAAAATTCAAATCCATTATGGTCCTCGCTCAAATCCAAACCCAAACTGATTCTCTTGTTCTTCTTTGAGCAAACCCTAACCCGACCCGACATCGCTCTCCCTGCGCCGCAGCAAACTTGACCCGACCCACATATGCTGCACCTCCTCTTGCTGCTCGTGCTGCTGCTCCCCGATTCTTTTTGTTTGCTGAAATCGACCAACAAACCCGATCTGATCCACATCCAGAATTCAAACTCAGCTCAAACCGAGTACTATTTTCTTTTTCTCTATAACTATATGTTTCTATTTGATAATCTTATAATAGTTTTATGTTAGGGTTTATGGTTGCTACATAATGAGGATAGATAATTTTATATATATATATATACATAATGAGGATAGATAATTATATATATATATATATATATATAGAGAGAGAGAGAGAGAGAGAGAGAGAGAGAGAGAAAGAGAGAGAGAGAGAGAGCTTTTTTCCATTGCAAACGCAAATGTTGTGCAAACGCGTGCAAACCACTTAACCCGTCATTGGCGATGACGGGTTAAGGCATAAGGTAAAATTTTATGTTTTGCCTTAACCCGTCATTGCTAATGACGGGTTAAGTGGTTTGCAAATTGCAAACGCTATATTTGCGTTTGCAATGAAAGAAACCTTATATATATATATATATATATATGAGTCCCCTTCCGTTGTGCACTAGCCTTCGTGTGCACTCGGCCTTCGGACCTTTGTATCGACGATCCGAACCATTCACATTGATCTACATGTCTAAATTAGTCTAAATATGTAAAATCAAGTCATTGGAAATTCATTTGCCCTTCCATTGAAGTGTTACAAAATTATATGGCTGTGTAGCGCCCCGAGTTCCACACACTGGAAGCTCGCGACACTTGCCCAGAATCTTTACTTCAATGAGTACACAACATAGAAATCATAGGAAATTAGAAACTTACATTACACAAAGAAACTATATCCTCCACTTGGATGCTTTCCGCAGCTTGAGTTCCCTGTTCCACAATTTGAATGTCCAGCTCACGCGAACAGTCCTGCAACTAAACAACTGTGGGCACGTCAGTTGCATACAACTGACGCAATGCGGATGAAACCCGCAATCTCCAAAATCCTCAACAATCAATATTTGATGTAGGAGAAAAGAAACATGAAAGTTATACAAACATAAATGTCGGTGTATGTCATGACCTAGAATTTAATGCACAACTCATATGCACACATGTTCTTAATCTAATGCAAACTTGATTTGGAAATGTATGCATCCCATACTACATACTTTCCAAATCGAGTTTGTATTCTCCCGATGATAGGGTTCAATCCCTCGCCATGCATCATATTCTTGTACTCTTTTCTGTTTCTGATATTCATTTAGCGACTGGTGGAGTCTGCAGACTGCAGTACATGCGGTCCATTCCCGCTCCTGCAGTCAGATCGTGGTCCTTCTCCACTCCGAACGATAGTGATCATTCTGTTCGTTCAGATCATGGTCCTTCTTCACTCCGACAGGTTCATGGTCCATTTTCATTTCCGATCAGGTCTGTGATCATTAGCTCTGTCGGAATCATGGTCATTTTCTACTCCTGCTCCTACCAAAGTTATCGTGAACATAAAGCGAATCGTAGAGCCACCCCTAGACTTAGAGTTACACTCTTGCTCTTTGTTTGTATTGATAACCCAGAACATAGACGGAAACTTAGGAATCCATCTCCTAAGTTTCGACCGGACTTGTGACTTACGTCTGCATTCTGTTCTTATCACTAAATTCCAGAAATTAACAGTCGAGACTACGCCGTACGTGTCTTAGACGAGACGACGCCGCACGTGTTCCCTTGACAGGTAAGCACACGCCCAACTAGTGTCTGTCCTTACCAATCATGAGTCACACTACTTAGGACTAATGCCTTTACTAATTTATGCCATTTAGGTCAAATTCTCATCCGCTTAATTCCTTCATTAATCACCACTTACATCTCTATACTAACTTCACAAGTTCTTTCATTACTACAGATCACGTTCTCTCACTAATTAAAAATCACGTTTAGTTAGTACAACTAACTCCCATATTTTCAAGTTATTACATTTATTATGAAGCTATTCTTAATTCAACCATGCTTCCACTTACTAATCCCAAACTTGCATTTTCCTTATTAGGACTAGGTGCTTACTAACTCCTTCAATTTACTTACCAACTCCTTTAATTTGCTTACTAGCATATCAATTCTAACATGAATAATTCTATTAACATGATTTTTTTTTACTAACAAGTTAGTACTCCAGGTCACTTAGCACCTAACATAAGCTATGTTTACTAACCATAAACAATTGGTTAGCAATTAGGTTACGAACAAGACCAAGTCTACATTTCCAACTTCCTAACTTCTCACTAATAAGGCATTCTAGCATTTTTACTTTACTAATTTACTACCATACTAACCAATTAAACTTCCTAACATGATCTACCTATTTAACTTACTAACTTACTAACATGATCACTACTTACACAAGAAAATCCTTATATAGTTCTCAACTACACATTGGAGCTTACTAACTTATTAGTAGCTTACTAATATAATGTTGGTAGCTTACTAACACAAAACTATTTGTTTGCTAACTTGCTAATAAAAAGACTTTAAACATTCAAGCATGAAAAGTTTAACTAAAACAATTTATTGATTAGACAACTACCACACAAGACATCACAAAATCACAACTTTATGTTTACTAATTAACCTTGCAATCTATCATGCCCAAGACATGGTTTTTATTCATGATTATGCATAAAAGATTCACTCTTTCATACTTATATTACCATTTTTTAACACAAAGATTGAATCTTTACTTATCACTAGTATATTTATGCGTATAAAATTCACACAAGTAAGAAGAAAAACACTCACTATAATTTCTAGCAAGCATCAATCATTCACTCCATATATAAAGAAAAATAAAATAATAATAATACATGAGGTATGAAGAATACCCACTTTGATTTGTTTGTAAGCTTCAATCTATTGGTTGCTTCAAGTTGCTATCTTCTCCTCCTTGCTCCTTTAGCTTGCTTGACTTCTTGCTCCAATCCAATAGTAGTAGTAGTAAAGTAGTTTAGTGGTAGTAGTAGGCAGTAGTAGTAGTAGAAGTGGTAGAAGTAGAAGTAGGCAATAGTAGTAGTTGTTGTAAGCAGTAGTAGTAGTAGTAGAAGTAGTAGTAGAAGCAGTAGTAAAAGTAGGCAACAGCAGCAGTAGTAGTAGTAAGCAGTAGCAGTAGTAGTAGAAGTAGGCAGTAGTAGTAGTAGAAGTAGTTCTCATATATATAGAGAAAGGGGGGAAAGGGGCCTGCCGGCTGCAAAGAGAGAAAAAGAGAGAGATAGTGAAGTGTAGGAATTGGTGGAAAGGTGTAGAAAGGCTTAGATGTCCTCATCTTTTTACATATACACCCTTAGTCTTTAATGTAATTTCACTTAACCCCCTAAATAGCCATGTTGGCTTGGGCCTTAAGAAAAGAAAAGTTGGGCCTTTTAAAAAGAAAACATATTAGGCTTTAAAAAATTAACCATATAGATTGCTAAACAAAACAAACATAGAAATAATAGTGTAGTGTATGATAAAAAAAATAACAATGTCAATGCATATATATATATCTATATAATAAAACACAAAGAAAGCTATCAAGTGGCTCTCCTTCAATCTCTCCAAAAATTAAAGGCCCAGATCAAACCTTACAAAACATATTTTCCCCCCAAAAGTTCCTCCCAAAATTCAAATTCAAATCTCCCACCTAAAACAACTCCTATATTTATTTAAATTTTTTTTTTCTCTCTCTCCCCCCTCTTCTATATAATATTAAAAAAATTAAGAAAATAAATTTTTTTAAAATTTAAAATTATTAAAAAAAATTTAAAATTTAAAAATTTGAAAAATTAAAAATTTATAATTTTAAAATTTTGAAAATTTAAAATTTTAAAATTTTGAACATTTAAAAATTAAAAAAAAAATCAAAAAAACATATAATATGTTTTTTACTCTATGTTTGCTACTTCATATAATTTGCTGGACCTCCAAAATTATTTTTTATGATCAAACAAGGTGCACCGTTCCGAAGACGTGCCGTAGGCACGTGTCAACGGGCAAACCTAGTATATATATATATAACAATGTATATGTATATTTTTATTTTAAATAGAAGAAAAACAAATGTTATTAACCATGCATACTAGGGGTATTACTGAATATTGTTATTTTTTATAATGACATGATGGCTAGGCAAATGAATTTCAAATGACTTGATTTTACATATTTAGACTAATTTAGATGTGTAGATCAATGTGAACGGTTTGGATCGTTGATACGAAGGCCGGAAGGCCGAGTGCACACGGATGCTAGTGCATTATATTTGAATCTTCCATTGTGCACTAGCCATATATATATATATGGGTAAAAGGGATATGAGCAACTTGCTCATTTAGTTAATGAGCAATTGATTATGTGGCATGCATGTGATACATTGGACAACTAACCCTTTAAGGATTTTCCAATCACATATATGCCACATCATCACTTGCTCATTTACTAAATGAGCAAGTTGCTCATACCCCTTTTCCCTATATATATATATATATATATATATATATATATATATATATATGAATATATGAATCTTCCGTCTTGCACTCGCCTATCGGGCCTTCGTATCGACGATCTGAACCGTTCACATTGATGTACATATCTAAATTAGTGTAAATATGTAAAATCAAGTCATTCAAAATTTATTTGCCCATCCATTGAAGTGTTACAAAATTGAATGGCCGAATATCATTTTTTTTATATATAATGACATGTTGGATGGGAAAATGAATTTCAAATGACTTGATTTTACATATTTAGACTAATTTAGACGTGTAGATCAATGTGAACGGTTCAGATCATCGATACAAAGGCTGAAGGGAGAGCGCACATGGAGGCTAGTGCACAACGGAAGTGGACTATATATATATATATATATATATATATATATATATATATATATATATATATATATATATATATATATACACGATTTTTCCGATTTAATTCCCGATTATTTTATGTTTAACCGATTAAACGCTAATCGCGCCTAGTCCGATTAATTCCAAAAACATTTTAACTGCCTAGTTAATATTATATAAACGATTTTTTTTTTTCAGAAAGTCTATAGAAAAACTTGAGTTATTTATAAACCCCTATACCTTTTCAGTTTATTCAAAGCCCCTCATCAAAATCATTCCTCTCTAGCCTCCTTTTGTTGTTCACAAACTGAATACTAACCCTGCATTGGCAGGGGCTCCCCTCCCCCCAACACACACAATTATGAAAAAAAAATCCTATATATCTATATATAGCCATAAGATTTTTTCTTGGCTCTCCTGGCAGAATTGTTCTGGCTGCATTTCTGAAGAGATTGATTTACCAATCTACCACTACAATATTTTTTACTACAGATAACTGAGAAGTTAACTTAGCTACAACATGACAACATATAACTACAAAGCTTCTACACTGAAGAAATATGTTTGAGATAAGGTGGAAACTAGCAAATCGTGCATTTTTTAAATGTTTATTTACTGTCCGATATGAATGCTGCGAACGATCCCAATCCAATTATCCTCTCATATCTCCTTTCCAAGGTAAGAAACCTCTAGCTAAGAAGAGTCCGAAATCCGAAATTTAAGACCACAGGTCCACACGGCACGAATTAAATGCAGTGCATTTGTGTATATCTTCAATTAGAGAGACCACACACATTGCAAGGCAATTTTTTCAAGTGTAGAAACTTTCCAGTTTTGCGTGGTAAATTTCCAATTATATGTAGTAAATTTCTATCTGCGTGCAATGACTTTCTAGGTATATGTACTATTACTTTTCTAAAGTAGTTCTGCTAGTCCACCTCTTTCAAAGTGCATTTACTGTGCTGATATGTTCATTGTACCCTACATGAAAACAATCATTTGGACCCAAAAGCTTGTTTGACTGAATGCAATATCTGATTTTAATAGAAATTATATTTCAACAAGTCTTTAAGGGGGTGTTAATGGGAAAGGATTTCGAAACCACACTTTGAGAATTTCTGTGTTTTCAAAGTTATGTGTTAATGGGAGAGAATTTTAAAGTGAGATTTTTAAGTTAGGTGTTAGTGAATGCAGTGATTTTATTGAGATCCTACTTGCCTTGACTTTATAATCGAACTATACTATGAATGGACCTCAAATCCTTATTACACATCTTACCCTGTGATTCTCAAATCACGATAGAATGACAAACTTGTTAACTTTAATGTTTCTATAATAATAAAATTCTAAATGAATTACATTAAATTCATGTTTGGTGATTTCAATCTGACACTAAATAGTGTATTTGAGAATCACCATGAAAGCCGCACGTATTGTGTAATCATCATGGTTTGTTTTTGAAATCACTTGATTTAAGAATCACCATATGTTTTCAAAATTCCTTTTGATGAGTTTTCATTTTACCACTTGATAGGATTCATTTTTAACTATTTTTCAACTTACATCTGTTAATTCTTTTTTCTGCTTTGATTGAAATTAATCGTTATGGAATTATTCTCTACTCTAGACGACTTATTGGCAAATACATCAAAGGCTATTAAGAAGTGGAAGGACCTTCTGAAGAACTATCTTAAAACTGAAGATGAGGAGGTATGGTGCTATGTTTTAATTTTATTATTTCTTTGGTTTTCTCTGTAGACTATTGTTTATTTCCATTGAAGGCAACTAGTATAGTTTCCTTCAATTATTACCCTGTTTAGGGCCGGCCCCACCCTAGAGGCGGGTAGGGTGGCCGCCTTAGGCCCCCGGAGATTTCGCGATTTTAGGGGCCCCAAATTTGAACTTCCCTTGTAAATATAGGCACGTATTTTGCGCGTAAAAAAAATATATGTTATTAGGGGCCCCCATTTCAGAAGTTCGCCTAGGGCCCCCGGGAACTTAGGGCCGGCCCTGACCCTATTTAAGTGTTTTCCTTTTATTTAACTTACTAAACTGTTTGAAATCAACATCTGGGTGATACTTTAATTGAATATTCGTTGTGTCAAGGTTTAGGAAATAAGTGTATAGAACATTTTTGGAATCTTTTTAACAGTAATAGTGATTCAACAACAACAGCAACAATGCCTTTATCCCTAAATTGAAGTAGACTTGTGTGTACTGTCATTCTACAAGAACTAATCCTTTCAAATTTTAATATGATTTTGATTTGTCTAAATCATGAACATACAATTTTCATCATAGATTAGCAGGAATGGAAATTTTATAGTAGTGGGGCTCGGCTTGACTGAGAGTCAAAAGACCACCTATAGCTATGAAAAACATACTGTATCAGTTGTTTGATTGAAGAACAGCACATGATTTCTCCTAAACTGAATGCTGTTTTGTCTAGTGAATTACGATCCCTAAAGGCCACAACACATAATGTAACACTTCTCCAACGTTTAAAATAGGTCTATTGAATTAAAGGGTATGTTGTCTAGTGAATTACAATCGGTGAGGGCCAAGACACATAATGTAACACTTCTCCAACATATAAATTAAGTCTATTGAATTTAAGGGTATGTTGTCTAGTAAATTACGATCACTGAAGGCCAAAACACATATAACACATCTCCAATGTTTAAATAGGTCTATTGAATTTAAGGTTCATGCCGTATAATCTAAAAACGCCATACCAGTTATTCATTATAGGGTAAATAGCGAAAAACACCCATTATCTATGAGGTCGAAGCAATAAACCCCTTAAACTATCGGGCAATGCGATAAATCTCCAACTACGAATCGCAGTCAACTACTCCACGAAAACCCTAAAAAACTATTTGAAATGCCCAAATTGCCCCTTATATTAATACACCATTTAAACCCCCCCCCCCCCCCCCCCCCCCCCCAAATTTCACTCACTCTTCTCTCCCCCAAAATCGTCAGCCCTGACTTCCACCACCATTATCATCTCCGACTTCAGCCCCATCTAAAATCAAAATCTAAATTCAAAATCAAAATCAAAATATAAAATCCATAATCCAATATTTATGTTCATCGTTCGTTTGAATTCTTGGAATCAAAACAAATTTAAAGAATTTTTTATTATGTGAGAAAACCCTAATTTTCGGATTGTTGGGTTTGATGGGTTTAATAAGATGTCTGACGACGAAGAAGATGACAGTCGTGGAGGTCGGGGCTGTCAGTGGTGGTGGTCGGGGCTGACGATTTTAGGGGAGTGAGTGAAATTTTTGGTTTTTTTGTGTTTTTAAAAATGGTGTATTAATATAAGGGCACTTTGGACATTTGACATAGTTTTTTTTAGGGTTTCTTTATAGTTGTTGACTGCGATTCCTAGTTGGGGGAGTTTATAGTGTTGGCCGATAGTTTAGGGGGTTTATTGCTTTGATCCCATAGATCGGGGTGTTTTTTGCTATTTACCCTTTATTATATAATTTAAGTAAGCCATATGCATATAATAAGTATTGACTTCTTAGTTTATTTTGTGGGGCAAAATTAACTCCCTGTGCTGCTGCTTCTATATTCTCCATAATCTGACTCAACTGGTTGTATAAATTTGTGCTTGCTTTTTTGCTTACCAGATTATCATCTTACCTCTCAGTTAATTAGCATTCAAAATCACAACCACCTGTTTTTAGAGCAATATGCAGTCAGTCGTATGTTCCTGATTGAAGACTTTCTTTTACATATTGCTAATAAAATACATAGCTTGTGGAGGTCAATGACCTGCATCCAAAATTTCCTTTTAAATTTGCACTTCTGGGAACAAAGTCGCCTTCTTGTTGAAGTCAAATTGCAACTCTATTCAAAAGCTCTCTACTGCATATAATTTTGTATTATTTTTCCAGATAGAAGGGTATGTACCATGTATGTTCATCCAATGAGGTTGGAAAACGGCACATATATTATTCTGAATGTATGCTTAAGCCTAGTCTGCATATTATAATTTTCTGAAATTTACCATGTTTATAGATGTGTTACCTGCCCATGTATCATAGGTTCCAATATGCCTGTGTTAAAATTCGCCTATGGGATGTAATTCTTTTTGTAGAAAAGCTAAGTTTTAGACATTTATGTTTATGATCATCAGGTATCTACCTGCACACACCCTTCAGGAACCTACTGCATGTACGCCTACAAATATTAGGTTCATTATGCACGAGTTCAAGATTGAAGTACATAAAAATTAGTTTTGACTTTATCTATTAGTGTACATTGCTTCCTTTTCAATCTCCATAATGGCATATTGTTCTTATTGACCATCATGCCCTTGTAATTTTATTAGCTTTTGTTAGAATATAAGTGCAATTCCCTCAACTCTTCTTACAACTTCGAAGTTTTGGTGTAGTGGCAAGGTCTTTCACATGGTATAAGAGCAACCGTGTTCGAGTCTTGCTGGGTGCACTTTATTTATTTATGAAATTTAAAAAAAAAATGTTATATTGCTGCGCATCCAGGTGCTGGCCACAATTTGTTGCACATTTGGCTCGTTTATTTGGCCCATTAAAAATGTGTGCTCAACCTGCGGGGGCATGTTAGAATATAAGAGCAATTCCCTCAACCCTTCCTGCAATTTTGAAGTTTTGGTGTGGTGGCAGGGGTTTTTTACTACTTTCATTAGATGTTGTGAATAATATTTTTCTAACTATCCGTCTTGTGTCATGTTTTCTGTTCTGCTTTACTTTTGTGCCACTTTGCATTAATATCAATCTTGATGATTATATCATTAATTTTACTGTTTTCATTTTATGTTTATTATAGATTGAGGTGATAATGAAGTTTGAGGAGATGTGCTTGGAGAGTGCCAAAGGGTTTTTTCCTCATATCAATAGTGTAAGTAATTTTTTGGTCCCATGTATGAGAATTTTGGAGGTTTTGGTAGACTACATGTTACCTGTTGATTATTTGGGCTTAAAATGTACCACTGTAAAACATAATTGGTGTACAAGATAATAGTAATGGAACCACAGAGCTTAGAAAAGTGTTCAGTGCAAGTTCAAGAGATTATAAAATGAATATTTTTGTGTTTTGTGTTTTGTGTTTTTCTTTCTTTTAGATTTTATTTTGCCTCTATGAGAATGATATTGTAACGGAAGATGCGATCTTCACCTGGGCAAATGAAAAAGAAGGGGGGGATGAAGCTGACAAGATCTGTTTGAAGGAGGCAGACAGATTTATCACGGTATGTTAACTTGAAGTGTGGTGTTTTTCTTTGAAAACTGAAGTGTTATGTTATTTAATATTAGAGTGAGAAATTATTGATACACATAAAGATCGGTTTTGTTTTGCTTCTGTGAATATTACTTTG
Source organism: Hemerocallis citrina (assembly GCA_017893485.1). Classification (NCBI taxonomy): domain Eukaryota; kingdom Viridiplantae; phylum Streptophyta; class Magnoliopsida; order Asparagales; family Asphodelaceae; genus Hemerocallis; species Hemerocallis citrina. The sequence goes on along the minus strand of CM030368.1, from coordinate 2,670,449 downwards.
TATCTCCATTACACAGACATACAGAGAGAGATGTATGTTGTTTGAGGTTTCTACACACATACGAAGAAACAATCTAGTATGGAATAAAAGGAGTAAACATTCTTTCTAATTAACGCAATTAAAGGATCTAATTGTATATTTCCACAAGTTCCCTCCTTTATATCTCTTTTGTTTCTTGAAAACTGAAAAGTTTTCTTTCTCTAGTGTATTCCTCAATGGTATTATTTGGTCTTTTACTAAAATTGTTCATTAATGCACATTTAAAAATTTTAAGGCATTGTCTTGGAATCCTTAAGCGACGTACATTGGAAGAAAAAAAAGGCTAAAATGACATACATTTTGAGACGGAGCGAGTACATATGTACATATGTTGTATGTATGTATAGGTAAAAGGATCGTTGAGGGATCCACTTGGAAGTTAAATAGAGGAATGCTGATGGTTTTGGTTTACTAAGTTCATGTAAATCCGCTCCTCAATCTGGCATAATATACAACTTAGTAGCCCCATCCAATAAACACATGCCATGTCATCATCCGGTCCCGCTTGGATCCTTTGCCCCAAAATGAATTTGATTACTTCAGCTAATGTAATTTTAATATACAGATTTGACTGTAGGATAACCTTGCTCTATATATTTGGTTTGTGTTCATTTGATTTTTTTTTCCCTTTTGCATCTAACAATTCTATTATCCTTGTCTGCATTTGCTACAATGATAATTATAGTTCCTGTAAAATATATTGGCTTTTGTTACTATAGCCAAGTAAAAGTTTTAACATACATAATTTTGGTTTTTATTTGGTTACAGTGGCTGAGAACAGCTGAAGAAGAAGATGAAGAAGCAGATGAAGATGACGACCAAGATAAAGACAAAGACTATCAAGAAGAAGAGTAGAAGTCATCGTCATAGTTTCCTGTATATTAGGAAAGAGGCTGGTGGCGATAGATGATTTTATCCATCCCGATCAGTGTTGTGCATGGCTGAGGAAGGGCTTTGCTCCTTCTTTCCGATTTTATTGTAATAGTAACCCCTTTTCCCAATCAGTTTCCTGTTGTGGTTTTACATGTACGCCATTATTACTCGTTAAAAACGAGTCCTCTTGGATTTCTGGAGCTAATTTGCTCACTAGACCGTGCTAGCATGAGGGCCTTCACTCGGTTATTTTAATTGTTTGTAAACCTGTCATATTAACCTTTTTGTTCTGTATTACTAAATGTAACTGAGGCTGAAAGTTGATTGGAATTGGTTTTTGATCAAAAGATAAAATCTGTCATCAAGGTATAGATCTTACTAGTGCATAGTTTTTTCCCACTTTCGTAAAATTTCATATTTCATTGTTTTGACCAGGCTATGGTTCGTAGTTCTCAACCAATTTGGCGAAAATATGTTTTTAACACTTCTGGCCTCATTTGGTGGGATATAGTCCACAATTTTGGTTAATTTCTGGTTAATTTTGTATTTCACTAATTTGATCTTATTTTGTAGGTTGGTGTATAGTTTTCTACCACTTTTGTAAAATTTTCTATTTCATTGTTTTGACTTTATTTTTAAGGCCTGCAGTCTCAGTTTTAGGCTAGTTTCACAAGGTTTTGTAATTCAAAGTATCGGCTATATTTTGTGGGCTATAGTCCAGGTTTAGATCAGTTTCGTGAAATTTTGAATCTGGATGTTTTGCCATTATTTTGTGGGCTAGTTCGCAGTTTTTTGTCATTTTGTCAGATTTCAAATTTAATGCTTTGGCATGAATTTGTGGGATTAGAGCTGCAAACGAACCGAGCTACTCGGCTCGAGCTCAGTCAAAGCTCGGCTCGTGTCGAGCTTGAAAGAGAGCTTGATAACGTGGACGAGCCGATCTTGAGCCTCATGGTACTGAGGTTGTTAAGCAGAAGCTTGTGAGTACTTGGCTCGAGCTCGATCAAAACTCAACTCGTGTCGAACTCGAGCTTGAAAGTGAGCTTGATAATGTAAACGAGCCGAGCTCGAGTCTTAAGATACTCAGCTCGACTCGGCTCGTTTGCAGCCCAATGTGGGATATGGTCCATTGTTTTGACCTTATTTGTGGGCTATATAGCCCACAGTTTTTATCACTTACGCGAAATTTTGTTTTTTCCCCTCATTTTATGAGCTATAAGTCTACAGGTTTTGATTATTTTCGTCAAAATGTATATTTCATTGTTATGGTCTCATTTTTTGGGATATCCACATTTTTCAGACACTTTCGTTAAATTTTGTATTTTGACCTCATTTTGTGAGATGCAGTTCACAGTTTTCGGTCACTTTCGTAAAATTTCTTATCACATTGTTTTGACCTTATTTTGTGGGGCTATAGGCGACAATTTTTTGTCATTTTTTGTGAAATTCTATATTTCTCTGTTTTGGCCCATATTGTCCACAATTTTAAGCAATTTTCGTGAGATTTTGTATTTTACTGTTTTAGAGTACAGTTCAATGTTTTCGGCTACTTCAGTGAAATTTCGAATTTCACTGTTTTCGCTTAATTTTGTGAGCTATAATCCTTAGTTTTCAGCCATTTTCGTGAAATTTGGTATTTCTCTGCTTTTGCCATATTTTGTGGGCACAGTTTTCTGCCATTTTTGCAAGATTTTGTATTTCACTCTTTTGGACTTATTTTTTGGGCTATAGTTTACAATTTTTTGCTGCTTTCGTGAAATTTCGTATTTCACTGTTAACAACTCATTTTGTGGGCTAATGTTTTCGACCATTTTTCGTATTTCATCGTTTTTTAGGCTATAGTCTATAATTTTCGGTCATTTTCATGAAATTACATATTTAACTGTTTTTGCCTTATTTTGTGAGCTATAGTCCACAATGTTTAACCAGTTTCGTGAAACTTCGTATTTCAATGTTTTAACTATATTTTGTGGGATACACTATAATGTTTTAGGCTATAGTCCACAGTTTTTGTTATTTTCATAAAATTTGTATTTCGCAGTTTTGGTCTTATTTTGTGGGATACACTTTATTGTTTTTGACCATTTTCATGAAATTTTGGTATTTTACTGTTATGACATCATTTTGTGAGTTATAGTCCCCATGTTTCGACCATTTTGTCCAATTTCGTATTTCACTAGTATGTCCATATTTTGTGGGTAAATAGTCTACAGTTTTCAGCCACTTTCATAAAATTTCGTATTGTTCTGTTTTGGCCATACTTTGTGGGGTAGTTCACAATTTTTGGCTATTATCGTGAGGTTTTGTATTTCACTATTTACAATGTTTGACCACTTTAGTGAAATTTTGTATATCACTATTTTAGCCTTATTTGTTGGCTAGTCTATAGTTTTCGATCACTTTCGTGAAATTTCGCATTTCACAATTTTGGTCTCATTTTGTGGAGCTATATAGTCCACAATTTTCGACCATTTTCATGAAATTTTCTATTTCACTATTTTAGCCACGGTTTGTGGAGCTATATAGTCCACGGTTCTCGACAATTTTTAATAAATTTTATATCTCACTGGTTTGGCCTCATTTTTGGGGCTATAATCCACAGGTTTCGGCTATTTTCGTCTAATTTCGTTTTTAATTGTTTTGGCTTAAATTTGTGAGTATAATCCATAGTTTTCGGCCAATTTTGTGAAATTTCATATTTTTCTGTCCATAGTTTTTATCACTTACGTGAAATTTCATATTTAATAATTTTGGCCTAATTTTTTGCTATAGTCAGTAGTTTTTAGCTACTTTCGTTAAATTTTGTATTTAACAAATTTAACCTCTTTTGATGGGCTACAGTCCACAGTTTTCGGTCACTTTAGTAAAACTTTGTATCTCACTATTTTGACCTTATTTTGTGGGGCTATAGTCCACAGTTTTTATGCCACTTTCGTGAAATTTTGCATTTCATTGTTTTGGCCTTATTTTGAGGCATATAGTCCACAATTTCCAACCATTTTCGTGAGATTGCGTATTTCACAGTTTTGACCATATTTTGTGGCCCATAGTCCATGGTTTTTGACCATTTTACAGAAATTTCGTCTCACTGTTTTGACATTATTTTGTGGGCTATAGTGCACAGTTTTAAGCCACTTTCTTGAATTTTGTATTGTTCTTTTTAGATAGTGTTTTGTGGGCTAATACACAGTTTTCGGTCATTATCGTGAAATTTCGTTTTTCACTTTCATGAAATTTAGTATTTTCTAGGCTATAGTCCACAATCTTTGGCAACTTTCATGAAATTTCGTATTTCACTGTTATGGCATCATTTAGTGAGATATAGTTTACATTTTCCGGCTATTTTCATAAGATTTTGCATTTCATTATTTTAGCCATTGTTTTAGCCTTATTTTATGGGTTAAAATTCACAGTTTTTAGTGATTTTTGACAGTTTTCGGCAACTTTTGTTAAATTTTGTATTTCGCCACTATAGTCTCATTTTTTGGGTTATAATCCATAGTTTTCAGCCTGTAACAGTGAAATACGAAATTTCACTATTACAATCCATGTTTTTTGGTCACTTTCATGACATTTTCATGAAATTCGTCTTTTACTGTTTTGACCTTATTTTGTTTGCTAGTCAAAAGTTTTTGACATTTTTCGTAGAATTTTGTATATCATTGTTTTGGTCTCATTTTGTGGTCTATTGTCCCCAAGTTTCGACATTTTTGCCAAATATGTATTTCACTGTTATTGCCTCATTTCGTGGGCTATATAATCCACAATCTCCTGTCAATTTCGCCAAATATGTATTTCACTGTTATTGCCTCATTTCGTGGGCTATATAATCCACAATTTCCTGTCAATTTCGTTAATTTTCGTATTTTACTGTTTTAGCCTCATTGTGTGGGCTATGTCCACAATTTTAGGTTATTTTTATGATTTGGTGGGGTATATATAGTCCACTGTTTTCAACCAATTCTGTCAGATATCTATTTCACGGTCTTTGCCTTATTTTCTCGGTATAGTTCACAGTTTTTTGCTACTTTAGTGAAATTTTTTATTTCTCTGCTCTGGAAATATATTGTGGGTATAGTCCATGGTTTTTTTTACCATTTTTGTGGAATTTCTTATTTCACTATTTTGACCTCATTTTCTCGGATATATAATCCAAACTTTTGAGCAAGTTTTGTTAAATTTCTTATTTAACTCTTTTAGCTTCATTTGGCGGGCATAGTCCACGGTTTCAGCTAATTTCATGAAATTTCGTATTTTACTGTGTTGGCCTTATTTTGTGAGATATATAGTCTATAATTTTCGGCCATTTTCGAGAAAATTCATATCTAATTATATTCCACAGTTTTCGACCAGTATCGTGAAATTTCGTATTTCGTTGTATAACCTCATTTTGTGAAATTCGTATTTCGTATCTAATTATAGTCCACAGGTTTCGACCATTTTCGTCAAATATTGTATTTCACAGTTTTGGCTTCATTTTTGTGGGTACAATCCACAAATTTTGCCTACTTTCGTGAAATTTCATATTTCTTTGTTTTGACCATGTTTTGTGGGTATAGTCAACAGTTTTATGCCACTTTTTCGATTTCACAGTTTTGACCTCATTCGGTGGGTTATAGTCCAAAGTTTTCGGCCACTTTGGTGAAATTTCGTATTTCATTGTTTCGCCCTTATTCTGTGGGCTAGTCCACGGTTTACATTCACTTTTGTGAAATTTTGTATTTCATTGTTTTTGTTTCATTTTGTGGGCTATATAGTTTACGATTTTCTATCACTTTCGTGAAATTTCATATTTCTCTATTTTGATCATATTTTCTTGGGTCAGCCCATAGTTTTAATCCATTTTCATCATATTTCGTATTTCAATTGCTCTGGCCTCATTTTTTGGGCTATAGTCCACAATTTTGACCTTATTTGTGGGCTATAGTCCACAATTTTTTGTCACATAAAATTTCGCATTTCACTATTCTGACATCATTTTGTATGCTATAGTCCACAAATTTGGTAATTTTTTCAAATTTGTATTTCACTATTATGACCTCATTTTGTGGGGCTACAGTCCACAGGTTTCGGCCACTTTCGTTAAATTTCATATTTCACCGTTTTGACCTCATTTTGAGGGCTACAGTCAACTGTTTCAGCAGGGTTGTTCAAAACCCAAACCAACCCAACCAAACCGATCAACCCAAACCACACAGATGGATTTCTTTGGGTTAAATTTTTATATGGGTTGGGTTGGGTTGGAATATTTTAGCAAATATTGGGTTGGGTTAGGTTTGGGTTAGCAAAAAATAGTAAATTTTATGGTGAGGGACAATGCCTCTTTGACTGGATTATTTTGAAGTCTACAGTATGTCAGTCATTTACCGAATTTGAAAAGTCTACAACCGGCTAATGGACATACCATAAAATTAGAATTTAAAATATCAATCTCTTTTAATTATGACTCTTTGATTTCAGTTAATCTTAATAAATTTTTCCATCTTCTATAATCTTCTTCAACTCTTCTATAAATACTATTTTCATTCCATCTTCAGTTGCCTTCAATTAATTCAATATTTTGAGAATTTTTACATAACTTTATCTAAAACCGAGAAATCAACCCAACCCAAACCGCCTTTTCATGGTTTAATTTGGTTAAGTCATAAGTCTTGGAATTTGGGTTGGTTTGGGTTGTAGAGTATAAACAAATTCTTGGGTTGGGTTTAGGTTGAGCCTAAACCCAAACCAACCCAACCCATGAACACCTCTAGCTTTCAGTTATTATTTCGTAATTTTGTATCTCATTGTTTTGACCTTATTTTGTGAAGCTATAGTCCACATTTTTATGCCACTTTCATGAAATTTTGTATTTCTTTATTTTGGGCATATTTTGTGCGCTAGTCCATAGTATTCGACCACTTTCGTGAACTTTTAATCACTCTTTTCACTTAATTTTTTGAGCTATAGTTAACGGTTTACGACTACTTTCGTGAAATTTTGTATTTATCTATTTTGGTCACAGTTTTTTGTCACTTTCGTTGAATTTTGTACTTCCCTGTTATAACCGCATTTTGTGCGCTACAGTGTTCGACCATTTTCATATTTCACCATTTTTGTAAGCAACTTTCCAAACTATTTTTTCGAGTAAGCAACCCTTCGCCACGTCAGCTATAACGATAGTTGGGAGCAACGACTACAGCTATTTTGAATGCAAAATTCCCAACTATGGCTTCTTCTTTAAAAAATTTTAAACGCCTCAGTTTCCAACTGCTATGATAGTGAAAAGTCGACAATATGTGAGATGCAGAGAGCCAAGTGGTGGAGACATAGAAAAATCTCTAATTCTTTTTTTGTTAAAGAGAGGTCTGAGGTCGTAGTTGGGAACTATGGTTTATCTTTAATGTAATTTTTTCAGAGAGCAACAAGTCTCTGCAAAAATTACATGAAAGAGATGTCACAGTTCCCAACTACAGCCTCTTTAAGTTTAGGCTGCAGTTTAGACTATATGTAAATTTTGCTCTCTGGATCAGAGAGCAACAAGAAGATTGAGAAGTCGGATTCAATTATAACCGTATGTGGGAACCGCGACCTACCTATGTTTAGGCCGTAGTTACTATTTGCAGTCTCAATTGAATCCAAATAATTCTTCACTCTGATTCGGCGAGCAAGTTAGACAGGCAAGAAGTATGATTGAACTGCGGCCTCAGTTGAAACACCGATATCTGAATAACACATGTCTTTGTTTTCCTGTTTACAGTTCGAAACATTCAAGATACATATAACTTTCTCAACATCTCACAAATTTCCAACATCACAACTATCACATCAAATCACTACTTTCCAACATCATAGATATCACAATAAATAACAAATTAGAGTCAATTTCCCAACATCACAAACTTCACAAATATAACACACTTTCACAATATTTCACAATACCTCACAATCGCATGATAAGTCAAAATATAACATAAGTCACAAGTCAAAATTAAGAATAACATAAGTCCAAATAATCACAAGTCACTATGTATTAACATAATTAAAAAATAATTACAAAAGATATGGTGACCGACCTAACATAGTGTGTATAGGTCGGGCTTCCTCATCTTCTGGCAAATCTTTTGCTGACTTGTACCTACCTATGTGAACTGTGAGATGGGGTATTTTCGTCGAATTCCTCCATTTCGGGTGGCACAACTTCTTGGTGCAGCTTTTCGTGTGGCGGCAATTTTTGTTGCGGCTCTTTGTGCAATGGCTCTTCCTATTGCAGCTCTTTGTGTGGCAGCTCCTCTCGTCGTGTGTGCTTGTCATGCCTGGATTACCTCACCACCTGTTTACGTCTACCATAGGCGGAACCGGAGCTTTTAACATAGCATCAAGCATCGCTCTCTCACCAAGCTCTTTGAGTATCGAGTTGCACGGTTTGAGAAACTCACGTGCGAACTCTTTGATGCCCTCTGCCACATTACCAGTCAAATCCTTAGCACATATAAATATTCAAATAATTGATAACCTAACTTTTCATGAAAGATCTTTATTATTCCTTAAAAATGGAGAATTTAGTAGATCTATAACTAGTCTTATAACAACATATAGGCAATATCTTGAAGAAAATGAATAAATAGAAGAACCTCCATATGATAGTGTAGTGATTGATGTGGTTAAAAATCTGACCTCACCTGAGCCGTCTGATCCCATCAAGATCGAGAAATCCACTATAGCAGGCCTGCATGCTCTATGGGCCGCTAGCCACTACACCTATCCGACCCACAAGAAAGGGTCAATCCGGTCCACTAGGGTTCCCTTCCTGCATATAAATAGCATACCCTCTCCACTATGATGAGGTAATGAACTAGCCTCCAAAACCTTAATCCCACTTTTTCAGTCACTGGCTTGATCGTCGGAGGGTCCACCACCGGAAAAACTCCTAATGTTTTGTTCAGGGTCTCAACGGCCAACAACAAGGGTGACCACTGACAGATCAACTTCTCCAACCTCACCTGGGATCCCGATCTACGACTGAGATCTATTCTTCCCCTCATAAATCGAACTCACTATTTATTGCTCCCGCACTCGAAAAATAGCAACATCATATTAGTGTCGTCTGTGAAAAACCGTAATCCCACTTTTCCAGTCACTGGCTTGATCATCGGAGGGTCCACCACCGGAAAAACTCCTAATGTTTTGTGCATGGTCTCAGCAGCCAACGACAAGGGTGACCACCAGCAAAACAACTTCTCCAACCTCACCGAACAACTTTTCCAACCTCACCTCAGATCCAGATCTACGGCTGAGATCTATTCTTCCCCCTCATAAATCGAACTCACTATTTATTGCTCCGGCACTCGAAAAATAGCAACATCATATTAGTACCGTTTGTGAAAAACCGTGCAGATCCAGCAGAACTACTTCTAGATGTGCAGAACTACATCTAGATGTGATTCAGGAGACTGATTCTCTGTGCACACCCCAATCCAGGGCGACCTAATTATGCTTGAAACCCAAATACCTTTTCGTGTCCTGGATATGTTGGAGAAACTGCAGGGAGCCAAGGTAATTGATATAAAACATTCCATGTAAAGAAGCAGTGATTCTAGTAATAATTAAGATGGGGTTAGAGCAATCCAATATTAGCTTTTCTGATTTCATAAAGACAATGCAGTGGAGACTCATATTCCATCCCAAGTTATAGAACCATTGATCATGCAAAACATAGGCTTAAACAATATTCTACATAAGAACATTCTGTATATGAATTTTGTTTTTTGCGCATGTAAATAAATCTAGTTTGTAAATAATTCCAACAATATTGATCAAATGTATGTTTGTCTATTGATCTTATCAAGCACATATGTTTATTGAGTGCGCGCTAAGCTAAGATACAAATTGATTTTTCGGTTTTTCATGCTGATAAATTAAGTGAATCATGGTTCATTCCGGAAGAAAACTAATTGATTAACCCTCATCATCATCATCAATTTGCTGAAGACAATTTTGCTTATCATTTTACACATGCAGGAACTGTTCAAAAATGTGTCACATTGTTATCCCAACTATATCAATGACAACGCTAAAGTCCACCGCATGCTCCATTTAGTGCAGTACGAATATTATTACTATGGTGAGTAAAGTTTCTATTCAAGTCCAGCCTCGAGAGAGCAGATAATTCAGCAACAATATCTGAGTTCATGGAGGCAGGTGTCCAAGTTAAAGTTAGCCATAATATTAGTTAACAACGATCTTAAGTCAAAGGGACACATGTATATATAATTTGCACTCACAATATTAAGACATTCATGCAGACAGAACTCTAACATGATTGATGCAAGCATGTGTCGAAAGCCCGACTTTTTGGTTCATAGGGGTGGAGCTTAGAACTAGGTCATAGTGGGGCACTTGCAATTACTGCCAAGTTGATTGCACAAAACACGGCCGAAACAACAATATTCTCCTTGCATGCATGAAGCAACCACCATGACCACCACCTTCTCTCTGTTGATTAAAAAGAAAGCGTGAACTAAACACTAAGCAAGAAATCATTACTTTGTTTTTTTTTACTGGCACAAGAATTCAGTACTTGATTTGGCGAAAACGAAGAAAAGAATCCAATACTTGGCTCCAGCTATAAATGTCGACACTTACGAACCAAATTTGTACGACTTTGCAAACTAGCATTCGTTCTAGTGAAAGCTAGAGCTGAAGAAGAAAAGAACAAGGGCTGGATCTTTTGATATAGAGAAGGGGATGACATGCGAGTCCGTAAAGCAAAGGGAGAAGCAGAAGCAAAAGGAGAAGCAGAAGCCGAGGCGATGCATTTACCGAGTACCTGATTCTATGCGGAGCAAAAATAACTTATATTTCTATAGACAAATAAAATGTTCAATCATATAACAAACAGCCCATGAAAATTAAATCAATAAAGAACATAAATAATTACCAGAGAAATTAACGGATGAATCAGAATCCAAACCCAAAATAAAAAAAAATCAAAAAAAATCAAAAAAAAACCATAAACCCAAAACAGCCTAGACAGAATTTTATATGTTTGTGAAAAGAAGAATCTAGAAACACACTAGAAAAATTATACGTGCATCTAATCAAACCACAAATTAGACACGGAATTTCATTTAGTATAATTAAATATTGATTGAATTTACTTCGTTTACCTGTAAGGAAGAGCCTGTGGAAGTTTGAGAACAGAAAGGGTTTCAAATCCACAACCCACCCACAGCCCTTCCTCTACCTTCCCCTTGCCTTTTCTTTTAGTTTCTGCTAATTAAAACTGGTTTTCATTCAATCCTCATATCATTTTTGTGTGTGTTTTGTTTGTTTTTTCTTTGTTAAATTGCGTATTTTGAGGAATGAAGGTTTTGTTGATTGCTAATTTTGATGTTTATACAGTTATAAACTGTATTTTGTTTGGTGCAGACATATTTTACTTTTCCGGAGGTACCCAAATCAGAGGCTAATCTGCTCTGTCTCAATTAGAAATTATGATGCTATTAATTACTTCCCTCCATCCAAAATATATGTAATTTTTTTACATATATTAAGAAAAAATCTAAATTATTATAAGATAAATAAATATTTGAGGCAACTTCTTGGTCTTTACTGGTGGTTCCTTTCCTGTTCAGCTTGATTGGCCTGTTTGTTGCAGGTTTTGCATTTCTGGGCCCTTATTGTAGGTGGTGGATGAAAATTGTGAAATGCCTTATATAGTCCACAGTTTTCGGCAAATTTCACCAAATATTGTAGTTCAATGTTTTCACCTTACTTTGCGGGTATGTTTCACAGTTTTTAGCCACTTTCGCAAAATTTCGTTTTTATTTGTTTTCCCAATATTTTGTTCACAGTTTTTGATGACTTTCGTGAAATTTCGCATTTTACTGCTTTAACCTCATTTTGTGGGCTACATAATCCATAGTTTTCGAAAAAAAATTCGAAATTTTGTATTTAACTCTTTTGGCCTCAGTTGGTGGGTCCACAATTTTCAGCTTCTTCGTGAAATCTCGTATTTCACTGTTTTTGCCTTATTTGAATTGTAGTCCATAGTTTTCAACCAGTTCGTAAATTTTCGTCTTTCATTGTTTTAACATCATTTTGTGGGTTATAGTTCATAGTTTTCGGTCATTTTTATCAAATTTCGTATTTTACTATTGCTCCCTTGTTTTGTGGGCTCCACAGTTTCTGGCCGCATCGTGGAATTTCTTAATTCATGTTTTTTGGCTTCATTTTGAGGCTTATAGTCCACATTTTTCAGCCACTTAATTTCATGAAATTTCGTATTTCTCTGTAATTGGCATATTTTGTGGGCTCACAATTTCCGACTAGTTTCTCGAAATTTCGAATTTCACTGTTTTGACTACATTTTGTGGGCTATAGTCCATAGTTTTCAGCAAATTTAGTGAAATTTAGTATTTCGCTGTTTTGGCCTCATTTGATGGGCTATAGTCCACACTTTACGGCAACTTGCGTGAAATTTTGCATTTCAATATTTTGGCCTTATTTTTTGGACTATATTCCACAATTTTCAGCTAATTTCATGAAAATACGTATTTCACTGCCTTGGCCACAATTTGTGGACTATAGGCCACAATTTGTGGACATTTTCCAGCCACTCAATTTCATGAAATTTAGTCTCTATTTTTGGCATATTTTGTGGGCTCACAGTTTCAGACTAGTTTCTTGAACTTTCGAATTTCACTGTTTTGGCCTCATTTTATGGGCTATATAATCCATAGTTTTCGGCAACTTTAGTGAAATTTAGTATTTCGCTGTTTTGGCCTTATTTGATGGGCTATAGTCCACAATTTACGGCAACTTGCGTGAAATTTCGCATTTCAATATTTTAGCCTTATTTTTTGGGCTATATTCCACAATTTTCAACTAATTTCATGAAAATTTGTATTTCACTGCTTTGGCCACAATTTGTGGACTACAGTCCACAGTTTTCGATCAGTTTCGTGTAATTTCATATCTCACTATGTTAGCCTCAATTTGGGGGATATAGTCCATAGTATTCAATCGCTATCGTAAAATTTTATAATAACCGTTTTGGCCTCATTTTATTGGTTATAATACATAGTTTTAGGGCACTTTCTTGAAATTTCTTATTTCACGTTTTTGACATTATTTTGAGGCCTATAGTCCGCAGTTTTTGACAATTTTCGTGAAATTTCATATTTAACTCTTTTGGCCTCGCTTGGTCTTGTTTGGTGGGCAATATTCCACAGTTTTCGGCCATTTTGGACAGTTTTCGGCCATTTTGGCAAGATTTCGTATTTCACTGTTTAACCTTATTTTGTGGCTAGTCCACAGTTTTGGGCCATTTTTGAAAAAAAAAATGTATATCCTTGTTTTAACCTCATTTTGTGGGTTATGTGGTCAATAATAGTCGGCAACTTTCGTGAAATTTCGCAATTCGGTGTTTTAGCTATATTTTGAGGCGACCACAGTTTTCGACCATTTTCATCAAATTCGTATTTCACTATTTTGACCTAATTTTGTGAACTAGAGTCCATAATTTTCGATCACTTTTTGGACACATTTTGTGGTATATAGTCCACAGGTTTCGGCCATTTTCATCAAATTTCGTTTTCACTGTTATGACGACATTTTGTGAGTTATATATAGTCCACAGTTTTCGACTACTTTGTTTAAAAAAATTATTTTTCTGTTTTGGCCACATTTCGTCTACAGTTTTGGGCAAATTTTGTGAATTTTTTATTTAACTCATTTTTATTCATTTGGTGGGCTATAGTCCACAGTTTTCAACCATATTTTGTGGGTAGTCTACAGATTTGAACCATATTTAAATTTTGTAGTTTCCTGTTTTGGCCATATTTTGTGGGTATAGTCTACGGTTTTTGGCAAATTTTGTGAATTTTTTATTTAACTCTTTTTGCTTCATTTGGTGGACTATAGAACCACAGTTTTCAACCACTTATGTGAAATTTCGTATTTCATTGTTTGGGCTTGATTTTGTGGGTAAGTCCACAGTATTCAACCAATTTCATGAAATTTTATATTTCACTGTTTAAACAATATTCTGTGAGCTATTAGTCCACAATTTCGTCCATTTCCGGCAAATTTCATATTTCGCAATTACGACACCATTTTATGGACTACAGTCCGCAATATTCCACCACTTTCATAAAATTTCGTTGTTCACGTTTTTGGCCTTTATTTTGAGGCTTATAGTACGCAGCTTTTGACAACATCCGAGAAATTTCATATTTCACAATTTTTGTCTCATTTTGAGGATTATAGTCCACAATTTTCGATTATTTTCGTGGAATTTCATATTTCAATGTTTTGGTCTAAATTTTTAGGCTATTATAGTCCATAATTTTGTCATTTTCGTAAAATTTTGCATTTCTCTATTTTGACCATATTTTTGGGTGATAGTCTACAATTTCGTGAATTCCGTATTTTACTGTTTTGGCCTGACTTTGTGAGTTATAGTCCACAGTTTTCGGTCACATTTGTTAAATTTCGTATCACTATTTTGACCTCATTTTATGGGCTATAGAATACAGTTTTTAGCCACTTCAGTGAGATTTCATATTTCATTATTTTTGCCCCATTTTGTGGGCTAGTCCACAGTTTTCGACCACTTCCGTTAAATTTCGTATGTCATGTATTTGGTCTCATTTTGAGGCCTCTAGTCCACAGTTTTCAGCTGTTTTAGTGAAATTTCATGTTTCACTGTTTTCCCCTTATTAATGAGTTACAGTCCACAAATTCTCCCACTTTCGTGAAATTTCGTATTTCACAGTTTTTCCCTCATTTTGTGTTACGGTCCACAATTGTCAGCTCTTCCGTAAAATTTCGCATTTCAATGTTTCACATATATTTGTGGGCTATAGTCCACAATTTTCGGTCATTTTTTAGAAATTTGTATTTTACTGTTTTGACCGTATTTTGTATGGTAAATTGAAAAAAATTAGCCCTGAACAATAGGGTCAAAGTAGAAAACCCCCTAACTACGAATCACAGTCAACCCCTATATGCAAACCCTCAAAATATGTGAAATGTCCAAATTGCCCTTATATTAATACACCATTAAAAAAAACACTATCTGTCTCTCCTGAATCCAAATCCAAATGTGGCTGAATTGGGTTTCCGTACAGGAGTTGACTGCGATTCGTAGTTGGAGTTTATCGCGTTGGCCGATTGAATAGGGGATTTTCTGCTTTGACTTCATAGTTATGGGGTATTTTTCGTAATTTACCCTTGTGTAGGATATAGTCCACAATTTTCAGCTACTTTCATAAAATTTCGTATTTCGCTGTTTTGGCCTCATTTCGTCGGTTATAGTCCACAGTTTTCGTCAATTTTCGAAAAAAATTGAATTTCACTATTATGACTTCATTTTGTGGGCTATAGTCCATAGTTATCGGACACTTTCGTTAAATTTCGTATTTCACCGTTTTAGCCTGATTTTGTGGGCTACCAGTCCAATGATTTCGGCTATTTTCAACAAATTTCGTATTTCGTTGTTTGGACTCATTTTGTGGGGTATAATCCACATAGTCCATAGTTTTCGGCCACTTTCGTAAAATAATGAATTTCACCGTTTTGGCATGATATTGTGGACTAGTCTACAATTTTCGAGCACTTTATTGAATTTTCATATTTCATAGTTTTGGCATAATTCTGTGGGTTTCGGCCATTTTTATCAAATTTCGTATTTCACTGTTATGGCATCATTTGGTGGGCTACAGTCCACAGTTTTCGACCACTGTCATTAAATTTTGTATTTCACTGATTTGATCACATTTTGTGGGCAACAGTTTACAGTTTTCGGTCATTTTCGTGAAATTTCGTATTTCACTGTTTTAACCTTATTTTGTAGACAGGCCACAGTTTTATACCACTTTAATAAAATTTCATATTTTTCTGTTTTGACCATATTTTGTGGACTATATAGTCCACAGTTATCAGTCATTTTCGCTAAATTTCATATTTGACCGTTTTGGACAATTTTATAGTTATAGTCCACAGTTTTCGGCCACTTTTGTAATATTTCGAATTTCATTGTTTTTGCTTAATTTTGTAAGTTATACTCAGTTTTAGACCACTGTCTTGAAATTTCGTATTTCTTTGTTTTGGCCATATTTTGCGGACTATAGTCCACAGTTCTTGGCCTCTTCCGTGAAATTTCATATCTCACTGTTTTGACATTGTAAGTTATAGTCTAAAGTTTTCGATCACTTTCATGAAATTTCGTATTTCTCTGTTTTGTCAATATTTTATGGACTATAGTCCACAATTTTGGCTATTTTCGTGAGATTTCGTATTTCACTTTTCTGCCCTCATTTAGTGGGTTATAGTCCACAGTTTTAGGACATTTTTGTGAAATTTTGTATTGCACTGTTTTGGCCATATTTTTTGTGCTACAGTCCACTGCTTTCGGCCATAATCGTAAGATTTCTTATTTCACTGTTTTAGCCACATTTTATGGGCTAGAGTCCACAGTGTTTGGCCACTTTCGTGAAATTTCATATTTCACTGTTTTGGCCTCATTTTGTGAGCTATAGTGTACAGTTTTCGATCATTTTCGTGAAATTTCATATTTCACTGTTTCGACATCATTTTGCGGGTTAGCCTACAATTTTCGATTATTTTTCACGAAAATTTCATATTTCACTGTTTCGACATCATTTTGCGGGTTAGCCTACAATTTTCGATTATTTTTCTGGAATTTTATATTTCACTGTTTTGGCCGCATTTTGTAGGCTAGTCCACATGTTTTGGTCATTTTCATCAAACTTTATATTTTACTATTATTGCTGGGTTATAGTTCACAGTTTTCGGCCACTTTTGTTAAATTTTATATTTCACTATTTTTTCCTTATTTTATGGTAGTCCATATTTTTTTGCCATTTTCATCAAATATTATATTTCACAGTTTCGTCCTTATTTTGTGGGTATAGTGCTACTTTCATGAAATTTTGCATTTATCTGTTTTAGTCCACAGTTTTTGTCATTTTCATGAATTTTCATATTTGACTATTTTTACCACATTTGGGGGGCTATAGTATATCAAAGACGACAGACATATCATCGACTACTCAGAGTTGTCCTTACGACCAAGCTTGTCTTGCAAGGCCCAGCCGATTTCTGTCCTGGACAAGCATGAGAAGGTGCTGAAGAACGAGGTCATCAAGCTTGTACGAGTTTCTTGGAATTCTCACTCACCAGGTGAGTCGACATGGGAGATCAAGGAGGAGATCCAAAAGAAGTACCCTTATCTCTTCAGATAGAGTAATTTTGAGGACGAAATTTTTTTATTAGGTTGGTCAGATTGTAACCCTTTGATTCAATTGTACGTATTTTATGCGTATTTCCTTTATTCGATTATCATTTTTTTTTAACTTATTAGCATGCACTATATTATCTAGTTAATTATTAGTTCATGTAAAGGCTCATATTCTTTAGCCCATTCAAAATTATTATTATCTAGTTATTTAATAAACTATGTGAAAGCCCAGATTCTTTAGCCCAGCCCACTCTAAATTATTGAGTAAAATTTGTGATTTAATCTCAACCATTCAATTCCAAAAACCTAACCCAATGTAATCCTAGCCCTTCACTAACTCACTCCACTCCCCTAACTATCCACTAAACTCACTCCCACTCCCCACTAACAAAAACAGTCTCCTCTCCTCCTTACTGCCTTTATTTAATCCTTAATCACCTCCAACTCATCTCAAACCCAAACTCCACCCTCAACCAAACCCCATTGCCAACTCCTTTCACCTACATTCCCGAACACTTCAAACACCACCAGCACCAACCTCATCAACAACCTCATCACCTCCATCTCGAACCCCATTCAAACCCGAACTCCAACTCCGTCAAACTAGAACTCCACTGCCTCATTCAATCCCGAACTCCTTGCTTCCATTCAATCTTGAGCACCACCCGAACAGCCTCACCATTCCACACTCCACCACCACAACCAAACTCCACCATCAATCTCGAACACCGAACTCCGCTACCTCCATCTGCAAACCCAAACTCGACACCAACTCCAATCCAAACTCAATCCAATCTGACGTTCTTGCCACCGTTGTTGTTGTCCTCTTTTGCCGAAAGCGGAGCACAAGATCAAGCACGAATCATAGCACAAGCGACGAGCAGTGGAGTTTCTACTCACATGAAAGGTATTGTCGAAACAAGGCAAGCATCCTATCTTTCTTTTCTTGACTCATTGCAAGTAGTTCCTCAATGATATTTCAAACTATCGTTTTGTCGAATTCTATTTCTTTTCGTACCATGTTAATCTATTCAAATCATGAACCGAGTGGTATATTCATGTGTTGAATCATTCCTTATTGATTTCTCTCTTAAATCGGATTAGAAAATCTCTACAATCGTTTTTTTCCCATGATTATCATATTGCATGCAGAAGCTTATAACCACGAATCTAGATTAATATTATGTCATAGAATTTATCTTAGAATGTATTGATGGGCGTTGTTATAATTATTGCATGTTTGAACTTTATAAATTTATATTTGTAAATAAGGATTTTTCCTAGATATATGTATTGTACTTCCGATTTTCTACCCAACAGCTCACTGATTTTGTACTGACATTAGACTGGGCTTTCTGTGACCAAACTTAGACTTATATATATGCATACTATAGCTTTTTGAGTGTAGAATCCAAAACTTTTTACGGTTTTGCAAACTAAGTTGTAGCTTGTGAGATATTGAGAGTTTGGTGCAAGTGCATCTAAATTTTCATATTGCTGGTTAAAAGTAGTTTCCCGGTAAATCACATGAAACGATAAACTCTTTGTGAAATTTTGATCAAAGAAAAATCTGAGTGTTACTCGACATCATTAGAGGTCATATTATTATGATTGTAAGAATTAATAATGATATTGCAATGAATTTGTAAGCAATAGAATATAACGCTATACTGCTACATGTGCATTGGACCTGTAAAGAACAGATTGATAGGCATAGCTACTGAACTTATAATTCGTTGAGTGGAGGACATCTGACGGAATTAGATTTACATTCTCGTAGCAATTGAAAAGTAAGTATAATCATGATTAATTATAATAAAAGAATGACAAGCTGGTGTCATAAAGGATACGACTTAGTAGTGAACAATATATGATAGTGGCATAGTGCACTCGGAAGGGAGCCCGTATTTCCCGTATTACTGATTACCGATTACTGTCACTAGAAGACCTAAGTACATGATCATGTAGACTTCACTATTTAAGTCCAAGCATTCACTTGATTGTTATGTACTCGAACCTGTGGTATGGGACACAGGACTGGGTGCATTAGATAGATTAATAAAAACTGATAGACAGAGGTTATAGTAATTCCGATTATCGATTATTGATTACCGATCACTGCATTACAAATTACCGATTGATTATACTTTATAATGATGATTTCATGTTCTTACAGTCACCATGTAAGCATTTGCATTGTGCATAATCATACAGTTTCAGTTCTTACATTGCTACTCATTATTTCCTTCCACATTATATTTTACTACTTTATTATCGTACTGTTTGATGCTACTTGCTATCCGAATCTTACTCTAACGGACATTCAACCATCCCAAATGACGTTTATGCAGGCACAGATGATGAGATACCGGAGTGACTTGATGAACAGACTTTCTATACGACCAAGATAGAGTTACTCGTGTTATCTTTTCCAGTCGCTACATTATCTAGCTAGTCATAGTGAATCGTTTATTGCATTGCATTATTTTCAATTTATTATATTCTCAAGCATTTGACCTAAAGTTTATGTATATTTGATGACGGTTATTTACGTAGCGTAGTTTCTATTTCGATTCATGTGATCATTATTATTATCTGAGTGGATATGCTTTATTGTTGAGCTTCTGACTGTACAGCTTATGGATGATGTACGTTAGAATACTTGTATCATTCGCTGGACCTTAATTGTGTGCCCGTGATTCTGCAGATTGGAAAGCGGGGCGTGATAGTGGGCCTTAGTCCACAGTTTTCGGTCACTTTCGTAAAATTTCATATTTCATTGTTATCGTCTCATTTTGTCGACTATAGTCTATAGTTTTCAGCTAATTTCGGAAAATTTAGTATTTCACTGTTTTGGCCTCATTTCGAGCGTTAAAGTTCACATGTTTTTGCCATTTTTGTCAAATTTTATATTTGATTATTATGGCCTAGTTTTATGAGATCCAGTCCACAGTTTTCGACCACTTGCATTAAATTTTGTATTTCCCCGTTTTGACCTTATATTGTGGGCTATTTAATTCACAATTTTTGACCATTTTCGTGAAATTTTGTATTTCACTGTTCTGGCCTCATGTTGTGAGCTACAGTCCGCAATTTTCGGTCATTTTCGACAAATATCGTATTTCATTGTTATGGGCTACAGTTTTCAGCCACTTTCATGAAATTTCGAATTTCACTATTTTGGCCTCATTTTCTGGGTTATCATCCACAGTTTTCGATCATTTTCGTATTTTACTGTTTTTGCCTCATTTTATGGGTTACTATTCAAATCTTGTATTTCACAGTTTTGACCTCATTTTGTGGGTATCGTCCACAATGTTCGTCTACTTTTGTGAAATTTTGTGTTTCTCTATTTTAGCCATATTTTGTGAATATGTCCACAGTTTTTTCCAGTTTCGTGAATTTTCGTATTTCATGGGTTTGACTTTATTTTGTGGGGCTATAGTCCATATTTTCCGGCCAATTTCGTGAAATTTCGTATTTAACTCTTTTGACCTGATTTGTTGGACTATAGTCCATTGTTTTTTGCTATTTCGTAAAATTTCGTATTTCACTGTTTCGGTTTTATTTTGTGGGCTAGTCTACAATTTTCGGTCACTTTCATAAAAATTCATATTTCATTGTTTTGGCCTAATTTTGTGGAGTACAAGTCCACAGTTTTTTGCCACTTTCGTATATCTTACTGTTTTGACCTTATTTTGTAGGCTATAATCCACAGTTTTTGACAACTTTCGTGAAATTTCATATTTCTCTGTTTTGACAATATTTCGTGGGCTTGTCCGCAGTTTTTGGCCACTTTCGTGAGATTTCAATGCTTTGGCCACATTTTGGGGTGTTTGGGTTTTACTTTTAGTTGGGGAATGAGTTCATGCTCCCAGCCTGTTGGGATGGATGAACTTCATTCCAAATACCTTTGGTTGTATTGTTTCGTTAAAACGTTTTTAACTTTTTTTTTAAGGAAACCATGGAGGTTATACCCTCACCATTTTTTATTAAGAACAAATTTGAATTTTTTTTATTTTTAAATCCCTTCTGCAAATCTAATCGACTCCTACATTGAAGGTCTACAGGATAAACATATTGTCCTAATTTACACTTTTTAATGCATTAGGTACACATTCATATACAAGCTAGCCATGGTAATGTACTCAACAAATGAGTTCAAAGGCAAACTACCTGCTATAGTTGTCGAGCACCGGTTGACCGATTGTATTCGAAAAAATGCTAGAGGCAGTACATTATACGAAGTGACTCCTCCATCGATACTGCACAACACAACACAAACACCCTCTCGATCTATTTGGACGACACTCTGTGATAGATTCAAAATCTCTAGCCCCATTTCGGACTCAGTTGAGTTCCTTTGGGGTTCATGGAGGTCGATAACAGTTTGCGCATCGCATTGTAGAATGTTGGATTGCATCTACATGTTGGGCTATTTAGTTAGAAAGAAATAAAAACAAATTTAGAAATAAACATTTGCATTTGCATCAAGTATTCTATATCATCAAGGTTCATATCATCTTCTGGTCTACCGCAGCTAGGGAGAATACTAAAAAAAAGGCGAAGGAGTTGTTTGCAGAAATAGCTACTTCTACCTCCGAAGTCGAGTCCAACGAGGGTTATGATAGAAACCTTGAGGAATGATCTCTTGCTGTTGCACAGGCTCTGTCACTCTTGGAATGGTTTTTTGGTGGTTCTCCGAGCTTTTATTAATGTATTTTGTTGTTTGTGCACGTAACCCTTATTTTTTGAGTTGCTAAGGGTATGTACAAATGTATTTTGGGATGTTCGGGTTTTAATTTTGGGCGAGAGTTTCATGCTCCCAACCTGTTCAGATAGATGAACTTCATTCCAAATACCCTTGGTTGTATTGTTTCGTTAAAACCTTTTTAATGGAAACCAAAGATTTTAAACCCTCACCTTTTTTATGAGGAAAAAAATCCCTTCTGCAAATCTAATCAACTGCTACAATGAATGTCTACAAGATAATCATATTGTCCTAATTGAAACTTTTTAATGCATTAGCTACTCATTGGTAGACAAGCTAGCCATTGTAATGTACTCAACAAATGAGTTCAAAGGCAAACTACCTGCTCTAGTTGCCGAGCACCAGTTGACCGTATCTGAAAAATTGTTTGAGGCTGGTACACGTAACACTATACGAAGCGCCTCCTCCATCGTTACTTCACAGCACAGAATCAACAACAACAAAAACACCCCCCCCCCCCCCCCCCCCAAAAAAAAAAAACGAATTTCACCCATCCAAAACAAGAACCCATTTTAAGACAAAATTCGATTAAATTTCACCTTTACTCTTCCACAAGTAATCACCAAACTGATCAACAAGCTCCTGATCCGATGCGTAAAACGCATACGGTAACTTCTCCTCCTATAAAAAACAAATGGTCAAAATACGATCTTTTTCCTCAACAATTGAAACAAAGAGTCGAAATTTCATTAAAATTACTTCAAATTCTTACATCGTTGAGGAAATGGTTGACGAGTTGTTGAAGCTGACGAGGGTCCACGTTTTGGGAAAGGCAGATGACGTCATTACCGAGTCGATCGCCGAGTGGCTCGCCGTCGGGATTCGTTAACAATCACAATCACCTCACGTGGTTGCCGGCACCTCCGTCGATGGACGGCGTCGTGGTTGGTTTTAGTGTTACCGCCATTGATTTGGTGGTGGAGTTTTGGTAGGGAAAATAAAAACCCCTAAAATGCTAAAGCCCTAATTTTTGAATTGATTATAGGTGATTTGAGTATTAATGGGCCGGATGCGACAACTTTTTGCAGCTCCGAATCCGATCTCGTATTGGGTAAAAACTGGAAAGAACTAAAGAAGGAAGGGCCCGTTAATAAGAGCATCCACAGTCAGTTTTCTATAAATGCCATTTTGCCATATTATAGCAAACGAACCTCTGCAATCGTTTCTCATTTTGCCATTTTATAGCAAACGTTCTATTTTTGTTTCTCAAATATGAGAAACGAAATGTAGTTTCTCAAATTATAAAGGACGGGGTATGATACCCCGTCGCTCCGATTTAATGATTATTTAATCGATTGAGACGGAATAACATATACCGTCTTAATAATTTTAATTTTTTTTTTTTTAATAATCCCTCAGACCGGGAATGATACCCCGGCCGGGGTATCAAACCCCGTCCCTCCCAATTTATTATTTTTTTTAAAAAAAAAATCTCCCCTCAGACGGGGAAACATACCCCGTCTGGGGTATCATTCCCCGTCTTTGGAGATTTAATTCAATTTTTTTTTCCTCCTAAATTGCCCTCCGGGGTATTCATCTTCTTGAAAGCCATGGGGGTATTATGGTCTTCTCACACCAAAAGAGAGGGACGGGATATCATATCCCGTCTCTAATCCAAATGAGAAAAATTTAGCAAAGCACCACTGCACGATCCTCATCCAATTGCTATTACTGTAGCTGCCATTTTATAGAAAATGAGAAAAACGACTGTGGATGCTCTTAAGGAACTACTTTTGGAGCATCTGTTGTCGTTAAGATTCAAAATTTTCATATTTGGATTTTAGAAATATAAATTTTGATTTGTATTTGTAATCGTTAAATTCCAAAATTTGGTCTAACAGTAGATGATCATTTTAATATTGAATCTCAGCCATTGAAAAAATAAAATTTGAGTCCAACACATTTGTAAAATAAATTAAAAAATGAACACATTGGAACACATAACAATTCCTATAGGCTCATTCCATTTTATCCCTTGATCAAAAAATTCTAACCAATCTCAAATTAACCTTATATGCATATAAAATCATATAGGCTATATTCCATAGAAAATTTTTAAAAAAACAACTGGGGGAAAAATCGCAGATGCAAGACCTTCTTGTGTCCGTTCTGCTTTTTATTTTATTTTAATTTCGTCGGTTGCAAAATGATATTACATCCGATTTCTTTATTGAAATTTTTTTTGGGGTCAGCCACAAAATGATCTTGCAGCCGACACATTTTTTATCAAAAAATTATTGGAAGCAAGATCATATTCTTGCGTCCGATATGTTTTTTTTAAAAATATTGATCACACGCAAGATCATCTTGCGTCCGAGAATTTTCTTTGTAGAATGGACGCAATATGATCTTTCGATTCCTATATTTAATAAATTCATATATCGTCTCTCAAATATAGGAGACTATTTTTTCCCCCAAATTTTGGAAATATAAGAAACGGCTACAACAGTTCGTTCCCTATATTTTCCAAAATTTAAGAATATAGGGAACGACTACAGGTGCTCTAAATAGGGGAAATTTTACCGGACAATTGTGAGTTTTCATGATTTGGCTGGTAAACTAACTTTTTAGTAGTGATTATTTCAGTCATTTTCTTTGGGGGTAAAATAATTGCTTTTATAGTGAAATGAACTTGTTATTTAAAACTTATGGGGTTGTAGTGCCGAAATTATTTTTAATGTCCAACAAATTTAATATAGGCGAAACATTTTTTTTTATGAAACGGATAGAGTCTTGCGACACCAGCTAGACAATAATTAAATTAAAACCAAAGAGATACAAAATAGATTTTACAAGCCGTAAAACCAAACGACATAGAACAAAGAACAGCGAGCATCCGAAGAATGCAATAAAGAAACAATGACTAAAAAAATTACAATGGCTAAACAGACAGACTAAAATCGACAGCAAACGGGCCTGCAGTCGAGACCTGGGGCTGAACCGCAAATGAACATCCGATCACACCCTAAATCAGGAAACAAGACGACAGTACTGTAAGGGGAGTACTCTGGGATCTAGACACCCACAGCGCTTGCATCCCTGAACGTCAGAAGGCAGCTAGCCAGACAAACAGTAAAACGCCAGCGGCGTGGAAAAACTCTGCACACAACTACAGACAGGGAAAGAAATGCCGGTCCATTGCTGGGGAAATAAAGGCCCGACCATCAAACCCCAAACAGTACGCCGACAGCGTACAACCCCAGATAGAGGGCTGGCCACGAAATAAAAGTGGAGCCAAAAGACTAACCTCCGCTTATAACAAAGCCGAGAAAACAGCTCCTTAATCAGCTCAAATCAAGATCAGCATCATGAAGAGACTCATAGGGATGCAGTGAAACACTATGAGTAACCAAGGAGGCTAGCTCCAAACTAAAACCATCACACAGCCCGAACGAGCAGCACAGATACAAAAGCTGTCCAGTAACAAAAGGACAAAAACCAAGCCAAATCGGCAGGTGAAAAGAGCATAACTTCTCAAATACGCAACAAACCAAGCCAACTCCGTCTGATATTATTATATATCAAACTCTAAAAATATTATATGTAAATATGCATTTATGCATTTTTCTAACAATAACGACTGTAGATGCTCTAAGGAAAGGGGCTTGAAAAAGAAGGGGAAAAAAAACAGTCGCTTAAACCATACATTTTGAATTAACCTGAAATGAAGCCAAACTAAGTATTAACTAGTATAATGCACGTGCGATGCACGTCTATAAAGGTGTGTAGGATTTTGAGGAAGTGGCAGGTCACCGAAGAGGTTGCATGCATGCATGCATGCAGACAGGCATGCACAATTTATTCATTTTGATATTTGCATACATGTGTTATATGATAGGATAAAACTTTCTTATGAATAAATTGTGCATGCAAGTACATGCAAATCTATACTATTAATTATTTTTCCAAATCTATGCAGTCAGACATGCAAATCTATGCATGTTAATTATTTTTCCAATACATGCAAATTACATTTCTGAACTCCGATATTAACTCTCTATTTTTTTAGCCTTTTATGTTTATGAGGGTATGACAGTAAAAAGCCGTCAAAATGAGGCTTTGCTTAATAATAGTATAGATTATGCGTTTGTATACTACTCTTATGCAATAATTAATCTGGATCGCATAATTTGCCTAGTACAACCATCATTAGGGGAAAAAATTAACAGTTAAAAATATAGTGATTGGATATGCATTAATTAAGCTTATGCATTTTTATACTCCACATTCTGTTAATGATGGGAATAAATGGTCGGCATGCATGCATTAAAAATATAGTGATTGGATATTTTCATTCTGTATTCTTTCAATTTTTGAAAATTATGAATTCAAGGCAAATTATGAGATGAGATGAATTCAAGGCAAATTAAATTGTGCATGCAAAATGCTACTACTCCGCATCGCATAATGCATTCATAATTTAAAATGAAGGGTATGAATGGGAGGGTATTAATGGTCGGCATGCATGCATTAAAAATATAGTGATTGGATATTTCCATTCTGTATTCTTTCCTTTTTTGGAAATTATGAATTCAAGGCAAATTATGAGATGAGATGAATTCAAGGCAAATTAAATTGTGCATGCAAAATGCTACTACTCCGCATCGCATAATGCATTCATAATTTTAAATGAAGGGTATGAATTCATAATTTAAAATTATAATTTATTAGTCATGCAAATTATATTTTTTAACCCTATGTGTATTTTTAGTCTTTTATGTTTATGGGGGCGCATGATAGTAAAAAGCCACCAAATTGGAGCTTTGCTTAATAATAGTATAGATGAAGGGTATGAATGAGAGGGTATTAATGGTCGGCATGCATGCATTAAAAATATAGTGATTGGATATTTCCATTCTGTATTCTTTCCTTTTTTGGAAATTATGAATTCAAGGCAAATTAAATTGTGCATGCAAAATGCTACTACTCTGCATCGCATAATGCATTCATAATTTAAAATGAAGGGTATGAATTCATAAGTTAAAATTATAATTTATTAGCCATGCAAATTATATTTTTTAACCCTATATATATTTTTAGTCTTTTATGTTTATGGGGGCATGATAGTAAAAAGCCGCCAAACGGGGTTTTGCTTAATAATAGTATAGATAGATAATTTAAAATGAAAGGTATGAATTCATAATTTAAAATTATAATTTATTAGTCATGCAAATTACATTTTTTAAACCTATATATTTTTTTAGTCTTTTATGTTTATGGGGGCATGATAGTAAAAAGCCGCCAAATTGGAGTTTTGCTTAATAATAGTATAGATATAGATTTTTATCCCTATATTTTTTTTAGTCTTTTATGTTTATGAGGGCATGATAGTAAAAAGCCGCCAAATTGAGGCTTTGCTTAATAATAGTATAGATATAGATGTTTAACCCTATATATTTTTTTAGTCTTTTATGTTTATGGGACCATGATAGTAAAAAGCCGCCAAATTAGGACTTTGCTTAATAATAGTATAGATGGTCTGATCCTATAGTTTTGTTGTAGATCATAACCCATTTTAAAAATCTATGTAAAAACCCAAAAAAAAAATGTGTACATCAAACAAGGAGAAGCCCATTAAAGAACTACTCTTATCTGCATTTATAATCGGGTAAAATTCACTACCCCTGCAAATTTCAGGGCTGAACTATCATTTTTGGGCTTCACATTGAGTCTCATGTGATTATAACAACTTTTTCTCTGATAACTTTATTTTGTAACTACCAAGGAAAAATTACCGAGGCAAATGCGCTAACACGCATTTCTGACAATGTTTCGCCATCGTCTTCCACGCTGTAGAACACAAAGTTTAATGATCACAAAGTTGTTAAGCTCGACAACAAAGAAAAGTTGTTTCCCTCGAGAAATCTGCACATAATAGAGCCATTAATCTTTTGTATCCACCGGAAATAACAAAGGCAAGTGAGTTGTTCCACATGCTTCTGACAATTTTGTATCGTTGTCTTCCACGGTGCAGAGCGTAAAGTTTAATGAAATGAACCTGTTAAGCTTGGCAAAAAGAAAACCAATTACTTTCGAAGAAACAGAAGTTTAAATTTTTGGATTTCACATGATTTGGATGATTTAACCATGTCTTTTTTATGCACTGTAAAACTAATTTTGTTTTTAAATACCTCAATGGAAAAGAAAAGTTTACCCTTCTATATCCAAATGCCTATTCCTTTACTTTTTTTCCCTTTTTTCTTCATATTTGTCTTTTTTTTGCATAAAATGATATAGGAGAAAAATAACGTAGGTTTATATTAGAGGATGTCATTTGAACGATTGGTTTTGCATAATAAATCAAGAGATAATGAGATTAAACATAAAAGGTATATTTATCGGTTAACTTTTTCTGTAATACGGTTAAGAAGCGAAAATGTGAAAATTTAAAGGGAAGAAAAATTGGGCCATAAAAAGCAATAGCTTTTATAGGTAAACAAAATGAAAAGTGTGCAATTTAGTTCACTTTAGTTTGTAGAGTAGTGAACACCAAATATTCTTTCCTGTTTATGACATAATATTCTTTGCTTAAAGAAACAACTAAACAGATTTGCTTTCAGATTCAGAATTTACAGAATTGCATGTGGGGAACATTCAAATATTACCCAAAGCAGTCCCAAATTTAAACATATACTATTTATTACCAATCAAAAGCGTACAGAACAATTTCCCAATTTGCAAATTTGGACAGAATCTTTTGCAGAAAATACACCAACAAATCCGGTAAAAAACGCATCATCATAACAAGATCCCCTCCACTTTCCCCACGCACCAAACCTCTAAACCAACCACCATAATCCGCCACGTGTCTATTATCAGTTACCGGACACGTGTCCAATTTCTACCACCGTTGCCCGTTATAAATACGACCTCCATCCAGATTCCCTCTTTCGCTGCAGAGGGTTTTTGGGGGTTTAATCCCAAAATCAAAAACCCTAAATTTGTTATTCAACAATGGCGAAATCGAAGCCTCACTACTTCTTCAAGGTCTTCTTCCCCGATAGCTCCACCGACCAACTGGTAACCAATTTCGCTCCGATTTCTTAGGGCTTCTCTTAAATCTGCGATTTTGGTAATGGGTTTGTGCTCAATTTCGTTTATCGAGGTGTGTGTGTGTTTTGTGGTGATCTCAGAAACTACCCCCTGCTTTTGGGGAGCACATTGAGGTGGAGTCGAGCTCGAGAGTGTTGCTGAAGGGCCCGAGTAAGAACATTTGGAAGGTGCATTTGGTGAAGAAGAAGAATGGGCTGTTTTTCGAAGGGGGGTGGAAGGAGTTTATTGGGGATCATGGGTTGGTTGTTGGGGATTTTTTGTTTTTCCGGTACGATGGGGGGTTGAGGTTTCGGGTGTTTGTGTTTGATTCGACTGCGTGTGAGAAGAAGAATGCTTTTGTTGCGAAGCCGAGGGTGGTGGTGGAGGTGCAGGATGTGGAGGAGAGTGAGGAGGTGAAGGTGGGAGAGGAGGAGGAGGTGGAGGAGGTGAAGGAGGTGAAGGAAGAAGAGGATGATGAGAACAAGCCGTTGGCGCTGTTCAAGAAGAGAGTTGAAGGGAAGTTCAAGAGGAAGAGAGGGACTAATAGTTTATCTGCAGGAAGTGGGTCATCGAAGAAATCAGCTGATAAGAAGGGTATGATCTATTTGGAATACAATTTAATGTTTGTTTATACTGCTAATTTTCTAGATGCTTGTAGCATTATGAACATTTTATCCCACGCAAAATAAATTGTGTTCAGCTAAACAGGAGTGGAAAAATTCTATGTTTTCTTCTCTTCTGTTAAGGGTTATTCATTTCTTTGCATTTATGGTATGGATAGTTTATCTGGGGTATAGTTAATTGTAGCTAACTAAGAAGCATGGACACAGACACGCTAACATGGATACAATGCGACACGACACACTGACACGGAAATATACCCTAAAATATCGAGTGTCATATCGGATTTGTGTGTTCGACAAGACACGACTGCGAAATAGATGTGTCCGTGCCACATAGGTATCTAATTATGGACAATCATAATGCTCCTAGCATGACTTGGTCTAAAGATCAGGACTTGTGAAGTGTCTTACCTGTTCTGTTGCACAAGTTACAAGGGATTTAAGTAGAGCCTGAATGGTAGGCGATGTTGAATACTTCTTAATTTGTTTCTCTTTTTTATTTTCACTATTAGATCACAAACATACCCCTAAAATTAAATGAAAATTTTTTAAGACAACTGATCCATCAACTATGCTTTACGGTTTATAGAGAGAGAGAGAGAGAGAGAGAGAGAGAGAGAGAGAGAGAGAGAGAGAGAGTACCAAGTGTTTGATACGTGTATGAGACATAATCTTGTAAATTTTCTTCTTCTTTACTAATTTTTTTTTTTGTATTAATGTTCCAAAAAGCGCTAGGCGGTAGTCGGGCGGCCGATGGGGGCCTAGTGCCTAGACCTTGTAATTGGGGATTAAGCGGCTAGGCACTAGGCGGTTTTTTAAATTTATTTATTTATTTATTTATCGATCTTTTGGGTTTGTTTTGTTGTTACCCATTTTTATTCTTTATTGCTACTCATTCTTAGTTTCTTACTATTGAACTTTTTCTCCTTGCAATTGTAGGATGGGCTTCACATAGTCGAATCGGTGTATTATTGTTCTTTTGTCTTAAAAATTATGTATGAAAATCCATTCGGACCATTCCTATACTTCATACAAATACTTATTCTCAAAGTTTGCCTCCTATAAATAGAAATTGATCCATGAATACAGCCTCATTGTATCTTGAGCAGCCCTTTGTATTTGTTAGTGAACTACATTAGCTAACTGATTAGAGCATAAAATAATAATCAAAATAAGAAACTACATTAGCTTGTTGAGTAAAAGGCCGGTGAACTGAACATACATACTGTCGACTGACAGAACAAAAGTATACCATTAAAATTATCAAGAAAAAGATGTGAACACTAGTAGCATAAATAACAAAGAAAACATCAGCATTAATAACTTACAATATCAGAATCCACAAAAACATAAGAAGCTGTACTAAGAGCACGTAAAAGAATGTGAAAGGGAAAGAAAGATAAGATAACCAATTACCAATATATTTGGAGATCTATCGAGGTCACTATTAGAACTTAGAAGCTTTGCATATATTGTCGGAGGACGTCGGAGGGAGGCGGAGGAGGACTTCCAGGAGGACGTCGGAGGAGCTGCGATTCGGAGGGAGGCGGACAGAGGGAAGACGTCCGAGGAGCTGTGAACTTTGAGAGAGAAGAGGAGGACGTCGGAGGGAGGCGGAGTCGGAGGGAGGCGAAGGAGGAGGACGGCGAAGGAGGAGGGAGGCGGACGAGGACGGCGAACTGGCGAAGTAGGAGGGAGGCGGAGGAGGACAGCGGAGGAGGAGGGAGGCGGAGGAAGACAGCGAAGGAGGAGGGAGGCGGAGGAAGAGGAGCTGCGATTTGGGGTGAAAGTGAAGAGCGCGATTTGGGGCTGAAAGTGAAGAGCGCGATTTAGGGTTTTTTATTTATTTTTATTAGGAGGAGAAAGTGAGAGTGGTGGTTTTTTTTTTACTTTTTTTAAAAAAAAAATTTACTTTAAGGCCTAAGCGGGTCTAGTCCGCCTAAACCCGCCTAGACTGATTAAATGCCGCCTAGATCCGATTTTAGCCACCTAGAACCCATTTCCGATTTTCATAAATGCCTAGGCCCTAGTCGAGGCGTTGGGGGGCCGCCTAGCGCCTAGGCGCCGCCTAGGCGGCCGCCTAGGCCGCTTTTTAGAACACTTTTGCAACTTTGTATTATTTTACCGGGTTCTACAAGACGAGTGAGTTTGTTGGGATCGAGCTAATTTCGGGAAATTCCTAACAATTAGAAGTAGCTACAATTGAGCATAAAGAAGGGAGAACATATTCATTTAATTTGTGGTTTGGTGCATGTGACTATGTGAGCAGCGACCAATTAGCACTAATTAGGAAGCGATAGGATTGTAATTGACTGGGCAGAAACTAGAGGTAGACCAGAGCAGAAACTAGAGGTAGACTAAAGCAGACTTGGAATGAGTCAGTTAAAATGATAAGATAGGTATTAATGTTCAAGTATGATGCTTTGTTTCTCCAAAATGTTCAACTTTCATAAAATATGATGTTTTTCTTCTCCAAAATGTTTAAAGTTAAAAACTCATGTATGTAAATAGTATGACACTTTTTAAAGTATTTACTCAACTTTGTCTTTCTTCAGTATGCCTTATTTGAAGCACTCTACTCTGTCTTTATGCTGTTTGTCTTTCTCTAGTATGCCTTATCTGCATAATGTCTTTCTCTACTATGTTAGTCCATCCTATTTCTATGCCTACAGCTAACACCTGTTTCATTCTGTTTTTCTTGCCTAAACTTTTAGTATTTTAATTTTAATTTTACCTTTGTGTGTGTGTGTGTGTGTGTGTTTTGTAGCTGATCTTAGTCCAGCCTCTGGAGGTTTGGTTACCCCAAAAGAAGAATGCATATCATATTCATCGTCGAG
Organism: Hemerocallis citrina; assembly: GCA_017893485.1. Taxonomy (NCBI): domain Eukaryota; kingdom Viridiplantae; phylum Streptophyta; class Magnoliopsida; order Asparagales; family Asphodelaceae; genus Hemerocallis; species Hemerocallis citrina. The sequence continues at coordinate 2,638,028 of CM030368.1, read as the reverse complement.
TTCTGGTAACTCTAGTGGAGGCCCAAAGGCAAAGAGAAATGGCAAAAGCATCTATAAAAATTCTGCAACTTCTCCTGCACTCAATAAAATTATGAAGACAGAATATCATAATGATGAAGGTGACTTGGTTCTCTCTCTCCTATAATTGGTTTATCTAATGAATAAGACAAATTCATTCCTGATTACTTATTAATGTGGGTGACTAATATTTGTTCTGTTTTTGCCAGTTGCAATTATAAAGAGCACACCGAAGAATTCTAATAAAGGCATCGATTGGGTGAAGTGTAATGAGGTTGATCGTCCAAGGGGCCCGAGGGGTGCTTCTCTAAACAATTACTGTTAATAATTATATCTTTTTTACAAAAAGAAAAATTATTTGAAGATTTTCTCATCCCTGAATGTTTTATTTCAAGTAGGTATTCTTAGAACGAAAGCTCTCACATCACAGCGACGACCTGTCACAGAGAAGGAAGTAGAAAAGGCTCTTGAAAGGGCTTCATCATTTGAGTCTAAGAATCCATTTGTGATAACAGTTATGCAGGAGTCTTATGTTTACACCAGTTTTTTCATGGTAAGTTGCTATCAATAATTAATCTTCTTGCTAATTACATACCTTTTCTTCTGTTATTGTTGGGAATTGGATTGCTGAAAAAATTGAATATTAGGAACATCATAGTTTCTTTTAAATATCACCATTAAATTTGTTACTGATATTGGGAATTGGATTGCTGAAAATTTGAATATTAGGAACATCATAGTTTCTTCTAAATATCACCATTAAATTTGTTACTAATATATATATATATATATATATATATATATATATATATATATATAATAAATGGTTCACAATCAATCCCCCCAAAATCAAAGGCTGATATCAAACCTCACAAAACACATTTTTCCTCCAAAATTTCAAACCCCAAAACCAAATTTCCCCCCCTAAAAAAGTCATTACTTTATTACTATCTCTCTCCTCTCTTTACTTTTTCATATTTCTCTCTTTCTCTCTATTTCTCTATCCTCCTTTCTTTATTTACTTAGAAATTTAGATTTTAAGATTTCGGTTTTGTAAATTTTCAGAATTTTTAATAGCAAATATCTCTTCAACAATTAAATTTCATTATTTTCCACACTTAAAGTTCTAAGAAGTTAGATTTTATACCCCCATTTATAATTATTTTTCAACATATACTAATGGAAACATAGATTTTTATTAATAACTAATTATTGTCATACTATTCAAACTTGAGCTAAATAATTATTGTTTTACTGTTTACATGGCTTTTCATGTTTTGTATCATTCCGAAGACGTGCCGTAGGCACGTGCCCACGGGCAAATCTAGTATATATATATATACATAGGCAACTTGCTCATTTAGTAAATGAGCAATTAATTATGTGGCATGCATGTGATACATTGGACAACTAACCCTTTTAATGATTTTCCAATCACATGTATGCCACATCATCAATTGCTTATTTACCAAATGAGAAAGTTGCTCATACCCCTTTTTCCCATATATATATATATATATATATATATATATATATATATATATATATACACATACACTAGATTTGCTTATGGGCACGTGCTTGCGACACGTCTTCAGAATGATGTAGGATATGAAAAGCCTTTTAAACAGTAAAATATATGCAATTATGTTTGACTAACAAATCACATAGGTATCAACATTTATATACTACCGAGCTAGAAACTTCACGATAAGTTATAAAAAATAATTAAAATGTCGTAAAACAATCACATAAGCATCTCTAAATTCTTATTTTTTATTATCATGCGGAAAGAGTTATCAAGGCTCCAGTCAACACATCTATATAGAACATGAAAAATGAAAATCTGAAAAAATCAACTAAGCATAAAAATCTGAAAAATAGAGAAATTTACACACCTGAAATATGAAAATCTTTGAATGTGAGCCATTGATTTTGTTTCAATTAAAGGTGAACCACTTGATAATTTTTTTTCAAATTGCCTTGTGATATATATATATATATAATAATAATAATAATAATAATAATAATAATAATAAAACACAAAGAAAGCTATCAAGTGGCTCTCCTTCAATCCCAAAAAAATCAAAGGCCCAGATCTAACCTCACAAAACATATTTTTTCCCTAAAAGTTTCCCCCCAAAACTCAAATTCAAATCCTCCACCCAAAACAACTCCTATATTTATTTCTATTTTTTTTCGCTCTCCTTCCCTCCTCTATTCAAAAAATTAAGAAAATAAAAAAAATTAAAATTTTAAAAAAAATTTAAAAAAAATCAAAAAATCATATAATATGTTTTTAGCTGGACCCCCAAAAGTTTCTTGTATAATATGTTTGCTGCTTCAATTAATTTGCTGGACCTCCAAAACTATTTTATATAATCAAATAAGGTACACGGTTCCGAAGACGTGCCGTAGGCACGTGTCAACAAGCAAACCTAGTATGTATATATATATATATATATATATATATATATATATATATATATATATTTGGAGGTCCAACAAATTAATTGAAGTAGCAAACATATTATATGAGAAAGCAGTATATCTACCTTTAAACTCAACCATCGCCTTCTTGATCATTAGCTTGAACTTACCTGGAATGCATATAGTTTGTTAGAAACACTGTATAGAGTTTTTTTTAACTTCAGTATTACTTTTAGATGTTTGTAATAATTATGCAAGGACATTATCTTATAGGTGTTATAGAGCATACTCTAGTCTCATAATCACTATGAGTATGTCTAAATACAATGGTAACGCAAGTGCATGTGTGAAGGTATCTACAATATCAATAATCTAAACATTTGTTTGTTTGAGACTCAATTTGCAATTGAAATACCTCTTATTATTATTTCAACCAAAATGAAATACATGAAGTTCTCAAAACTCTAATTCAAGCTAATCATTTTTTTTAATCTCCACTTTGTCTTCCCATTGCACCTTTATAAAAAAAAATCAAAATGGATAAATAACAAATTTACTTTAGCTGTATTTCTTGAGTGGAGAGTTTGCACCCTTCACTGGTAAACTTCAGTCATCTCAATCCTATATATCCAAACATACACTAAAACTTCTTATATGTTATGTTATCCATGGTTTCTAATAACCAGTGAAGGGAACACTTCACGATAGTATTTTCTCTTGTAATAAAGAAATTAAGGTTGCATATTTGCCAAGTTATTTTAGGTTGTTAGCAGCTTACCTATCCTGCTATGGTTTGAAAACCCAAATTGAGGCCGCCAAATAATCAATCTCTCACTTGCGTATACCTTAATTCAAAATCAATAAAAAACTCATCAAATAAATCACCAAATTAAAAAAATTTAAACCCGAAAATAAAACAATCATATCTCTATGAACTTAAATCCCATGCATACACAAAATTCGAGTCAGCAAAAAACCGAGTATTCCCTGCACAAAAAAATTAAAATTAGAATGAGAATTCGGTTAATGAGATGAAATTAGAGTCGTCGCATTGCATATAGAGGCTCTCGATTCGGTGGAAGGGAGTCACTGATACAGAGTCGCTTGATATTCACGCTTGATTTGGTGGAGGGGAGTCACCGATACGGAATCAGCAGCGGATCAGATATCGGCGACGACCTCTTAATGGGTTTCGACATTGAATTTGGATTTGCTTTGAGAATTTCAAAATTTCAAAATTTTTTCAAAATTTAATTTTTTTAAAATTTTAAAATTTTTAATTTTATTTATTTATTTTTTATAGAATTTTCAAAATTTTTAAAAATTTATTTATTTTTTATAATTTTTTAAAATTTTTTTATTTTTGTGATTTTTTTGAATTATTTTTAGAGTTTTTAAAATTTAAATTTTTGTAGTTTTAAAAAAAATTTCTTAATTTTTTGAATATGAGAGAGAGAAATAATTAAATAAATAATGGAGTTGTTTTGGGTGGGGGATTTGAATTTGAGTTTTTGGGGGGAACTTTTGGGAGGGGGGGAATGTGTTTTGTGAGGTTAGATCTGGGCCTTTGATTTTGGGAGATTGAAGGAGAGCCACTTGATAGCTTTCTTTGTGTTTTATTATATATACTAGATTTGCTCGTGGGCACGTGCCTACGGCATGTCTTCGGAACGATACAACACATGAAAAGCCCTGTAAACAGTAAAACAACAATTATGTAGTTCAAGTTTGCAATTATGGAGTTCAAGTTTGAACAGTATGATAATAATTAGTTGTAAATAAAAGTCCATGTTTCTATTACCTAAAAAATAATTATAAATGACGGTATAAAATCCAACTTCTTAGAACTTTAAGTCTGGAAAATGATGAAATTTAACTGTCGAAGAGATATTTGCTATTTTCAATATAACATGTGTAATAAAAAATGCATAAAAATTCTGAAAATTTTTACAAACTTGAAATCTTAAAATCTAAATTTCTAAGTAAATAAAGAAAGAATGAGAGAGAGAGAGAGAGAGAGAGAGAGAGAGAGAAATATGCAAAAGTGAAGAGAGAAGAGAGATAGTAATAAAGTAATGAGTTTTTTAGTTTTTTTTTGGGGGGGGGGGGGATTTAATTTCGGGATTTGAAATTTTGGGCGGAAAAATATGTTTTGTGAGAATCAATCTAGGCCATTGATTTTAGGGGAGATTGAATGAGAGCCACTTGATAGCTTTCTTTGTAATTTATTATATAGACTAGGTTTGCCCGTTGACACGTGCCTACGACACGTCTTCGGAATGGTGCACTTGGTTTGATTATATAAAATAGTTTTGGAGCTCCAGCAAATTAATTGAAGTAGTAAACATATTATATGAGGAAGCAGTATATCTACCTTTAAGCTCAATTATCGTCTTCCTGATCATTAGCTTGAACTTACCTGAATTACATATAGTTTGTTAGAAACACTGCATAGAGTTTTTTTTAACTTCAGCATCAATTTTAGATGCTTGTAATAGTTATGCAAGGACATTATCATATAGGTTTTATAGAGCTTACTCTAATCCCATAACCACTATGAGTATGTCTAAATACAATGGTAACGCAAGTGCAGGTATCTACAATACTAATAATCTAAACATTTATTTTTTAAATTTTAATTTTAAAATTTTAAAGTTTATTTCTAAAATTTCAAAAAATTTAAAAAAAATATTTTTTTAAAATTTTAAATTAATATTTTTAAATTAAAAAAATAATATTTTAAATTTTTTTATAAGTTTTTGATTTTTTTTTGAATTATTTTTAAAGTGTAAAATTTTAAAAAAATTTTGTTTTAATTTTTTTTAAAAAAAAATAAAAATTTTTATTTTCTGTATTTTTTGAACAGAAGAGAGAGAGAGAGAGAGAGAGAGAGAGAGAGAGAAAGAAATAATTAAATAAATAAAGGAGTTGTTTTTGGGTGGGGGATTTAAATTTTTTATTTTGGGGGGAAACTTTTGGTAAAAAATATGTTTTTTGAGATTAGATCTGGGCCTTTGATTTTGGGGGGATTGAAGGAGAGCCACTTGATAGATTTCTTTGTGTTTTATTATATAGATATAGATAGATATATAGATAGATATATAGAGAGAGGGAGAGAAATAATTAAATAAATAAAGGAGTTGTTTTGGGAGGGATTTGAATTTGAGTTTTGGAGGAAAACTTTTGGAGGGAAAATGTGTTTTGTGAGATTAGATCTGGGCCTTAGATTTTTGGGGGATTGAAAGAGAGCCACTTGATAGCTTTCTTTGTGTTTTATTATATAGATATATAAGCAATGCTCCATTGCAAACCACTGAAGTCGTTGTAGGGAACAACGGCTTCAGTGGTTTGCATACCCGTTTGCACGGACCCGTTTGTTATGGAGCATTGCCATATATATATATATATATATCCGTTTGCACGGACCCGTTTGTTATGGAGCATTGCCATATATATATATATATATATATATATATATATATATATATATACACACAATAAAACACAAAGAAAGCTATCAAGTGGCTCCCCTTCGGTTCACCCTCCCAAAACATATTTTTCCCTAAAAAACCATTCCCCCCCCTCCCCCCCCCCCCCCCCCCCCCCCCCCCCCAAAAAAAAATAATTTAGATGTGTGAATCAAAATGAACGGTTCGGATTTTTCAATTTATATCTCAAAAAAAGGTTCGCATTTGGTTTCCACCGAAGAAGTTCTCACATGATCATATCCTGTAGGCCCTTTTTGGAACAGAGGTATGTGGGGCATCTATAATACCTTTGTTACCCTACTATTAGTTTGTTTGGAAGCTTTTTAGGAGGTAGGACCTAAGTATTTCAATGCCGAAAAAAACCATTGTTATTTTCTACTGCATCTTCAAGAGCAGGTAGTGCCATGCTACCTGTAAGTTGCATTAAAGAATACGAATAGGCCGATGCTTTAAAATGTTGATACTAATATTTAGCATGTATTCAGGGAAAACAGCAGAAGTTTGTGGACTTTTTTCCATACTTAATAGTGCCTTTCGTTTATATTTGCATCCTCGTTGAGGATATTACTTAGTTCTTTTACAAGCTGTTCTGATTAATCTTAATCTGTTACCTCCTCTAATCATGCAAATAATTTCCTCTCTATACTGGCTAGAGCATTGTTTGATGAACCCATGATCTCTCTTGTAATATTTCCCAACCCAGTATAACATTTAACTTCACAAATTTCATTTTATCCAGTAAGATGAAGGCTATGCATTATTTATTCCAATTGCTTCTATTATCTCTTGTTCTGACTGTAAACTTGTAACAATTGAACCTTTTCAGTGCGTTCCTACATGGTTCGCAAAAAAATATCTTCCAGAAGAGAACACAGAGCTCACATTATGGGATCCATATGGAAAGTCGTGGCCAGTAAATTACATCTCTTATTCCCGCCATGGTGCTTTGAGCGGAGGATGGGGGAAGTTCTCTTATGCCAATAATTTGGAAAAATTCGATGTTTGCCTATTTGAGCTCATCAAGCCGAACAATCTCAAGGTGCATATCTTTAGGGTGGTGGATGAGATAAAACCATTGATTCGTCGTCGTGACAAGAGATAATTTACTTCGTGGAGATGCGGCTCAGGCAAGTTCAAGTTTGCTAATAAGTTTGAGAAAACATGGTATCTATGTATTTTAGGGTAGTGAGGAGCTTGCAACATTGTTTTGTTTTTATTTGGTGACAATAATCTAATTGCATAAAAGTGGCATGTTCACCTCCATGAATTCCATCTGTTAAAAGTATAATATTTAGTTTGCTTTGATTAAATTCTTATCGTTTTGAGCTTGTAAGTGAACCTTTTCTCAAATGAGTTTTAATAGATTTCCATTTGTTCGGCTATCTTGTTCTGCTGTTCGTTGAAGCTTAATTTCTCGCTGTTTTCTTGAATTATTGTCTTCAAAATAATAGAACAAAAACTTGTGTCAGACTTTATGAAATGTGGGATAATCTTGTGTATTAAATCTCTTAAACATTGGTTATTTCTTAATCATTACCTTTTATGAGATATAGTTCTACTTTGAGTGAAAGGTTGACAAAATTATAACAGTGTTGTTTTAACCGGATTGGATTTAGCCTCTAAAACTCAGTAATCTGGTGAGTTGTAAGCACATTATTATAACAAGTAATTTACACGTGCGATGCACGTTTTAATAATTTCAAAAAATAAAAATAATAATTTTGACGTAGGGAGGATTGGAACCGGAAACCTCCTTTATATTAGTTATGTACGTGCGTTGCACATGTTGGTAGAATGAGAAAATGACAGATTACACTAGGGCCTTCTCCCATTATAATATTAGAGATTAGAGATTAGAGATATACTAGATTATAAGCACGTGCAACACATGTTATACCTTAATATTGTTATCTATTGGAAGCCTCATATATCGTGTCAGAGCATAATAATTATCATCAATTACGTGATTAGATGTAAGAGTCCAATTACACACACTTCTAGCGTATACTTAGTATACTTGTATAGATATAGATTAAAAAACACTACTAAGAAACATGAATAAACAATCCCTTTATTGAAAGAAATCAAAAATTGTACATATCCAAAGGGAGGACTCAATGTTGTTGTTCAAGTTCGATCAAAGAACCCTATAAGAACAACTTCCATTGTATACTCTTCCCATAAAATCATTTATCCAAGAATATCGATCTTGCTAAACTTGAAAAAAAAATGAGAGGAAAGCAAATCATACACTTTGGACATATATACTGTTATTACATCCACCATCCTCTTCGAACTTCCACCAACTTAAGGACTATAACATCCTTCAAACCTCCCCCCATTAATAGAAGGTTTCGTGTCGGGGATTAGTTTTTTCCTTCCATGTAGTTCTCCCCCTAACAATCTCTTCATTTTTCGTCTCACCTTTGACCTGAAGGAGATGCGTGTACCTTGATGGCAACCTTTTCCAAAACCCTTCATGAATCTCAGGTCCTAGATTGAATCCTCTAATTAGGTTTATATCATCTCTATCTTCCAAAATCAAGAAGTTTTCATCAGGTTCACATAGAGATTGCACTGTGTCAGAGCTGCCACATTCCTTCCTGTATTCTAATATAATACTTGAGAGTTGATGAGCCTCTAGGAATTGATCAGGAATCGTCTGTTAACCAAAACAATCAATCAGTCTTAGCTTATTTGGATATGGTTACAATGAAATGCTTCGAGTTTCTTCTATACCTCGAGCATCCACTTTACGTACTTCACATTGTTGACATGGTGATTCATGTCTAGATCACTCCTTTTTGGCTTCAAAATTTTCAAAAAATATTAGATGGTGTGCTGAAGATTTTCTTGCCATAACGAATAACTTGGATTGATAAAGAAGACCCACCTTCAGATTGGAATCGATATATGCTGCACTGTCATCTAACTTGATTATCTTCTCAGGAACATCCTCTTTGATTGCTTGCTTCCCTGTGAACCATGGGGAGATCTCATTTCTTACCTCGTTAGGCATTTTCGAGAGGCGCCTTGTGCGCCTATTCATCATCACCCAAGTACTGTAAACCACATTTTCTATTCTTTTTATCCCATTTCTAGTTCTACTAGTAGTTACAAAACTGAAAATGAAGAAACAAAAATTAAATTTTGATGAGACTTCTTGCCTAGTTCCTCGGGCGTATACATCCCCATTGACATGGCTTTGAATCAACCAATCTCTTCTCATCCCGTTCTTCCCTGATGCTCCAACCCATGTGTCGATCTCCATCACCTCTCCCCTGGAAAACCGAATCAACACAATATTAGGGGTTTCTTTTTAAGACTGAACTAGGAAAGGCAGATATATTTCTTACATATTGCTGAGAAGTTCTTTATCTGAAATGGAACAAATATGGAAAGATTCATAAAACCAACCTAGGGAGTTGGCTCACCATATAGGATACTTGTCGACTTGGACGTGCATTCTTGAGACAACCCATATGAGACTGTTCTTGATCATGCCATGAGTAGCTCCAAATCCATCACCAAGTAGTCCTGACATCCATACATGATTTAACGCTGTTTCCTACAAGAATTCTTCTAGGATCAGTTCTTTTGAAGTATATCTGGAGAAAGTCGAACAAACTTAGTCCAAAAAGAGAAAGATCAACTTATAATGGTTAATCGGGTTCAAAAATGTCAGCATTATATCAATGGCCTGGCCCTTTTACTTGTGACTTTTTATCTTGAAATATTAAGGGGAACAACATATATTTTGGCTAAGAGTATGAAATATCACAGTGAGAGTTAGGCTCTAAGGTCGACATATTCATCGATTGCAGTCTAGAGGAAGATGAAGAGTACGGGGGGGTATTCATTAGCCGGCTCTTTAAACAAATTAACAATGAAAACTTGAGATACATGGTTATCTAATTTTCGTCTTGAGTTATAGTATTTCTCTTCCTTTATCCTGTAACTTGTTGCCTATTTCAATGTTACTGTTTCATTATAATATTAATGAACAAAGGAAAATGACCACAATTTCTGAGGTATAACTTCTCTGATATGATTTATGCGCAGCTTCCTTAACCTTTTCCTCATTGTCATATTTTAGCAAGTTTTTTTAATCCATGAAATCATACTAACAATAGAAATGTGAAGACAATGGTTATACTAACCTGAAGAAGGTTGAGAATCGCCTCCAATGTCGCGGTTTTATCAGGCCCCACTTCATAAGATCTGATAACAACAGTCTGCCGATACCCAAGACCACCTTCGACAATGAGACCATGGCGGAACGGGTCTGAAGCCTGCTTCTTGGTTGGTATGTTCTGCCTACTACTCTCCTCTGTATATACTTCAGTTACCGACGAGGCAGCAACAATTGCAGAGTGATCAATAGTAATGCTACTACTACTTCCCGTCCTGATCGGAAAGGAGAAGCTGTTCTCCACTTTGATTGAGCTCTTGTTTGGCTTGTAGCCTTTAAGGTAACTCTCTTTGTTGCTTGAGCTTATGTTTTTGCAGGAGAGAGGAAGAGCGAAAGTAGACATTTTGCGAAAATTGTTATTGCTGCTACTACTATTTTTTAATTTTTTTTTCGAAATTTCTTAGAACTTTGTAGGTGATGAAGTGTTTATATAGAAGTTGGCGGAGGCAACAATAGATCTATTCAGTTTGTTTGGTGGCCAGAGCGCCAAAAAATGGTTTGAGAGTATTTTTGTGTTTTGATTGGTGCGTGGGATCATCTATCAAGGACTTAGGTTGGAGGCCTCGGATGTGTAACTTGAAAGGGAATTAGAAATCCTATAGACCATGGCCTATATCAGTTGACACAGTCACGCATCCTAAAGCATTAGATGGACCATGGTGGGTTTTTCACCATTGGATTAGCTTTACAAAACATGCTCCCTACAAGATTCCCTAGGGGATCTTATAAGGGGGCATGTTTTCCAAAGTGAATCCAACATTTTCCAAAGCAGATCCAATTGTAATGAACATCACTGGTTCACACAGATCAAGGGATCTTGCCAGGGCCTAGGGCTGGAAATCGGACCGGACAGTCATATGTTCAAGCTCAGACCGAAATTTTACTCGGATGGGCTTATGTCCGGCTTGGTCCAGATCGGACAAAATTTTTATAGTTCGGACTCGGTTCGGTTAAGCATCGGATCACAATAATACTCGGACGGACTTATGTCCAGCTCGAGCTCGGTAAAACGTCGGACCTAATAATTTGTTCATGTTCGGTTCGTATAACAGTTCGGACGGTCCATGGTTGGGCCATTTCTCGAGCCGGACTCAGACGGACGATGGATCGTTCTGTTCATTTTACACCCCTATGCAAGGGGACACTTTTTCTAAAGCGAATGCGAATGCGAATGCATGGTTAAAATCAGTGGTTTACATGTCTCTTTACAGCTTATTTTTGTCCCTTACCTGGTCGATCCTCTTCAAATAAGGTATGGCTATACAAAAAGGGTGTTCCTTCAGTTTTTTTCCTGAAATGACCCACTTATTGAACCAAACTGACCCACTTTCGAAACTATTTACCAAATTGAAACAGATGTTTTTTTCCAATAATTGGAGAAATTTTGAACATGCATTTTTTACATAAAATGTGCAGCTAGCAAGTTCATTTCTGATATAGCGAGTGTTGTTGTAATCTTTTTTTCAAAGAAATTTTGAACATAAAAGATAGCAAGTGTAGTTCAAATAAACTCATAATCTCAAATAGCAAGTGTAGGTCTATACATTTCAGGTAGAAATTGTATGTTTAAAATTTCTTTTAAAAATGAGTACAACTACATTCATTATTTGAGATAGCGATGTCAGTTGAATTAGACTTGTTATCTGAGATAGCAAGTGTAATTATATACATTTCAGGTAGAAATTACATGTTCAATTTTTTTTTTGAAAAATGAGTATAACTATACTCGCTATCTCAGATAGCGAGTTCATTTAAATTAGACCCGTCAATTTGGTAAATAGCTTCGAAAGTGGATCAGTTTGGTAAATACTTCCAAATTTGGGTCTTTTTTGGGGGTAAAAATCGTTCATTCATGAAATTTTTGCCGGTAGTGACCTACTTTTTGAAAATATTTGGCGCTCTAACCTATTTTCGGAACATTTAGCGAACTATCTAGTTTTGAACACGTCAGCAAAAACCGTTATTGGAAAAACTGCATAGGTTATTTATATGTCGTTTTTTCCAATAACGACATCTATATTTAAAAAAAGTGTCATGGCGTTATTTGGAGTAACGGCATAAGTTATTTTGTATTTTGACAACTTGCAAGTGTGAAAATCTTATAACAGATGCTGTTATTTCAAATAACGGCATTCTCAATACTGATGCCGTTATTTGGAATAACAGTATCAGTTATAAAATTTTTTTATAAAAAAATAACTTATTCATCAGAGAGGATGAATATAAGTTAATTTTTCATTAGAAAAATTTATAACTGATGCCGTTATTTGGAATAGCGGCATCAGTTATAATTTTTTTTTTTTATTAAAAATTAATTTATTCGTCAGAGAGGATGAATAATAAGTTACTTTTTTATTAAAAAAATTATAACTGATACCTTTATTTCAAATAACGGCATCAGTATTGAGAATGCCGTTATTTGAAATAATGGCATCTGTTATAAGGTTTTCACACTTTCAATTTTTTCTCTAAATGAAGACTACAAGTTGTCGAAAAATAAAATAACCTATGTCGTTACTTCAAATAACTGCATGACAATTTTTTTAAATATAGATGTCGTTATTGGGAAAAACAGTATGTAAATAACCTATACTGTTTTTTTCAATAACGATTTTTACTGACGTGTCCAAAACTGAATCAGTTTGCTAATTATTTTCGAAAGTGGGTCAGAGTGTTAAATATTTTCAAAAAGTGGGTCAGTACGGTCAAAATTTTCTTCATTCATAGCGCGCTCCTTGAAAATTTTGACAAAAAATGTTTCAGTAATGCTAGAGCCACTACCAATTTCACTACACTAGTGTCATACACGTGCACACGTGCACGTGGGAAAAATTGAAGGTTAATGAAAAGGGTAAAAAAAAATAATTTCCAAACCGATCCACTTTCGAAAATATTTACAAAACAGGTCCACTTGCGAAAATATTTACCCAAGTTAGTCCATAAGTAAAAGGAAAATAATTTTCAAACTGATCCACTTTCGAAAATATTTACCAAACAAAATATTTACCAAACAGGTTTACTTTCGAAAATATTTATCAAAGTAATCCAACGGGTTGGGTTAGTGACTAAGGGGTTCTCCCATTATAGTATTAGAGATTTTTCTTCACTACCTTATGTGGCACATTCCAATAGGTAGAGAATGATAGAGTAGGTGGGAGAACTCTCCAATAGGAGTATGCCACCTAAGGTAGTGAAGAAAATGATAGTGAAATTGGTAGTGGCTAAAGCATTACTCAAAAAATTATGCAGAGGGCGCACAGTTCAACGTGTTAGGCACGCATGCCAAAGCAGACTTTCGCTTTTGTGACATTGTACGACCGTAGTCTATAGGATCTTAAACCCTATAATAATATTTTTTTGAGAATTTGAGGGCTAAAAGCCATTGTTGTCTTATTGGTGTATTTCCAAGACGCAATGCTTTCTTGGACTAATACAATGGATGCCTAGGTACCACCCCTATTAAACCAAGACATGTAAGTCAATGTCAAAAGAAGTATCTATAACTTGTATTTTATTTAAAAACTAGATTTGTCAGTGGGCATGTGCCGAACGATACAGCATATGAAAGCCTTGTAAACAGTAAAACAACAATTATATAGCTCAAGTTTTAATAGTTAAACAATAATTAGTTGTAAATAAAAGTTTATGTTTTCATTAGTATATATTGAAAAATGATTATAAATGGGGGTGTAAAATTCAACTTCTTAGAACTTTGAGTGTGGAAAATGATGAAATTTAATTGTTGATGAGATATTAGTTATTTTCAATGTAACATAAGCAATAAAAAAATGCATAAAAAATATAAAATTTACAAACTTGAAATCTGAAAATGTAAATTTCTGAGTAATTAGAGAGAGAATGGGTGATAAATAAATAAATAAATGAAGAAGTTATTTTGGGGGATTTGAATTTAAGTTTGGGGGGGGAACTTTTGGGCGGAAAAATATATTTTATGATGTTAAATCTGGACCATTGATTTCAACCTTATTAAATGAGAGCCACTTGATAACTTTCTTTGTGTTTTATTAAATAGACTAGATTTGCCTATAGGCACGTGCCTACGGTACACGTCTTCGGAACGATACATCATATGAAAGTCTTGTAAACAGTAAAACAGCAATTATGTAGCTCAAGTTTGAATAGTAAAACAATAATTAGTTGTAAATAAAAGTTCATGTTTCCATTAGTATATGTTGAAAAATAATTATAAATGGGGGTATAAAATCCAATTTCTTAGAACTTTGAGTATGGAAAATGATGAAACTTAACTGTTGATGAGATATTTGCTATTTTCAATGTAACAAGAGCAATAAAAAAATGCATAAAAAATATGAAAATTTATAAACCTGAAATTTGAAAATAAATTTTTTTGATTAAATAGGGAGAGATTGAGAGAGAGAGAAATAAATAAATAAATAAAGGAGTTGTTTTGAGGGATTTGAATTCGAGTTTTGGGGAAAAAATTTTGGGCGGAAAAATATGTTTTGTGAGGTTAGATCTGATTCATCTGGACCATTGATTTTAACTCTATCGAATGACAACCACTAAATAGCTTTCTTTGTGTTTTATTACATAGATTACTTTATGGAATCTTATGGGGGCTTGCAACTTATGAAAATGTTCAAGATTCTTTAATTCTTATTTGTATATGTTCTCTTTCAGCTAAAGTTGCATGTGTTTTGTTATTTTGTGTTTCTCAGCAACAAGGGAGAGAAGATCCCTCAAGTTCAGAAGGAATCATTCCATTTTTTGCATAATCATAAACGTCAAAGGTTGAAATTAAGAGAGAATAAAAGAGAGGGTAATGCTAACTTCCATTCCATTTATGGCCACCAAAAAAAAATGACATCCTTTTTTTGTTCTTTTCTCTGAAGAACAGGATAGAGCCTTAGGCTCTAGCCTCGAAAACATATTATAAAAAATGGAAAATACATATTACAGAAAAACAAAAGGGCATCTGCTCGGAGAGAGACCGATGCAAATAGGCCAACGACAAATACAGCAACAACATACAGGAAACTTGGCCAATGAAAGATTAGCCTACAACCCAACACCACTCCAGAACACTAAGAACAGCCACCATAACAATCGCAGACGGACTGAAACCATGCCGACCAACGATGCATCAGCAAAGGACCCTCCACAAACGGCGACAACTAGCAGGAGCGACGGTAGGGACGAAAGCAACTCCGGCTACAACAAGACACGCACGGGCCGGAGCACCCTCTATCACACCACAGAAGCTCAGGAAGGCTTAAAAAAACACACATGGACAACAGATAACAGACCTGCCTGCTGAGGCCTCCAAACGAAGCCCAGGCACACAGAGGTAACAACGCAATGAAACAGCCAGAAAATAGTAGGAAGTGAAGACCATAAATGGTGCACATCCCAAAACCAGAGGAGAGAGGGAAACTCTCAAAAATCCACAGAGAAGGGACACTAAGATCCCGAGAGAACAAACCCGCCAGACATGATGTAATGCCCCGATTTTCATTTAATGAAAAATTATTTATTTTGCACGTAGTGTGCACGTGCAATATT
This sequence comes from Hemerocallis citrina, assembly GCA_017893485.1. Classification (NCBI taxonomy): domain Eukaryota; kingdom Viridiplantae; phylum Streptophyta; class Magnoliopsida; order Asparagales; family Asphodelaceae; genus Hemerocallis; species Hemerocallis citrina. Next base: position 2,622,356 of record CM030368.1, on the reverse strand, counting down.
TTTTTTGGTGATTATTTTCATTATGATGAGTATAGATATTTAAATATGTGCTTTTAATTATTTTATACAAAGCCTTCTTTCAATTAGACAAAAAGCCTTTTCTTCTTAAAGCCCAAAATTTAATTCATTTATTTTCTTTTATAATTATTATTTTGGCCCATAAACTAAAGCCCATGAGCTATTTTATACAACTTGTAATATAGAATACGATTTAAAGATTTTTTTTTTATATATTGTACAAATTTTTAAATGGAGACCAAGTTGCATGCACGTGCACTACACGTACACGTGCAATATGCACAAGGCATGGCCGGTTGGAGCTTTGGAGGGAAATCAAAATTTTGAGTGGAGTCATGGTGGTGGTGGTTACTTGATCATGGGTAGTTAGTGTAACTCCTCCTTAAATCTTAGCCATTTGTCCCTAACTCCTACTTCAATCTTAGCCATCCATTCTCCTATTTTTTTTGTATAAATACCCCCCCCCCCCCCCCTTTGGCTAGTATTCTTGTGCTAATTAATTCCTCCAAACCTATTGTTTAAAATACATTATCTAGTAGTTAGTAAGTGAGTAAAAGATTGAGGGATTGTGTGGGGAGTGTGCTTGCATCAACAAGGGGAGAGGCCGGCTACCATCAATAATAAGATTTCTTTAAAGACTTACGCTTCACGACATAAGGAGCTTTAGGGATTATTTCTTCCGATGATGTTACCGATGAAGAAGGCAGAAACTGTATACCCTGCAGATCCACAAACACAATCAGATTAGACGAAAACCATTACCCTTGTTAAAACCCACTGCATAAACAAGCTTAATCAAACAAACAATCAATTTTTTTTCCCAATCCTTTAACATACTAAGCATTTACATATGCTTGCATCAGACCTGAAGCAAACTTGTATATTAATTTCCAACAAAACCAAATCAGACCTGAAGAAAACTTCATCAAACCTGAAGCAAACTTCTATATAAGAGTTAACTTGAAGCTAACTTGTATCTAAAATTCCACTACCATCCAAGTTGAGTTCCATCAACCTTCGATATAACCATTCGAAATAATTAATTTGAGATCTTAAATGCGTTCACCGACCCTTTAAGAGAAACGATCCAACACACTTCAGCTAGCTCATTGTTCATCTAATTACCCAACAATATTCTTCCCCGCCATCAGAAAGAACCAGTGATTCTCCACTTCTTCAATTCTCTCAACATCTTCTCACTAAACCAATCTTTTCCAGAAAAATGCATGTCGCAATATTCTACAACACAACCTACTAAACTACATCGCTATTTTGACAAATCCCCCTGAATAAATTATCTATCTAGAACTACCAATTCAACAGCTAAGTCTTCCAACTTTTTCTCAATTACCCCATAATAAGCATCTGAAACCACTGAATCTAAACGAACTGAACAAAAATTAGGTTCAAATACTCGAATTGAATAATGGAATTAGAAGCATGATTAGGGTCTTGGACGTTGATGGTTCGGGCTTGGTCGGAAGTGAGGGAAGCTTTGGCGAAGGTGTCGTCGTGAACAAAGACCGCCCTTTTGGTGAGAACCTTCTGTAAAGATTCCAAATTCGACGCCATTTCTGAAAGATTCCCGACCTGACGACGACGGGAGCACGGCGGAGGAGACGACGGCGGGAGCACGACGTAGTTGACGACGGCGGGAGCACGTAGGAGGAGACGACGATGGGAGCACGGCGGAGGAGACGACGGCGGGAGCACGGCGGCGGGAAAGATAGGGAGGGGGGAGAGAGAGAGAGAGAGAGAGAGGGAAAAAAAATCGGCATCGTAACAAATAATAGGGGAATTGGGAAATTGGGGTTAAAAAAACCCCAGAGTATTCACCGGCGTGTATTTAATAAACGCCGGTGCATTACATAATACACCGGCGTTTATTAAAAGCGCCGGTGTAAGCATGACGGTTTATATCCCCTCCTATAACATAATCGTACTCCCGGCGTTTCACACAAATGCCGGGATATAAATGCCGGTATAGTGAGTTTATTTTGTAGTGAGAACAGATTTGGAAATAAACGTTTTTCTAAATTTATTTATCCTCATTTCAATTCAGCACTCCTTAGAAGTCAAGACACCAAGAACTTGCATGCATGACTGCAGTTTGTAGCTCATCCTCTTCATACCAATCCCCACATCTTTAAGAAAGCCTCAAAACTCGAGGCCGGCCCAGCCCAAATCCATCCAAGGCCCATTGGGCCAGTATGGCCCATTTGCAAACCAATTTTGTGGGCCCCACTGGTGCAAAATTTTCTTCTTCACAAAATATGCCAAGTGTGTAATTGACAAATGTAAACACAAGGTGATAAAATGGGCATAGCCTGAAGCAGCCAATGAGAGAAGATCACTTATCCAATCCTCTTATCCTCCACTCAACAATAAATGAACAACTCCTTCACTATTCTTTTGTAAACACAGAAACAAGAAAGAGTTTAAGCAGGCAGGCAAGCAAGCAACATGGCATTGCAGGCTGCTGCTACATTGATGCCAGCAAAGTTCACAGCAGGGCAGCAACTCAAGTCAAGTTCCTCCAACATCCAGAAGGTGTTCGGGTTCGAGCCTGCAGCCACTTCCAGGCTCACTTGCTCGCTCCGGTCCGACTTCAGGGATTTCGCTCACAAGTGCACTGATGCTGCCAAGCTCGCTGGGTTTGCGCTCGCCACCTCTGCACTCCTCACCGCGGTAGAGTCACTCTCCTCTTCTCCGTTATTCTTCTTCTTTCTTTTGGATCAAATTGGCATTGAGATTTGTTTTGTTTTTTTAGACAATAGTGACCTACGTCACCAATTTCATTAACGAAGGATTAACGAAATACAACAAAACATATTACAAATATCGTCAAGAAGTCTGTTGCTTCAACTACAACGAACAAAACCAAAATACATCGAAAATAAATCAAAAGCACCATCATAATACAACATAATTCCTCCCAAAAGTAGTAAAACACTATGATCTTCTGTTCGCATTGAGATTTGTTAAACTTGGAAAGTTCCATAAATAGTTGTATATGATGAAGAAACACTAGAGTTCAGATTACCTGAACTAAGTCAAATCCAACATATGTCTTGGTTACAAGTAGGATACATGAGTGGAACTTGTAGTCTCAGGCATCATAAACTGAAGTCATCGATAGAAGATCTGGGCATGAGAATAGGAATGGAGTATATGAGTTCTGGCATCTCTAAATTCGATATAAACAACTGAATTTATACGACTATAGCTGCATATCACATAGTTCTAGAGACAAACATGAAGGATTTTAACACTGAATAACAACACATTGTTACAGAGAACAAAAGAATAATACTTCAACATGCTAAAAGGTTATAATTTATATAAGAGGTATGCTCCATTGCAAACCACTGAAGTCGTTGTTGGTCAGTTAGTTATGTTAACACTGAAGCCGTTTTGTATACCCGTTTGCACGGGATCCGTTGGTAATGGAGCATTGCCCTTTGTATAAACATGTGTCGACATCTATATATTTTTTTCTTTTTTCTTCATTCTGTCTCTCTCTATTAACAACAATTTTATCATCCGATCGATTACAACTCACTGACAGGGAGCCAATGCGGAGGGAGTCCCCAAGCGCCTCACCTTTGACGAAATCCAGAGCAAAACATACATGGAAGTGAAGGGAACCGGGACCGCCAACCAATGCCCGACAATTGACGGCGGTTCTGAAGCATTTGCATTCAAGCCCGGAAAATACAGCATGAAGAAGTTGTGCCTTGAGCCCACATCCTTCACTGTCAAGGCTGATGGCATTGCCAAGAATGCACCACCGGAATTCCAACCCACCAAGCTCATGACCCGTCTGACCTACACTCTCGATGAGATTGAGGGTCCTTTTGAGGTCTCATCCGATGGCACAGTCAAGTTTGTGGAGAAGGACGGCATTGACTACGCTGCTGTGACTGTCCAATTGCCCGGAGGTGAACGCGTGCCCTTCTTGTTCACGGTCAAACAGCTTGTGGCATCAGGGAAGCCTGAAAGCTTTGGAGGGGAGTTCTTGGTGCCAAGTTACAGAGGGTCGTCGTTCCTTGACCCTAAGGGAAGGGGAGGGTCAACTGGGTACGACAATGCGGTGGCATTGCCAGCTGGTGGGAGAGGAGACGAGGAGGAGCTAAAAAAGGAAAATATTAAGGAAACTTCAGCATCCAAAGGAAAGATAACATTGAGCGTGACTAAAAGCAAGCCGGAGACTGGGGAGCTTATCGGTGTGTTTGAAAGCGTTCAGCCTTCCGATACTGATTTGGGGGCGAAAACACCAAAGGATGTGAAGATCCAAGGGGTTTGGTACGCACAGCTCGACTCCTAGAGAGAATTCCAAGATTGTGATCCAAGTTTCCGTTTATGTTTTAGTACCCTTTGCTTTGTAATATTTGGGATAACGAAATATTTGGGATAACAATGTTGATCATCGTTGTGAGCATGCATGCGGTTATGATGGTAGAATCGAATTGTACATTTCTCATAGCATTGCTTGCCGGTGCCATGAAAATATACGCATTGACCCTTAGACCGTGAACGACAACTTTGGGACCAAACTAGGTTATGCCCAATATACATACCAAAATTGAGACCTTGCATTTGTCAAAAGACAAGTGAGTGAGCGATTTCATCTGATTAGTATACTATCAAATCTTTCCAAGCATTTGAAGAGCGGAATCTCTACCATTCAAATAACACATTTACTGGAAGAACTCTCCAAATTTTAACCATCCAAGTACATACCATCCCAACCAAATGGACGCATGCATAACTACAACTATACATGAAATTACAACATCCAAATGAAAGAAGTTTTCATCAGTTTAAGTTACTACGATCATCCCATCTACACCGCCGACCTCCGCAAACCCTCCATAATCAGCTCGAAACTCTCCTTCAGCAGGCCCATCCTCTCCGTCTCGCTCTTCATCTCAATCAACCGAAACCTCTTGATCTCCTTATCCACCTCCCTCGCCTTCGCCTTGTCAACACCATCCATCATCCCCTCCATCCCCATCGTCCCCACTTGCTCATTCAAGAACCTAAACTCCCCGCCACGTTTCGCTACTTTCACTTCCACCTTCGACCGCTTCTTCCCCTCCTTCTCCTCCACCGCCGCCCCCTTCTTCCTCTTCTTCGAACGCTCCTCAACTTCAAAATCACCCCACACCTTCTTCGATAGCTCGTAAACAACCCTATCGTGCTCCTTATTGAACTTCCCGCCCCCATCCTTCTTGCGCCGCCGATCAAACCTAGACTTGAACCTCCGAATTTTATCATACAGCTTCGAGGCGTTGACCTCGTTGTTCAGCGACTTCCCGAGAAAGGCACGGAAGTCGGGAATGCTCGCCGCATGGACCCTCATCGGGCCCTTCATCTCCTGGTACTCGGCCAGGCTCTTCAGGATCGCGATCTCGTCTTCCAAAGTGAACACCCGCTGGAACAGCTGCTTCTTGGGTTCGTCCATCGGCTCGTCCATGGGTTTGGAGCTGATCGGGGCGACGAGCTGGGCCGGTTCCGAGTCGGATCCGTCGGACTCGGTTTCGTCGGATTCGGGTCCGGACGGGGCGGGTTGGATCGGGGTGCGGTTGACGGGTTCTTCTTCTTCTTCTTCTTCTTCGTCGTCGGTTGATTCTTCCACCTCTTCGTCGTCGTCGTCTTCTTCGGTTGAGTCGTCGGCGGCGGTGGAGGCTTCTGGATGGTGGTTGGGTTGGTTGGTGAGGGGGGTAGTTTGGGGGGTGAGATCGGCGTCGGAATCCGAATCGGAGGAGGCGGAGGAGGAGGAGAGCGGCGCCATTGGTGTTAGGGTTTTGGAGATGGGAAAGGGATCGGGGATTGAGATTGTGAATATGTTTGATATTTATTATATGTTTTTGTGGGAATTTTGCTTACCGGTTCCTAACAAAATGTGTATTTGCGTATATGGTGTGACAATGTGGGAGCTATGTAAATTAGTCAGTGCAGTTTGGATGCCTTGCAATTGCAATATTCTGGACTAGTGTTGGGAATTGAACCAAGGCCATTTGCAAGTCCACTTCTGGAGGGTCTTTCACATGGTATCAGAACAATTCAAATTCGAATTTTACTGACTGCAAAATATCAAATGCGGATTAGGAAAAACAAAAAAGAAAACAGAAAACACCGTTGCATATAATTCAGATCTTAACCCGCAAAGATGATCCTCAACATGCAGGAGAGTGTCATAATATAAATATTAAATTCTCACCTTTAGCACAACTTATGAGTTTTGATATACCGGCCAGATCTTTCACAATTAACTTGGACAAACCAATGAGCACATCTGAAGTCAACAGTAAGAAAGTATGTAAGTGCGGGTAAGACAATAAATTTTACTCAAAAATAGCTTGCAACTCACTTGCACCTGCAATGATTATAAGTTGAAAGTTACAAGAGAGGCGACTTTTGCAACTATAAAACAAACTTGCTTTTAGTTATAATCATAGATTTATTTACGAGAGTATTGCAACTAAGTTGCAAAATAGTCTCAATTGCAATACTTTTTTGTATTACCAAACACCCTAGACTATACTACAAATCGCTTGCAAGAGTTGTAACACTTCTCCGGCATAACTAATTAAATGTATGTACATTATCAGAGCATCCACTATCGTCTTCTAAATACTCAAAAAATAGCAATCGAGTTAGAAAAAAGTGCCACGGTCATTTGCTAAAAATTCATTTATTAGAATAGGAGTGAACAATGCTTCGCTAAACTTAGAAGCGAAAATAGAGAAATGCTAAATATAGAGAACGGAAGAAGAAACTCCGTCTCATTTATTTATTTATTTTATTTTATTTTAATTTTAGAATTGACGGATGAAGATCATTCGTCCCCATCCGTCCACAAACATTTAATTACGCAAATGCCACCCATTTCATTACAAAAATGCTATTTTAATAATTTTTATAAAAAAAATTACAAAAAACTGGTGGGACGGACGAAGAAGCACCGCCCCACAAATTTTTTCAACAAATATTTACTAAAATGCCACCCATTTTATTGCGAAAATGCCATTTCAATTTAACAAAAAATATTTAAAAAAACAAAAAAAATGGTGGGACGGATGTAGTTCATCCTTCCACCAATTTTTTTAAAAACATATTTACCAAAATGCCATCAAGTTAATTACGATAATGCCATTATACTATATATATAAAAAACCCACAAAAAACGATTAGAGGGAAGATGTCCGTCTCTTCTAAATTTGGTTTTTTACGACTGTAGTGCTCACCCTCAATTGCTATTTTCTAAACGCTATATATGCATATTTTAGAATCAACGATAGTGGATGCTCTCACAGATTATGATAGCCTCCATTATCCAGTTAGGAGTAAAATAGGGAATAAGTAGTTTCACAAAGTATTAAAAGAAAAAGAAAATTATATGATTTTACTTAAGCGAGCTTAAGCAATAATAAAACCAAAAAAAAAAGTGTTGTAATTTCTTAAAATTAACAATATTTTTAAATATGTTACTAATTACTATGTAAAATAATATCCCTCCAATGATAGAGGGAGGAATCAATTACTATATTAAATCTTCAAACAATATGGAACAAATTAATACCCTATGTTTATTTATTTGGACAGAGGTTTAGAACAGCAGCAACAACAGAAGCGAGAAGAGGAGTATTAGGTCAAAGGAGAAGATGATGATAAAGAATAGAACGTAGAAGAAGAAGCCAAACAACTGTAATACTCGCAAGAAGAAAGGGAAGAAACTGATTGCGCGAAATCGGGGAGATTGCAATTTCAATTTTGGAAGATTGAGGCCAATGCTTAACCCCTAAGAGCATCCACAGTATAATAGTTAAAAAATGCATGAATGGATAAATGTATATAGCAATTTATCATTTCGCTGCAGTCGTTGAAAACTATATTTTACCATTTTAATTTAAAATAATATAAATCGGAGAATAGATGATGCTTCACATTGCATCGGAGAAAAAAAAACGATTTAAAAGGTGGGACGAAACTTCGAGTTCCATCAAAAGTTTTAATTAAAAAAGGGTCAGAATCTTGCTCTATGCATTTACACTATAAACTAGTTGTTTTTAATTTTTTTTAATTAGAAAAATTCAAATTTTTTTTGGAGGGACGACACTCGTCCGACGATTTTTTTTTTTTTTTTTTTTTTGCGGTGGCACTTCGAGTTCCGTCCTTCATATTATGCATAATTCTTATATCGAGTCTCATATATAGCAATCTACTGTAGCGATATATACAAAATATGCATATTTAGCCAACGACTACAACGTTTTTTTGACAAAATATGCATATTATATATATTTAGCAAACGACTGCAGTTGCTAAGTGTTATGGAAAGAAAATCAACTATTTTTAGAACTATTTTTAGATCCCCATGAGATAGACGCGGGGGGGGGGGGGGGGGGGGGGGGGGGGGGGGGGGGGGGGGGGTGGAATATAATGATGGGGGGGGGGGGGGGGGGGGGGGGGGGGGGGGGGGGGGGGGGGGGGGGGGTTGTTTGAAATGTTTTGGAATATAATGATGGGGGGGGGGGGGGGGGGGGGGTTGTTTGAAATGTTTTGGAATATAATATCATAGTTCCATGTTGTGGCTTTCAATCAACCATCATGTAAATAAAAAGCAAATGTTTCTTTTCTAGTTTTAAAAATTAAAAACACTTTTACTAATTACTATGTATAAATCACATCCTTCCATTGGTATGTGGAGCAATTATAATTCTTAAAACAATTTAAAATAAAAAAATACCTTCTCTTTACGTATTTGAACCGATGTAGAGAAGAGACAACAACAACAGCAGTAAGAAGGAGAAGATGATGATAAAGAATCAAAGGAGGAAGAAGCAGCCGAACATCGGTAATAATCGCGAGAAGAAGATGATTGCTCGAAGACGGAGAGGTTGCAATTTCAATTTCTAATAACGATTTTAGCTCTCTGAGGAAGTCGCACAGTTAGGACTAGAACATGGTAGACTCGCCGCCATCTCTTGGAAGTTGGAAGATATGGGAATTTTTTTGGGGGGGTGGCTAGGGCATTTAAGGAGAAGGGAAATAGTTTTAAATATTAAACAAATCGGGTCGGGTAAAATTATTATTCGGTTTGGTAAGGGTCAAAAAGCCCAACTTAAGCGTTTCTTAATGCTTTACACACTTTTTGATGCTTATTGCCGCTGTTTACAATACGTTTTCTCCAAATCACGTTTTTTTAAACGCACTTTTGGGCGAACAAGAAAAAAAAAGAAAGGGAAAGAAAGAAAAAACCAGTGCTCAACCCTTAAGCATTGCTTAGTCGATGTTTTTTAGTGTTTTATAGATCTTTATGAGAGATAAAAACTCCAAAAAAGAAACTTATCAGATAGTTTTTTGGAATTTATAATCATAGTTTAAAGTTGTGACTTTCAATCCAAACCATGTTACTGTACTATCAGTAGTATATACATATATACTACTACTGCTACTACTACCTGATATGGCTAAAAAAGAACTAAATCGGGCACGAATCCTAAAGTTCTCAGCATTAAAACGGTAATTTCACCTACAAACGGGTCAGAAATGGGAACTGGGTCTTTCTTCAAAGTCCAATAACCCAAAAACGGATATGTCCTATTGACTATGGGTAGCAACCCGTTACAAACAAATTCAGATATTTAAAGAGTAATTCTCGAAGATTTCCAGGTGTGGGTGAAATAGTCTCCGGAATTATCTATGGATAGAGATTGACCTCTGGAATTATCGGGGCATGAGCTAATACTCACAGTTTATCTTTATCTCGTAGTAGTCATCGTGTTAGGATTAGTTGCATAGCGGGGGATTAAACCCTACAATGTGGAGACGTTAAGGGCTTGTACCAGACCTATGTAGAGTGGGATGCATAGACTCTAACAAGTACGCATTAGAGAGTCAGCATATAGAATTGTATTTCCTTGACTTGGTTTCACGCATGTGTTTTCCGGTTTTCTACACTTGACACTTAGTCTAGCTTCACTCGTGTTTTTCACGTTTGTGATTTTCTATATTCATTTACTCTTGTTATGTTCTGTTGTTGATAAATCTATGCTTTACTTATGTTGCTTGTTTATATTACTCACACCTTTATGGCTGACCCCTTTAGTTTTGGGGGTTAGGGTTATCTCTAGCCTCATATTTTACAGGTGATTTCTTATAGCTCGGATTTGGATGCTTGAGTTCAAGTGATGTAATGATTTGTGTAACTGTAAAAGAAAGTGTTGTAAAGAAAAAAGAATTGTGATTTAAGGTGTATTGCATTCTGCTGTGCTATGTAAACGATTATTGTAATGAAAGATGAAAATTTTTATTGGTGTTTGGTTGTGTTTAATATTATATTGAAGTTGATGCTGGGAATTGTACCACGTCTTTTCTAAGATATTATATTAGAAATTCGGGGCGCTACAAATTATGATTCTAATTTTCGTGAACTTTAGGTGGAGATTATGATGGCATTGGTGGAGAGGTTCGAAGTATCGATGGGGGAGAGTGGAGCTGAGAACATCGCGACAGTCCAAGATGCAGCAAACTTGATCGAGAAGGTGAAGACAGAGGCTACCTGATCTTGATTTTTCGCAGCAAATTTGGTTAAAATTCAAACAATGAATTGAGTTCATTAATAAAAAATGTTAAGTGTACCTGCAGCAAGTAAAAGAAGCAGCTTTTGTTTCTTTTGTTTTTAAATTTGTGATTTTCATGTCATTGATCTCTTTATTAATAAAAAATTGTTTGCATTTTGTGGTCCAGATTTGCATCAGTTCTTTTTCATATCAGTTATTTTACTCAGGTACATTTTCAGGAAATATGTAGCTCAAACAGATATAGGAAATTAAATTTTCAATTAACATTCTGAAGATGTTTAAGACCTGCAAAACATGTTTTATAATCGATAGGAATTATACATTCTAGCAAACATAAATCCAGGACTTATGAATCCTGAGTGGCAAAAAAAAATTCTTGTACCAAAACCCCCTTAGGAAATTGGTGAATTTGCGATAATAACATCTGACTTCCAATTCCAACAGCCCAAGAAAATTCAGAGAGAGAGAGAGACTAAATAGGAAGAATGGGTAGCACGGCTCTGGTTTCGCACCCGCATCTCAGCTACATCCGCCGCCCGAATCCGATACACCACCACCACCGGTACGCTGCCCCGCGGAGCACCACCAGACTAACCAGTACTTTCTGGAACAACCCTCGAAAAACTTCTTTCTGTGTCTGCTCGGCTCTCGATGAAGACGGAAGAACAGAATCGTCATCGCCGCCGCCGCTGCCACGTCAGCAAGACCAGCTGCAGGTTGGTGGGGTAGGAGCTGCTCTTGAAGAAAGACCCAGTAAGAAATTTCACCCCCTTTTACAGTTTAGTACCCAATCTTTTCTAATTTTGCACATATATGTTTGATTTATTGTGTATTTGGTATGTTTATGCAAGTACAGTCAAAAGGGGTGTTTGAAATGGAAATTTTGAGAATTATTTGCGATGTTTGTATACCAAGATGTCATAACAACAATATAGCAAAGCATTCGGGAGATGGGTTTTTGGAATGGCGGAAATGTTGAACTTGGAACGGATATTGGGATTGAAGAACGAGGGATGAGAGGGGTTAAATTCATGGATTTTGCAATCGTGGGTGGGTTCGGAAATGATGTTTCCAATAAACCGACTAGTTAAACTGTAATAGGTGGCTTAAAGTGATGGGTGAATAACCTTTACTACTCATTATGATACAAGTTCACATATCAGGGTTTTGATTTTGGTCATGAGGTATGTTTAGTGTTACAATTACAATTTCGATGTTTTAGCCTAGCGACGGGGTATCAAAACAACCCAGGTTCGAATCTCGATGGGCATGCTTTGTTTATTATCGGAATTAAATAAATAAATTGTTATCTCGTTGCACACATCCAGGTCTCGGCGCACAATTTATTGGACTTTTGTCTTGTTTCTTTGGTCCATTAAAATTGGGCGCTCAACCTGTGGGGTGGTGTTAGAATACAAGTGCAATTCCCTTTACCCTTCTACAACTTCGATGTTTTAGCCTAGTGAACTCATGCAAGTTTGTTGCTTTGTGCATATTTCAAGGCCGGTACATGGATTATCCACCTTGAATCATTCAATTCAGCCTAGTGTTTCACTAAATAGTTAATCCATTTTGCAAGAGGGCCTAATAGGGATTTCTTCAAGTAAATGATTGCCCTGCAACTTTGTTTTTTCGACTTGGGTTCTAGCTATTAAATAGTTGGTCAAATTATTTTTTCCCTAGAACACTAATACAGTAAAACCTCTCAATAGTCATGATGTTGGGACCGAGAACTAATTTTATTACTATGAGGATGTTATAACTTAATAGAGGTGTAGTTGCAAAAATTATTGTCTTGACTTAGTTATCCTCAGTGTAAGTGGTATACAGGGAAAGGATGCACTACATTAATAATTAATTTGGAGCATGTCAAATGCAAAGTATAGACATTGGTAAAAGAGATAGACATAGTTTCAAAAAGCTAGTACATGTATTTATGTAGTGTTGGGAATATACAAAGTCATCTTAATAGCCTAAAATTTTGCAATTTCTTTAATGTTTCTCTCTAAATATAAATTCTATAAATACATTGTCGAATACAACCCATGCAATCCTCAACAAGAAGACGTCCATGCTGACGAGTTATTACATACTCGCAAGTTCAAAGATGTGGTAACAACTCTAAAGAATAAATCATTATCTCAAACAACTTTAGATAAATATTTTATTTCATCTTAAACCTTTAATGTAAACCTAGCATATACTTTTTGCAATATACAAATAATTATTACTTTGTGGAGGCAAAACGGGACCTAAAAAAATTATAACTTAGTCTTAGTTCGAGTTTATTTTTATTTATTGCTGGGACCAGAAGTTTTTATGATTACATAGAGGTTATTCCTATATACGGTATCACTATAGAGAGGTTTTAATTGTGTTACATCAAATTCTTATTGCAGCTGATAACTTCCAAGACGCCTTGGAAAATTTTCAGCCAGGTGATGGGCGAAGTTCTCTGAATAATTTTCTTTATCCCGACAAGGAGCTTCTTGCAGATGACAAAGAGTTGAGCATATTTGATCATTTAGAAGAACTCCGCCAGCGAATATTTGTATCAGTATTGGCAGTAGGAGCTGCGATTTTAGGTTGCTTTGCTTTCTCTAAAGATTTGATAATACTCCTTGAGTCACCTGTTAGCTCACAAGGAGTTCGCTTTCTTCAACTTTCTCCTGGGGAGTTTTTCTTTACGACGTTGAAGGTATTTTTTTTAAAAATTATACTGGCTGCCTGAAAAAAAAAATTATTTGAAGACTATGAAGCAATTTATAGAAGTGTCACTGAAGAATATAAATCTAACTCTAGAAAGCAATATTATATGGCAGTATTTACTCTAAATCATGAAGCACTATTATACAACTCTTAAAAGCTAAAGCCAAAGTGGGGCTTTACCGCTCTTTTCACAACAATATACTCTGGTTGTGGTTGTTCTCCAGGTCAGGTTTGACCCAAACCTGACTTGCCCAACCTTAAAGAGTAGTGTTTTTTGGAGGTTGAAACCTACCTGATATCTTTCACGCTTAGTTTCTACTTTCTTAAATCCACGCTACTGGAATCTGAAAAATCTGAAACCATATTATCGAATCCACCCAAAAATCCATTTGTTTAATTATCTTGTTTCAGAGTATGTATTACTTTCAAAAACACACATTTTTCATCTTTCTTTTTTTCTTTGGTAGAAGCGATTCTAAGATTTAACTCATATCAACCTTAGACCATTGTAGGAGATAAACCCAACACATATCTGGTTTGATGGTTTATAAAGCAAACTTTCCATTTTTTTCTCTCATCAGTATCTTGAGACAAAAAATTACAACATAACTTTGCATTTCGATGTCATCAGCTTTAATTGCTCAACTTTAAGACTGTCATTACAAAAGAATGTACCTAATTTCTGATGCAGGTATCTGGTTATTGTGGACTTCTCCTGGCTAGTCCTATAATTCTATATGAAATTATAGCCTTTGTTCTCCCTGGTCTCACAAAGGATGAAAGAAAGTTCCTTGGGCCTATTGTATTGGGATCATCAGTACTCTTCTATGCTGGCATTTCCTTCTCTTACACTGTTCTCGCACCAGCTGCCCTCAATTTCTTTGTTAATTATGCTGATGGAGCAGTGGAGTCATTGTGGTCTATTGATCAGTACTTTGAGTTTGTGTTAGTACTTATGTTCAGCACTGGGTTGTCCTTTCAGGTAACACTGAACATTTCCATGTTTGTATTAGTTTTTTAATTTGCGCACTAATTGTTTAATTCAAATATCTCGGGCTTCTCTGATCATAGTAGAGATTTTTTTTCCAGAAATGGTCATATTTGTTCTATACTGAGTTGTTTCGGCCATTTACAAAGGATTAGCAATAGTACCACTGGAAGATACGGCAGCTACGCACAAATATAACTTACAGTCCATTTCATATAATAGAACATAATTAACTTATAAGAAACTAGCCTGTACCTGTTTTCTCAATATCTTGATCCATCTTAATGAATTAGCGATTTAGTTAGCTGGCCAGCAAACTTATACTGTTATATCCACGATATAATGAAACTACTTTCAAACTCTTTACTAGCCTGGTATAATACAAGAAAACGTCAATTGTTCGATCTTGTTAGTGACATTGTACTCAGGTTTATTTAGTTGTGGGCAAACAACGTATATCAATTTATCAATTATCAAGCAATCTTAGTACTCTCTGTACTTCTGAACTCATATCCTGATTCAATGTTATATAATTACTTTACCTAAAACTTGTGTAGATCAATCTTGACAGATCAAATGCCCTTCGTAGTTAATGGAATGTGTGATTGTTCTCGAAACATTCTAGCACACACATATTAAACTTATCATATATAACGAACTTCTTTCTAAGTTCAAAAAATTTAATTGTAGGTCCCAGTGGTACAGCTCTTATTAGGGCAAGTGGGTTTGGTCACTGGTGATCAAATGCTGTCCGTTTGGAGATACGTTGTGGTCGGTGCTGTTGTTGCTGCCGCCGTGCTTACACCCTCAACTGACCCCCTTACGCAGATGTTGTTGGCGGGCCCACTAATGGGTCTCTATTTGGGTGGTGCAGGGGTGGTGAAGCTAATTGGACGTTAAATTCCTCCTCCTTGCGTGGCTTAATTTTCCGTCAGACGTTACACGTTATACTGTTGGTGTATTATAAGCCCGAGAAAGAAGTAAATGAGCTTGTAAATGTATCATTCGGACGTGAAATGATCCCCAACTCATGTTGTATATTCCTGTCTGATAGGCCTCAATTGCCTTAGATGATATTATTTATTTTTTATAGAAGTTTTGCACCCTTATTTTGACACCATCAACCTGCAAGTCTCTTTTCATATTGTCATCGTAATGTAATCCCTTTTTCCTGCTTTTTGAGCATCAATGCAGAAACTGGAAGGATCTGATATAACAGGAAGATCTATGGTCTTGCGAATTCGCTGTTTACGTGTATACTTTTGATTGTTAATAGTATAGACGACCCTCAACATAGTTGTGTGGAGGAAAAGAATTCATGTGGCTCATCAAAAACCTTTTGTTGTCATTGTTTGTTAAGCGCAGTACAATTTTGCGGATCGTGTTTTACTGCGATGCTTTGAGACAGTTCTGATGATGTTATCCTCAGTTGCATAAGATGCCTTGTTGAAGATTTGTGGATACAGTTAACTTGTTGGCTATGAGTAAGTTTCAGTTTTCCCTTTTACTACCTGACGCAGAAGAGACCAAGACTTACAAAAATTTCCAGATTGGCTGAAACTGCAACTGGAACAAGAACATGCGGCAGATTGCAGGTCAATAATATGGTCAAATTTCGATTCAATTCAAAATTTCATGTGCACGTCGGTTTTGAGCTTCTTCTTTATTTCTTCTTCCATTGCCAAGGGCCATTTAATCGTCGCAACCACCCATGCCAGTGCAAGTGTTACAGCAATAACCGAAACTGAAACTGAAGTCTATGACAAAGCAAAATTAATATCATTGAATTCAACATTTGAAGCTAAAGAAACCACAGAAAGGTCGAAAATCGTCTTACATCCAGCACCGAATTTTATCATCAACTTTGGGTTTCACTTGATTAAATTCTATAAACTCTAAAGTGCTTTTTAATAGGATCTCAGAACTACTCGCTCTGATGATTCCCTTCATATCTCATTTCAAATACAACATCTGCAACTACACCATCCAAAATCACTCATAAAAATTACAGAACAATGTCAACTAGTTTTGCAAAGCAAGCCTATCCATTTCAGAAGCTAAATCACCAGCCAATCCAGACTCCAATCTTCCTAAAGAAGCCACCAACACCTGAAAAGCCATGAACAATTTCTCTTTAGAGCACTCAAATCCCTCCACCTCCCGTCTAATCTCGCCAACTTCATGCTTAATCTTCTCTGCGATCGCCTTCATCTCATCAAACTCCTGTGGTGGGTAAACACAAGCACCAAGCTCGCTAACATGGGAACCAATCTCTTCAAATCTGCTTAATAATCTCTCCAGTTGCTCGATAAAATCCTCTGAATCAAGTTCTATAGTTGAACTCTTGCGCAAAGTGGATAAGAATCGGATTGTCTCTTTAAAGGCATCGAGTGAATTAAAAGCGACATTGGTGATTAGTTGGGCAACAAACATCTCCTCGGTGGAGAGGTCGTCACCGAAATCAACATCATTAGAACTATCAACAGTTTCGTCAAGAGTAGCGTCAGATGGCGAAGTAGCATCAGAAGTAGGTTTGAGTTCCTTCATTTCTCGGTGGACATCCTTCACGGAGACAGCTACCTGAGTTATAGCACGTACAATGGCCATGCAATTAGAAGTAGGAGTCTTTTTTAGGGCAGTGCATGCTTCCCATACCGAACCAGAGAGTTGAGGGATGATCAACCTTTGTCTGGAATTATTGTTAGAAGAGTCTGAAAAAGTAAAATGAAGTGATGAATAATCAATCATCATCCAAGAAAAATAGGATGAAAAGCTTGAATTACTTGGAAAGAAATATCAACCTGCTTATATATTAGAGTTGAAGAAATATTTAAATCTTTTGATATCTTCTATATTCATGTAGATCTCTAAACCGATATGGATGGATTAACATTGAAAATTTTACCATAAATTTAAGTTTACTAGGAAAACACACTCGAACACCGTAAATGCATTTCAAATTTTGAAAGCGTTAAGTATACAGTTTCCAAGATATTTACAATTCTAACACTTTATGCATATTTCTAGTATGTATACTAGGTAGGGCTGCAAACGAATCAAGCTATTCACGAGCTATTCGGCTCGAGCTCGGTCAAAGCTCGGCTCGAACCGAGCTCGAGCTCAAAACTGAGCTCGTTTCGTAAACGACCCGAGCTCGAGCTTGGGTTTTTTTTTTTTAGACTAAGCTCGCGAGCTATTCGGCTCGAACACGGTCAAAGCTCGGCTCGAACCGAGCTTGAGCTCAAAACTGAGCTCGTTTCGTAAACGAGCCGAGCTCGAGCCTGAAGGTATTCGGCTCGGCTCAGCTCGGCTCGATTGCAGCCCTAATACTAGGCATCTGAGGATAGCAAACAAATAACTAAGATTTTTAAAAATACAACTTCAACTATAAAAAGGACAACTATCCTTGAATAATGGTTCAATTAAATCTATGTCTTTAAGGTTTACATGTTTCATGATTCGTCTTGATGTTAGTAATTCATACTTAACTTTAAAAAGAACTACCATATATACATCCTATACTGCTATATAATGGGAGAAGGGTGTGTTCGGATTTTTGATTATGGTTCTAACATGTGAATTAGTTCCCTTATCTCTCTATATGTCGTGACTGTCGTCCTAATTACTGTTCTTTTTTTAGGAAACATGCCATCCTATATATGAAATACTGGAAAATGATGATAATCATTATGCATTAAATGCATAAATTTGGCTCCAAATTACTAGCATTATGAAGGGAAACTACCTTCATAACACGTGCAAAAATATAGTATAGTTGGTTCAAACTAGTTCCGTGCGTGTTCGCTGCACATGAAGATGCAATCAGGCATTCAAAATTTGGTTCAGAGACCAATGTTTGATGGTAATGACTGCTTTATCTGGGATGGGGCAAGTAAAATGAAACACACTCCATTTAATGTTTACTAAATATCTATCATATAACATGTGTGCAATGTGTAAATTTAGCTTACTCATCCATACAAGTGAATGCCAAAGATACAACACAGACACATTCCCAACTCCTCTAGGTATAACAGTAAAGATAAATGTATAAGTTCAGTATCCCTACCGTCAGTGAAGGAAAGAGAATAGTGTCAAGGAGAATTTCCTTGTTTGGGATGCTTTGGAGTTAAAGTAAGTTAGTAACTAATACAGAAAAGTTTGAATTCAAACAATCCAAATTTTAGAAAAGTTGGTCATGTGAAAAGAAGTTTCAAAGAGAGAAAGTGCTCACCATACATGGAGACACCCTCCCTGAACAAAGTAAGGCTGCGGTCTACTACTTGCTTTGCAGAGGCATGAATACTCTTATGGAGGGTGGGCCCAGCACCGACTGTACTCCCATGGCATGTCAAAATGAAGCCATTAAGAATGTTGAAGTATGTCTCCATGTTCAGCTCCAGCTCTTTCATCTCGCGGGATTCCCCATTCCAAAGCATTCCAGCTGGCAAAAGAAGATCGGTACAAGTTGTATGAAAGTATGGAAATATATTTGATGTAAACAGGGATGCCTTAATGAATGTTCTTTCAATATAAACTACGATGATTATTCCTCTGAAGCTATAAATGCCAATTTCACAGCATACAATTCTTTGAGATAGTGATTCTATATAGCTTATGATTATTTTTAATCAAATGCATATCCATTGCTGGAGCAGAAATGAAGCCTTTCTGCTTATTAAAGAAACTAACCCATATGGGGCATCTTATAGTTATTTATCATGGCTAAGGAAGCATCAACAGTTAAAAATCAGTACTCTTAACTTGTTTTCCCGAGTGATTTAGATATAAAAACCTATTCTGTCACCATCAAACACATTGAGAACATGAAGACTTTCTCCAAAATATTACGAATCAGTGGCATATAAGTAATAGATCCACCCAAAATTTTATCAAAAAACATTGAAGAAATTAGTTTAGGGTGGGAATCCATAATAACTTCATCAACTTAAACTTACACAGTAAAGCACTTAATATATCTCTGTTGAAAAAACCCTACTCTAAACAAGATTGTTGAGATCCTGCTCAAACTTCCACCAAATTTACATACGATTGCTACCTTTTCCTTTTATTCTCCATGTAGTTGTGTTAAGGATCTTTGTTAAATTGCCACCTAGCATATATTGCATTCTCAGGTTACATTCTTTAAGGCCTGCCTCGAGTCCTTCACACCTTGTCAATAAAACAAATCACTTCCTTTCCAATCGACACTCTTACTGCTCACTCTTGAGTCTTGACATGCCAAAAATAATTTCAAGTAAGGTTTATCCCCGACCAAAGCTACCTATAGCTTTTTATGGATGCAAAGTCTTCTTATCTTATGATCTTATCTATTAATAACTGCCATTCATCAATCTTATATTAATACATACGTATGAGTATTGTACCGATTTTGTACGTTTGTACAAATCATGTAGTATGTGTTTTGGACAAAAATATCTTATTTTGTCATGATTAATCAAAATTGGATGGCTAGGATTTGTTTGGAGGGTTAAACCTTGGGTTTAGGATTAAATAAGATACATAAGAGTATTAATAGGTGTCTTCTACTAGAACCCTCTCCTCCACCTCACATGTTTTCATTCCAATGCAAAAATCATGTTGGTGATAAATAAGACTAACAAAATAAACTTCCATCAATTTTATGAGTAACAAATAATCACATAACACTATAAAATGATGCTTCAATTCAAAAATTCACTTCGCTTCTATGAATGATACCTCATCCATCATACTATCATGCTACCAAATGATAATTCATAAATTTGAAAATGTTAAAACTCCTACGTACTTCTTTACCAGCAACAGCACCAGCCTTATTTCTCCTCACTACTTTCTAAATTAAAACACCTATTCCATTTTCATCTTATTGATTTCAAATCATATATCTCTGAAACTTCTACACCTCTTGACTAACTCCTCTTCCGTTCGGCGTAAATCAATCCTAAAATTGCGTATAAACATCTTAATTTACTTCAATTGTTGATTCCCAAATGCAACCAACAAGTGATACACATTCTTAAAAAGATATTCTTTTGATCACTTGCGGAGAAACCCATAGATTGCCCAGAACACAAAAAACTCCACTGAATACCATTTCCGGATAATACTAACATTTACAATAACATATCATAAAATTTAACAAAAGGGTACCTATGGTTGCTTCTTTAGAAACTTGCTCTCCCAATTTGATAACCTCAGACCAATCCACTTTGTCGAGCGAAGAGTCGGCCGGTTTGTCAAGCATCTAAGGACCCAGATAAAATTCAGACAAAATCAGCTCCTAAAATAACAAAAATATCACAACTTTAAGGGGTTTGAACCAAAAATACAAGAGGGGTGGGTTTACTTGGAAAGACTCATGGATGTTTCGGATGTGAGAGTCGAGGGCTCTTGTGAGATTGCTTCTTCTTCCCCCTCCTCCAACTTTCTTCGACATCTCTCTCTCTCTCTCTCTCTCTTCAATGAGACCAAATAAAAGTAGGGTTTTTGATTTCTGGTTTCTTAACAAAAAGATAGATATTTTGCAAAGAGCTACCTAAAACTCTTATAGGGTTGCATTTTAAAATGGAATTATACTTGAACTCATCTAAAAGTTGCAAAAGAGACCTTGTGAAGAAGTTGTGTTTTTCTTCTTCCACATTCACATAAAAAATTTCTAACTCCAAATTAATCACACACAAATCTCTACTTCAATTGACATCACTCACAATGTCAGGGGCATTCAAAATTTACAACTTGGGAGATGCATCCATTTGTGTCAGGGGCCCTAGATATGGAATCGCTCAAGATATCATCTCACCACATTCCATAGAAAACAGTTGACACAACACTACATATATCTAACCTGACAGAACCAAAATTGATTTGCATATTGAATTACAAATTAAGAGAGATCGCGGATACCGTATGAACCCCACAAATAACTATCAAGATGGAATTTATCCTATAGATGTTGTATCCATGCTTGTTCGAAATGCAAGGTATTCATTCTTATGGTAATGGAAGTGAAAAATAATAAATATTTTTTTTTCTTCTGAAACTATGGACGAATGGAAGTTTAACACCCTAAGGAAGCACTGCTTCTCTTAATTTGATTCATTTATATATCCCTTTTCTACACGCGAAATAATTATTTGGTATGAATTTTAGAGAGAATATTCAGTTTAGTTGAACCGGATGAGGATAAAATGACCAAAATATCTTTGTTTATTTTCAACTCCAACACTAGGAATGAGTTTTGGGTTAGATTTATGTTATTTTTGTATTCACTCTTTTACCTAACTTACCCAAAATTTGATCCGAACCTCATCCATTATATTGAGGCTAATATATGAGAGAGGTATTTTGGTCATTTTAGCCTTGACCGGTTAAACTTGACGGAATATTATCTATGAAATTAAAAGCGAATAATTCGAGTGGAGTTTTTGAAATATGCCTAACATTGTAGGTATAGAAATATAAATTTTGTGGGTGGCCCATGTAGAAAAAAATCTTTTCTTTATGGTGTTAATGTATGACCCAAAGTGTTTGGTATGCAAGTGTTGCTAGAGTATATTGGTCCTTCTTAATTTATGAAGCAAAATGTCAGATGTTTAAATCTTGTACAGTAGATCAAAAGAGAAATTCCATATTCTCAAACGATTTATAGGTTTGGGGGAAAAGACACTAAGTTAGAAAGACAAATGCTCGTAATGAAAAAAGATTATGCATAAATTTTTTTTTCTTTAATGGCTTTTCAAATCGCACACATTAACCAAAATAAGTTTATAGTAATCACAGTCAGTCTTCAAAATTGATTATCTGAACTGTTGCATAAAGAGTATGCAAAAGTAATAATGTGCCTCCTATAAGAAAGAGATTCCAACCCTACTTTTTCCCCCACAAAGTAATATCTAAATTAGTATAAATTTTATCTGCTATTATACATGAGTTCTTTATCTATTTATATTTTATCAACAGACGAAATAAAATAAAATAAAATAAAAGCACAAGTGCCCTACTAGTTAGTGGTAAGCCTCTTCATTAGTTAGCAACATTAGTTAGCAAGAGGTCGGCTGTGTCCAGTCCAAGTCCCTACTTGCACCAACCCCTTAAGATCGCGTGAGAAAACATTTTTGAATAATTGCTGTAAAAAACAACTCTAAGTAAATAAAATATACAAACCAAACAAATAAATTTGCAATTACTCACTTTCATCCGGACCAATATGAAATTAATTTCACCTCCATCTTTCTTCGATTGTTTCCCAAAATGACCCACTTTTTGAAAGTATTTACCATACTGACCAACCGTCGAAACTATTTATCAAATTAACCTACTTGTTGTTTCAAATAGCAAGTAAAGTTCTATGGTTTTCTCCAACACGTGGAGAAATTTTGAACATATAATATCTACCTACAATGTACACAAGTACACTCTATCAGAGATAACGAGTTCATTTGAACTAAACTCGCTACCTGAGATAGCGAATGTAGTTGTACTTATTTGTGAACATGCAATTTATATCTGAAATGTAAATAACTATACTACCCATCTCAGATAGCAAGTCTAGTTCAACTGGTCTTGCTAGCAAGTGTAGCCGTAATAATTTTTTCAGTTATTTTTTAAACATGTAATTTCTACATGAAATGTATAAACCTACCTCGCTATCCGAGATAGCGAGGTCAGTTGAACTACAATCGTCGCCCGAGTCAATTTGGTAAATACTTTCAAAAAGTGGGGCATTTTGGAAAAAAATCTCTTTCTTCCTCCTCTCTCTCTCATTGTCACTGTCACTGTCACCTCCGAAAACCCTAACTTTCAAAAAGTGGGGAGAAATGTTAGGAATTGTGGCCTCAAATACACATAGGCACGGAGTTCTTGAAGTTGGAGAAGAAGAGGAGAAGACAAAGAAGTAAGGGAAGACAAACAGCAAGTAGAAGAAGAGAAGTTTGGAGGGTTGCGGTCGACCGGCTAGGGGTGCGGTCGACCGACCCAGTCGACTAGGGGTTCTTCGAGTGCAGGCGTCCAACAGAGGAGGGGACGGTCGATCGACACTAGGGGTGCGGTCGACCGGTCAACCCTCTGACCCAAAACTGAACATAGCGGCGCGGGCGGTCGACCGTCCACCAAAACTGGTCGACCGTACCGCTCTCTGACTTCCCAGTACAAATAGCGGTCGGGGGTGCAGTCGGGGGGTGCGGTCGACTGTGACCCAGACCGGTCGACCGCAACTAGCTGCACCTGCTGCTGCTGTTCTCCTTCTACTCGCTTCGACCTCCATGCTTCATATTACCTTCTTTTAATTTGAACAACGAGTATACAAGACACAATCCTAACACAGCCCAACGTGGCTACCAAATAGAATTGTTTGTCTCATAGTTTCTAGTAAATCTGTGTATGTTTAAAATTTGTTGGTGAGTAGGAAATTGGGTTGATATACAGTAGTAGAATGTGAAAATAGGGGCACTTGTGTGTTTTAGTTCCCTTCCACTATTTATGAATTGTTGGTTTCCAAACACGATTGTTTATTGGTAAAATCTTCATGTACTTAATGGATAGGCTGAAAACACAAGTAAACAGACAAGATTTTGGCTGAAAACACTCTTGGTGATAGGCGTTTGGTTGAAAGGGCTGAGTTTTGAATAATTTACTTTTGTTACAGCCAAATTCATGGGTGTTTTAAATTTTTAATTGTGTGTTTGATGTCTATTTTGCTATTTATGAAAATGTTTGAATTTTTACAAAGTAGTAGTTCTCCATCACAAATTTGTCTATCAGGTTGATTTCATTTCGACTGCAGCTCATAATAGTTGATCAAAACTTCTTTTACTTTTCTTATTTTTCCCTCTCTAACATTCTATTACTTTTTCATCTGAATCAGGGAACTTATAGGATAGGAAGGGTATTGGCTCAAGCATGACGAACAGAAGCCCTAAATACTTTTACATGGACTATATATCCAAGATTTTTGCGACTAAGTTGTTGGTAGCTCTAGAAATTTGTAATTGTTAGGCTTGAATATATTAACTAAAGAGATGTTATGTTCTTCACAGGAGAATAGTGGTATCTGATTGAAATTTGATAAACCTTTGCTTCTTTAAGATAAGCAAATAAGACATTTATGCTTCATTTTCACGGCTTGTTATTCAGATTTCCTTATATTGTTATGGCTATGTTCTGGGCAGGGCTGCAATCGAGCCGAGCCGAGCCGAATACCTTCAGGCTCGAGCTCGGCTCGTTTACGAAACGAGCTCAGTTTTGAGCTCGAGCTCGGTTCGAGCCGAGCTTTGACCGTATTGAGCCGAATAGCTCGCGAGCTTAGCCTAAAAATAAAAAAAACCCAAGCTCGAGCTCGGCTCGTTTACGAAACGAGCTCAGTTTTGAGCTCGAGCTCGGTTCGGACCGAACTTTGACCGAGCTCGAGCCAAATAGCTCGCGAATAGCTTGATTCATTTGCAGCCCTAGTTCTGGGGAAGATTATGGTATAGCTGATATGTGGCTCTGAGCTTATGTATGTCGACAGAGAAGCAGCACCAACATTCCCTGAACCGGATTTGAATGTATAGCTCTGTATGTATAGATACCGAGCTTTTTGTATTGTTGAGCTCCATACGCTTGACCGCAAAGTGTCTCCAACCCGCCCGCCATTCCCATTTGTACTTCTTGTTACTGTAGAGTGTTAAGACAGGAAAATTGTTTTCCTTTTAGGTCTAGTAGTTTACCAAGTTTAAATTTATTGAATCATACAAGAATATAGTTGTGAAAATGAAAATGCTCCTCAGAAAACAAATCTTGGTGCCTCCAAAACAAATGCTTTATGTTAGTATTCTTTTATCCTATCTTAATTTACTACACATAACTAATAATTTCGTCAAATGATAGTTTCATTATTGATCATGAAAAGAAATTCAATTTAAGACAATTGCTGGCATGCAACTATTATTTTGTTACTTTCTCATTAATGAAACACGGTGGCATCAACCATCTTTGAATCAAAAATTAGATTGCTAGCATATATGCATTTATACATACTATCATTCCAAGAATAGCTAGGGTTTTCAAACGAGAAATGAACAAGGAATATCTACCTTTGAAGTACCAGAACTGGTGTGGTGAAATAATTCTGGTTAAGTATGCATCACACCTTAGCTAAGTGAGTTAGCATCCAAATGTGCAAATGTCGTGGCAGGAGCGGGTGTCCTAACTCTTAGTTGTTCTAGGACACTAATAGTTGTTAACGGATGCCCTAACTCTTTAGCTGGAGCTTGCTTGCTTTTCTCTTAGCTTCCCTCCAATTGGTCGAAACTGGCATTGATTGATACCTCGTCTTGTAATAACAGCGGAGGGTGAAAAAAAGATATCCACTGACAGGTCTTTTCTGATTGCGCGTGTGTCTACGAGACATGGAACTTAGGGCAGCCTATCAAATACTTCAATTTTCTAGCACCTCACTTTCTGTGAGGTCTTAGGTTACATGACAAGAAAGACTTTCAATTCGAGCCATTCTAAATGTAGTTTATGAGGAATCCGGGCCTGCCCTCAGTCTGTATGGTGGGAAAGAACTAGCTGCTCTTGTAGGAGTTGGCTTGCCATATCACTTCCAAGTAGGGCTGCAATCGAGCCGAGCCGAGCCGAATACCTTCAGGCTCGAGCTCGGCTCGTTTACGAAACGAGCTCAGTTTTGAGCTCGAGCTCGGTTCGAGCCGAGCTTTGACCGTATTCGAACCGAATAGCTCGCGAGCTTAGCCTAAAAAAATCAAAGCTCGAGCTCGGTTCGAGCCGGGCTCGAGCCGAATAGCTCGCGAATAACTCGATTCGTTTGCAGCCCTACTTCCAAGTCCCCCGAATGAAGAAGTAGTGGGGCCCCCTTCCCGCCGACGTATGCGCCAATATTTTGATTAGTTCTAGTCCTGTAACTCCTGTCTACTAGTTATGCTCAAAGTTGCATGAAAAACATGTAACAGTACTCGATGACAATGCTAGACAACCTAATCGATCTCTAATTTCTTTTTTAATGAAAGGATAAAGCAGACAAACTTGGCATGGTTGTGTATGATGTTCATATAGGCACCTACACCAAATAAATTTGTTAGGTTAAACTCTGTACTGACCTACAGTTTCTTTTTTCATGAATATTAAACATGACCAAAATATATATATTACTCACTCCCATCCAAAAACTGTATGTCTTACAACAATGCAAATTTGGATTAATTTGCAATTCCACACTTGCCAGATAATGTCTTTCGCATTTGCAAACATTTTGTACAAATTTGATGTGAACCTTTCCATCACTGACTTGGATCTCTTTCTTCAGAAGATCGCTCCCCAGCCCAAGTTTGCCTGCAACATTAATAGAGATTGCGATACAAGCTTCCGAGTTGAGCCCTGAATATGTTTTCAGTTCACTTGGTCTGTCACAACTTACGGGTACATGTACTTGCAATTTGCATTGCATTGTGTTGATCACCTGATAATGCTGGCTGCGATAAACAGATGAATGCTTTGCCATCACCGCAAGTTATTTGATCACCACGGAGCAAAGAAAAAATATAAAGATAGCATGAAGGAAAAAAAATTTGCCACTTGAAGAGTGTTCACATCGGTTCAAAATGTTAATTGGAAAGAAAACTGCTCAACAAAAAGCGCATTTGCAAAGATGAGAACGCATTCATCGTAGATTTGATTTTCGATTCCGTTCATGAGAAAAACTTTTCTTGCTCTCAAAACTCGGTTACAAATCTCAATCACATTCTTCCTGCAAAACTATACTTCCTCAGCTATCCAAGTTATAGGTTCTGTTTCAAAATTTCAAATAGAATACATGTGGTAATAGTAACAGGGTGCAAAAGGTTGAAGTAAACCAAAAGTGCACAATTTTCTCATTTCAGTGCATTTTCTAGTGGCAGTATCTCCTGAAACACTCGCTTCCTCGCATTGTTTACCTGCACGATTGATCAACTCATAATTCATTAAATGTACCCTTCAAATATACTCAATAGAAAAGAATAAAATAGGCCTTCTGTGAAGCAAGTCATGTTCATACTTTGCAGCACACCTGCTCATAAAAGCTTTGAGCATTTAGTTTTTAGTATTTAAGAATTGCTTCTTATTCTAACATTGTCCTGATTTTTGAAAACTAAATGATACCATTCTTTTCTCTTGTCCCGGAGCTACACTTGATTAGGAAGTTATTTGCTTAGGGTTTGCTGTACTATTGAGATCTGGGGGGATTGGAGTAGCTAAGATTAGGAGGGGGAGGTTAGATGGGCTTGGGATATTGTTGTTGCTGCTACCCTATGGGCTCAATGGCTAGACCGAAATGACTTGTGCTTTCGTCAGATTAATCATAGATTCTCTACCTTAATGTATAAAATTTGTGCTTTTGTTCATGCGTGGGCAGGTCTGGAGGGTGCGAAAAAGAGGTTGTTGCGATTGGAGGAGGAGGAGGAGCACATGATGGCAGGTTGCGAGTGGAGGTGGTCGATATCTTCAGCTAGCTAGTTATCGTTTATTTTGGATTATCATGTACTAGGACCTTGTTGTAGTAGGTGCAGTAGTGGATTGTGGACCTTGATATTTTAGGTTCTGTTTTGGATATTGTACTAGTATCTTGTAGTACTCATGTATGTGGGCTGCTGTATTTTATTAACTGTTCATTAATGAAGCGATGACGGTTCACGGGAAGAAACCAAGAGCAAACCTGCTTTTTCCAATCTGTACAGCCTGTTACAGTTGCGAGAAGTGTCGTTTGGACAGTAGACCCACCGATTATCCCAATCCAGAGGCCCTTTCCCTCTAAATGCAATACAAAACCCAATACCACAGCCACTGGGATTCCAAACAAATAAAACGCTCCGAGATTCACATAAGCACCAATTTGCTGCCACCCACATCCTCTCGCAATACCTAACATAACCCCGACGAGTATATTTAAGATTCAAATATGCATGTATTATAGTAACAACAGAATTCGTGATAGAATGGAAAAACGTTAGTTTTAGTTTAATGGGGGGAAAAGAAAACCTGAAAGAACCCCCTGTAAGCTATCCATGATGACTGAGATACTGATAAGAGGAACCATCTCCTTCACATAGTCGATAACTTCTTTCTCGTTACTATAAGCATAACCGACAACCTTACGTAAGGAAACCAGGGTTCCACTCACAATGATAGCCTCCATAATGGCTAGGAACATTACAACGCGCACGGCTGACTGAGCTCTTTCAGAGTTTCCGGCCCCCAATTCGTTGGATACTCGTGTACTATATATATCAAAATGAAAAATACATTTGTTTAATTGTTAGTTTGTCGATTTAGAGAATCATCACAAATAAATTTATTCGTGTAATATGTGAAAAATAAGATTTGGGGGAATACCTTGCAGCGGCACCAAGCCCATAGGGTATAGTATACAGACATGAGATGCTTGTGAGGCTAGTCACAATAGATAATAGCAATATCAGTACAGTATACGATGAAGAAAAGGGGGACTAACAGTATAGGTAAGTTGCTTTAATGGTGAAATTTGCAAGAGTGTATCAGATAGATCATTAAAAGGGTATGGCATAACTAGCAATTTGACAGGGAAATTGCAAGAATGTATCAGTAAACACACATACACAGATTTTAACATTACTAGATTTCTGGCTAGAGTTGAGAAACGTTAGAAATAGATGGGACGGGCCATGGATATGAAGGGGGGATTTTAACATTACTAGATTTCAATCGGAACATTACCAGAGAGCGAATAGAATTAAACTGTTTTATCAATCAACTGGATCTCATTGATATACAGGCCTCTGATCGGAGATTTATGTGGACTAATATGCAAGCTAATCCGACTTTAGCTAAACTGGATAGAATTTTGGTTTTAACGGATTGGGAAGATATGTTCCCGCAGGCACTGGTCAGATCCATCCCAAGACTCACATCTGATCACACCCCACTAACACTCAAGTGTGGATCGAACCCACGGCCTAGACAAAGACAGTTTAGATTTGAGAAAGCATGGACCTACTCCAACAACTGTAGGAAGTTCATAGAGGAGTCGTAGGAGGAACCTACCAATACAAACGATGCAGTGTCCAAATGGAACTTCAAGCTCAAGAGATTGCGAATGAGACTAAAAAAGTGGGCTACAGAAGAAAATGGACAAAACAAGAGAAAGAAAGTTAGATTCGGAGTCCGAACACAGGAACTAGAAACTATTGAGGAGAATAGGAGTCTGGATAGGAGTGAAACCGAGGAATTAGCAGCCTACAGAAAAGAGATGCACCACATTGGAGAAATAGAGGAGTGCTATTGGAGACAAAGATCGAGGATCCAATGGCTTAAGGAAGGAGACTCAAATACGGCCTTCTTCCATAAGGTGGCCAATGGCAGCAGAAGACATAACAAAATTGTGGGTCTTTTTGTTTGGGATAATTGGTCAGAGGATGCTAATGAAATTAGACATCAGGTAGATTTGACCTTTAGAGACCTACTGGGAAGGAATAGTATGTTGAAGAATCTACCACAACTCGTAATGCTAACAGCGGAAACACACCACAAGCAATAGAAACTTTCAAGACTTACATGAACCAAGAACAAGCCACCACAATATATGCAAGATCTCACAAGAATACAATCAATATGCAGAGATAACCAATACTTCTTATTCCCCAATAAATACAAAAATTACAAAAGAGATTACAACTCTCAATCTCTCTCTCACCTTTAAAACACTCGGCACAATCCCCTCTTGAAGTTGAACAATGATAATGGCTCACCTCTTGATTATACAAATTGATTCTAACCCTAGAGTTTACGGCCATATATATAGCCCCCAAGTAAATCCTAAAAGATAAATACAAATCCAGCAATTGGGCCTTAAACTCGTAAGCCCAAAAACAATTAGCGCCGAAGTCGGTCAACCGCACCTCCAAGGTCGGTCGACCGCAATGTGTAAGTCCACACCCGAGACTCGACCGGCCGACTGCACGGTCAACCGTCCCCTCCTCTGTTGGACCTGTACACTCGAAGAACTCTCAGCAGATTGGATCGGTCGACCGCACTCCCAGGTCGGTCAACCGCAACTCTCCAGACTGCATTCTTCTACTCGATGTTTGTCTTATCTTGCTTCTTTGTCTCCTCATCTTCTTCTCCAACTTCAAGTACTCAGTGCCTACGCGTATTTGAAGCCAAAACCCTAACAATCTCTCACTTGGACCAAATACACAACGCTTCAAAGTTATTGCAATCTTTACCTCACATTATCTCTGCCAATCTCCCACTTTCATAGAAGATCCAAGTACTCCCCACTCTCATGAAGAGCACCTCCGCCACTCTACCACGTGGAGTGCACCAACCACCCCTCATCGCCTCATGAAGGATGTGCTCCACCAATCGCATAGAGCACGAATACCGGAGAAACAACCTCCCGTGTCGGATTTCGTGTTACAAGACTCCCTAACTCGCAGAATCTCCACCAACACCAGACATAGTTCAAAACCTCTCAATGCACCCTTTACATCAGAAGTCTCCGTGGACGACACCTCAACAAAATCCGCAGACTGTTCAACCCCTACAGTCCCAATTCGGTTACCCTCATCGACATCACCCCGCATATCGATACCAGTGCTCTCTATCATACAAGAGCGACCTAAAGCTTCGACTGCCAATTTGTAAAGTACCCTCACCGCAACAATGTCTTACCCTCTAGGATCACTTCTATGGCCAGCAGCTTCCACTAAATTAATAACCTCCCCTCCACAACTGAAAGAACTCGGTTGCAACCCCCCCAACCTGCTACTAGATTCCGGCTGAGAATCAACTACAGAAGAAACGCCCCTCACGTCTCTAAGCAAATACAATATTCCTTCACGCTTTCCTTTTGCAATCACCCTTGAACCTGCAGCTATACACCACTCTTCACTACCAACTGTAGTAGACAATCCCTCTTTGTCTACCTTTCCAATCGAGATAAAAATTTTCTTCATGTCTGGAACATGCCTTGTCTCCCGCAAGACAACATTTTGATTATCATTGGCTTTCACGCGAACAGTACCAACCCCACGTACAGGACACCGGTGACCATTCCCCACGATCACATCTCCAAAAGAACCCTCCTTGTAGTCATCAAACATCTCTCTCCTTGGAGTGCAATGAAAAGAAGCTCCCGAATCAATACACCAATCTTGAGTATCCAACTCCTCCCGAGCTGATAAGCATAGATCCTCAACAAGCCCCACTTGAGCTTCCTTTGGAGTCTCTCTTCGGTTTCTCCTGCTTTTTCTTTATATAAGCCTTACAACTGCGCATCATGTGATCCTTCTTGTGACAATACCAACACTTAGGCCCATGTCCCCCATCGCTGTCATCAGACCCACTCTCAGTTGAACTACTCTGATCCTTTCTTCTTCGACTGCTCTTAGATCTCTCACGTCTCTTTTCAACGTACATTGCGAAATCTCTAAAAGATGATGATGGATATCCCCCGTTTCTAACCCTTCTCACCTCCTCATTCAGAATGCTACTCACCACATTCTGTAGAGTCGTTGAATCTGTCATAGTGCCTGTAATAATCTGTTTCACCGTACTATAACTATCGGGTAAAGTAGATAGAAGTAACAATGACTGTTCCCTCTCTGAAAACTTCAAACCTGCAGCTTCCATCTGGTTGTAAACCATACAATAATTGTTCATATGCTCTGCTATTTAAACCCCCTTCCCTCAACTTCATATTAACCAATTTCTTCAGATGAAGAATTTGATTAGATGCCGACGGTTTCTCATACATATCTGTGAGAATCTCCATAGCCTCCTTTGTGGTCTTTGCCTTCGAGATATGAAATAATGCCTTCCTACTCAGCCCCAACTAAATCTGCCCTAGCGCCTTTTGATCGAAACTATTCCAATCCACCAAGACCTTCGCATCCTTATCTGCACCTACCGGCTTCTCATCAAACAACGGACCATCAAGATCTTTCTAACGAAGATACGCTATCATCTGAATCTTCCACATCGCGAAGTCACTTCCATCGAATCTCTCGATCTTCGATTTGTTATCGGCCATCCCGAACCAACCAGGCTCTGATACCACTTGTTGAAGAATCTACGACAACTCGTAGTGCTAATAGCGGAAACACATTACAAGCAATAGAAACTCTCAAGACTTAGATGAACCAAGAATAAGCCACCACAATATATGCAAGATCTCACAAGAACACAATCAATATGCAGAGATATCCAATACTTCTTATTCCCCAAGAAATACAAAGATTACAAAAGAGATTACAACTCTCAATCTCTCTCTCGCACCTTTGAAACACTCGGCACAATCCCCTTTTGAAGTTGAACAATGATAACGGCTCACCTCTCAATTACACAATTGATTCTAACCCTAGAGTTTACGACCATATATATAGCCCCAAGTGACCCTAAAAGATAAATACAAATCCAGCAATTGGGCTTTAAACTCGTAAGCCCAAAAACAATCAGCGCCAAAGTCGGTCAACCGCACCCCCAAGGTCGGTCGACCGCAATGTGTAAGTCCAGACCCGAGACCCGACCGGTCGACCGTCCCCTCCACTGTTGGACCTGTACACTCAAAGAACTCTCAGCAGATTGGGTCGGTCGACCACAATCAGTCGACCGCAACTCTCCAGACTGCATTCTTCTACTCGATGTTTGTCTTATCTTGCTTCTTTGTCTCCTCCTCTTCTTCTCCAACTTCAAGTACTCAGCGCCTACGTGTATTTGAGGCCAAAACCCTAACAGAGTACCCATAGAGGATGTTTACAACAAAATATGTGGATTGAGTTCAGAATTGAGGGGAGTGAAGGATTGGAAAGGAGTTTCTCGGAGGAAGAGGTGTTTAAAGCTATCAATCTGTTAGGCCAAGACAGAGCCCCAGGGCCTGATGGTTTTCCAATCCTATTTTATAAACTGTATTGGGCGATCATCAAGAAGGACTTTCTAGATATTTTTCAAGAATTGTTTTTGGGAGATGCGCAGATCGAAAGATTGAATTACGCTAACGTTATCCTCACCCCGAAGAAAGCGGAGGTCCTCAGGGTAACAGACCTCAGACCCATTAGTCTTCTGAACGGGTCATTCAAAATTATCACTAAAGTGTTGGCTACCAAACTGTCGCCGCATCTGTCGGATATTGTTGATGATTCCCAAAGCAGATTCGTGAAAGGTAGAGATATTTTGGATAGTATAGCTTCAGCCCACGAAATGATTTTCAGAGGAAATAAGGATAAGGTCGATGGTTTTTTTGCTGAAGTTAGATTTTGAAAAAGCCTATGACACTATGGATTGGGACTGTGTGGACAAGGCGCTACAGCTCAAAGGGTTCGAAACGAAATGGAGGATGTGGACGAGGAAGTGTGAGAAATGAGAAATCTTACATACAACTAAACGAGGAGGCAGGAAAGGAAATTAGATGTCGCAGAGGATTGAGACAGGGAGATCCACTATCACCGCTGATCTTTACGATCATCGCCGATGGGCTTGCAGAAATGATGAAGAGAAGTATGGAAGCTGGAATTATCAAGGGGGGTGTAGGTGAAGGGAATCTTTGTGCCTTTGTCAATCTTGCAATATGCAGATGACACTCTTATGTTTGGATTGTCAAAAGTCGAGGAAATCATGGCTATCAGAGTATTACTAAGATGTTTTGAATTCTGGTCAGGATTGGCAATTAATTTACACAAGACTTGTGTGCTCAAGTTAAGCAAGGAGTCTGGGAGCATGACGGAGAGGATTCCAGAGATGCTCGAATGTGCGGGAGGGGACTTCCCTATTAGATATCTGGGTACGCCTATCAGACCAGGAAAGTTACTGAAGAAGGACTAGATTCCGCTAGTGGAAAAAATAGAGAAAAAATTGGACGAATGGAAAGGGAAATTTCTATCGCTTGGTGGGCGAATAATGTTAATCAATTCGGTACTCAGCAATCTACCTACGTACTTGATGTCAATTTATGAAATCCCCAGCTTCGTAATAGAAAGAATAGATAAATGCAGGAGACGTTTCTTGGGGAAAGGAACACAGGAAGATAACAAAGGTTTTAACCTAGTTCGATGGGGCAGGGTGTGTAAAAGGAAAGAGTTCAGATGGTTTGGAATTATGAACTTAAAAGATATGAATAAAGCTCTACTAGCCAAATGGTGGTGTAAAGTACACAAGAGGCATAAAGCGTGGTGAGGGAACTCGTTCATGAGGTATCGGAGTCAGAAAAATTAGATTCGGTGGAAGAAGCAGACACGGGTTAAAATCCAACGTGTGGAAAGGGATTGCTAAGCCTGGACAATGCTTCCACGCTAATACTAGATGCAAAATTGGCAACGGGAAAAACACCGAATTCTGAAAGGTTATATAGGCAGGGGAGAACACGCTGCAATCACTTTCCCCTCAACTTGTAGTGGAATCAACAATGGAAGACGCTTTGGTGGTGGATATTTGGAAAAACGAAGAAGTAAGCATTCCATACAATGGGGTCCTATCGCTAGAAAGTCAGGGTCAATTACAACAATTAAAAGATTATCTGGATAATGGTGTGAGGCTGAATAAGGAAGTGGAGGATGAGTGAATTTGGAGGTTAGAGTCCAGTGGCAGGTACTCGGTTAGATCCATGTACAACTTATTGAATGATTGGGGGGGGGGGGGGGGGGGGGGTAGAAATTCTGAAGCTAACATTATTTGGAAGGCGAAAACCCCAAATAAGGTGAGGCCTTAATGTGGCTTGTCTTGAACAACGCCATTCTTCCCAAAGTAAACCTCAGGAAACGTAACATCCCGATCGACGTTAATTGCACAAGATGTAACAATGCTAAGCAGGATACTAACCATATCTTCTTAATGTATCCTAAGGCTAGACTGTTGTGGGAAATTATGAGTTTAGCTTTTGGTATCATAGAGATACCAAAATTCATTAATAATCTTTGGGGAAAATGGAGATCGAGTTTCGTTAGGAAGGAACATAGGGGGGAGTGGGATATTACTGTAGCGGCTTTTTTGTGGATCCTGTGGCTAGATAGAAATAAGTCTTGTTTTCGTAATTTTAATTGTTCATTTCAAGTATTACTGCGAAAAACTCTTTCTTATAGATACTTAGGCAGGTCAAGCAGGGACGAGAAAGATGATCCATTTGGATGATGCTGAGTAGACCTCTTGGAGTTTTGGGATGACTACTCCTACTGTTCGATGTTGGGAGCAGATTGGGAGGACTAGGATCTTTTGTGACGAAGGCATGACATAGTGTATCTACCTTATTATGTTCTATTTATAGCTTACTTTGTTGTTGATTAGTATCACACTGGATATGACTAGATGTGTAATTTTGGTTACTATATTTCGTTAATCTTTATTAATGAAATCGGTGACTTCGAATCACTATTATCAAAAAAAGAAGAAAAAAAACACATACACAGAGTCACATAAACTCCTAAAACAATTTAAACAACTTCTTTACCATATGGAAAGAACTGAAGTTTGCAGCTCTGGATTGGGAAGAAGTCCTGAAAGCAAGATAAGCAGCTCGAAGGACCACCACTCTAGACTGGTAAGGCCAGTACAACAAAAGAAATACAAAGTAGCATCAAGCCATTGATTCAATAAAAAAGAAAATATTCATAAAATAGATAAAGAAGTAAACTTTACAATTATTACCATATCATGAGGGCAGAAGGAAGCGCCACTCCCAGGAACTCGTCAATCCTTCTGCAAGCCTCCATTGAAATCCGTGCACGTGTCGCGTTGCATGACTCAGAGTAATAGATATACAAACCGAGCATAAACACATTCAACCAATACGATATACTAATCGACAGAGCAGCACCAACATTTCCCAACCCGGATTTGAACACCAAAATCCAACAAAGAGGAATATGAAGACAGAGTGTCAAACCGGAGCTTAAAAGCATTGGAAAGATTAGGCTTTGAGATTGAAGGAACTTAATCAAAGGTTGAAGAAAAGCACAAGCAAATAAGCCTGGGATCATCCATGTTGCATACTTTCCTGCTTCCACTGAAATTTGTGGATCTTGGCCTATGAAGGAAAGAAATTTTCCCATTGAAACCCAGAAAAAAGAGATTGGGAAGCAAACTAGTACAAGAGAGAGTATAGCTCGGTATGTATATATTCCGAGTTTTTTGTATTGTTGAGCTCCATAGGCTTGCCCACATAGTGTCTCCAAACCGCCCGCCATTCCTATCTGTTGTTTATTATAGAGTGTTAAGACAGAAAATTTGTTTCCTTTTAGGTCTAGTAGTTTACAGAGTTAAAAAATTACAACAATTTAGTAGTGAAAATGAAAATGCTATGCTCCTCAAAAAACAAATTTAGGATCTCAACTGATGCCTGTGTTAGTGTTCTTTCATCTTACCATTATTTACGTACATGTGAAAGTAATAGTTTCATTAAATAATAGATAGTGTCATTATCGACATGAAACGCAATTTAATTGAAGACAATTGCTAGCATGTGACTTGTTTGATGTGAATTTTTATTATTGGGTTAAAAGACCAATCCTCACAGTTAAATATCCAACTTCAAGTACTCAGTGCCTACATGTATTTGAGGCCACAATTCCTAACACATAGCTCGTATTGGAACCAAGTCCCGGGCTGGAGAGGTATAACTATCTTGTGCAATTCATTAACTAGAGAGGTATAACTATCTTGACATATAGCCTAAAACTTAAGAAAATTCTGGCTGCTTCTTATTTACGGATAGAGCAGACAATCTGGAGTGGTGGCATGTGTATCTGACCGACATATGATATAATATGTTCTTCATATTGTCACCTACACCGAATATATTTTGGTCGTCGCTGGTTCGGGCACATATTTTCGGTTTCTTTGCTTTTTAGCCTGGTAGTTTGTATTATAGGACTTAAGTATCTAGTTTTATTTTGGTGGTATTTTGGGGGTATGAACAACATGCTACCAGCATGTTGGTTGGCAAGTCCAATATCATCCTTAATTACTTGGTAGTATTGTTTCGTTAAATTCTTAATAATGGAACACGGGAAGGTTTTACCTCACCGTTATGCATCATCTTTACTTAGTAGTATTGTTTCGTTAAATTCTTATTAATGAAAATAGGAAGGTTTTACCTCACTGTTTTTTATTTAAAAATATATATACATGAGTCTGGCTAGAAACTCGGTGAATTTTATATTTCACTTCAATGCAGTACGAGATTTGCCAAAACACTACTTAATTTATTCAAATTACTGGATCTGATTCTATTAAGTAATCATCATGGTTTTCAGTACATAAGCAAACCATTATAATATTGGGTTTTTTCGGAAAGGGCACTCACATTTTTTTTTAAATTTCAAACAAGACACTCACAACTCACTATTTTCATATACAACACCCACAATATTGGGCTCACTCCAAAAACAATACTTGAGTTATCTGATGTTAAAACAATGATGAATATTCTGTTAACTCTAACGGAAGTAGAGTAGAATGTCTAAATTATCATCTTCCTCACTTAATCAGCTGTCTCATATATTCAACGACTGAAACTCCCTCTTTTTCCATTTCATCCAACTACTGATAATCCCTATCATTTTCCCTAGAAACCCCATCACTATTCTTCTTCAACTTTACTTATCATCTTTATTAATGTTTCTTCAACTTGTTACTCCAGATTCGCTCAATTTGTTTTTATCAATAAAAACTCAAATTTATCTCAAACTCATCATTTCATATTTTTAAGGTTATAATTAGGGTATATTTAACATGTTAGTCATTTGCCAACCGAGGTTGACATTTATCTTGGGTTAAACTAACACACCTTAACGGAGTGCAGTTTTTGCAGTTCACCTAACAATATGATTGCTATATATGAATAAATTATTGGTGTCTTGTTTAAAATTTAAAGAATTATGAGTACCAGTTCTTTAAAAACCCCTTTAATATTTTTGATGATAGGATACATTCCACTAAAAAACAAATTACATGGAAGACCACAAAGGTTATGCATGGCATATGTACTTTGTCTCTACATGAATACAATAGAAGTAGAATCTTGACTAGTGTTTTTCTCTTCCACAACCAGACAATAAATTCCAAACCCCACAATTAGACCACCTTAAAGCACTGCTTTTGTCCTCGATTCTCATCGATTAATGAGTATTTCACATCATAAGTGCTATAGTTAGAATTGTTGACCACACATTTGGGTTCAAAACTTCAAATCTCACTTGCATTAGAAATCCTATCATCATATTCTCATTATTCATCCATTCCCTTGAAGGTATGATGTTTAGCTCAGGAGTAGTCTATAGTTACTGTAAGTTACAACGTAAAGGTCATTACCTTCTAAGGGCATTTGTAGTCGTTGAAGTTAAAAAATGGGTATATAAAAATTTTGGAAATAACAAACTGCGTAAACGCTGCAGTTGTCTATACTCAAAAAATTGATATTTTTGGACGAAACGGAAGATGATCTACCGTCGGAAGAGAGCGAACCAAAAAAAAATCTCAAACGGCTGAATTTTTTTTTTTAAAAATAAAATTTTTGTGAAGGACGGGAGGTCCCACACAAAAATTCTAGATTTTTTTTTCATTTTTTTGGGTCCGCAGTGTGTGAATGAATTTTTAAAAAAATAAAATAAAATAAAAAAATCAAAGGACGGTGATCACCCGTCCTTCAACTTTCCCATTTTTTTTGTTTTTTCCTGAAATGTCAACATCTCAAGTTGACTTAGGATTTTTTTAACATATATTTTTTTCAATCAGTAAATCATATAGCGTCTGTGACTTTCGCAATTAAATAATTCCTCTAAGACGGCAGATGATTTACCGTCCGATATAAAGACGGTAAATCATCTTCCGATTTCTATAATATGCATATTGTCAAATCTGCTGCCAAATATAGACAGCTACTATAGAACGAAAATTCAAAAAATTGGTATTTAGAAAACGACTACAGATGTTTTTTTTCTTCCATTTTTTGCATATATAAAAAACCACTACAGATGCTTCAACAAAATAATCATGGTTACGTTAGAAAAACTTTAACACGGACAAAAAATCAGTGACCACTACAACAATGTCACTTTATATGAAATTGTAGGGAACACAAGTGTCACTGCAGTAAGTACACTGACAAGCCTCTTTGCTAGTGAATAGAGTTCGAATCCTGCTTGCACCAACTAATCTAATATTTTAATGAGAGAATTGAGATTGTGTTGTAGGCAAACAACTTTAATTTATAGATGTAGATAAACCAAGAAGGTGGATAGACTATATATTTATTAAGACGTATGATGCAGGTATAAATTATAAGTATACTAGATTTGCCCGTGGGCACGTGCCTACGGCATGTCTTCGGAACAATACAACATATGAATGTCTTGTAAACAATAAAACAACAATTAAGTAGCTCAAATTTAAATAGTAAAACAATAATTAGTTGTAATAAAAGTCCATGTTTCCATTAGTATATGTTAAAAAATTATAAATGGGTGTGTAAAATCTAACTTCTTAGTACTTTGATCGTGGAAAATGATAAAATTTAACTGTTGATGAGATATTTGCTATTTTCAATATAATATGAGTAATAAAAATGCATAAAAATCTGAAAATTTACAAACATGAAATTTGAAAATATAAATTTTTGAGTAAATAGAGAGAGAGATAAATAAATAAATAAATGAGCTGCTTTGGGATTTGAATTTGAGTTTTGGGAGAAAAACTTTTGGACGGAAAAATATGTTTTGTAAGGTTAAATTTGAACCATTGATTTTAACCATATTGAATGAGAGCCACTTGATAGCTTTCTTTGTTTTATTATATAGATCGGAAGGGTAGGTAGTACGACTACGCCCTTAATTAAATAATAATAATAGTATTAATATTAATAT
Source organism: Hemerocallis citrina (assembly GCA_017893485.1). Lineage (NCBI taxonomy): Eukaryota > Viridiplantae > Streptophyta > Magnoliopsida > Asparagales > Asphodelaceae > Hemerocallis > Hemerocallis citrina. Next base: position 2,582,193 of record CM030368.1, on the reverse strand, counting down.
TAATATGATCATTAGAAATCCAACCCCACAATAAATAATGTGTTCAAATCAAATTTGCCTTTGTCCACAGTCCTTGACCAGCAAACTACTTTTCCACCTCTCCTTTAATCGGGTCCCGGGCCCACTCCGAAACAACCAGAACCCAAAACCCGATAAAACTGACAAGTGTGTAAACCCGACCCGTTAAGGAAAAAAAAGAGAGAAGGGAAGTTGTAGTGAGTGGACATACGAGGAGGCTGAAACCGGTGACGCCGGTGAGTGACGTGGCAATGGCGGCGCTGGAAAGCGCGAGCTCGCCGAGGTGGCCCACCATCATGCTCGATATGACCTGAATCAGGTACTGAGACAGTGACGTGGCGACCATAGGAGCCGCGATGTAGCCCAAGTGCCGACCTTCATCCTTAATCTCTCCGATGAGTCTGGTCAACGCCCCGCTGCTTGTGGTCTGCGCCTCTTCTTCTCTTTTGATGAGAATAAGCCCTTCTTCCATCTCTCTCTCTCTCTCTACTGTTAATTGGAGGCGGTTGGGTTGTTGATATTTACAGGGGGGGGAGAGAGGTTGTTTTTGTAAATAGGTCCAAATGGATTGTACATTTAACGATCCTGTACAGCTGTACCATACTCTTTTTTTTTTTTTTTTTTGAGTAACAGGACCAGCCCAACAAAAAATATATATTAATAAAAGGAACGTTTAGTACAATTCTCTCATTTTACAAGAGGTAAAACAAGGTTCATTACTTTCTCAACTTCAAGGATGTTAGAGTACCATGTACCGAAGGGTACTGTATTTGTATCTGTATCGTCTTTTCTGCTTTATGCTTTCTACTTAGTGTTGTAGTGCATCGAGGTTGTATCCTACTTGATGCCTTTTTGCTTTCAGGGCGTTAGACGTCTATGTTTGGTAGTTGGGATCTATGTAATTTGTACTTCTTATTTCTTTAATATCCCATTAATGAAGCAATGACTGGGTCATCTTTTATCAAAAAAAAAAAGTTACAAATTCCACACCAAAGAAACTAAAAAACTAAAGACTAGCGACCAGATTCGAGAAACAAAACAACACCAAAACCAGACGCTGCCCTAAAATCAACGAAAACGTCCGACGGTCGCCTAATTCTCTGTAGGAAAACACCCAAGGCTGAATAATAGCAAAAAGCCGCCAACCGCAAGTTACCATCCCGGAAGCGAGAAGGACTTCGCAATGGGGAGGGAAGCTAGCCACACTGGAGAAGCCTAATGCTACCTCACACACGCCAAGTGGGCCACCTTCCCAGAATCCCAAAAAAACTAACAGAGCAGCCGGAAGCTCTGGTGCAAAACGAGGCAGGGACAGAGGAAAGCAAACACCTGGAAGAATAAAGACAAAAGGAAAGCCTACAACCAAACCCTTATCACTACTACTCGAGCTCTGGAGAGATGTATCATACTTTACATTAGTAATTTACACGTACATACATCTTAATAAATATATATTTTTAGAAGTAAATTCTTTTAACATAGTCTGGTCTCAAAACTAATAAATAATCTCTAATCTCTAATCTCTAATCTCTAATAATATAATGGGAGAGTTGGAGTTGTAATGTTGTCAACATACAAACCTGTGTGTTGCACGTGCAACTTCAACTCTCCCATTAATTACAACAAAAAACAAACAAATAAAACAAATTATATATTTAAAACGTGCAACGCACGTGCAAAATAAATTTACAATATTTTTTAAATACTAAACATACACATATGTTGTGCGTACAATTAAAATTTTACTTATAAACACGTGCATTGCACATACAAATTGTAGTTTTTCCTTCAAAATATTTTTACCAATTACGTGCGATGCACGTCCAACTCCAAAATTATTTTTTAACACGTAAATTGTAAGTGACAATTCTCCAACTCTTATCAAAATGTGCATCGCACGTAAAAAATACGAGTATAATATTATAATGGGAGAGTTGGGGTTGTCATTTGTAGACAACTTTGTTGGATCCTGTAGGTAAGACAAGAAACACTAGAGGAAGGGTGAATAGTGTTGTATCAAAAATTAATTGCGGAATTGAAAGTTATCTTCTGTCCAGTCGACTATAAAAGAGATATCAGTCGACTGGGGCGTCAGAGTAGAAGAGTATTTTAGACTGGTCTGATAAGTCGACTTAAATAAGAGAGACAGTTGACTCGCCAGAAGAGTTTTTTTAGACCTTTGTTATATCAGTCTGATCAGTCGACTTAGAATGGATATCCAGTCGACTTACCAGAAAGATTTAGAGTAAATTGAAATACAAGTAATAAGAAAGTTCAAAGAGATTCAACCACAGAGATTTCAATCACAGAGTACACACGATATATCCTGGTTCGGTCCTCCCGACCTACATCCAGTCCCCAAGCAACCCACTTAAGATTTTTCACTATTCTTGAAAATGTACAAGAATACACTACGGTGTTAGACAACAACTTTGTCCAACCCGTAGTCCTCTTTCACACCTAGAGAGAGCAACCCACTCTTCCACCAAGAGTGAAAACCTGACTCTACAACCTAGAGTCCTACTCTCCAACCGAGAGGAAAAGAAAAACAATAAAAGATATTACAATCAACCTATAACCTTGTTGTGATTGTGATTTTGTACGTGGCTATTTGGTCAACTTCTGAATTCAGTCCAAAACGAATTCAATGTTATGTTGGACTGAAATCAGAGAACCAAGACTTAGAGATTAGAGTGCTTGTATGAAAACTTTTTCTTTGAAAGCAAAACACTTAAACTTTTTCTCAAAAATTCTTGGAACCTTTCCATGATGATTTTAAGGCTCTATTTATAGAGTAGAATCCCTGGAACGTTGTAGAAACAGTTCCTACAACTGATTAAAAACGGATATAACTTTTTGAATTCGAAAATACAAGTTTTGAAATCAGTAAACTGTCAAAACGGCTTTAACAGTCGACTGGGTTGCCGTTATGAGTCGACTGGTTAGAGTTTGAAGAAGTTCAGACAGTTTTGTATAGGTTCAGTCGACTGGTCCTAAACGGCAATCGATTGGTACTCAACAATTGATCTAGTTCAAACTGTTTCGACCTTTAAATTTTGTAAAACACACAGTTATAAAATTATGTGTGAGTGTGTGTGAGTGACAAGGCTGTACATCAATCTAAGACTCAATCAAAGAGAAAAATTACATTTATTTTACAAGGCATTGAAGATTTGGTCTTGACTTGAGTCTTGAGTCTCGAGTGAAGCTTTAGCCATTGTCTTTGTATGATGTTTTGCTTGATCATTCGTTAGCTTTAGAACCTTGTGGCTTGCTTGATCAATTTGGTTTCAGGCCTTTGTGTATCATACATGATAACTTTGATACAACCTGCAATATATGAGAAGTAGCACAACAACTTTGCATTGTGTTGGAATCATCAAAATTAAGAATTAATATTCCCCCCTTTTTTTATGATGACAACACAATTGCTTACAATAATGGAAATACATATTACACATGCTCAATGTTCAATGCTCCCCCTAACAGATGCACAATATGACAATATGCATATGCATATATTGAAAACATGCACACCATGCACAACAATAAAACATACACAAAAAAGAAAAAAAAATGCACAATATTCTCTCCACCTTTGTCATCAACAAAAACAAAACATAGGAGAGACAAGCATAGGAAGCACAAAGAAGCAAAAGCAAAGTTATACATAGAAGGTGAAAAACACATAGTTCAAACTAGCTACGTAAACACAAAATACAAAATAAGTAAAAAAAAATACATAATAAATAAAAATATCGCTAATCAGTCTTCATCATCTTCATCTTGAGCACCTTGAGAGGGAGGAGGAAATTGAGAGGTGAACAACTGAGTGAGATGAGAAATACTTGCTTCAAGAGTATTTTGACGATCCATGAGAGCGTCTTGACGATCTATAATATAATTAACAGAAGTGTAAAGACTTCTTGGATCATCAAAATCAGCACGAGAACAAGATGAACTAGAAGCAGAAGACCGACGAGCTGAAGTGGCTAAGGGGATAGGAGGTACATTCCTAGAAGGAGACTTATGTGAAGAAGAGAGAAGCTTCATGCGTGCTAAACTTGCACGATCAAAAGACTCATAGTGTTTTACTACATTCGTCTTAGAATCGAGATCAACGTCGTAAGCATAAAAGGCGTAGGTGAGTAAAGCACCAAAAGGAAGAAATAAAGTATGAGCCTTATGAAGCCTATAAAAGATGACACGACCCCAATTTATGTTAATATTGCCGAATATTGCATAAACGGCTTGTTGCAACTCAAGGAAATACTGATCATAACTCCCAGTTTTGGGAATAATATTGTAAGATAGTATACGTGCAACGAGTTTAGCAATAGGAGAAATGAATTTATTGGACATAGGAGGACCATGATTCGGCAAAAAAATTCTAGATAAAGTGGTAGCATCATCCATCTCAATTTCTCCTAAATCAAGCACTTCATCATTCAAACCCAAAATGAGATTGATTTGAGCAGGGGTGAGCTTCATCCTCTTATTTTTAACAGAATAATAGACAAAAATTTCACTACCATCATCTGATTGAACAACTTTCATATTTGTATAAAACAAATAAATGAGTTATGGGTAGTAGAATGGTTGATTTACCAAGGACAAAACATCATATAATCCACATTGTTGAAATAATGGGATTAGATTAAACCTATCAAGATCCGAAAAATTTACAAATCGACCCGAAAAAATCATAATGGAACACATAATGTACCATTTTTCAACAAGTTCAGGACTTCTAAGATATTAGAGATAATCTAGAGAAGATTGTCCACCCTCTACATTAGAGGTTCGAGATCTCTTTGGAGCCATTAAAAAACAACTTCACAAACAAAAAGATGAAAAGAAGTATACCAACAAAGAGACTCTAGGAGAAGCAAAGAGCTTCAAGGAAACTTGAAACACCACAAGAAATTGGAAGGAGTTGAGCGTCAAATTTCTAGAAATTAGCAGCAGCAGCAACAGTAGTAGCAGCAGTTGACTGTTCTTCTTCAGATTTGAGAAAGAAGATAGGGTAAAAGTGAAAGGAGGGGGTAGGTTTTTAGGGTTTTTTTACAAAGAATGGACGGCTAGAATCAAAGAAAAAAGTTATCAACGGCTCAGATTTGGTCAATGTAACAATAAAAGGTAAACGGTCGCTTCAAAAGATGTGCCAATTTTCGAATTTGAAGAAAACTGATTCGTGACAGTCTATTGATATGTAAAGCAGTCGACTTAGTCGAGAGCAAAACAGAGAAACACAAAATAGCAGAAATACTACTGGCAGTCGACTGTATTACTGTACACTGTCGACTTTCCAGAGTATACAAACTCAGGAAAATATATATCGCGAAAAGTAGTTGGTCAGTCGACTGAAATAAGATCTTAAGTCGACTTACCAGAGTGTACAAACTCAAGAAATATCAGAAAAACTACAAATTCCTAGTTCTCTTCTTAAGTTGATAAAAGTGTCTTCCTTAAGTGGTTTAGTAAAGATGTCACCTATCTGTTTATCAGTAAAAATAAAGTCTAAAGAAATGTCTCCCTTTAAAACATGATCACGTAGAAAATGATGTCTAATATCAATATGTTTCGTACGTGAATGTTGAACCGAATTTTTAGATAAGTTAATGACACTGGTATTATCACACATTATTGAAGGCTTTGAAAAAGAAATACCATAGTCTAATAGGGTTTGTTTCATCCACAAAATTTTGGCACAAGCCAAACTTGCAGCGATATATTCAGCTTTAGTAGATAGGGATACCAAATTTTGCTTCTTACTGCACCAAGAAACTAGTAAATGTCCCAAAAAGTGACACGTCCCACTAGTGCTCTTGCGGTCAGTTTTACTACCGGCAAAATTCGCATCGCTATAAGACAAAAGTTGAAAATTATCGGTACGTGGATAAAATAGACCATATTCAGACGTGCCTTTAATATATCTTAAAATCGGTTTTATAGCTTTTAAGTGAGACTCTTTAGAACTCGACTGAAGTCTAGCACACAAACATATACTAAACATAATGTCAGGTCTACTAGCAGTTATATATAAGAGTGAGGCAATCATACCTCGATAGAGTTTTTGATCGATACTCTTACCTAATTCATCTTTGTCAAGGGTAGTGGTAGTAGCCATAGGTGTGGTCTTACTACTCGTGCCATCCATGTTAAACCATTTGAGTAATTTCTTAGCATATTTTTCTTGATTAATAAATATGCCATTTGGTGACTGTTTAATTTGCAGTCCAAGAAAATAATTGAGTTCACCCATGTGACTTATCTCAAACTCGTTTTTCATGGTGTTAGCAAACTCTTGACAGAGATTACTAGTAGTAGAACAAAAAATTATGTCATCTACATATATTTGTATGATCAAGATATCTGTCTCTATTTTCCTAATAAATAGGGTAATGTCTACTTTACCTATTTCAAACCCGTTTCTAAAAGAAAAGTCTTCAATCGATCATACCAAGCATGTGGTGCTTGTTTAAGACTGTATAAAGCCTTTTTCAATTTAAAAACGTGGTTTGGGAATTGTTCATGTTCGAAACCTGGTGGTTGCTTAACATAAAGATTTTCCTTTATAAATCCATTAAGAAAAGCATTTTAACATCTATTTGAAAGAGTGTAAAATTCATAAAACATGCAAAAAATAATTAGATACGGATTGATTCTAATCTAGCAACAGGAGCATATGTTTCATCAAAATTTATGCCTTCTTCTTGATTATACCCTTGAGCAACTAGTCTAGCTTTGTTCCTAACAACTTATCCTGATTCATCTAACTTATTCTTGAATACTCATTTGGTACCAATTATAGTATGATCAGGAGGTCATGGTACTAAATCTCATACACCATTCCTTATAAATTGGTTTAACTCATCTTGCATGGCATTCATCCAAAACTCATTCTCACAAGCTTCTTGTATATTCTTCGGCTCAAAATCCGACAAGAAAGCTGTGTGAGAGAACATGTTAACATGTGATCTTGTCTGAATATCATGTGAAATGTCACCAATTATTAAGTCATGAGGATGATCTCTAACTTCAACAAAAGATTTTGGTAAAGTTGGAAACATCACAACAGGATCAGTCGACTTGACCAATCCATCAGTCGACTGATTTACAGCAGTCAACTTGACTTCCTTATCGGTCGACTTATCCGCAAGGCTAGTTTGCTCTAAAGATGTAATTACTTTATTTAAATGTGAAGAATCAGTTTCATCATCTTCAATTAAAGTCGATGAAGACAGATATTCATCAAATGCAACATGCATGGATTCTTCAATAGTCAACGTTGACTTGTTGAAGATCCTATATGCTTTACTCCTATTTGAGTATCCTATAAAGATACCCTCATTAGATCTAGGATCAAACTTATCTAAGTTATCTTTAGTGTTCAAAATAAAACATTCACATCCAAATATCTTAAAGTAAGAGACCTTAGGAATTCTATCAAAAAATAGCTCATAACATATTTTCTTTAGCTTAGACCTAATCAAAATTCTATTTAAAACATAACAAGTTGTAGCAACGGCTTAGGTAAATTTCTTTCAACAAGCATGGTACGTGCACATTCTTACAAAGTCCTATTCTTCCTTTCAACCACTCCATTTTGTGGTGAAGCTCTAGGAAATGCAAACGAATGAGTTATTCCATTCTTGTTGCAATATTCTGCAAACGTTTTATTTTCAAATTCTCCACCATGATCACTTCTAATAGTGACTATGGTTAGAGACTTTTGATTTTGAATTCGTTTACAAAAATTAGCAAATTCTACAAAAGCATCATTCTTATGTTTTAAAAAGAAAGTCCAAGTGAATTGTGAAAAATCGTCTACTAAAACAAATACATACCTACTTTTATTTAAAGAAGCAACTTTAGTAGGACCAAATAAATCTATGTGGATTAATTTGAGCGGCCTAATAGTAGAAATTACTTCTTTTGTTTTAAAAGTAGATTTAATTTGTTTACCTAGTTGACATGCATTACATAACTTATTCTTTTTAAAGGATAGTCTTGGCAGCCCTTTAATTAGGTTGTATTTAGACAATTTAAAGAGATTTTTCATATTCACGTGGCCAAAACGTTTATACCATAGCCATGAATCATTATTAGAATCTACTAAGCAAAAATCATTCGAAAAATCATATGCCTTTAAACATAGTTCATAAATGTTATTTTTCATAAATCCTTGAAAAATTATTTTTTGCATGGTAGAATCATAAATTAAGCATGCATCTTTTTCAAACATGATTTTATAACCCTTATCACATAGTTGGCTAATACTCAACAAGTTATGCTTAAGTCCACTTACTAATAAAACATCTTCTATAGAAGGATTAGTGTACTTACCGACCATACCAATTCCAATGACTTTTCCTTTGTTGTTGTCACCAAATGTGACTATTCCTCTATCAATGTCTTGAATGAAAGATAGGAGGTTGGTATGACCAGTCATGTGCTTCGAGCATCCGCTATCAAGTATCCAACGATCTCTCTTATGTACCTATAAAATATTCAATGTGAATATGGTACCCTTTTCATTGGGTCCAAAATATATTAGTTTTTGGGAAACCAATCCCAAGAAGAGTTTGATTTTCCACCATATGCAGAAATATAATTAGCAGAATTACATACAGTAAGCATATATGAATTAATATAGGCAATTCTATCTTTCGGACTCAGGTTGACTGGAACCCATACATTTTTGCTCTGTCCAGTCGACTTTATTATACCTTTCAGTCAACTGTGAGGTAGTATAGGTCGACTTATCTGAGGTGTTTGTCTCGTTGAATGAGACTAGTACCTCTGAACAGGCGACTGATGAGTGGGTTCAATCGACTGGTCTGAACTATAGATTTGCCTTTATCATGAAAACTTACAGTTTTAGGCTTTTCAAAAAACTCATAAAGTTTATGCTTAACACTCGAAATAGATACAGGTTTATTTACACTAGTATTCTTGGAAGCATGAAGTTTTTCAACAGATTTTTGAAAACCAAGTCCAAACCTTTTATTGGATTGAACTTGATTTTGTAGAACATCGTTTAAATTCTCCTTTCCTTTATTAAATTTAGATACGTTCTTGGATATCTCTTCATAATCTTTCTTTAGAGATATATCTAAACTAGAAAGACGAGAATTTAAAGATTTCACTTCTTTATCAAGGTTAAAATTCTCTTGAGAAAGTGTTTGATTAACTTTCTCTAAGTTCTTAACTCTTATTTTTTCTTTTTTAAGTTCTTGAAAAATCTCATTAAAAGCATCAAGTAAATCATTAGAGTCATAGTCATTACTTACTTGATTTTGAGACGCCATAAAACACACATTAGCAACCTCGTTTGTCTCTTCATTTTCTTCTTCAGATGAAGAGTCGTTATCATCCCAAGTTGTTTGGTACGCCTTTTTGTTCTTCATGAACTTGTTCTTTGTGTACTTGTCCTTCTTGAAGTTGGACGCCTTTCCCTTAAGTTTTGCGTTCTTTAGTAGGCAATCCTTCTTCATATGACCTGTTTTATTACACCTAAAACAGTTGGAGGTTCATTAGATTCCTTAGATTTTGAATTAAACTTACCTTTCCTTATGAACTTTTTGAACTTTCTCGTGAACATGGCAATCTCTTCCTCATCTTCTTCTTCATCCTCGGAGTCTGACATGGCCTTTAATGCTAGTGTCTTCTTCTTGGATTGTTGAGATTCTTGATCCTTCTTGTGCTCTTCAAGTTGTACCTCATACGCCATAAGATTTTCCACAAGATTCTCAAGAGAAAGTTGTGTTAAATCGTTGGCCTCTTCTATGGCGGTGGTCTTCTTCTCCCATTCGGAGGTTAATGCACGAAGTACCTTCCTCACCATCTCGGCTTGAGTGTACGTCTTTCCAAGTGCCACAAGTGAATTGGTAATGTCCGTGAATCTTGTAATCATCTCAGACACATTCTCATTCTCCTTCATGCGGAACATTTCAAACCTATGAACAAGAACAGATATTTTAGATTCTTTTACTTTATTAATTCCTTCATGAGTTATCTCGAGTGTGTGCCATATTTGATGTGCGGTTGTTGCATTGGACACACGGTTGAACTCCTCCTTTGTAAGGGCACAAAATAGCGCGTTCATCTCCTTTGCATTGTTCATTGTTTGGTTCTTCATGTCATCGTTCCATTGTGCATATGAAATGGTAGGAGCGGTGTACTCGGTCTCCGTCATGTTCCATATCTCATAGTTGATGGACTGAAGGTAGATCTTCATTCTACACTTCCAATAGTTATAGTTCGTTCCATCGAAGAGGGGTGGCCTTTGTGTAGATTGGCCTTCATGGTATTGATTTGCATTAGAAGTTGTTGTCATTGCACTCAATCAGGCTCTGATACCAAGTGTTGGATCCTGTAGGCAAGGCAAGAAACACTAGAGGGGGGTGAATAGTGTTGTATCAAAAATTAATTGCAAAATTGAAAGTTATCTTCTGTCCAATCGACTATAAAAGAGATGTCAGTTGATTGGGGCGTCAGAGTAGAAGAGTAATTTAGACTAGTCTGATAAGTCGACTTAAATAAGAGAGACAGTCGACTCGCCAGAAGAGTTTTTTTTAGACGTTTGCTATATCAATCTAATCAGTCGACTTAGAATGGATATCCAGTCGACTTACCAGAAAAAATTAGAGTAAACTGAAATGCAAGTAATAAGAAAGTTCAAAGAGATACAACCACAGAGATTCCAATTACAGAGTACACACGATGTATCCTGGTTCGGTCCCCCTGACCTACATCCAGTCCCCAAGCAACCCACTTGAAATTTTCTACTATTCTTGAAAATGTACAAGAATACACTACGGCGTTAGACAACAACCTTGTCCAACCCGTAATCCTCTCTCACACCTAGATAGAGCATCCCACTCTTCCACCAAGAGTGAAAACCTGACTCTCCAACCTAGAGTCCTACTCTCCAACCGAGAGGAAAAGAAAAACAATAAAAGATGTTACAATCAACTTATAGCCTTGTTGTGATTGTGAATTTGTACGTGGCTATTTGGTCAACTTCTGAATTCAGTCCAAAACGTATTCAATGTTATGCTGGACTGAAATCAAAGAACCAAGACTTAGAGATTAGAGTGCTTTGTATGAAAACTTTTTCTTTGAAAGCAAAATACTTAAACTTTTTCTCAAAAATTCTTGGAACCTTTCCATGGTGATTCTAAGGCTCTATTTATAGAGTAGAATCCCTTGAATGTTGTAGAAACAGATCCTACAACTGATTAAAAACGAATATAACCTTTTGAATTCGAAAATACAAGTTTTGAAATCAGTAAACTATCAAAACGGCTTAAACAGTCGATTGGGTTGTCGTTATGAGTCGACCGGTCAGAGTTTGAAGAAGTTCAGATAGTTTTGTACAGGTTCAGTTGACTGGTCCTAAATGGCAGTCGACTGGTACTCAACAGCTAATCTAGTTCAAACTGTTTCGACCTTTAAATTTTGTAAAACACACAGTTATAAAATTATGTGTGAGTGTGTGTGAGTGACAAGGCTGTACATCAATCTAAGACTCAATCAAAGAGAAAAATTACATTTATTTTACAAGACACACAAACTATAAGGAATTGAAGCTTTGGTCTTGACTTGAGCCTTGAGTCTTGAGTGAAGCTTTAGCCATTGTCTTTGTATGAAGTTTTGCTTGATCATTCGTCGGCTTTAGAACCTTGTGGCTTGCTTGATCAATTTAGTTTGAGGCATTTGTCTATCATACATGATAACTTTGATACAACCTGCAATATATGAGAAGTAGCACAACAACTTTACATTGTGTTTGAATCATCAAAATCAAGAATCAACAAACTTATATTTTGCAGACATTCATTCAACCATCTAATCTCAACCATTCATTTTTAAGTGGAGTTATATTAACCATTCATTACTTAACTCCTGTTAGTTACCATAATACCCTCAAAGTTCAAATTTATTTACGACGTAATTATTTACAAAAATGCCACTCATATAAAAAAAAAGTTTGTGCCGCACGGGATAATTTGTAAAGAATATGTGATGAGTAAAGGGAGATCTCAGGTTCGATGTCAGATTACGTCTTATTATTTACTATATTTAAAATTAAAAAAATTAGAACGTGCGAAGTGTAGTTACTAGTATACTTTTAATCTCCATTTATGCATATTTCTCTATAAAAAAAATATCCCCATTTATGCATATTTCTCTAAAAAAAATTCTCAATATATAACAATGGTATGTAAGATTGAAACCGGAGCGAATACATAGATCATCACCCCATATTCGTATTTGGCTGCTTGCAAATCACCGTACGTTTAATGCTCATATCTGCCTTGTTGGAAATATTTTTAGGAAATTTTCCAGGCCGGAATCCAGTGGGATCCGGCCACCGAAAGCACCTAAAAGTGATTGGATTACGTTCCTCTCGTCGAGTACTATTCCGCAATGTACTCATTTGCCAAGAACAGTTTCCGTATGAATAAGAAATGTAGGCCAAAGTTAGGTACTCGAAATGTACTAACTTGGGAATTTGGAATGGATAGTCCCACATCAGAAGATGGGAAAGATTTCTCTAGTATATAAGCTAAAGAAATGGCACCACTAACATTTAGTGGAGAGAGAACCTAGCCAAAATTACAAACACACACGCGCGTGCCCGGTCCGGTCCGATTGTATCACAAGCATTGTTAGCATTTTCCTATTTTATGAAATCTAGTTCTAACATGCCTCACATATATTTGAAAAAGATACATACAATTTCATTGCTGAACAAATGTTTGAGCAAAGCGCCATACAATATTGCAATCCTGGAATCCTACAATATGAAGACATGAGAGTTTAAATCTTATGTATATCCATGTATCCTACACGACACTTATTTAACGTATGCACTTCATATGCACGCAAATTCTAGTCTGATACAATAAGAATCAATCGGACATAATTCCTCGCTAATTCTAGTAATGATATAACAGACACAAATTGGTGATGTTGAGGGCAAAGAACATATATATGCACCTAAATTGTTAGCCTCATTTGATTATCAGAAACTCTCTTTCTCTCTGATTTTGGCTGCAACATGAATCAATCTCAGACCAAAATTCAAAAGATTAAATCGCAAAACATACAGAAGTGTATTTTAGATGTAACGTGTTTCGTTATCTCTCATTAACAGAATACGATCACAAGTCCCCCACTTTCAAGAGAAGCCAGATTGCCAGAGGATTGCAAAAAAAGATGTATCGATAACATATTGCATATATTAAAGAACGAGCTCAAAAGCTATGAAGCACAAACCTCTCTTTGCCAATTTGTAAATTTTGTCACCATGGCGAGAGAAACTACTTGCGCAAATGCACCGCCTAATATGCCTATACGAATGCCTTTTTCCGGCTAAGTGCAACGGAAATCCTAAAGCCAGTGCTAGTGGAAATCCAATCTGCAGATAGAATGCTCCAAGGTTCACATTGGCACCAGTTTTTTGTCGCCCACATCCTCTTATTACACCTGCAATGAGAAAATGGGAATGGCACAAAATCATTGATGTGGGTATAGGCGACATGGCCCAGCCAGGGCTGTTAGATCTCTTCGTTTTTCATTCATCCCTGATCATCAAGTCAATCAATCCAACAGGCCGTCTGCAACTTCAGGCCCACAGAGAAACGGGTCCAGCCCGGCCCAATGAAGCTTCAGACCCGTTTCACTCTCCCTATAAATACCAGTCCCCCTCCTCCACTTGAAAGGTAATCAAAATTTCTCTACCTGAACCCTAGCTTCCTTTTCCAGTGACTGACTAGATCGTACAAAGGCCTGTCGCCAGGATTTCTCCCGGTGTTTCTAGGACTTTTGTAGGTACCCCGGCCGTCCGAGCTCTAGTAGCTCTTCCGAGCCGACCTCCAGTAACCGACCAGGATCTGCGGTTGAGATCTGTCCCTTTCCGCTTAACAAATTACAAGAACTCACACATGTTGCTCCCGCATCGAAAATAAGCAGCATCAATCATCAATATTGTTATTCTTTTTTGCATGCTACAAAATGACATGCATTATTTTGATTGGAAACATATATTCAAATGCTATAAAGTTCTTAATTTTATTTTATTTTTAATAAAAAATGACCGCTCTCAGTCACCTGTTTCATTAAAAGGGTTTTAAAGAAACCAAAATATTACAACCAACATAAGCTCCATCTAGATTTGCAAATCTAGACCTTCAAAAATATCCAGATACATAATAATTACAATACAACCATCTCCTCCATACATGAGACCAAAACAACCAGCCTGGAGTTAGATATCAGCTCCGTCTTCCTGTCATCCTCTCGACTAGCATTCCCTCCATTGCATGCATGTTTACCTTACTCAGAATCCTCCATGCGAATCCTCTTTCTAGCCCCTGTTTGACCTGCCCACGCGACAATCAGGAAACTCGTTTTATGCAGTGTTACATGAAAAGAGCAACAATTATTACGAAAGCATGCATCATTCCTATCTAGCCACAGACTCCACAAAGCTTCCGCTACCGATATATCCTACATGACACGATATTCTTTCCTAATGTTAGTTTTTCTCCAGCACCCCCATAGGTCCCCTAAAACGTTTGGCAGCTGTAAGGTCCCAAAACATAAAATCAAAACTTTCCATAACAATTTCGCTTTCGGGTACCGAAGGAAAATATGCGCGGTGTCCTCCTCTCCCTCGGTACATCTAGGGCAGTGAGTATCAATCTGTATGTTACGACTCTTAAGATTCATCTTTGATAGAATTGCGTTATTCATAGCCAACCAAAGAAATGCCTTGATCTTGTTAGGTACTCTCGTCTTCCAAATTATTTTCACCTCCTCGTTTCTAACACCCCCATCATTGTAAAAGTTGTACATGGATCTGACCGAGAAGAGTCCAGAGACTTCTAACTTCCAATACCTATCATCTTCTATCCGCCTATCCCCCTATTGACAGTCGCCCCATCATCCAGTAGGAGTTTAAGTTGAAGAAGTTGTTGATAACTTTCATCAGAGAGTAATCCCTCGCGCCTGAGCTTCACTGACCCGTATTTCCAAATATCCGAAACTAAAGCATTATCCTCTCGTGACTCCTTCGCCAGTTTTGAAAATAGTGCTTGCAGTGTATTCTCTCCCGCCCACTTGTCTTTCCAGAACCTGATGTTTTTTCCATCACCCAGCTTGCAGGAAGTGTTAGCGTGGAAATCCTCCCCCACTTTCGCGATCCCCTTCCACATGTGAGTTTTTTTCCCGTGCTTACTTCTTCTCCCAAATTTGATCTTTTTATGTCTCTGGTACATAAGAAACGAGTTACCCCACCACACTTTGCGCTGCTTTTGCATCTTCCACCACCACTTTGCTAAAAGTGCTTTATTCATGTGTAACGACCCGAGCCCGGCTCAGCTGCGCACGCGGCTACACGTACGCACACGCGAAAGAACGGACGCAAAACTCTAGCCACGCCCACCACAGGCTGCCTCAAAAGGGTGGTTAACCATTTGGTAACCCTTAATCATCGGCAATCCTATATATACTCTCATTTCTCCCTACCCACACCGATATGGGATATAATCCCTTGGTCCAATCCCGGGTCAAAGCACACTACCACCAGCATACTTCATTCTTTCTTTCCATTCATTTAATTCTTCCCATAAGCCCATAGGAAATCTCTTAGGACCATCATACTAATAATTCCCATAGGATCATCCTAAAGGCCACACATTAAATACCAACCCCATTTCCTTCTTTTTTTCTTCATCCACGTCACCATCCATCCACCACCTTTTCTTTATTTATTATACTATATATATATATATATATATTATTATATATCGCTATATAATATTATATATATACGGGTGTTACACACACCCCTCCTTAAGAACTCAGCGTCCTCGCTGAGCCCGGACTTACAACTTGATTCAGGATCCCTTTCTAGCCGATGTGGAGAGGATTACCCTGATTCTGCTAGTTGTACAGTCCCCTACCCGGGCGACATGTCCCAACCTAGCTCCATCTCAGGCGTACATCTTGCACACACTCGGTGTCGAAAGTCGGCTCTGATACCATTTGTAACGACCCGAGCCCGGCTCAGCTGCGCACGCGGCTACACGTACGCACACGCGAAAGAACGGACGCAAAACTCTAGCCACGCCCACCACAGGCTGCCTCAAAAGGGTGGTTAACCATTTGGTAACCCTTAATCATGGGCAATCCTATATATACTCTCATTTCTCCCTACCCACACCGATATGGGATATAATCCCTTGGTCCAATCCCGGGTCAAAGCACACTACCACCAGCATACTTCATTCTTTCTTTCCATTCATTTAATTCTTCCCATAAGCCCATAGGAAATCTCTTAGGACCATCATACTAATAATTCCCATAGGATCATCCTAAAGGCCACACATTAAATACCAACCCCATTTCCTTCTTTTTTTCTTCATCCACGTCACCATCCATCCACCACCTTTTCTTTATTTATTATACTATATATATATATATATATATATATATTATTATATATCGCTATATAATATTATATATATACGGGTGTTACATCATGTCTCGTAGATTCACTATTCCAAGTCCACCGAATTCCTTCTTTTTACATACCCTGCCCCACCTCACCAGGTTTAGGCCTTTACTTCCCTCTTGATTTCCCTTTCACAGAAACCTCCTCCTACACTTGTCGATTCTCTGGATCACCCAAGTGCTATATAGTTCTTCTTGCAAGCCCAAATTTTGATTATCTGCCTTTACACAATAAAAAACTAAAATTTGATAGAACTAGTCAAATAGGTGAATGAATTAAAAATGTGGGGCTTATATTGTGGCTCAGTGTGCTAAATAAAAATTATAAGGGTTTTTTTTTTTTTTTGTTGGATTGATACCGTAAAGACCATTAAAAGGAACATGAAATTAATCCTTTTGACATTTGCTGGATACAATTTCAAGAGAGTGTAAACAATCTCAAAAACATTTGATGGGCATCACGAACTTATGTTATGTCTGTTGGGTTTATGTCTTGCATACTATATTGGATAAAAAGATGATAAAACGATGGAGAGACAGAGGCAATTGGAAACGGAGCGGAGGCAAAAAACAGTCAGCAGAAGGCGACAGAGGAGGTTGCGGTCGACTGGACCTTGGGGTCGATCGACCGCCCTACTGCAGCGAGACGACAGTCGACTGCGCGGTCGACCGGTATGCTCTCGGGTGGACTTCAGAAGGTTGCGGTCGACCGTACCTTGGGGTAGGTCGACCGACAACGGCGCTGATGGGTTTTCGGGCTTGAATCTAGGTGATTCGGGAAAGGCCCAATTTGCTCTTTAAATTGGATCGTGTGGCTCTTATCGTAGGGTTATCTCTTGGGTACTATCTAATGGCTATTGTAACAAGATATTAACTTAGGGTTTGTCTCTAAATCTATAGAAACAATTGTAACGGCTCATAGATCTAGATGATTCTATTGAGTGCCAAATAGAAGAAGAAAGTACTTCATCTTAGGGGGTGAGAGAGTTCTCTATTGTAAGCAGCATCAAGTTCCATTAGACTTGAAAGAGGATCGTGGTGAGAATTGTATTCTTGTATCTTCTCTAGTTGAATAATATCTTGGTTCTTCCTCCTCCGGATTAAGGCGAAAGTCCCAACCGGGACAACTCTTGTGTGCTTGTGTGTTTGATGTGATTTAGTCTTGCTTGGTGGTTTTGTGTTGATTATGTCAAAGACTCAACAAGATCCTCATATTACTTAACAATGTCAAGTTTCAGATTGAACTTGAGAATTCTTTCTTCTATTGAACTATAATCTGCCTTTGTTTGGACATGGTACAGCTTTTAGATATGTAATTATAAGCAAATCTCTAGTTAAGAGAGGAGAACAGATAAATAACCTGAAAGAACAGCCTGCAAACTATCCATAATGACTTGGAGACACAGAATGGGAACCATGTCCATCACATAATCAGTAACTGCCTTAATTCTCATCGCTGTAAGCAAAACCAACAACTCTACGGAGGGCAACAAGGGTTACGCCGACAATTACGGCTCTGTAACTGCTATGAACATAACAACGCGTACAGCTGCGCGAGCTCTGTTTGGGTTCCCTGCGCCCAACTCATTGGACACTCGAGTACTAATTATATCAAAAACAACAGCACTCATCAATATATAATCAAATGAAAAACTGGACTACAAGATTTGTTAAGAGCAATAGATATCATAAACATATATGTAGTTTACTTTTCAAAAAGTTTATGTACTTTGTTTTTTGGAGATTATTAGTAGCCTTACTCTAAATGAAACTACATCTGCTAAAGTCTGAATCCTGATGCTCTGAAGTCCACCTGCTTTATTGGAAGTTTGGAACATAAGCTCTTTGCTTCCGAGTACTTAAATGTACAATCCAAGTAAAACCACATTCAACCAATAGGATATAATGCCTATAAAGAGAGCAGCACCTGCAGTTCCCAACCCTGATTTGAATACCAAAATCCAGCATAGAGGAATGTGAAGTGAAAGCAGAGAGTTATAGTAGAGCTCAGGAGCTTTGACACTGGATTTCTATTAGGCCCACTTTTTTCAACTATGTCATAAACCCCTCAAACAGCACATAATTTTGTGTCATATATCTACCGTTAAGGCTTGATGGGTCTATAACAAAGTTTTTTTTTTTTTTTTTTTTTTAAAAGAAAAGACGGAGCATGGCCACCCTGTTTCATTAATAAGGGGTTAATAAAACAAAACTCAGAGTACTGGGCCAATTACAAGGTCCTACAGTCATAACAAAAGTACATAACAAAAGTACATAACCAAAAGTACATAAACTCCACCCCAAGCATTGGGGGTGGGATAAAAGAATACGAGAATGGCCGCAACATACATGCGTCTAACCAAAATACATCAAAGCCCCCCAACAAACCCTTGGGCAGTGGGTATCTATTAACAGAAGGCGAAGCTGTTTGTCAGTCAATCGTCGGACCAATCTCGATCACGTCGTCATCAAAGTCCACGACCAGGAAAACGCTTGCTATCCTCTCCCTTGGACCTGCTGCGGCCACATTAGCTGAAAATGAAATAAAATGCATAATGTGAGGCAAATTATTAGAAATATTATTACAAGTTCTGCGGGGCCTATAACAAAGTTGAAAAGGTCAAAGGCCCTTATCCAAATTCAGTATCAAGCCAAGTCCACTTAAAAGAAGTATTATAGGGTTTTTTTTTTTCAAGAAAGACCACCCACAAATATTCTTTTAATTCCTTTTAATTCCAAATAAGTCATCCGCAAATTGTTATTTTTATATAAACCACTCTTAATATGTGGCTCACTCAAAAAAAAAAAAAGCCACTAGGATAGATTTTATTAGTTTAACATAGTCAACCACCAAGCCTCCAACTACAGTTGCAAAATTACTCTTCTATTATCCCTTTCTTTTCCTTCTAAACCATAAACCCTAACTCTAACCCGAAACCCTTCCTAAACCCGACCCAAAATTCTAATTAAACACTTACTAAACCCCAAAATCCTAAAAAATTCAAGCGCAAATCCAAAAGAATCCCCATCATGCCTTTTTTAGCCACCATGGTGTTGCCCTTGCCCGTTGCCCTCCTCTCTAGGCTTCCACCGCTCATTTGTTTTCTTGTGAACGGGATAATTTTGTGATGTTATCCCCATTAGCTAGTTATAACAAAATATTCTTCACTTATTTGACAGCGGATAATCGGAGTGGCTTTTTCCGGGTATGCCCCTATTGTGAATAGTATATTTGAAAAAAAACCATTTGTAAATGACTTATTTAAAATTAGAATATTTGTAGGTGGCCTTTCTATAAGAGAAATACTCTATAAATAAATAACTTAATTTGATGACATATCGCATGACATAAACCATAAGCTATAATCCAAAACATGAAGCATCCTAATACTTGATACCCTCACTCTCACAACACAAAATCCAAATCTCTAATCACTCTCACTAACTCTATTTTGCTTAGAGAATGGCGGCGTGGCGCTGCACCCAAATTATATAATAGAAAGTCGCTTTACATCTGAGTTCGATGCAGTGTCACTACACTCGCTGTATTTTCATTCAAATATAGAACACAAACAATCGGGTCAAACTAACCATGTCAGATCAAAGAGTAATCTTAACTAGGGAGGTATAAGTTATGTTAACTATAGTTATTCGACTTTTATTTTTAATTCAAAGTTTAATTTTAAACCTGGTGCTTGGAATTTAGTAACGAACAAAGTTAAGACATTTGTTTGGTTTCCCTCTCTCACCTTTTCCAAAACTCCTGCTCGAGACTGTAGTTTTTTTTCATTTTTTTTTTAAGGAAAAGGTGGAATCTGGCCGTCCTGTTTCATTAATAAGAGCTTAACGAAACAAACCCAGAATACTGGGCCAACGTACAAACTACAGCCAGAAAATAAAACAGACATGAAGCAACATGACACGTACAAACAACAAATCCCTCCAACAACTCTGGAGGGTGGGCCGACAAACAAGCTCAGTCCAGCAAAATTGTATGTACGTCAGTTTAGCTTCGTACAGTGCCTCCACGGCATATGCACATCCACCTGCTCGCGACTGTAGTTATTTCAACTTTTATAGTTATCTTAATTCTAAAATGAATATTTTCCAAATAAGTTAAAATCACAATAACTAGAGTTCTGTAAAATTATCTCTAATCTCTAATGACTAATCTGTAAGGGAGAGTTGAGGTTGTTATTTGTAGACAACCTGTAATTTGTAGACAACCATTCAACCAACCATTTAATCTCAACTATTTATTTTTAAGCGGGAGTTATATTAACCATTCATTTACTTAACTGCTGATAGTTACCATAATAGCTTTAAATTTCAAATTTATTTACTACATAATTATTTACAAAAGCGTCATACATATAAAATAAATTGATGTCGCTATGGATAATTTATAAAGATTATGTGAAGAGAAAAGTGAGATCTCTGGTTCGATGTCTGGATTATATCTTAGTATTTACATTTTTTAAAAAAGCACTATGACTTGCACTGTTCGTGCAGATTATCAGCCTCATATAACTGAACTCTTAATAAAAGTCCAACTAAAAACCGAACCCGATAAGGCCATAACATTAACGAACCCGACCCGCTACCATCCCAAAGAATATAGCGCCGCCAAAATCGGAAAACACCCGAGCAGCCTTGTCGGTTCCCGTGCTTTGTGGCGGTGAGCTTACCGATAAGAAAAAGGAACGGAAGTGAGAGGAAGTGGACTTACGAGGAGACTGAAACCGGTGACTCTGTAAGTGACGTGGCGATGGCAGGTGGCCCACCATCACGGCCACCATGGGCCCCGCAATGTTGCCTATACGTTTGGTTTCATCCTTAAACTCACCGCCGGTTATCGTCACCGCCCTACTCCTATCCTTCAGGCGATGAAAAGAAACAACAGACAACCCCACTAAAAAAATCTACTGTATTTCAAAACTAAAATAGTGCGCATGATGACATTCCCTAAGAGCATCTGTACTCGTTGGCGATGGACGTTCCGCAGTTTCGTTGGCTATTTAGCAAATTTATGCAATTTTTTTAACAATAGCCAGTCATATCTGGCACTTGATTTGGCTATTTGAAAAATATAGTCCTACGATACATTAATTTTCGTTTGAAGACAGACGGTAAATTATACACCGTTCCAAAAAAAAAATTATTAATAAAATAATCGGACGGAAGATTATACACTGTCCCAAAAATCATGTTATTTTTTTTATAACTGTTTTCGGACGTTAGATTATAGATTATAGATAATCTACCGTCCTATAATAAAAAACAAAACAAAAAATGATAGCATTCACCCATTTTTTTGATTTTTTTAATTGATTTTCAGTTTTTATTTTAGATTAAATGTCACTATCACTGTTTATATAAATTTTTTTTTTTAAAAAAATGATATTTTTTACAAAATAAAGAACGGGAGATAATTTACTATTTGGCCATTTTTAAACTAACAACAACTACAACGAAAGCTATCTTTGCTATTTGCTATAAGTCAAATAGTCAAAATTTGACAAAAACAACTACAATGCTCTAATAAGCTACATTCCGAAACAAGATGGGATCCAACGCAAAATCCAATTTCTAATTAATCTCATTCACTCTTTTTTTTTAATTACCAACTTCCTATTTGATGGCATAATCCACTATCATTTGCACGTATCTTAAAGCCTGATCCAACGACTCTTTAATTTAGCACATGGGTTTGTCACTTTCTCCCTCTTTACACTTCAAAACCCTTCGTGTCACAAAGAGATTTTTTTTTATATCACGGATAGATGTAGGTCCCGCCACAAAAGAGCATGCACTCATGCATGCAACGTTTGGTGCATGCTGATGCATGACAACGTTTGATGCAAGCATGGTGTCTCTTCCAAAGCATGGTGTTTCTTCCAAAGCATGGTGTCGCTTCCGAAGCATGGTGTCTTTTCCGAAGCATGGTGTCTTTTCCGAAGCATGGTGTCTCTTCGAAAGCATGGTGTCTCTTCCCCTCCTATAAATTCTCACTATTTTCTTCATTTGAAGACACACTCAACTGAAGAGAAAAATAGAGATTGATAGCCACAGAGTGCTTATAAAGTATTGAGAGTTTTTTTGTAAATCTTTTGAGATTGAGAAATAATATTTGTGTTGTTTTCTTCTCAAATTTATCTCTGTTGTTTTTCTCTCGATCCTAACAAGTGGTATCAGAGCGAGGTTGAGTTGTTGAGTGCCAAAAGCCTTTGCAGATCAAGATGTCAATGGAGGAATCAATATCATCATCATCATTTGGACCCATGATCAAGCTTACTGCCACCAACTATACACTTTGGAGACCTCGGATGGAAGATCTCCTAAGTTGTAAAGATCTCTTTGATCCTATTGAGGAGAAGGGAGAAAGACCTGAAGCTACCAATGAGGCGGACTGGAAGAAGATGAACAGGAAAACGATCGGTCAGATTCGACAGTGGATCGATCACAGTGTCTTCCATCATGTTGCCCAGGAAACGGATGCTTTTGCCCTTTGGAAGAAGCTGGCGGATATGTACCAGGCCAAGACAGCTCGAAATAAGGCCCTGCTGATGAGACGGTTGGTGAACCTGAAGCTACAGGGAGGAACTTCTGTAGCAGAACACACCAGCGAGTTTCAGAGCCTGGTGAATCAGCTATCTTCAGTGGAGTTACCACTTGAAGATGAGTTACAGGCACTTCTACTTCTCAGCTCTCTTCCAGACAGTTGGGAGACATTGGTGGTCTCCCTCAGCAACTCGGCTTCGACTGGCAATCTTACCATGTCTATGGTTAAGGATGCCCTATTCAATGAGGAAGCTCGAAGAAAGGACGTTGGCACAGAAGCACAAGCCTGCGTCACAGAAGTCCGTGGGAGACAGCGAGAGGAAGATCGAGGCAGGTGGAGAGGCAGGAGCCAAAGCAGAGGCAGATCGAGAGGCAAATCAAGTGATGGGAGGAGGCCTGCATACAACTGCCATCACTGTGGCAAACCAGGCCACACGAAAAGAAATTGTTGAAAGTTACAAAAGCAAGGCGGTCAGGGAAGGTCACAACCAAAGAAGGAAGGAGATGCACAAGTCACAGTACTAGAAGATGTGGCTCTTTGCTCTCATGAGGATGAGACATGCCTCCATGTGTCGAATCAGGGCGTAGAATGGGTGGTAGATACTGCAACATCTTGCCATGCCACTCCTCGAAAGGACATCTTCACGACGTACAAAGCTGGAGACTTTGGCTCGGTGAGGATGGGCAATTCTAGCTTTGCTAAGATTGTCGGAATTGGTGACGTTCGGATGCAGACTGATGCCGGGTGCACAATCACACTGCAGGATGTTCGCCATGTACCTGAACTTCGACAAAATCTTCTTTCGGTGAGAGCCCTAGATGAAAAGGGCTATGATAACCGTTTTTGCAATGGCTCATGGAGGATGCTGAAAGGTGTAATGGTGATCGCTCGTGGACATCTCTGCAGCACTTTGTACAAGACTCATGTGAAGATCAATGTGGAGAGTCTCAATATTGTTGAACATGAAGCTTCGCAGAAACTGTGGCACCAGAGACTCGGTCACATGAGTGAGAAAGGTTTATCAACCTTGATGAAGGAAAATCTTATCTCCATTACCAAGAATGCAGAGCTTCAACCTTACAGCAGCTGTTTATTTGGCAAGCAGCGAAGAGTCTCTTTTAGTTCCTCTTCGACAAGGAGATCAGAGTTGCTCAGTCTGATACATTCTGATGTTTGCGGTCCCATGGAGGTGGAGTCGCTAGGCGGTAACAAATACTTTCTGACATTTATTGATGATGCTTCTCGGAAGGTGTGGGTGTATTTTCTGAAGACAAAAGATCAGGTCTTGGAAAGCTTCAAAACATTTCATGCCATGGTAGAGTGTGAAACGGGGAAGAAGCTGAAGTGTCTCCGCTCAGATAACGGAAGCGAGTATACATCCAGGAGTTTTGATGCCTATTGCAAGAGTCAGGGCATTCTATTGAAATTAAACTTGATTTTGAGTTAGGATTAATTATGGGTTCATAATCCAAACCCAAAATTAAGCCCAAGTTCTAGAGAGTCTCTAGAAACATCATAAAATATTATCACCTCCTCTAGATGTTCTAGAGAATTCTATAAAATAATTATCTAAAGATTGTGTAGAAAATTCTAGGAATAAAATCTAGATATTATGGTAGAGAGTTCTAGAAAGATATTTTGTAATCTTGGAGCCTATAAATAGCTCCTTCCTCTCCCATTTGTAAACAAGTTGAACAAATAAATAAAAAGCAAGTTAAAGAAAGAGTGTTCTTCATAAGTTCTCTAATTCTCTCTTTTCTAAGTATTCTTCCATATCATTCTTCATACTTAGAGGATTTCTTCTCTTGGTTTCACTCGGGTTTCTCGAGTATTACGGTCTTGGGCTAGTGCTAAGCACTATCGGAGTTTCTCTACATGGTATCAGAGCCATTCTAATCTTGTGCTCATCAAGATCGGGGTTTAAGAGAGCTCGGTTTATTCTAAGTATGGAATCAATGGGTCGTGTCGTTGGATTGGGAATGGAGATCTTAAACCAATCTAACTACCGGTTATGGAAGTCATGTATGGAGTCATACTTGGTTAGTGAGGACTTATGGGATGTCGTCGGCGGTAGTAGCACAACACCACCAAGGGGAGATGCTGCAACAGCGGAAGCGACAAAGGAGTGGACACGGAAGAATGCCAAGGCGGAGTTTGCTTTGAAGAGGTCAATATCCTCGGGAGTATTTGAGCATGTCTCAAGGTGCACATCCGCAAGTTCCATATGGAAGGCGCTAGATCAATTGTTCAACAAGAAGAATGAGGCTCGGTTACAACTATTAGAGAATGAGCTGGCGAATGCGAAGCAGGGGGAGTCTTCAATCTCAGAGTTCTTTATCAAGGTAAAAAACCTTTGCTCAGAGATTAATACTCTTAATCCGGAGGAGTCGATTTCAGAAGCTCGGATGAAGCGGTCTATTATTCGTGGTTTACGACCCGAATATACACCGTTTGTTACTTCAGTTCAAGGATGGGCTACACAACCTTCCATGGAGGAGTTCGAAAATCTACTAGCTTCGCAAGAATCACTAGCCATGCAAATGGCGGGAGTTAAAGTCAATGATGACTCGGGGAGCGCGTTTGTAGCTCGGAGGCAACAAAGTTTTAGAGCCAAGTTCAAGGATAGTGATACAAAAAATAATGATGAACGAGAAAGATCTTCTAAGGGAGACAAGAAGCGATTCAAGTGCTACCGGTGTGGGAAACTTGGGCACTTCAAAAAGAATTGCCGAGTGAAGTTGAAAGAAACAAATATGGCGGAATCAAAGGGTCACACTGAAGACGAAGCATGGGAAAAATGTTTCACGGTGGAGGCTGCATCTTCAGGTACCACTACAACCAAAAATCTAGAAAATGATTGGATTGTAGATTCTGGTTGTAGCCATCATATTACCGGAGACGAGAAGTTATTTTCCAGTCTTCAGCGCCATGACGGAAAAGAAGCCATCATTACCGCGGATAATTCAATCCACCGCGTTGAGAAGGAAGGAACTGTTGTCATTAAAGGAGATGATGGAAGCCCAATAACTCTCAAGAATGTATATCATGTTCCTGGAGTAAGGAAGAATCTTCTCTCTGTGGTAAATGCGGTGGACTCAGGTAACTACGTTTTATTTGGCCCAAGTGACGTCAAATTCTTAAAGAATATTAAAGAGTTAAAGGCGGATGTGGTTCACACCGGAGCACGAGTTAAAGATCTATATGTTTTATCGGCCTCCAACTCATATGTTGAGAAGATGAGCACCAATGATAATGTCTTTATATGGCATGCTAGACTTGGTCATATAAATATGACTAAACTCAAAGTTATGGTAAACAAGGATTTGGTTAATGGGCTCCCAAGGTTGAAGATTCAAGATGAAGGAAGACTTTGTGAAGGTTGTCAATATGGAAAATCACATAGGCTTCCATTTGACAACTCCACTTCACGATGCAGCGCTCCGTTGGAGAGGATCCATAGCGATTTGATGGGTCCAACAAGAACACCCTCCTATTCCGGGTTTCGTTACATGTTGTTGTTCGTTGATGATTTCTCACGGTACACCTGGGTATACTTTGTGAAGGAAAAATCAGAAGCATTTTCAAGATTTCAAGAATTCAAGGTTACCGTGGAAGGCGAGTTATGTCGGAAGATCAAGACCCTAAGGACGGACAATGGAGGAGAGTTTATGTCAAAGGAGTTCCTCTCTTTTTGTCAAGAGCATGGTATCAAGAGGGAATTTACATGCCCATATACACCTCAACAAAATGGAGTAGCAGAAAGGAAGATCCGACATCTAAGCGAAACGTGTAGAAGCTGGCTACATGACAAGAATTTGCCTAAAGCCTTATGGGCGGAAGGCATGAGATGTGCAGCATATGTCATCAATCGAATGCCACTAAGTCCGAACAACATGAAGTCTCCTTATGAGATGGTTCATGGGAAGAAGCCAACGGTGAAACATTTCAGGATATTTGGATCAATCTGCTACGTCCATGTGTTCGACTCTCAGAGAACAAAGTTGGAGGCAAAGGCGAAGAAATGCATATTTGTCGGTTATAATGAACAAAGAAAAGGGTGGAGGTGCATGGATCCTGAGACACATAGGTACGTCGTGTCTCGTGATGTTGTCTTTGACGAAGTTTCCTCATATTATGGACAACCTCAAGTCTTGGTCGAACAAGAAGGTGGAGATTCCTTCAAGGTTGATGAACCAGTTCCTCAAATACCAAGTGAGAGCGGAAGTCTTGAAAAAGAGACGCAAGGTGAAAGGGGGAGCACTAATCAAGAGGAAGATGATGATGAAGATCATGGTTCCATGGCTAATCAAAGGCCTAAAAGGAACATTGTTAAGCCTGCCCGGTTCAGAGATGAAAGGTTTGTCACTACTTACTCATGTTATTTTGCCGCTCCATTAGATGAAGAAGAGCCATCATCTTATGATGAAGCTAAAGGTGTTCAAGAGTGGGAGACCGCAATGGAAGAGGAGATGAATGCCCTTATAAAGAATGAAACTTGGGATTTGGTTCCGAAAACCAAGGATGTTCAACCCGTTTCATGTAAATGGGTGTATCGAATTAAGCGGAAAGCGGATGGAAGCATTGATAGATTTAAAGCAAGGTTGGTTGCTCGGGGGTTCTCTCAGAAGTATGGAGAAGATTATGATGAGACTTTCAGTCCTGTGGCTAAGATGACTACGGTACGTTTACT
The DNA here is from genome assembly GCA_017893485.1 of Hemerocallis citrina. Taxonomy (NCBI): domain Eukaryota; kingdom Viridiplantae; phylum Streptophyta; class Magnoliopsida; order Asparagales; family Asphodelaceae; genus Hemerocallis; species Hemerocallis citrina. Next base: position 2,554,393 of record CM030368.1, on the reverse strand, counting down.
TCTATCTTTAGCCGCAAGCTTTGGTTGGAAGTTATGGCAACTAGATGTGAAAAATGCGTTTCTATACGGTGAGCTTGATAAGAGTATCTTCATGGAGCAACCACTTGGTTTCAAATCACGAGAGCATCCTGATTATGTGTGTAAGCTTAAGAAGGCCTTGTACGGGTTAAAACAAGCTCCTCGAGCATGGTATGGAAAACTTGCTCAATTCCTTCAGTTTTGCGGTTATGTACCATCAAATTCGGATCCAAGTCTATTCTTCAAGAAGAATGGAGGAGTCCACGTGGTAGTTCTTCTTTACGTGGATGATATGATAATCACCGGGAACGATGATGCTGAAATTGTTCGTCTACAAGAGGATATGTCGGTGAGGTTTGAGATGAAGAAGTTAGGTGAGTTGAATAACTTTCTTGGTTTGGAGGTTGAAAGGGTAAAGGATGGAATCTTCATCGGTCAACAAAGCTATGCAAGAAGGATTGTTGAGAAGTTCAGGGTACACGAAGGAAAGACACGTACTACTCCGATGGATGTGAACATAAGGCTTAAGCGCGATGAAGGATCCTTGCTACCTGATCCTCGACCTTATCGCTCTCTTGTGGGAAGTCTTCTATATTTAACCATTACAAGACCTGACATTGCCTTCGCGGTAGGTCTCATAAGCCGTTTTATGCAAGAACCAAGGAAACCACATTTAGAAGCGGCAAAGAAGATCTTGAAGTATGTAAAGACAACTCTTGGCATGGGTTTGGTGTATAAGTACAATGCCAAGACCTCTCTTCATGGCTTCACAGATGCTGACTTTGGTGGAGATCTTGATGATCGAAGATCAACTTTAGGCTATGTGTTCTTATGTGGAGACACAAGTGTTTCATGGTGCAGCAAGAAGCAAGCAACGGTGTCATTGTCTACCACTGAAGCAGAGTATAAAGCGTCAACACTCGCAGCTCAAGAGTGTATATGGTTTCGAAGACTCCTTGAAGATTTGTTCGAGCCAATCAATAAGCCGGTTGAAATTTATGAAGATAATCAAAGTGCTATCAAGTTGGCTAATAATCCGGTGTTTCATGCAAGGACGAAACATATCGAGTTAGAGCATCACTTCATAAGGGAGAAGGTGCTTGATGGAACAATTGAAGCTTTGGAAGTTCGAAGCGATGACAACGTTGCAGATATCTTCACCAAGTCATTACCAAAAAGTAAATTCGAGTTACTTCGCTCGAAGCTCGGTATGGTTGACAAAATCAAGTTTAAGGGGGAGTATTGAAATTAAACTTGATTTTGAGTTAGGATTAATTATGGGTTCATAATCCAAACCCAAAATTAAGCCCAAGTTCTAGAGAGTCTCTAGAAACATCATAAAATATTATCACCTCCTCTAGATGTTCTAGAGAATTCTATAAAATAATTATCTAAAGATTGTGTAGAAAATTCTAGGAATAAAATCTAGATATTATGGTAGAGAGTTCTAGAAAGATATTTTGTAATCTTGGAGCCTATAAATAGCTCCTTCCTCTCCCATTTGTAAACAAGTTGAACAAATAAATAAAAAGCAAGTTAAAGAAAGAGTGTTCTTCATAAGTTCTCTAATTCTCTCTTTTCTAAGTATTCTTCCATATCATTCTTCATACTTAGAGGATTTCTTCTCTTGGTTTCACTCGGGTTTCTCGGGTATTACGGTCTTGGGCTAGTGCTAAGCACTATCGGGGTTTCTCTACACATTCGGCACGAGAAGACGATTCCACGTACCCCGCAACACAATGGGGTAGCAGAAAGAATGAACCGAACAATCATGGAAAGAGTCAGAAGTATGCTCAGCACAGCAAAGCTGCCAAAGCCATTTTGGGGAGAAGCTGTTCGCACCGCCTGCTACTTGATCAATCGATCTCCATCAGTCCCGCTGAATTTCAACATCCTGGAGAAGAAATGGACCGGCAAAAACCCCTCCTACTCTCACCTGAGGACATTTGGATGTCTGGCTTATGCACATGTCTCAAAGGAGCTCAGGCAGAAGCTCGATGCGAGAACCACTCCATGCATTTTCATAGGCTATGGAGACGAGGAGTTTGGATACAGGCTATGGGATCTAAAGACGAAGAAGCCCATCAGAAGTAGAGACGTGGTGTTCCATGAAAATCAGACATATGGGGACACTGAAAAGCCTACAATTGCTGAAAGTCCTGACAGTACTCAGGACTTTGTTCCAGATACAGTACCAGTACAAGCTGCCGCAGATGATGATGTGTCTGATCAAGAACTAGAAGCAGAACCAGAGGAGGAGGAAGAAGGGATTGATGAGCCTGGGGAGCCGCAACCTTTCACAGCTGTAGAACCAGTACAAGATAATGATACACCGCCTGAGACGAGTGAGCCTCAGCTACGTAGATCTGAAAGAGACCATGTTCCGTCTACTAAATATCCAGAATCAAAGTACATTCTTCTTACTGATGAAGGGGAGCCAGAGAATTTTCAGGAAGCATTGTCTCATCCAGACAAAGACAACTGGTTGCACGCTATGCGGGATGAGATGGACTCTTTAGAGAAGAACCAAACCTACGATTTGGTTAAGCTTCCAGGAGGGAAGAAGGCACTAAAGAACAAGTGGGTATTCAAGCTCAAGAAAGATGGCAGCGGAAAGGTGGTGAAGCACAAAGCTCGGCTGGTGGTCAAAGGATTCCTTCAGAAGAAAGGCATCGATTTTGGTGAGATTTTTTCTCCAGTTGTAAAGATGACTTCAATCCGAGTCATGCTCGGATTAGCAGCTAGCCTAGACTTGGAGCTTGAACAAATGGATGTGAAGACTGCATTTCTTCACGGTGATCTGCATGAAGAAATTTACATGGAGCAGCCAGAGGGATACGAGGTTCCAGGGAAAGAGAATCTCGTATGTAAGCTGAAGAAGAGTTTGTATGGCCTCAAGCAAGCACCAAGGCAATGGTACAAGAAGTTTGATTCATTCATGGTGAGTCAAGGCTACAAGAGGACTGCTGCAGATCAATGCGTCTACATTCAAAGGTCCCCTGATGGAAATTTCATTGCACTGTTACTATATGTCGATGACATGTTGATCGTCGGACAAGATGCAGTGAAGATCAGACAGCTGAAGATAGAACTCTCTAAGGTCTTTGATATGAAGGACCTTGGGCCAGCTCAGCAGATTTTAGGTATGAACATCTCTCGAGACAGAAAGGCCCGAAGATTGTGGTTATCTCAAGAAAAATATGTTGAACGGGTGATCAAGCGATTCAACATGGAGGGTGCCAAGCCAGTTAGCATCCCACTGGCTAATCATTTCAAGTTAAGCAAGAGTTCGTGTCCCTCATCCAGGAAAGTGATCGAGGAAATGGAAGTTGTGCCTTATTCTTCAGCGGTTGGATGTCTGATGTATGCAATGGTGTGTACGAGGCCAGATATTGCACATGCAGTGGGTGTGGCAAGCAGATTTCTCTCCAATCCAGGAAATGAGCATTGGGAGGCTGTGAAGTGGATTCTCAGGTATCTTAAGGGTACTTCAAAGATATGTTTGTGTTACGGGGGAGCTGATCCGGTTTTGGAAGGCTATACAGATGCAGATATGGCCGGAGATCTTGATGGTAGAAAATCGACTTCTGGTTTTATCTACACTTTTGCAGGGGGGGCTGTGTCATGGCAGTCAAGGTTGCAGAAGTGCGTTGCACTATCTACGACAGAAGCAGAGTACATTGCTGCTGCTGAAGCTGGCAAGGAGATGTTGTGGTTAAAGCGATTTCTACAAGAACTCGGGATCAAGCAGAATGACTACAAGGTACATTGTGACAGTCAGAGTGCTCTGGATTTGAGCAAGAATTCACTGTACCATTCCCGAACAAAACATATTGATATTCGCTATCACTGGATACGCGAGGTGATGGATCAACAATTGTTGAAACTGATGAAGATCCACACAAAGGAGAATCCAGCAGACATGTTGACAAAGATTGTGTCTCGGGAGAAACTAGAGTTATGCAGAGACATAACCGGAATGGATGAGAGATGACGATTGGTGCAGATGTGGCGTGAGGGGGAGAATTGTAGGTCCCGCCACAAAAGAGCATGCACTCATGCATGCAACGTTTGGTGCATGCTGATGCATGACAACGTTTGATGCAAGCATGGTGTCTCTTCCAAAGCATGGTGTCTTTTCCGAAGCATGGTGTCTTTTCCGAAGCATGGTGTCTCTTCCCCTCCTATACATTCTCACTATTTTCTTCATTTGAAGACACACTCAACTGAAGAGAAAAATAGAGATTGATAGCCACAGAGAGCTTATAAAGTATTGAGAGTTTTTTTGTAAATCTTTTGAGATTGAGAAATAATATTTGTGTTGTTTTCTTCTCAAATTTATCTCTGTTGTTTTTCTCTCGATCCTAACAATAGAGTCATAGGACTCCAGCCAAATAAATAGTAATAAAAATCAGTAACTACAACGTTCAATTTTACGAGAGGTAAAAAAACAAGAATAACAAGAACTAAAAATACACGAAAATGAAAAGGACCACCACACAAAGGAGAGCTTTGCTGAGGCCAAAGGACAACAGAAATACACAGCGATCGACCAAAACGCCCATCAAACTCAGAAATGGCTGAAGCAGAAGTGGCAGCAGCGAAAGGCACAAACAAGAAGAACGATAGTCTTCCTAAAGAGCCACAGCCAGCACGACGATCGGTCCGCAACTAGCAACCAGCGTCGACAATAGCTAGCTCAGCACTGCACACCTCCAGAGAAGATGGGATCCCTGGAAACATCCAAACTAAAAAAACAAGGAAACAGAGCCAAAACTTGGCCCTTGCCAAACAAGAGATAAAGACTAAATTTACTGCTAAGAATAGAACAGGAAGCGGGTAGGGAAGTGAACTTACGACAAGGATTCCTATTCTTTAATTGAACTAAATGACAACAACTATCAATTTATTAATTCACCAAACAACAATAATTGAGGTGGTTCGTACACATACAATGAAAATCGATGAAGACGGGGTTTAATGAGAGGTTTATTCGCTTTATAAGAAGAAAACAAAAGTCATAAATCACAAATGAAGAAACAACAAACAACCAACAAAAATTGAAAGACGGAAAACATGACAAATATTAAAGAGTTTGATGTTTGATTGATGGAAATAGCAAAGCCATAAAAGGAGAAGCATCACATAAAAAGAGTGAGAACCAAAATTGAAAAACTTGACAAGCATGTTCCACGAGGATAGATGATGGACAATGTTATTTTGTCAAAAACGATTCTTCAGAAACGTAACGTAGCCAGTTTTGTGACATGTCTGAGGTGTAATGCTGGGGGATGAGGATGTCAACCATATATTCATAAAATGTCCTAAAGCTAGACTGGCATGAAAATTTATGGGTTTGAGTTTTAGTATTATAGACACACCAAACGATATTAAAAACATATGGGGGGAGTGAAGAACGTTACTCATTATGAAAGAATATAGGATTTTGTGGGGGTATTAGTGTAGCGGCGATCGGGCTCTTTGGCTTGATAGAAATGATACATGCTTCCATAATAATAACTGTAGATTTCATACATTGGTACATAAAATATTAAATTTTTTAGATGCTCGGGCAAAACAAGCAGGGACTAGAAAGAGGCTGCACATGAAGGGTGTTGAGTAAGGATGGCGATGGTGTTTGCAGTTACCTCCTTTCTTCAATGGAGATTAGAAAGGAGATTATATTGTCGGAGGTCACTACTATTTTTGTTAGAAGTATGTCATATTTCTTTTGGATGTTCTATAGCATTTTGTATTGCAGTGTAAGAAGACTGGGCTTGGTTGGTTTGATGTTTACATTGTAATAGATTGAAATAGGGAAGGATTATAACATTTTGATCTTGTTATTTCGTTAATCTTTCATTAATGAAACCGGTGAATAGGTCACTATCATCTTCCAAACAAAACTTAACAAAATGATTGCATTTACAAAATCCCCTTTGACATGACTTTGTACCTCAGGATCAAATACATTGAGCATTGGATTCGTTACAGTAACTCTCGAATAGGGTAATTAGCATTCATGACCAAAACGATACTTCAAAATTTCAAAATACACACATTCATTTATACAGAACTAAACAAATACATAGAAGCCAAAGAAAGCAGTGGGTCCCTAAGAATCATCAGATTGTTTCTTTGCCTTATACTAAATACATAGGAGCGAATACTATACAGAGAAGAAAAATGACACAACTAGGCAAACTGTACAAAAGGCTACAAAAACATCAATGACTAAATTATATACACAAAGTTGAAGGTGTCTCAATCTTCTGCCGAGATCTCCATCTTTCTAGTTTGAGACTGAAACATACAAGCAATGTCAGCTGCAGTGCTACAATCCTCTGGATTTCTGTCAGGAACTATACTGATAAACCTCGGAAGTCTTACTGAGATGCCTCGAGATGGATGGACCAAGCCTACAGCAGCATGGTGGACCGGCGAGATAGTCAAATCTGTCAAAACATTCCAAAATTCCTAACTTTGTAACTATATAAACACGTATAATACACGTCCAAACTATATCCAACAAATATAAATGTGCACCGCACGTGTAGCCCAAATCAAAACATTCAAATATAAACTATTTTTTTCTTATTCAATATATAGACGACTTTATTTTTTTTAGATGTGCATCGCACGTACATTATACTAGTATGGTTAATGGCAATCCAAAATGAATGCATATTAGGGTTTCAGTGTGTACCTGCTCCTCTAATTTCCCAAACCAATTCTGGCGAAAACCATAGATCTGGTGACTCATCAGTTTGGTAATATGAGGGCTTTCTGGACAATATTCTCTCGTCTGAAAAGAATTCTTTCATCTGAAAGACAATTTGCAAAATCAGTTTAGAATGAGAGAAAGAGTAACAGCCAAAGCGAAAACATTTCAGCTACAGATTCGATAGTATCACTTAGAGGGCAACATTTGATTTGATTTATACAAAACCCAGTAAAACTAAATCAAAAAGCAGAATGAAGCTTGCCACAATTACTGCATGAAGGTGATGAAGATGTTTCACGCTCAGATAATGAATTGTACAAAGTGACCAATGACATAGACTACATATAGTTATAGTACTTAAATAATTTTTTGGGTGTGATTGTCTGTATATACTATCTATATAATAAAACACAAAGAAAGCTATCAAGTGGCTCTCATTCAATATAGGTAAAATCAATGGTCCAGATCCAACCTCACAAAACATATTTTCCAGCCCAAAAGTTTCCCCCAAAACTCAAATTCAAATCCTCCAAAACAACTCATTTATTATTTAATTATTTTTCTCTCTTTCTCTCTCTCTCTCATTCTCTCTCTATTTACTCATAAATTTATATTTTCAAAGTTCAGGTTTATAAATTTTTAGATTTTTTATGCATTTTTTTATTACTCGTGTTACATTGAAAATAGCAAATATCTCATCAACAGTTAAATTTCATCATTTTCCACACTCAAAGTTCTGAGAAGTTAGATTTTACACCCCAATTTATAATTATTTTTAAACATGCACTAATGGAAACATGAACTTTTATTTACAACTAATTATTGTTTTAATATTCAAACTTGAGGTACATAATTGTTGTTTTACTGTTTACAAGACATTCATATGCTGTATCGTTCTGACGACGTGCCGTAGGCACGCCCACGGGCAAATCTAGTATAGCTATAAATGTCAGTTACCGAATGCATATTCTAGGCATGTGCATTAGTATCAAACACAACTGAGTACTCACAATAAATATACACGACAGAACAACAGGTAAATCACCAATCATATTATGAGAAAACCAAAAATCAATTCACAGTAACTCCAATATCTTCAATATTACAAGGTACATCGCCAAGCATATTAACTGGAACAAGACAGATTCCAGATAAATAAATTGCATGCATAAAGGGGCAAGGGGTGTTGTAGGCCACATCTCCTGCTACCGAGGTTATACTCAATCTAACTACTGTTCAGAGACTATATTAGTATAATTACAAGAAAAGTTCACACTTGCAACAGGTCATGTATTACTTTGAAATTAAATTCTGCAATAATCATTATTTTTAGCACCTCAACATCAACACCACTATGAAACAGCAAATCTCCCACATATTGGAGTTGCAAACGAATCATTCTTCCCCGGTATCTCCCATATATCATTTCACCTCCTATATTTCCAGCGACTAGATATACATATAGATCACTCGTCTCTCATTTCCTGTACAATTCCTCTACATATATTTACCAAGTTCCAAATTATTTGAGTGATGTTACCATTCCATATCTTCCAGATTTTTTTTTGGGATAAGCTTATATATCTTTTAGATATGGAAGCTACAGTCAGATAAGTATTGCTGGATGATGTTCTGAACATAGCATGACAACAAGTCAACAAAATTGCAATCAGGTGATATTTAACCATGATATTTAATCTGATTTTCTATTCCGTAGTACTCTAAATTCAGAAGATATAATCAATAAATTATATCAAAAATTGGTGCTGGCAAGTGGAGTGGCTTTAAGTCTTAATAAATCTTTTAATGTCCATATTGATTTATTCCAGGTTGCTGTCTATACCATCAAATGTAGTTTGTTAAATTCCTTGAAATAGCAATTTGAATTGTAAACGTAAATGCACTCTATAGACATATGGCAAACAGAACTAAAAACCCATAAGAATAATCAGTATATGTAAAACCTCATAACTAAAACCAGTCTTTTGAATGAAAATCAAGAAGGGCCTAAAAAGAAGGAAAAAAAATTCAAGCTGACATCAATTAGAAAGAGAATCTGATCAGAGTTCATAGCAATAGTGGGCCTGTGGACTTCACATGGAAATTGCACTTACCTCTTTATAAAAAGAATCAGAGAAACCAGTCATTACACGACACACACTTTGATACTCTTCAGCATCAGGATTGTAGCATGCCATTAGGAAAGGACTGTACCTGAACCACAACCATAAACAAAAAAAATATTATATTCAATCAATATGCTACAGCGCAAGAAATTGTTAATCAATTTTATCTTAAGCAGTACCATCCTGCTTTTCTTCCATTCCCATACCAAGCACCAATGGGAACTAAATCAAGACTGTCACCCAATCCTTCAACATAATCACGCTTGACCTGATAAGAAAAACGTATCAAAGGCTAAAGGAACTCGGGCCTTATAGCTTTTTATCTATAGATGCAACATAGAGTAGACATACCTTTAACCAGGCATCTGTACGTTTTGATGCAAAATATCCAGCATCAATATCCAGAGTTTTTACCATTATTCCTTCACAGGAAGATTTACAAGCATCTTCAAAGAAAGTGTTTATTTTGGTCATTGTGCTCTCGTTATTCAAACATGCTTCATCTTCTTCCACCTAAAAAGTATTAACAGGGTATAATGGTGTACATGAATGCATAAACGAGTAGTCTCATAGTAATGTATCATCAATTGGATTTTTTTTTTTTTTTTTTGTGGGGGGGGGGGGGGGGGGGGGGGGTCAACAGCGGAACGGAGACAGCCGCATGAATCTTTCTTCTCCATTCAGTTATTTAGGTCTACCTCTAGTCTATGTCCCATTAACTACAATCTTTTCACTCTTCCAAAGCAAGAATATTTGAATAAGGTCAAAAACAGCAGATGTAAGGGTTAGGGTGAGAGACCAACAAATTGTGTAATGGCTGCAGTTTAAGTTATTGCAACTAAGAAGCGAAATCCAAAATTCACTTAAGATAATATAAATCCTTGGAGGAACCTTGTAGAATTGATACAAATGTAATTAGAAGAGATCTGTTCTGAGGAAAAGGTTCTAAATGTAAGTATACACTTACTGTAATCTCCTTTGCAAATTCTAGGTAGCCAGGCTTCTCCTTGAGAAATAATCCCTTCAAATCTGAAATTATTGCAGTAGTACAATATGAACTATTAAAGGATCCATTAAGAAGTAAGCATAGAGTAATGCTAATTGCTAAACACAAACTATTAATGGTACAATGAATTATTGTACCACTTTTCTACAACCAACCAAGGGAGAATTACTGGCCCTCAAATGATTAATTGCAGTGGGTCCCACCTGCCACTTTCTAGTATAAAATAAGGTAGTACAATATACATTCCGTAAACCATAATGCATATCCCTATTCATAACAGTAGCAAAGAGTACGTACACTTCCTCCTCTCACGAAGCGGTGAAGCTAATAACCTGGAACAACAAAACTAGTTCAGACACCTAGTCAAAGTACATCATTCTGATAAATGATATATTATACATAAATTTATAAGTGCACAAGAGTATCCGGACATCCTCAACAGACTGCATCAGTTACATACAGATAAGATTAACTAATTTTGAATTAAAAAATTATGTCCTTTCTAATAGAAAACATCATCCTCCTAATTCTCCAATAATCTAATACCGATCTCTATAATGACTAAAATTTCTGACACTATAATTCATGTCAATGGCCACTCTGTAAATATATAATTACATTTTTCCTTTGACACAAATTGGAAGTGCATTGGAATATCTGACAATCTTGCATTAGAAGTGTTTGTGCAATTCTTTCTCTATGCACTGCAGTAACATTTCCATTATCTTCCAGGTTAAGTTGCTAACATCATAAGATGCAAGGTAATTCAAAAATAATTGGCTTCCAAAAGAGAAACAAAAAAAAATGCTCAGATTACTTATACAGCAAAAATACTTCAGTATAAATCAAGACCAGCCACAAATAATTCAGATGATATACAGATTACAGACTAATTTAAAATTTCAAACTTTTCAGAACCTTTAATAACTAACACTAATAACAATATCAGTGAAGTATACATGTGTGGAAAGATGACTGATAAAAAACAGAGTATTCACCTTGATTTCTTAATCAGCACGGGTCTAAATTATAAACTAGTATAGACTGTTTTAGGCCACAGGCAAGGTTTGCAGAATTTTTAAAGAAGAGTTCTTGACATCCCTCGAAACAAAATCAAAGGTTGCTCAATGTAAATGCCTCCAAAAATCTATCATACCTACAAGGCTATTAGCAATTTTGGCATGGAACCAATTAACAATAAATTTTAATTATAAAACAAAATACAAAATATGATCATGCACATAACATTAAGATCTGTAACAAAAGAAAAAAAAATTCCTGCTTAAGTATGATCATATAATATCAGAAAGTTCTTAATCTCTCTTTGACCAGAAAGATTTTGATAGTGGATCCAAATTGTGCTACACCGTGATTCTGACCCAGGAGAGCTTAGTCTGGATTCAGTATTAAAATCTTTATTTCATCTAGCATATCATCATTTTAGAGGATACATATATAAACTATTGATTGGTAGCCAAAAACAATATACAATTACAAAAATTACGGAAAAGCAACATTATGCCAATGAGAAGCAGTACCACACCAATCCAATAATTAGCCATTTGACTAGTTTATTGAATCATAGCGGGGCCAAAAGCTAAACTGTGCATTTTAACTTACTGTTTGAGAAATCTTGTTCACTCCACCAACTGTTACTATAGTAGACATCCATATTTCTCCAATCTCTGTAGTTTCTATTTCAACTAATCAATATTGTCAATAAGGGGAAAGGAAAAAAAAACCTAATCAATATAGTTACTTAGAATAATTGTTTCCTCAATTTGCATGTACATGAGACAGAAATTTCTTTAATAAAAAAATTTTACAAACTTCCACCCAATAAAATTTACACACATACATAGCTGCAGGCAGATTTTACAAATATACATATAACTGCTATAAACAGATAGTTTATATGTACAAAATGTACCATGTTACAGAGCATCACTGAAAGAGCCACATTACCCAAAAAACAAAGTTCTATATATGAACTTGGAACAAGTAATTATATTAGTGATTAAAACATTGTTGCTCATGTCCAAGCCGTGCTTCAGTAATTGTTTTTAAAAAAGAAGGGGATTGAAGTTCAGATTCTACACTTAAGGAGAGAGTAAATATATAATTCTAGATGAATACCTCTCCCCACTGGAAAACATGATATCGAAGATAAAGATGCAGATATCAACCTGCAAGAAAATACCTTCCATTTAGATGATACTTTAGAATATCTATAGAAGTTGAAATGCCTGTTGACCACACAGTATAATCCAGATAATTGCATATACTAACCTTTTAATCTTTTATATGTAAGGTGTAAGTGGAAGAGCTGGTCTGCTTGAGAAGGGTGGCAGATACTGCTTGAGATATCAGACTGCAAAACACATTGTTTTTGTTTCTGTTTCTGTTTCTGTTTCTGTTTCTGTTTCTATGGTATGCAGTCGCTACATGACAGGTTCAACTCGAAAATGTGTATCCTCAAAAAGGAGGAAGAATTTTTTCTCTACAAATTGTCTCCACTTATTTCCTACCTACCTACCTACCTGATCTTCCAAAGACAACTTGATTATTCATTTTATCCCTCTATTCTCTAAAAATTACACGAACGAGAGGGTTCTCATGATTTAAAATTTGATTGATTGGTCCCCTGTAGGAAATCAATCATCCATTTTTGTATAACAAGTTGTCAGATCTAGAAGAATTAAGGAGATTGGTCGTTTAGGATTATGTCAAGCCCCTCCTCTAGTTAGACTGGTAATTACAGATAAATTGCCATCTCTTTCGTGAAGCCTTATTTTGCATAACCAACCTTTTTTTTTATGAGAGAAGACTGATGATTATTATTATTTATTAGTGAGAACGATAGGCTCTTTTACGTAAAAAACAAGGCTTAACCAAAGGTTTGACCAAATTTTATGACCAGCAGAAATTTGGATGCCAACCTCGGAAATTTGTGAGTAATTCCTAGCCAAGGATCCTATGCACACAAAAAATTTTGGCGTCTGCAGTGCATGTACATCATGGGTTCAAGGTTTAGTTTTGAACATTAAATAGATGGAAGTCATGCATCTTGCTAAACAGAAAAAAGAAATGTGGCAAATCATTTAAGATATCACATGAAATCAATCTACTGATTAAACAAATGCCAAAGCTATTTCCTTGGTAGAATCTGGTCTAACTCACAAGCAAAACCAAACGAATTAATCTTTTAAGTGAAATTTTCAAATTTAAATCCACTTAATAAAATTTACAATATTTTAATGAAAATTTCACTTAATTAAATCTACAAGATTTTAATATGGTCATATGAATCAGATAAGTTATTCATGTATTATAGCTCAATTTTCTCCTAAAGCTATCAGTATTACTCCAAATTAGAAGATTCAACTGTCTACAAGATAAGGTAAAGGAATTTTTTATCTTGCCAATTAGGGTAAGGGTACTTCTAATTTCAAAAATACCAAATAGAATAAGGGTTCATATTTAAGTAGAGCACGAGGAGTCTAATAATCATCTTTTCATTCACTGTTCTTTCATTCAACCGATTTGGTATATTTGCAAGTTCGTGTGGCATATTCGTGGTAAACCTAGCTCCTTGACTGTGAGGTGGAGCTCTTGGAGAAATCAGAATATCAAACGTGCGCTTAGACTTTCATAGGACATTACCATGATGGCTATCATTTGGGTTGTTTGGAAGGAAAGAAACAACAGGATCTTCACCAATAAATTCCGTTCTATTGATCATCTGATCGAAGACATTCTTTATTTTGCTCATTTCTGGTTGAATATCCTCCCTCCTAAGAAAAGAGTCTTAAAACTGAGTAATCTTGATGTTATTGTTCAGTCTTTTATTCAGCAGAGTATGAATGTTGTGCCTTAATTTTCATGCTTTATTGTGTTGTGATCTTTATGTTTTGTGCAGTAAGGCCTCTTCTCTCTGTTGTTGTTTTGAGTTGCAACCCCATATCCAATGTGATTTTGCGACTTTTGTCTCCACTCTGATGAGTTTTATTGATGGTTGGCTTTTCTGTTTGTATATTCTGCCGGCTGGTGGTAGCTCAGTTGCAAGTGGTGCTTCTTCATGATCGCACCTGGTTATGGTAGACTTCATTTTGTTTTGATGTGTTTGCTATCCTGTTTACTGCTGGCTGTTGTTTGTTGTTTGGCTGTTGTTGGGGTATTTTATGGTGTTTATGTTGTTGCTGGGATATTTTATGATGTTGCTGTTCTGTGCTGATCCTGTGTTGTTGATGCTAGATGTTGCTTTCTGCTCCTGATGTGATTTTCTTTATTCCAGCCACGATGTAGTGTGGATGTTCTCGTCTTTATTATTGTTGTCCTTGTTCTTATGCATCGTACTGTGTATTTAGTTGGATTTGTTTCCAGTTATCTTTCTGTCCTGTGTTTGTTGGGACGTCAATGGGGTTGTATCTTTCTATGTTTTTTGTGGATTTTCTCTTTATATATATATATATAAAAATATATAACCGACTGGAGCTATTCGCTCTATCAGTCTATCCTATTACATCCAAAAAACAAAAAAAAAGAGTAGAGCTACATGGAATGTCAAATTATAAAACTAAATTATAACACTATAGAATTAGCAAAAGAATTAGATGAGCTATTACCATTCAAGAAATAATGTGAGGACAGTAGTCAAGGGTGGGAAGGTTTTACCTTTATGCTATCCATCAAAATCAAGGAATCTTTACTTCCTCTTTCCCGGGAAGAAAGCTCTTGGAAAGACATAAGCTTGCTTTCATTCTTCCTATCAACTGCTACAACCTGGAAACACAATAATTTAATAGTAACAGGAGTATAACATGCATATTAACATAGTCCTATTAATTAAAAAATCAATCAAGAACATCGAGAAGGTAGAATGTTAAGTTGGTACAGGAAGCACTACCTCTGTATCCAATATGAAAGTCTGAAATGCAGGATTACATAATTCTTTGATGATGTTTATCAAATCCGGAAATCTAGAAGTCGAATCTTTCATTTGACGTGAAAATATCCGTATAGATCCATCACCTAATTTGTGAATTTGGGCACGCTGACCATCATATCTAAAGTCGAAACATGTGATTATTCAGTTATCTATCCAGAAGAATATATATTTATATAAAAATCACTTCATCAGTCATGTGAAGCAAGTATGTGAGATTGCATAGCTTATTAGAAACTTCCCATTTTATATATTAGCAGTTTTTTTACATAAAAGTACACCAGAAGTTTCAGTTTAATTTGAGCTCATCAACACAACTCAAGTAGTTATATTTGACAGGAAATCACACACAATGATGACTTTGAAGGCTAGTTAGATGGAAAAGAAATAATCATACTTGTATTCACAAGTAAAAGCTCTATTCTGAAATAACTTCAGTACTTGGGTAACTCCATTCGTTATTCTGCAACAAGGAACAAGTGGAAAATTATTTCTACCAAATTAAACCAAACTTGAAAAGTAGATTCAAATATAAAAGATTACCTAGCAAGCATGGGTGGTATAGGTGATCCTGGCACCATTTCCAAACTTGATGCAGAAAACTCGACCCCTTTGCTCACAAGAGAAGGAATAAGCAAATCCTGTCAAAATAATGCAAGATTTCAGTCTATAAGACCAAGAAAAATTGCAAAAAAGGATCTACATGGACTTCTACAATATTTTATTAAAAAAAATAGCGTAGCATTGTTAAATTAAGTATTGTTAAACTGCTATCATTCTATTTCAAACAGTTCTAGTCATGCTGCCGGCGATGTGTGCTAATCTTCAGTTTTTAAGCATCCATGCTAGTATTACTTGTCAGGGGTAGTAAACGGTGCTAGCCTAAAGCAAGGATCGCCATAAAAATACGATTATTTTGAAAGAAAAAAATGCACGTGACATCCAGTTCACAGAAATTACATTCGTTAAAATACCACATGCACCATCCATTGATTTCACAATAGTAATAAGTTGAGGCGTGATGATTTGTGTAGCCAACTAGTGACAAACTGATTATAGGTTACTAAAAGTTACATATTCATCACTTTTCTCTCTTCTAGACCAACAAGGCTAATCTCATCCATATGGTTCCACAATTTAATAAACCTTGGACAGAAGACCAAACTGTCTCTCTATACAGTCCAGGGTAGGAAAAAAAAGGCAACCAGAAAATAAGTGACATGATATTGTGTACTTCGACCTCTGTCTATTTGTCAATGTAAATGTGATTCTGTTCATCTCTCATCATACAGTATGCTGCAGGGGTTAAGGAAGTATTTGGTTCATTCCAGGTAATTCATACATTCAATAACATTCAGACACAAAATTTACAGTAGTGACAATAACAATAACAGAGATGAGTGGTGGTACAGAAAGAATAATCATACCAAATTTGGAATTACATTATAAGCATCCGAGACTGCTGTGGAAATTCCCTAGCAAGAAAAGGACAAAAAAGGGTGGTTATAATTCTAACTATTCAGTGCCTAATTCATTCTCTCAAAATGACCTTCATTTAAAGAGTCAAACATGCTTACTAAATATAACTGTCTAACTGAAACATGGATAAAGACGATACAGAATAGGTATCACCGTCATTATATGAATCAGTATCTCAGTATCATATTATCATCATCATTCTTGCTTTCTTTCTTTAAGCGGAATATCCAGAAATATATAATCAACTAAGACATTTCGAACATACAAACTGCTAGTGAAGTCACAAATTAGAGAACCACAGCAAAAGATTAAGTACATCCAAATATGCATATAAACCCTAACAACTTAAGCACTGATATATCGGGAACCTGAAGCTGTGATTTCAGACTTTCAGAAGATTCCAAATGAGGCATCAAAGAGTAGCTATGTAGCACAACAGCTTGACCCAATGCTGGTAAGATGGTTTTCATCATGGCCCCAATTCGCAGATTGCGTATCTAGAAAATTTGAATAATAAAAGTCAAGTACAAAAATACAACAAAGTTCAAAGACAATGCAGAAAATGTCAATCAGACACAATCTTTCATTTATATTTCTAATACCTATATACATTTTTATAAAATATTACAAATTACATGTCTGTCTGTTAAATCAAATGTGAGCTAGAAATAATGATAAGTCCGTGGCTATAGAGAGTTGGGTAAAGTGTAAAAACGAAAAAAGTAGTTCAAGAGTATTGAATTATAAAAAAAGCAGACACATAAGCTACATAATGTTGTCAGTCAGGGTCCCCTAAGGCCCTAACTATTAAGAGAATTAGCTCTAAAATTGATATTGTTTGAATAACAAAAAATGATAGGAAGTTGTTATCTAATGCTAGAGCATGGATGCAATTTTCAAATAATCACAAATCTCTTAACAGCAGAAACTTCGAAGTGGTGTCTCAGGGAAGAAGATAAATATTCATAATATATTGGTTCATGCAGGGAAAAAGATAAGTATTCATAATATATTTGTTCATAGACACAAAATAAGTAGACCGGAAGGATTTACAGAATGAGTTTCCAATAACTGAAGTAATCATCTTACCAAGGTTCTAACAACAAATTTCATCTCCATTTCTCTACAAGACCGCATAAGGCTCACAACAAGATTTTTCCTTCTTGCAGCACTTCCACTCCCTGTTTCCAAACTAACAAATAGAACACATGCAAACAATTCAAGCATGCAAACAGATGAAGTCTGAATAAAGCATTGAATCCCAGTGAGAGGGAAAGAAAAGGGAATTCCAAATTCAACACCAAGATGCAAAATAAATGAATAATTAATCTACACTATTAGTCACGAAACCTTCAAATCAAATACACTTGTCCCCGGAATGAGAGAGTGATTTAAAGATATTATTTGGTCTTTCTCAAGATCTTGAAATAATATCTACATGCCAAAATGATAAAATCTGATTGAGCCATAGCCTGGAGTGCTTATCATTTACAAAATCTTGCAATACTATCAATGGTAAAGTTTAAATCAATGGATTTGAGGCATATACACATATAAATTGCATACTAATTGTAACATACATTTAATAAACACGTGATCTCCTTGCTACTTCGCATTGTCAAGATGATCAGACTGTGCAGTTGTTGCACAGGCATGTAGAAATGGATGTCTAAATTGATTTTGTGAACTTCTCTTACAAGTATGCCACTAACAGTTTATTACAACCCTGTGTATGTCCAGCACCAAATGTTGCTTCAAACAGTTGGATCATCGATTAATACTGCTCAGTAGCATTGTCACAATCAGAATTTCTCGACTATGTACTAGTAAAACAGATTAGCTTTTCCAACTCCTCAAAATTCTTAGTGACGGGCTTTTTACAGCATATTCTAGCAAGGTCGACAACGAATATAGCATCTTGTACAAGATAGAACGCTACACTGAAATAGTGTGCTGCTGCTGTTGCATATCCGATCTTGCCAAAGCTCGCTCAATAGTGAAAACCTGGCTGACCATCCGATGAACACACCTGTCCATGGCCAAGGCAACTTGATAGCCATGTGACAGGTATGCATCTTCAGCTTTTAAGCCATTTCAATTTAAAGGGGTAAACTTACTTGGCTGGAAAAAATACCTGACTATTTATAAAGAAGTGTAACCCCATGCAACCAAGGAACAACACTCAAAAATCTATTAAGGTTTCAATAGGGGGATCATGATTAACTATTGCATAAAGGGATACCAAATGAATATAAAGGATACTAGCAATAAAAATGGGCACAAACAAAGCTATATTAATAACTCGCCAACAGCAAGTTGCATCATTCTAAAATTTTGAGCTCCCTCGGCCTACTAGATCAATAACTACACTGAGCTAAAAAAACAAAAACAAATAAACAAATAAAAGAACAAACTTCCTAACAAAAAATGAGAAATTATAAGCAGAAAACAACAATAAATGATGGTAGAAACCATTCATACCTTATCTTCCTAAGAGCAGAAAAAAAATAACGGATAGACAATGGACGAGGAGGAGCGAGTAATGTTTGTGTCTGTCGGCATTCTTGAGCAACATCACCTTCAGGAAAAATGAAAGAAGAAAAAAAAAGTATCAATGAACAGACTAAAAAACATTTTTAAAAAGAAGTACCAGCAAAAATAAGGCATAATCCTACCAAGATCACCACTAGAATTATACATTGATTTAATCCTAGACTTGTTAGTCCCACATGCCTCCTCCAGTGCAGCTATGACCAAACTGCCACCAATGTTCAATTCCTAGCTTAACAGAAAATAGATCAGTGCCAGATTATAATATAAAAGGGAATATAACACAACAGATAAAACTTCTTCACAAAACTAGTTCTCATCAACATCCAAAGTACATCTTAGGAAGCAAAAATATAACTTCAAAATAAATTATTCGAGAGAAAAATAATAATAATTCGAATAGTGAAAAATACTAACCATGTTTTCATGATCAGGAGCAATTTTGTGTGTGCATAGGTACACAGCTGACAACACATCGTTGGGTGACAATGCAAGCAAACTGCAAGACAAGATAGTAACAACAAATAAAATTCATGTTCTTGTAACAAAAAAAAACTAATTCAGTGGAGGAAGATAAAAGAGGGCATGAATACAACAGAGTACATAATCATGATATTGCAGCAAACCTCCTGAACATATTGCAAAGCATGGCAGTAGTTTTTATCTTGCCTTTTTCTTTTTCAACCAAATCAAAAGTTCTTGCTAAATGCAAATAAGGAGCAGGTTCTCCATCTCTCCAGCATGCTGCAAGGAAATCTCATTCGTGATACATATTCCAGATATCTGATAAATAAATGATGAAGAGACAATACAAACCATGATCCACAGGAGAGTACTTTTCAATTGGTAATGATATATTAGTCACACTTGTGTCATCTGTTGAAGTTCCATGTACAAATAAAGAAGACACGTTCTTTGTTTCCTGACAGGAAGTGCTTGTCTTTTCAGTAGAACTAGTTACAAGATCAAGAGACTCAACTTTGGCACTACAAGGCTCCAAAGTCTCAAAACTATCATCATCCCCAAACACCTTACTAGAAATATTGTAGTACATGTCAACTGCTTTATCAACATTTCCTTTCGTCTTCTCGAGCAAAGAGGCAGCTGTATTCCTCGCAATTCCATTATCTATAATCTGAAGAAATTGATCCAGCTCTTTTTTGTATATGTCAACAGCATCAACTGTTGAAAAAACCACACAAGTTGATGATCTAGAAGTAGCTTTCCCAAAGAACTTTGTGATTGAGGACTGCTTAGGCCCACATGAATCTATATTTGAAGAAGTTTTTCCTTTCTTTTTTGGCTTGTTTTTGATTCCTGAACCTCTTCTTTTAGGCAGTTTACTGTTTGGAGTGGTAGTGCTAATTGGTTTCTTACCTAAATGCACGAACTTACTACCAGACTCACGGTTCCCTTGTGAGAACTCGATAACAGAAGAAGATATAGGATCGTTACACGACTTTGCCTGAGAGCTAGGAGCTGGAAGGGAACAGACATTAGCTTTCTCAAAATACTCAATTTCATGTTCAAAAAACTCTGAAACAGCTTCAACAACATCTCCTTTTGAGCTTCTTAGCAAACCCAAGATTTGATCTTCCATTACCCACGATGGCAAGCTACACTGAAGCTCTTTTTTCGCATCTTCCATGTCCTCTACATTGAAGTCTTCAGAAAGGGAATCTCTCTTCCCTAAGGTGTCCGCTTCTTCCATATCATCTGTCCGATCAGTGTTAACAGGCAAATCACCTGCAGCCATTAAATCAGGATTCCCTGCCTTCTTACTGAATGCCACCAAAAATTCTTGCTTGTTTGCTGTTTCATCAACCAACCCCTGAAAATGCTTCTGCAAAGATAATGTGTTTTTGCCATCAACTTTCTCAACGTCAGCCCCGACAGTTGGAACCACGCGCTTTGGCCTCAGAAATCTCACATACTCCCTGAGCTCATCATAGCTTGAATGCTCACTATATGGAACAAGGTGGATCTCAAGTTCATCCTTTACCCTTACCGCAAAGCCCTCCTTCTTTGTTTCATACATCCATCCCGTTGAAACAAATCCAACAGCCTTCGAATACCCTTTCTCCACCATAATCTCCTTCATTTTAATAAAATTTGGTCGGAAGTACGGCCAAGTATCCCCCAACAAATTCCAACCAATCACATGAACATCACTCGCCGAAGCATCCTCTGTAAAAACACCACAATCACCAAACCCCAAAATAGACAAAATCCCCATCTTCCTACTATCCACATGCACCAAACACTTCAATCTTCGCGAAACCTCAAGCAAAATCCTCTCCTTCCCAATAACATAAGTAGCAATTAAAACCAATACACGCTCCTCCGCTGCCTCATTCTCTGCCGCAATCCTCTCAATCGCACTAACAACATACTCTATGGACTCCTCCTGTGACGGAAACACAAACTTCGGATTACAATACGTTGTATCCAAATAAACGGCATCACAACCCACAAAATCACTCAAAATAACATCTTCCTTCATCGACTCACTAAACCGACAATCCCCAGTATGAATATACCTCTCAACTCTCTTCCCCTCCACCCCTCCCAACTTAACCAAAAACTGCACGGCACCGGGACAATGATTCGCATCTACAACCGTAACCTCACACCCGTCAATCACAACCGTCACCCCTAGCTCCAACGCAACTACAAACAAAGGCGAAATCTTCAAAGTTTCGGTCAAGAGTTTACCAGTGACTTCGGAGCAAAAGATCACGCCTTTGCACCAACTAGGGCTCAGTCCGGTGTAGTGGTCGGAGTGGAAGTGTGAGAGGAAGTAGGAGACGGAGAAATCGCCGGCGAATTTGAAGCCGTCGACGATGAATCTGGAGTTAGGGATGAGTTTGGGTTGGGGGAGATCGGGGGGAATTGGGGGAAGAGGGGAGGATTGGGAGAGGAGAGAGAATGAATTGGGGGTTAGGATTTGGGGATTGAGGGCGAGGTGGGATTTGAAGGAGGAGAGGAAAAGGGAGGGGGAATCTAGGGTTTTGGGGGTTGGGGATTGGGATATCGCCATTAATGGATAATTAGAGCAAAAAAGTTGGGATTTTTTTTTTCATATTTTTTTTTTTTTTTAGGGACAAGTGAAGTTGGGAGGTTGCGATTTTGAAGGTGATGAAGGGAAATGGCGCCGACGGGTAGGGGACACCGGACACGGGTGTTGCGCGGCGTTTTATGGGAGTGGGTAGTGGACCCATCTGGACCCGACACGAATAATTCTTTTGTAATTTATTATTGCTTTGATTATTTTTTTTTTTTTTCTTTTTAGCCAATTTAGCACTAAATAGCCAATAGTTTTGGGGTATTCAATGCCAAATACCTTGACATGTAACATATTTTTATTTAATACCATCAGTTGTTTCTTAGTCCTAGCACCTGGCCGATCACACCGAAATGAGCTAACCAACCGGTTTTTCAACCGAACCAATCGATTCGGTACCGAAAAATTCGGTTACCAAAAGTATATTACGGTACAACCATACCAAGTTCTAAAATCCGGTTCGGTTTCGGTATGAATATGATTCGGTCGGTATTTTATCGTACCGTACCGAATAATTAAATATTAATTTTATATATATATATATATATATATATATATATATACACTAGATTTGCCCGTGGGCACGTGCCTACGGCACGTCTTCAGAACGATACAAAACACGAAAAGCCTGTAAATAGACAATTATGTAGTTCAAGTTTGAATATAATGACAATAATTAGTTGTAATAAAACTTCATGTTTCCATTATAAATGGAGGTATAAAATCTAACTTCTTAGAATTTTAAGTGTGGAGTTGAAGAGATATTTACTATTTTCAAAATAACATGTGCAAAAAAAAACATTAAAATTTTGAAGATCTAAATTTCTAAGTAAATATAGAAAAAATGGGAGAGAGATAGGGAGAGAGAGAGAGAGGAATATGAAAAAATGAAGAGAGAAGAGAGATAGTAATAAAGTAATAAGTTTTTTTTGTTTTGGGGGGAAATTTTGGTTTTGAGATTTGAAATTTTGGAGGGAAAATATGTTTTGTGAGGTTTGATCTAGACCTTTGATTTTATGGGGAATTGATTGTGAGCCACTTGATAGCTTTCTTTGTAATTTATTATATAGATATACAGAATTCTAATAAATGAAACCTGTTTGAAATAATTTCATTGCATTCGTATCACTTTTGAGGTTACGAATTGAGAACTCATTCTGTTTTTCTCTCTGTTATGATTTTAATAATCTGATGCTTAAATAAAACTATATTTTTTTTGTGGCACTGGCAAATTAAGAACTTCACATTTTATGATTTAAGTCGTGTACCAATTTCCAATTCATGCTTGATAAAGAAAAATGTACCTACATTTTGGCTCTCATGCCCGTTATGTAGTAGAATAAATAGTGAATGATGTGATATATTTGTGAGAACAGAATGATGCTCCGTTGACGGTGAAGGACACACCATATAACCAATCAGTTGCAGTGATGGTGGCAGGAGACAAGGTGGCCTTCTACCACTGTGCGTTCTTGAGTCCCCACAACACCTTGTTCGACAACAAGGGCAAGCATTACTATGAGAGCTGTTACATTATGGGTAACATCAACTCCATCTTTGGCCGTGGACAATCCCTTTTCAAGGTCGTGGACAATCCTTTTTTCTTGTTATTTTTATTGGTACTAATGTTTGCTAAGGTATTTGTTGAGTCATATTTGGTATAACACCAATACCGAACCGTACCAACCGATGTAGTCGGTATACCGAAGTTTCGGTATACCGAACTTTTCGGTTTGTAACAGTTTGCATATTTTCAAACCGAATTAGTTTGGTATAGTAATGGTACAATGTCAAAAAGTCTGGTACCGTACCGAGCCCACCCCTACCAGCACCCCGTACTTTCGTTGATAAGTCTCATTTCCAAACTATATTCCATAAGGGACTTTCACCAAACAATTTTCGCGCGTTGTCTATTTTTTGCCACGCCATCATAAACCATAGCTCCCAACTACGGTTTCTGCTTTTGTGAGGTCGCATATGGAAGCTGTGGGTACTTCTTAACAAAAAAAATGGTCGTCACAGTTCCCATCTGCAGGCACAACTCTTTTTTTTATATATACAACTATACAAGGTTGCAGCTTGGAAGTGCGTCTTAGTCTATACATATGCTGCAGTTGCCAATACGACTGTGTCCCATAGCATAAAGACATAAAGTAGACTCTCTGTTTTGAAAATCTTAAAGAGAGGCCGCAACTATAAACTGCGGCCTTGTATATATGTAGGTCACAGGTTCTAATAACGACCTCTTCTATATGCTTGTCACGGTATTCAATTGCGACTGTGTCGCAAAGTATGGAGACAAGGAGAAGAACTCTCGGGTGGAACATGTTAAAGAGAGACAGTAGCATAAACTGCAACTTTAATTCCACGTAAGTCATCGTTCCTAGCTGCGACATCTATGTGTTCAGCGATAGATGAAATTTCAATCTCCATCGATTCCCTATTTGCAATTCAAAATAACTGCAACTCACGCATTCACTTTTGCAATACCAAGTGGCTGCACCTAGCTTATACATTGAAATCAAATATATACAAACCACATTGATATCAATACCTCTACTTCCATTCACGGAAAGCATGACTAATATATACATTAAAAGTATATAAGTTCAAAATAGCCAAGAAGTTTACTAAACACAAATATATACATCAAAATTATAGAAGTTCAAATAACTAAGAAGTTTGCTAATCATAAATAAATACATAACAATTTAATCCCCGGGTCTATAAAATCGCGCCTTCGGTTTTTTCTTATTCTTCCTTGGAGCTGGCTTTGGCGAACGCTTTCCTCCTACATGTGTTAGCCGTGACAAAGGAATATGCTCATCATCATCTTGCTTCTCTTATTGTTGTTGCATATAATCTTATTATTGCACTTGTTGATCGCTTGATTGACATGCTCGCGACATAGGCCTACAAGACATCATGCGTTTTCCAATATGATTAATTGGAGTCGTCAAGAAAGCCTCTAGTTTGGCACCATCACAAACCTCTTCAGGTTGTACAATGCAATGTTTGAGAATTTATTGTGCAACTTCCTTTACGGTATCAGACATCACTTTAACAAAGCATGAGCGCATTTCCGTGCAATCTTCCATGTTTCATCAATATCCAACAAATTAGAATGCATCTATATTGAAGTACGAACTACTGAATTTGATTCAAATGGGGAAAAATATAAAGATAAATATATAAACTCAACAAATAAATATTAATTCTTACAATGGATCGTGATGTCAATGCCTTCAGCTGAAACATGGGTTGCAAAGTCGAATGTCCAAGAGCTGGTTCAATATCTCCTATTGGCATTGGTAGTTGGACCCCTGTTAACTTAGTGGAAGGAGGAAAAATAAATAGCCGTGTAATCCTATGATATTATGATACATACGCCTCGTGCAAGGACCCATCATATAGCTCAACTTTTGTAATGATAGTATCAAATAATATTTAACTAATTAGTCCAGGTCAAACCCTACACTTCCCTATCAATAGATAATTTTGAAATTATGGCAATATCCTGGAGTGTGATGGTTATATCTCATACCGGTAGATGGAATGTATGTATTTTGGATCGCCACTTATTGAGAAGAACTGTAAGTAAAGCACGATCAAGCTTCATATATATACATCAATAATCCAGTTCCATAAAAACCAGCATCGACCAACAATGCATGTGTACATGGGTACATTATCAACATTGTATAGCCGTTCTACACAGACTAAGATCTATGAAGTTATTGTATCGCCAACAATGTAGTTATTTGCTGTTAATACTGCAGTCCACAACAAGCCAATTTTTTGTTGTTGAAAGGTCACAACTTAGAGATAAATGCCTGCATTGCTTGTTTTGTTGTGATGGATCAAACCGGTGGGTGATGATTTAGGAGTTAATGAGTGACACACAATTACAAGCCAACACTTGTGGAAAATCCGAGAACACCTAGAACCCATAAGGCCAACCTCACATCATTCAGTCCAGCCCAATCAGAACCACGAGCCTCGATTCACTATATACCAGTGTCATACTAACTCTGGCATAGGTGCTTACGGGCCTCATTCAACCTGTCAACAACATCTACATTAATTGCTAACACCTTTACTGTGTTATAATGCTTGAAGACCTTAGAGCATCCACAGTGGTATTACTCAAATATTAGTATTTTTCACGTGCGATGCACGTTTTGATAAAAAGTTGAAGTTAAACGTGAGATACATGTAAATCAACAGTAAATAGCACGTGCGATGAATGCCTTAATTTTTTAAAAATGGAGTTGAACGAGCGATACACGTATTTTTTAAAAAAATAAAAAAGAAAAGCTTTTGATGTGTATGTGTGATGCACGTGTTAAAAAATAGATTTGGAGTTCACATCTTTGTTTGGTGACACAGTGAGAACTCGATCCTAATACCTCCTTCATATTAGTTATGCACGTACGATGCACGTGTTGGTAGATTGACAAATTACGCTAAGGCCTTCTCCCATTACAATAGCAGAGATGAGAATATGGCAAAATAGAATATAGCAAAAATCGCAATTTGCTGCAGTCGCGATTTGCTATAATTTTATAAATATGACACATCTTGTTTTGTCCGTTTTTTTTAAACAGTTAATTAACTAATGATTAGATATTAAAACAGGTTAATTAAATAAATTAAATAATAAAATATATACTAAAGTACTTAATTATAACACTAACCTACTATTTAACCTAGGCTAAACTAACCAAATGGGCTGGACGGGTTGTCCCGTCCAAGCAAAAAAATGGCTTCAAACGGGACAACATGACCCGTTTGACGATTAAATTTAATAATTTTTTTTTTCCCAGACGGTACAACAGTTTGATCATTTTTTAAAAAGGGTTAGACGAAACAACATGTTTCGTTTGATCCCATTTCTAAAAAAATAGGGACGAAACAACTCGTCAATTTCGTTTCTCAAATATGAGAAGCGACTGTAGTTTTTTTGTCAAAATATGGCAAATAGTAAACGACTGCAGCAACTCATTTCTTATAAAATGAGAAAATGACGAAAATAGGAAACGACCGTGGATGCTCTTAGTGCCAATCTATCACCGTGTGTGATGCACGTATATAAATAATATGAAGAAGGTTTCAGATCTGATTCCTCACAACGTCAGAGTTTTTATTTTTATTTTTTAAAAAATTACAATGAGAGTGTAGGAGTTGTCACTTGTAAATCAACCAACTTACGTGCATAATTAATATAAAAGATGTATCAGGTTCGATGCTAGACTACGTCAAATTTTTTATTTTAAAAAAATATTTATTAAAACATGCATCGCGCGTGTAAATTACTAGTGACTATTAACTATAAATACATCTCAGTAGATAAATTATACTAAAACATTAATAACTTTTAATTAGCTTTTGAGAATTATCAATTACGAGAAATTATCATTAATTATGTCTTTAATCTTATTTATGGTGGAATTATTTTTTACTTATTTAACAATTCTCTACTATTATAATGAGAAAAAGCCTCAGTGTCATTTGTAAATCTATCAACTCGTGTGACGCACGTATATAACTAATACGTAGAAGGTTTCAGGTTCGAGTCCTCACTACGTCAGAGTTTTTATTCTTATTTAAAATTTTTTTTTTTATTAAGACATGAATCGGACGTGTAAATTACTAGTTCCAATAGTTTGTTTTGTCCAGTACGTGTAGAGCACACATCATAATTCAAGAAATATTAACGGAAGAAAAGCGAGTAAAAGGTGGCTAATATTACTCCCCCCCCAAAAAAAAGAAGGAAAAAAAAAAAAAAATTCTTCATCAAAACTTCAAAACCCATTGCCGCCTCCCTAAACGCCATCGAATCCCGACCGTCCATTCCAAAACGATATCATCCACCCGTTCAACCCGCTTTTAAAATAGACGGCCAAGATTAAACCCAAATCTGAATTTGAATCGATTTTCACACTTTTGTGCTTCATTAACTCACCAGTCTCTCTCTCTCTCTCTCTCCCCCTAAAATCTCTCTTTTTTGTTTCTCTCTCTAAAATCGCCATTTTGAGCTGCATTCTTCAAGAATCAGGTAAGAATTCCGTCAAAGATTTCATCTTTTTCACGAACTTCGTAATCTAGGGTTTCTCCTCTCAAAATTATGTATTTCATAACGATTTTGTTGTTGATTTAGCTCAAATTAGGGTTTACTTTCTTTTTTGGGGGAAAAACTAGAATCTGGAAGGTTTTACATGATCTCGATGGATAGAGGTAAAAGTTATTAATTTATAAATTTTGTGGATCAGGTTATAGCTGTAATAATTATTAATTAGCTGAATTAGGTGTGATAAATGTAGTAACTTTTTAATTTAGTTGTATTAGTGGGAGTTCTTGATTTTTATTTATTAGTATACAGAAATTTAGATTGAAGAAAGTTTAAAGAAATTTCGCTAATTCTGTCATGTTTGGTTGATGGGGCTTTGGGCTATGATGAACTGGTAAAGTTGTCCCTTTTAGGGAGTCGAATCGGGAAATTTATGCGATAAAGGGGGTTTTTAGGTGTAGATATGTACGATGAGTTTAAAAGATGGTAAGGAATGGGGATCGGTGAATGAGTGTGACGAGCTTGAATTTTGCGTCCGACTGAAATATTGAAGGAAATTTTCTCTGTTTGTTTAAAATAGAAGAATGGAAAGAGAAGCGGGATACGTTATAGGAAGAAAGAGAGTGGAATTTGGCCATATGTGCCTGTGTATTTCAAGCAAACCTTCTCATAAATTAATTGTAGAAATCAATTTTAGATTGTGGGGAGAAAGCTGACGGTAGAGAAGAATTTTGATTTATTTAAAACACTCTGAATTTTAAATTATCAAGGCTTTTAGCCTGACAGAATAATCCAAGTCCCATTCAAGGCTTTGCCAATATTATAGCGTTTAATCTATCACATATAATTTTGCTTGCTTCATAAATTATAAAATTATTGTCAAAATTGCCAAGTTATAATTTCATTCACACTGGATTCATTATTTTTCTTAGAACATGACTGTCATAATTCTTATATATTCTTGGGGATCACTATACACATAAATTTTGATTTTTTGTTCCTAGTACCCATATCATTCGAAGAGAAATTACTTCACTAACAAATTTTTTACCAGGCAAATACTTGACACTAGAGCAAAGTGGTAGATCTACCTTTAGATTTACCAATTTATCAGTCCCCAACTTCAGGACCAATTGACCCATGAAATTGAAATATCCTAAAGTAGGATATTTCAGATTTACTGAACAAGGACAAGTATTGGGCTCATTGTGGAGATTTTGATCACAACTCCTAAACTTAATAAAAGTAAAACAAATGTGAATTGGAATATGAGTTATTCAATCTAAAATGTAATAGTCTGATAGCTATCTTGACCTAGAGAGTGCCATGCATTTGAAACTTGGGCAATATGACAAAATTATCCAAAGTACATGGATATACATAGAACGATGAAAACTTTTGTAAGCCTCCAAGCACTAGTCCTGCCATTGCAAGTTTTGACTTCACCATGGAAAGTCTTGGTGCATAGCTTTTACCCACAGCTAAAGAAAACTGGTTAGGTTTGGAAAATTGGATGCCAGCTAAAATATGATAATCCAAAAATACTGGTTGGGTTTGCTTGTGTTTAACAGTTCTGTTTATATGGCTTAATTTAAAATGAAAATAAGTCCAATCATTCAGCTGGAAGCATGTAACTTAGGCACGAACCAAAATTAACACGCCTTTCTCTTCCTTCTTTTTTTAATCTTATTTTCCTACTCCTGTGCAGGAAAAGAAGTTCATTATTTTATGGCTAAACCTCCGACTGAGCAACTATTACAGATGGAAACTACATGTGGATCGCTTCTCTATGAACTTCAGGTTTCTGCTTTCTGCACTATCAATTGTATTTTTTATCAATTTGCTTTACACCATTTAGACACAATCTGTAGCTTTGTTTAATATTTCTAACTTTTTTTTCCTGTTATTCTTAAAATACAATTCATTATAGATGATATGGGATGAAGTTGGAGAGTCTGATGCCGATAGGGATAGAATGCTACTTGAGCTAGAACAAGAGTGTTTGGAGGTATATAGAAGAAAAGTTGACAAGGCCAACCGTTGCCGAGCTCAACTACGCCAAGCAATTGCTGACTCTGAAGCAGAGCTAGCTGCAATTTGTTCTGCGATGGGTGAACGACCAGTGCATATCAAGATGGTGAGCCTCTAGCCATCTACTCAGGGATATGAGTGAACTTGTAAAAATTAGGACACAAAGACACTGCCATAATTCTGGGAATCGATAGTACTCTTTCGAGTTTCCATTATTTATATCATATGATATAATTCTTTAACTTTTGATTCATGGGGAATAGCATCCCCCCCCCCCCCCCCCCCCCCCCCCCCCCCCCCCCCCCCCCCCCCCCCCCCCCCCCCCCCCCCCCCCCCAGACTCCAAATGTGCCATTACTCCCAATAGGTTCAATCAAGACATTCCGTCTATGAATACTATACTCAACCATAATATTTCCCGCAGTTAACATCAAAACCCGAACATTTGCTCACACCTCGACAACATTTTCCCACATTGCAAAAAAGTAAAAAGCCGTAAGATTTGTTCAAGTGGATGATTTGAAGCGTGAGTGTGAAACCATGATCATGATTGGAGTGGACTGGTATGAAAACTTTGTAGATTTGGTAATCACTAATTTAATGAAAATATTGGAATTACATCAGTAAAGATTGGCTTTTAACAGATAATTTTCATACAGAAAAACAGATAAGCCGTCTTGTTACTTTAACAGGACTATCAGTAGTAACTAATCTAAATTGTTGCATTTGGGGAGAGAGAATTTTTTTGTGTGGAGGGGGTGGGAAGTTCCTTTACACTACTAATACTGCCTTATCTTCAGTCAAATCAGAATCCTGGACGCTTAAAGGAAGAACTTAAGGCCATCATCCCCGAGCTGGAGGAGATGAGAAAGAGGAAGATCGACAGAAGGAATCAGTTTGCTGAAGTTATACAGCAAATTCGAAAGATTTCTGATGAGATTAGGCCTACAGAGTATAGTCTATCCAAATTCGACATTGATGAATCTGATCTCTCTACAAAAAGGCTTGAAGAACTTCAGAGACAGCTTCAGCAACTTCAGAACGAGAAGGCAAAATTCCTAATTCTACCCTTCCTTTAAGAATCACAAGCTCTTATTATACTTGGCACTGATTGTATACAAAATTTGTCATCTTCTTCAGGCTGAAAGACTAAAGCAGGTGTTGGAATACCTGAATGCTTTGAATTCATTGTGCCTGGTACTGGGAGCTGATTTCAAACAAACAGTTAATGAAGTACACCCAAGCTTAGATGATAATGAAGGATCAAAGAACATAAGCAATGCTACAATTGAAAGCCTGGCCTCTGCAGTCCGAGGACTAAGAGAGCTCAAGATACAACGAATGCAGAAGGTAAGAGATAAGAGTTTCTAACATTTTATACTTTCTCATCAATTTTCACAGTAAAATTTTGTTTTTGGCAGCTTAAAGATCTTGCTAGTAGTATGTTGGAACTGTGGGATTTGATGGATACTCCGATTGAGGAGCAACAACTGTTTGAAAATGTGACTTGCAATATAGCTTCTTCAGAACATGAAATCACAGAGCCAAATATTCTTTCTCCCGACTTCATTCATTATGTATGTTGGTGACAAATGAGAATTCAAATTGGCCTATCCTTTAAAAAAAACACAACTTTCTTACTTTTAATGTATGGGTTATGCAGGCAGAGGCAGAAGTTCAAAGGCTTGAAGAGCTGAAGGGGAGCAAGATGAAGGAGTTAGTTCTTAAGAAAAAGACGGAATTAGAGGAGCTCCGTCGGCAAACGCGTTTAGTTGTAGAAGCAAATGGTGAAGTAGAATCAGCCATTGAGAGTGGTAAATTCTTATATTTATATTCTTCTATATTTAAATAATTGGTGTTGAGACGATTTACACTTACATATGATATACAGAAACCTTGTTTAAATATATTCTCTAAACAACTTTTTGGAGCAGAGTTAAATGTTGGTACATTGAAATGTGCACACCAGTGTTCTAATATATATCTAGAATGTATAAATTTAAATATTTAGATGTTTAGTTGACATCAGTGTTACTGGGTTCTCCCCACCCCCTTCTGAACCACGATCCGGATCTTGTAATCTAGTTCATGGTGGGTTCTCGATTTCGGATCTCTTAAGTTAGCGATCTGCATATAGTTTACTCAATATATTCAAAATGAAGACCTTTATTCATAAACCATGAATTCTTCAAATGCTCCTCAATTCATGGAGTTAACTAAGATTGTTACTGTTATATTTAACACCGCATGTAACTAATGCTTTTGCATATTAATTTTCTCTCGTTCTTTATTGCTACATGCGCACACACAGATATGTCTATATATTAATCAATGAGACCCCACCTTATCCCACCCCCTCCATACAATGAACCACGCAAGGTAACCAACCACAATCTTGTATCCGTACCACGAACCTAAATGTACTGTGAACCTGGTAACACTGGTTGACACTCATTAATTGAACAGTTTTGAGCAGCAAGAGAAATGTCCTGATTAGATCTATGTTTTGAAAGCATCTAATATACTTTGCGCAGCAAGTTCTTTTAGATCATATAATATGATGAAATTTTGGTTTATGTGGATCTCCTTTTAATTTGACGTAGTAATTAAAGAATTGAGCTAATCCTAGTGACCATTTCCATTTGGCTAAAACTAAATTTTATATCAAAGGTGGATAGTCCATAGAAGGCAACTGTTGGTTTTCAAATATATTTCATAAAGACAAGTTAAATATGCTGAAAGTTGGACTATTCATTTATCAATACAGCTGAAGTCAAGCTTAATTTTTCACGTACTGCTTGCTTGAATTGATCTATTTATAACAAGTTTGTTGAAATATGAAATTTTGTTCTGAACCCCAGCTTTCCTTTTTCTTATGATTCAGGAGCTGTTGACCCTTCTTTGATTTTAGAACAAATTGAGGATCAGATTTCTACAGTCAAAGAGGAAGCTTTTAGTAGGAAGGAAATTCTTGATAGAGTTGAAAAATGGTTGGCTGCATGTGATGAGGAGGCCTGGCTTGAAGAATACAGCATGGTTAGACATTTCACATTTTATTCATGCATTTTATTTTAGGGTTACTGACAAAATAACATCCAAACTTTATGTTAATTCTAAAATGACACCTGAAGTTTCGCTAATTCTAAAACAACACCTAAATTCAATATGTTTATTTCGAAATAGTACAAACCGTTAGTTGGGGTTAAGTTTCTAATGGCAGGGGGAAGCGGGGTGTAAAATGACGGGAATACCCTCTGCCTTATTCAGTTCTTCTTCATTTTCTTCAACCTTACCCCCTTTCTCATCCGTACTCAAGTCAAACCCATGAAAATCAATGGCAAACCAGTACGCAAAATTCCACCAAAATGATAAAAAGATCATTGGTATTGATTGATATTTCAAATCTACATATTTGTTCTCGATTCAAGAATAGAATTGAAGAAGGGGATTGATGCCAGCTGGTGGGGGGTGTCCCGGGTTTGTCGGCGGCAAGGGGCCACAACAACAGCAACAACGATATCTACCAGCAACGGCAGCGTTGGGCTTCGGTTGGACTTGAATGAAGGTCGTGCTCGTTGGGTTCGGATGGAGGAGAATGGAGATGGATGAGGATGGGGCTGTTGGGTTGAAGGCGGTGATGGGGTCAAGTAATGGAGATGAGGTGATGGAGGTTGGTTATTGTGATGCAAATGGTTTTGGCGGGTACATAGAGGAAGACGGATTGGGTTTTGTTGGATAGAAGAAGAGGGCATTTTCGACTTTTCACAGCTATATTAATGAGTTCAAACTCGTTAAGGAGAATATTCATGTAATATTTCCTTCACTTAATGGGCCAACTAATAGTTGGTACTATTTTGGAATAAACATATGGACCTTAGGTGTTATTTTGAAATTAACATAAAGTTTGGGTGTCATTTTGCCCTTAACCCTTTATTTTAATGTCCCGCAAGCTGTAACCAACATTTTTTTGTAAGCAAAATTTCAGGATGATAATCGCTACAGTGCTGGAAGGGGTGCACACCTCGCACTTAAGCGTGCTGAAAAAGCGCGTGCTATTGTAAACAAGATCCCAGGTGCAGCAATTTCACAATATTTTACTAAGATCATCTGATTAATTAATTTTGACAGGTTCATCAATATCACATGCTATTCATGAAAATTCAAATTATTTAGAGAATGTTCATAACTCTAATTCTTACAAGTTTCTGGTTGACTATGATTTGTTTCTGATAAAGCTCGGTCATTTGCTTCTGATCCCTTTACATTCAATGGTCAGAAATAGGAACTTCCATGCCTCTCTCTCTCTCTCTCTCTCACACACACACACACACACACACACACACACACACACACACAAACATGCATACACGCGTGTGCTCGCACGCACGCGCACACACACACACATAAAGGAATCTCTGTAAAATTTTGGATAATCGCGCGTGCGCGGGCATGCGCGCAAATACACCATGGAATCTGTGTAAAATTTTGGATAATCGCACATAAATCACGGAATCTATATGTATAAAATTTTGGACAATTTTGGACTATTACTAAGACACCGATAAACTATGAATCTATTACTAATTAGATAATTAGCCAAGCAGCATAAGAGTCCATCTTTTTTATGCTTGATGAATTAGATAAACTACTGGATAAAATTTTGGATAATTTGGAGTGAACACACACATACATCAGCTACTAGTCTATTACAAAGTAGATAACCATGCAAGCAGCACAAGAGTCCATTTTTTGAATGCTAGATGAATTAGATTAAAATCGCCATTTTTGAAGGTATCTGACACAGGTCAGAGGGTTCATGAAATCGATCAATATGGGTGCCCATCATTAAGTTAGATATTTGATTTGGTTAGTTCACAATAAAGATCTTAGCTTGCCATTTCATTGCGTTTCTTTTCTACACCTACACGCATTCACATTGTGCCATTTTTCTGAAATTCTTCCTATCCTATTTAACAGAACTTCCATCTTATTTATTTTATGAAATTCTTCCTATTCTATCTGATTTAGAGGGAATCATGCTTCAAAATGCACCTTAACCTGTTTATATTCCTTATGTGATTCATTATGTTATTTGATCCATTCAGCTATGGTGGAGGCATTATCCAGCAAAATCACTGCATGGGAGTACGAAAGGGGAATAGCGTTCACATATGATGGGGTAAGCAATTTTCAGTTTGCTTAGAGTTTCACTACAGCAACATTCTCTAAAATAATGAACTCATTATCTCCACTAATCAAAAGGTGCTCTAGATTTTTTAGCCCCAGTAGAGTTTACACAAATTTACATATATTAATTGTCAACCTTTTGATGACCAACAACTGTAGTTTTTCAGTCAACATTACATGTCCTTTTCCTTTACTGTTTGATTGCTAACTGACAATACTGCTATCAGTTTTAAGTATTGCCATCCTCGTTCTGGTTACCTATGTGGAATATATTAAAAAAGCATATATGAATATATAAGTTTTACTTTTACTTTTTAACCTTATTATGCTTTTGAAATTTTTAATTGTTTATTAATATATGTACTGAAACTTTTACTATATTTTGAAGTCTAATGACTAATGCGAGTAGTTGGCTTCTGTTGCTCTCTCGTAATTGCAGCTTCGCCTTCTTTCCATGCTTGAAGACTACCGCATTGTGAGGCAAGAGAAAGAACAGGAGCGAAAACGACAAAGGGTAATTCATGGTTGTTTTAGTACTTCAACGTGCTTTAATAAAACAAGTAACGTAGTAAACTGGTGATTTCAGGATCAGAAAAAGCTTCAAGGTCAGCTTATAGCGGAGCAGGAAGCATTGTTTGGATCTAAACCAAGCCCTTCAAAGACCCAGAGTGCAAAGAAAATGCCTAGAAATTCTACTGGGGGTTCTAACAGAAGGCTTTCCTTAGGTGGAGGGGCAATAATGCAACCATTAAAACCAGACTTGCACTCAAAACCTGCACGCTCAACTAAGAAAGCAGATGATCGCTCTACTCGTTCTCATGGTCAGTTTCCACCTACTAATTTACTTCGATTCTGATATTTATTCTGCATTTGCATGGTATTATTTAATTATGTATTATGCAAATATGTTTATGTTAAGCTGTAAGCCTAAATGCTTTTGGAATTAGGTGTTAGCAACTTAATTTCTGATAAGAATGTGCATTCAAAAAGAAAATAATGTTCTACTTAGGAGGTAAATCATGATTTATGAACCCTAGTTAAGCTAGAGATAACCAATGCTTATATTTAAGATATTTTGAAGAATTTTTGAAGCTTTTCTTGCAATTAAAATGAGTATTCTCCTTGTACGTGTTTCACAAGTGCAGATTCTTTCTCAAATTCTTGTCATCTAATCCCTCTAATACAATCAAAGATTATAGAGCAATATAATTTAAATCAGAATCCAGCCACTAATTTATCACTGTTATGAAGGTGAATTATGCATATAGCAAACTAACTTCACAGTGAACATATATGCGAAAACCTATGTTTTAAGTACCAGCACTTCATCTAGGAACAGTGTTATATCTTTTTTGTTGTTTATTTTTGAATGATTATAATAATAAAGAATTGTTAATCTAATCATTGAAACATGACTGCTTACAGGTAGTAAAGGACTAGATGTTGCTACACCTGCTGTTAAAAAACTATCCTTCAATGCCACAGCTTCTCGCCTTGAAGTTGATACCCTGCGGAAGCCCTTTGCTCTGATTCCAGCCAATAACCTTCCTTTGACACCCTCTCAGCTCATTCTGGCAAATAACCTTCCTTCGACACCTTCTCAACCCATTCCATCTACACCCTCTCAATACATCCTCGGTGAAGTTGAGGAGAACAAGACACCCAAGAGCATCATGCCGATCCCAACTCCAAGGACTCCGAAGACAGTATCTGTGCCAATGCACGTTGCCAACACACCCGTTGCAACCTGCCTTACCTATGAGACGACACCATCAAAAAGTCCAGATATGAGAGAGTATTCCTTTGAAGAGAGAAGGCTAGCTTTCTACCTTAGCAGATGTGGTGAAGGGGGGTTTTAGCTTTAGTTGTACACATTGTTCCTTTCTGTTTTGTTTTACTTTGATCAGTTCCAATGCAAGTTGAAGTGAGGTTGTTAGTTGGTAACTCGGCTCATTTCATGATGATCTGAAGTCTCTAGGTTATTAGTTGGCAAATGTAATTCTAAGCAAGGCGATCATAACAATTCTAATGACATGTTATCGACAATTACAATATAAATTCGACTGCAGGTTCACCATTTTAACCTTTTCTGGTGTTATTTTAGCTGCAAGATGTAAAGAATGTGAAGTTTATTAACTTCAGTTTTTTTCGAAAGGGGAAATGGAGTGCGAAACCATATAAATTACAGGCAGAATTTAGTCATTTTACAGTTTTTTCATCACATAGATAAATCTTTTAAACTTTTCATCAGAATCGAGCAATATATATTGGCTAAATATAAATAAAAGTACACAAATTTTTGGGTCAGTTTAAATAAAGTACACTAAAGTTGTTTTTTATTTAAAAAAAAGGACACAAAGTTTAAAAAAATTCCACCGGGTTAGTTAGGGTTAGGGTTAGTAAAGGACACAAAGTTTTAAAAAACTCTACCGGATTAGTTAGGGTTAGGGTTAGTTCGGGGGTTATTTAAATATCTGATTAGTTAAGTGATATTTTTTTAAACACAAATAAAAGATGAATGTGATTTTTTTAAATACAAATGAAAGATGAAAGTTGTTTTTTTAAACCCTATCCAACCTAACCCTAACTCTAACAAACCCAGCGGAGTTTTTTAAACTGTGTCCTTAAAAAAAAAAAAAAATTTAGTGTACTTTTTTAAAGCTGGCCCAAAACTTTGTGTATTTTTTTATATTTAGCCATATACATTTGGAGGTAAAAAAAATTATGCTGCGTTGAAAGGAAAAATGAAACTGGCCAAAATGAAACTGGCCATCATCACTGCGGTCTATAAAAACAACATTGAAAAATGATGATAATATGTGGGGTTTTAAACATGTATAGTCCTAACAAATATGATAATATGTCCCTAACAAATATCATATATACCTCTCACAAATGTGTTTTTTTTTGTATATGTCCTTAACAATTTGGACTTTATTTTATATTTACCTCTATGTTAGATATCACTAAGTTAACCATGATTTTATCCTTACGAGACAAATAGAAATCAAATTAAAAGATCAAACTAGACAATCAAACGATAAAAGATTTAACAGATTTAAGAAAAATAATTGAGGAAGCTTGTAATCTATCATTAAAAAAACAAGATTGATGGAAAATTTAGAGAAGTATTGTGGGAAGAATATGTAGTTTCTCAAAGATGCATTGTTAGTTTATCCATTTCTTGAAGATAATGAAGAAATTTTGAGAAGAGTTAATGAGTTTTGGTTGAATTAATAATTGCCCAGATTTACAGGAATGAAAAAAATAAAAGTTTGAATAGTAGAGACGAGAATAATTAAAACTGAAAATTCTCCTTTTTTTAACCAGAGGGGCAATTAAGATTAGTGACATGTATTGTTGGGAACAAACATGAACATACATATTTGTGAGAGACATAGATGATATTTAAGTATTTGTTAGGGAGATGCATATTAAAAACCCTAAATATATTCATTGAAGGAGGAAATGATGCTTTTGATCATTTGCATAACAAGTAGAGGTAACAAGGTAAATTTAAGTAACTACATCACCACAATTATAAGATGAACAAGACCACACAAAAATTCAAACACTTGTTTATCATGCCCAGAGGCAATTTTGCATCATACCCCACCCTAAAATATATATTTGAGCTTTTACTCGTGTACAAAACAAAAAATACATACACGTATGTGTTCTTCAAACTCAAACATGTCCCATTATAAGCAGCCTTGTACATACATGATCGCGTATGTATGACACCAACAAACAATCCGTCAAGCACAAAACCCAGAAATGAAAAAAGAAAGAAAGAAAAAGAGGATTAGAAACACCAAGAAAGGAGACGTCTCATGGTTTGTGTTGAGCACGAACCATGAGAAGGGAAGCTCGGACTGCATGATGCTTGGCTGGTTGTTTTTCATTCACAAGAATTTGCTCCACAAAATCCACAGGAACTGATTTGAATTGATAGTGCTGGTTAACAATCAAGGTCGAAGTTATGTTTTATTTCCTGTCTGTAGGTTGTAGTCTGCGGTTGTAATCTGCCCAGTTCTCTGGATTTGTATCATTAATTTCTTATTAATGAAAGAAGGTGAACTCCACCTTTTCCTTCAAAAAAAAAAAAAAAACAATCAAAGTCGAAGTCAATAAGCAAAAGTATATATAATGATCTGAAAGTGCACCTTGTCTTTTCCCTGAAAAGTCGATCAATCTATGATATGGTTCCAGTAATGTTATTCGATCACCTTTTTTTGATCTACAGAAACAGAAGTATAAACTGTTTAATAGCAATTACATGTACCAACTAATTTATTATCAAGATGGTGATAAATATGTGTTACAAATGATCAACTGAAAACCACAAAAAAAGTAAAATCCAACTTTTTAAGAAAGGAAAATGCATATCAAGTACTCGTGTATGAGAATTCAAATCACAAAAGTACGTAAAATGTTCTCGCACATCTGCAGATTCTGCATAACTCATGAAACTACA
This sequence comes from Hemerocallis citrina, assembly GCA_017893485.1. Lineage (NCBI taxonomy): Eukaryota > Viridiplantae > Streptophyta > Magnoliopsida > Asparagales > Asphodelaceae > Hemerocallis > Hemerocallis citrina. The sequence goes on along the minus strand of CM030368.1, from coordinate 2,514,717 downwards.
TGTAGTCACACTTAATTAAAAGGAAACTCTACAGTCAGGTTTACTGGAAAAGTTGAAATGATGCCCAAATGAAGTCAAAAAGGTCCTTCCTACCAAAGTAGATTTTAACCTAAGGGGCTATTCGGTTGGAAGTAACCAATTTATGTAATTCTGACGTTTTAGAGCATTCTATGGTTTGCATTTCTCATTTTCATATGTTTGGTTGCAAGTAAAATATGTGAGAATTCATCTCTTCACAAAATTGAAAATTTTATCATGTTTGGATGAATATTTCTTTTTAAAAAACAGTTTTACATATCCTTACTTTTCCATGTTTGGATGTAAGTGTCGAGAATCCATCCTATATTGCTAACATTTATATGCGTGGGGCCCACAACTTTTATTAAAATAATCATTGTCATGTTTCCTCTCGAAATCCACTTTTTACGAGAGGAATTTGGTTTTACCAAATTTACGACACAATTTTATCTACCCTTATTTAGCACAACCCAACAGAAGAAAAGTAAGTAGTGTTGGTAGTTATGACACGGATGCTGATGTGGTGATCAATTTTACCTAAATTTTGTAACTTTACTTGCAACCAAACATCCCCTAACCAAGTTCTTGGAAAGAGGAAATAAAGGTTGCAATATCCAAGGGTAACAATAGCCTAAAAGAAGGAAGATGGCAGACACAAGTTAGCTACAAAAGGTTGAGCTGCATCTGTCACATAAATCAGTTCAAAATTCATGTTATGTTGGGATTCTTTTCTGACCCCCTAACTTGTTTTTAGTCTGAAGAAAGTAGTAAAATGATCCCAACCTAACTCTACCTACAATGGAAATTATGCCATATATTCAGTCCTAAATGGCTATTATGTTGACATTCTCTCATATTTGTAACGCTCATCACAAACTAACTAGTATCCAGTGTTTGTTATAGATAAAAGAAGTATATTACCTTGACAGAACTATCTAGATTGTCAAGGAGATCGATGATCTTTTGAACTTCTACATCAGCATTGAGAACTGGATCCTTCAGGGAAGCCACTTCAAATCCTTGGAGAGCCCTTTCATAATTTTCAAGATACTTGTTGGCCTACACGAGAATATGAAGAACAGATTATTTTGCATCAAGAGAAAAAGTAAATGCTAATGAATAGTAGTTGTAGAAGTAAAATGCATACTGTAGCACAATTGAAATAGAGATGTAGATTAGATATCATCAATTCATCTTTCTCCTGAAAGGCAAAGTTGGGTTAACTTATTCCTAAAGTGGACTGCACTAAAAGATACATATGCAGATCTAGCGTGCATATGTATGAATGAAAAAAAATATATTCTAAAATGGAAACTGTAAACTAAAAAGATGCTCAGCAGCAAGGAAATTGATCAGTCTTCATGGTCTGAAGGTATTCACTATTACAGCATTTTGATATGCTTTTAGTGATTGCTGAAGCTTAGCGCGATCCCACGCTCCCGTTATGAAAAAGTTTGTGAGACATGCATTGCCAAGATTATCTGACAAATGATAAAGAGAACAAAGGTCAATATAGAAAGTTTCGGAGAAAGGCCAGATTCTGTCTGCTATAGTCCACAGTTTTCAGACATTTTTGTCAAATTTCATATTTCACTATTTTAGCATGATTTTATGGGCTGTCCATAGATTTCGGCCATTTTTGACAACGTATTTCACTATTATGGGTGGGCTATAGTCCGTAGTTTTCAGTCATTTCCGTGAAATTTTGTAAAAAGAAGACAAAACAGTATAATACGAAATCTCATTAAAGTGATCGAAAACAGAGTATTATAGCCCTCAAACTAGAGGAAAAAAAAACTCATGAAAGTGGCTGAAAACTGTGGACTATACCCCACAATGAGGCTAAAACAATCAAATAAAAAAATTTCACGAAAACGGCCGGAAACTGTGGACTATAACCCTGAAAATGAGACCAAACAGTAAAATACAAAATCTCATGAAAGTGATCGAAAACAGTGTATACTATAGCTCACAAAATGAGGATTATAAAAATTCTCACGAAAATGACCGAAAAGTGTGGACTATAGCCCACAAATGAGGCTCAAATAGTCAAATACAAAATTTCACGAAAACGGCAGAAACTGTGGACTATAACCCACAAAATGAGTCGAAAACAGTAAAATAAAAAATCTCAATAAAGTGATCGAAAACAGTGTACAATAGCCCACAAAATGAGGGAAATAAAAAATCTCACGAAAGTGGCAAAAAACTGTGGACTATAACTCAAAAATGATGCTAAAATAGCCAAATACAAAATTTCACGAAAGCAGTCAGAAACTGTGAACTATAACCCACAAAATGTGGCCAAAACAGTAAAATACGAAATCTCATGAAAGTAATCGAAAACAGTGTACAATAGCCCACAAAATGAGGGAAATAAAAAATCTCACGAAAGTGACCGAAAACTTTGGACATTAGCCCACAAATGAGGCTAAAACAAGTTAAATACAAAATTTCACTAAAATGGTCGGAAACTGTAGATTATAACCCACAAAATCAGGCCAAAACAGTAAAATACGAAATCTGATGAAAGTGATCGAAAACAGTTTACTATATAGCCCACAAAATGTGGGAAATAAAAAATCTCAATAAAGTGGCCGAAAATTGTGGACTGTAGCCCACAAATGAGGTTAAAACAGTCAAATACATAATTTCATGAAAATGGTCGGAAACAGTTGACTGTAACCCACAAAATGAGGTCAAAACAGTAAAATACGAAATCTCATGAAAGTGATAAAAAATAGAGTACTATAGCCCACAAATGGACGGAAATAAAGAATCCCATGAAAGTGACCGAAAACTGTGGCCAGGCCACAAATGAAGCAAAAACAGTCAAATACAAAATTTCACGAAAACGGTCGGAAACTGTGGAATATAATCCACAAAATTGCGCCAAAAACAGTAAAATAAGAAATCTCATAAAAGTAATCGAAAACAGTGTACAATAACCGACTAAATGAGGGAAATAAAAAATCCCACCAAGTGGCCGAAAACTGTGGACTATATAGCCCACAAACAAGGCGAAAACAGTCATATACAAAATAACACGAAAATGACCAGAAAATGTGGACTATAACCCACAAAATGAGACAAAAATAGTAAAATATGAAATCTCATGAAAGTGATCGAAAACAGTGTACTATAGCTCACAAAATGAAGGAAATAAAAAATCTCTCGAAAGTGACCGAAAAGTGTAGATTAGCCCACAAATGAGGCTAAAATAGTCAAATACAAAATTTTACGAAAACGGCCGGAAACTGTGGACTATAACCCACAAAATGTGGCCAAAACAGTAAAATACGAAATCTCATGAAAGTGATCGAAAACAGTATACTATAGCCCACAAAATGAGGGAAATAAAAAATCTTACGGAAAAGGCCGAAAACTGTGGACAATGGCCCACAAATGAGGCTAAAACAAGTTAAATAAAAAAATTTCACTTAAACGATCGGTAACTGTGGACTATAACCCACAAAATGAGGCCAAAACAGTAAAATACGAAATCTGATAAAAGTGATCGAAAACAGTGTACTATAGCCCACAAAATGTGGGAAATAAAAAATCCCACCAAGTGGCCGAAAACTGTGGACTATAGCCCACAAATAAAGCGAAAACAGTCAAATACAAAATTTCACAAAAACGGCTGAAAACTGTGGATTATAACCCACAAATGAGGCCAATACAGTAAAATACGAAATCTCATGAAAGTGATCGAAAACAGTGTATTATAACCCACAAAACTAGAGAAATAAAAAATCTCACGAAAGTGGCCGAAAACTGTGGACTATAACCCACAATGAAGCTAAAACAGTCAAATAAAAAATTTCACAAAAACGGTCGGAAACTGTTGACTATAACCCAGAAAATGAGACCAAATAGTAAAATACAAAATCTCATGAAGGTGATCGAAAATAGTGTACAATAGCTCACAAAATGAGGAATATAAAAATTCTCAAGAAAGTGACCGAAAGTGTGGACTATAGCCCACAAATGAGGCAAAAACAGTCAAATACAAAATTTCACGGAAACAGTCGAAAACTGTGGACTATTACCCACAAAATGAGGCCAAAACAGTAAAATACGAAATCTGATGAAAGTGATCGAAAACTGTGTACCCCACAAAATGAGAGAAAAAATAATCACACGAAAGTGACCGAAAAATGTGGACTACAGCCCACAAATAAGGCAAAAACAGTCAAATACAAAATTACACGAAAACGACCAGAAACTGTGGACAATAACCCACAAAATGAGGCCAAAACAGTAAAATAAGAAATCTCATGAACGTGATCGAAAACAGTATACTAAAAGCTCACAAAATGAGGGAAATAAAAATTCTCACGTAAGTGACCGAAAAGTGTGGACTATAGCCCACAAATGAGGCAAAAACAGTCAAATACAAAATTTCACGAAAACGGCCGGAAACTGTGGACTATAACCCACAAAATGAGGTGAAAACAATAAAATACGAATTCTCATGAAAGTGATCGAAAACAGTGTACAATAGCCAACAAAATGAGGGAAATAAAAAATCTCACGAAAGTGATCGAAAACAGTGTACAATAGCCAACAAAATGAGGGAAATAAAAAATCTCACGAAAGTGACCGAAAACTGTGGACTATAACCAAAAAATGATGCTAAAATAGTCAAATACAAAATTTTACGAAAACAGTCGGAAACTGTGGACTATAACCCACAAAATGTGGCCAAAACAGTAAAATACGAAATATTATGAAAGTGATCGAAAACAGTGTACTATAGCCCACAAAATGAGGGGAATAAAAAATCTCACGAAAGCCACAAATGAGGCTAAAATAGTGAAATAAAAATTTTTACGAAAATAGCCGGGAAATGTGGCCTATAACCCACAAAATGAGGCCAAAACAGTAAAATACGAAATCTCATGAAAGTGATCGAAAACAGTCTATAGCCCACAAAATGACGGAAATAAAAATTCTCACAAAAGTGACTGAAAACTCTGGACTACAACCCACAAATGAGGCTAAAACAGTAAAATACAAAATTCCACGAAAACGGTCGAAAACTGTGGAATATAACCTACAAAATGGGGCCAAAACTATAAAATATGAAATCTGATGAAAGTGATCGAGAACAGTATACCCACAAAATGAGGAAAATAAAAGTAATCATGAAAGTAGCCTTAAACTGTTGACAATAGCCCACAACTGAGGCGAAAACAACCAAATACAAAATTTCAAGAAAACGACCAGAAACTGGGACTATAACCCACAAATTGAGGCCAAAACCGAATAATTCGAAATCTCCTGAAAGTGATCGAAACAGTGTACTATATAGCCCACAAAATGTGGAAAATAAAAAATCACACGAAAGTTGCCGAAAAATGTTGACTAGAGCCCACAAATGATGCTAAAACAGTCAAATACAAAATTTCACGAAAACGACCAGAAACTGTGGACTATAACCCACAAAATGTGGGTAAAATAGTAAAATACGAAATCTCATTAGAGCAGTGTACTATAACCCACAAAATGAGTGAAATAAAAAAACACACAAAGTGACCGAAAACTGTGGGGACTGTAGCCCACAAATGTGGCGAAAATAGTCGAATACAAAATTTCACGAAACCGGCCGGAAACTGTCGACTATAACCCACAAAATGAGGCCAAAATGGTAAAACACGAAATCTCATGAAAGTGTTCGAAAACAGTGTACTATAACCTACAAAATGAGGAAAATAAAAAATCACACGAAAACTGTGGACTATAGACCACAAATAAGGCGAAAACAGTCAAATACAAAATTTCACGAAAACGGCCGAAAACTGGGGACTGTAACTCCCAAAATGAGGCCAGAACAGTAAAATACGAAATATCCTAAAAGTGATCGAAAACCGTGAATTATAGCCCACAAAACGAGGGAAATAAAAATCTCACGAAAGTGGCCGAAAACTGTGGACTATAACCCACAAATGAGGCTAAAACAGTCAAACAAAAAATTTCACGAAAATGCCCGAAAACATTGGGGACTATAACCCATAAAATGAGGCCAAAACAATAAAATACGAAATCTCATGAAAGTAATCGAAAACAGTGTACTATAGCCCACAAAATGAGCAAAATAAAAAATGCCACGAAAGTCGGCGAAAACTTTGAACTATAACCCACAAATTAGGCTAAAACTGTCAAATTAAAATTTTCACAAAAACGGTTGGAAATTGTGGACTATAACCCAAAAAATGGGCCAAAACAGTAAAATACGAAATCTCATGAAAGTGATCGAAAACAGTGTACTATAACCTACAAAATGAGGGAAATAAAAATTACTACCAAGTGTCCGAAAACTGTGGACTATAACCCACAAATAAGGCGAAAACAATCAAATACAAATTTTCACGAAAACAGCCGGAAACTGTGGACTACCCTCAAAATGAGGCCAAAACAGTAAAATACAAAATCTCATGAAAGTGATCGAAAACAGTGTACTATAGATCACAAAATGAGGTAAATAAAAATTCTCAGGAAAGTGACCGAAAAGTGTGGACTACAGCCCACAAATGAGGCTAAAACAGTCAAATACAAAATTTGTGAAAAACGGCCGAAAACTGTGGACTATAACCCCACAAAATGAGGCAAAAACAGTAAAATACGAATCTCATGAAAGTGATCAAAAACAGTGTATTATAGCCCACAAAACTAGAGAAATAAAAAATCTCACGAAAGTGGCCGAAAACTGTGGACTATACCCCACAACGAGGCTAAAACAGTCAAATAAAAAATTTCACGAAAACGACCGGAAACTGTGGACTATAACCCTGAAAATGAGACCAAACAGTAAAATACAAAATTTAATGAAAGTGATCGAAACAGTGTACTATAGCTCACAAAATGAGGAATATAAAAATTCTCACGAAAGTGACCGAAAAGTGTGGGCTATAGTCCACAAATGAGGCTAAAACAGTCAAATACAAAATTTTACGGAAACAGTCGAAAATGGTGGACTATAACCCACAGAATGAGGCTAAAACTGTAAAATACGCAATCTCATGAAAGTGATCGAAAACAGTGTACTATAGCCCACAAAACAATGGCCGAAAACTATGGCCGATAACCCACAAATGAGGCTAAAACAGTCAAATACAAAATTTCACGAAAACGACTTAAAACCGTGGACTATAACCCACAAAATCAGAACAAAACAGTAAAATACAAATCTCATGAAAGTGATCGAAAACAGTGTTGTAACTCCTATTTCCCGTATCTGGATTTTTTTCTACTATATTTTCATTGCTGGTATTCTTGTATTCAATTTGAGGTCCTATATTTTTGTTCCAGTTCGAATAAAATCATTAATTTATTTCAACTCAACTTTTGGTGCCTATATCTAATTCAATTGTATGTCCGTTCTGCACTTTTGTGTCGTTCTTCATGTAGTAATGGACTAATCATTCCATCCATCTCTTTTTCCCCATTTTTAATGAATTTTGACTAAATCCTAGTTGGATCCCCCTCAAACCCGATACCTAAATACCCATAAACCCAAACCCTAACAATTTAACCCTAACCCTAACCCCCTACTTACTGTGCAAACCCCATCACCCCAGCCGCCAAGTTTTTCCTATTCATCGTCTTCCCCACTTCCATCACCTATCTCCGATTTCCCCAACCTCCGCCTTGACGCACTGCCTCCTCACCATCGACCTCCGCTTCCCTCGTCGTCACCCACCTCCCGTCATCGAATCCACCATCGCCATTGCCCTCCACCTCCACCATTACCCAAACTCTCGAACCTTCCATCTTCTTCAACCTTCGCCACCACCATCGCAGTCGCCACCTTCGATCGCCCCCATCGCCCATCCATCATCGTCGCATCCGCCATTACTCCTTTACACCCGAACCCACTTCGCCATCACCCTTCGTCTTCCCCCTCGATCGTAACCCATCAACCTCGCCATCATCCTCGACGTCGTTCCTTCCACCATCTTCTCCGTTAGATTCACCACCATCACCCATCGTCTCCTTTGCCTCCGCTCGCACCGCCAACAACTCCGAATCCATTCCCCCGCTCCCCTGTTTCCGAGCCCAAGAGCAGAGCATCGCTCACCCCATCGTCGCGTCGCTCCTCGACGTTGCGCCGCCTGTCGCCGCCTCCCGACCGCAGCGTCGCCATCGTCGTCGCAGCCACGCCGCCTGCCGTCGCCACTGCACCTCCTCTTTCTCTCTCTCGCTCTCTGTATCAGTGAAGGAGGGAAGAAGAAGAAGGCCGAGATTGAATCTCAGCCGTCGGATTTGATCAAGATCTGATCTTGATCAAATCTGGTCTTTTCAGCCAGATCAGATCTCAGCCGTCTAATCCGATCGTGATCATCAGCTCAGATCAAGCAGATCCAGCCGTCCGATCGCCTTGATCTTGATCTTCCATCAAGATCCGCTCCGCTCCGATCCATCCGATCTCGATCGTCGATCAACGCTTCATTCAATCAAGGCAAGTATTCATCTTGTACAAATTTTTGTTTTAGTACAAGCGTTTAATTTGAAAATACCGCAAATAGTTAGTAGTTGTGACTCCTCCTTGACTCGTCGTTGTTGATCAGATATTAATCTTCATCAGCCTCATAATCTTAAGAGTCACAACAATTTCATTGTTATATTATAACTATTTGGACTCATTTTATCTCCTAAGACACATGAACATATGAAATTAAGAAACCCTAGATTTGTAGATGTGTGTTGTATCTGGGATGTGATGATCTCGCACCCATTTAAGTTGAGAAATAAACGTGTGCTGTTTTGATAACCATTATCCCGTATATGCATCACACATTAATCTAGACGCCCAATAACCAATTACCATGCAACTTAGGTATAAACGACCTTCCCACATGTTGCTGTCCTGAACTTTACTTGCTGTTTTGACCCCTTTAACGTTAGAATCTGAACCTGAGCCTTGAACAGTAAATGTAGCTCTAGATGTCTAGATGTCTAGATGTCGATAGCCTCCGGAAATAAAAGTTCTCACGAAAGTGACTGAAAACTGTGGACTATATAGCTCACAAATGAGGCAAAAACAGTCAAATACAAAATTTCACGAGAACGGTCAGAAACTGTGGACTATAACCCACAAAATGGGACCAAAACTGTAAAACATGAAATCTCATGAAAGTGATCGAGAACAGTGTACTATAGCTCACAAAATGAGAGAAATAAAAATTCTCATGAAAGTGGCCGAAAATTATGGACAATAGCCAACAAATGAGGCGAATATAGTCAAATACAAAATTTCAAGAAAACGACCAGAAACTGTGGACTACAAACCACAAATTGAGGCCAAAACAGCAAAATACGAAATCTCATGAAAGTAATCGAAAATAGTGTACTATAGCCCACAAAATGAGGAAAATAAAAAATCTCACGAAAGTGATTGAAAATTGTGGACTATAGCCCCCACGAATGAAGCTAAAACAGTAAAATACAAAATTTCACGAAAACGGCCGGAAAATGTGGACTATAACCCACAAAATGAGGCCTACTATATCCCTTGAAAGTGATCGAAAACAGTGTACCACGAAATGTGAAAAATATAAATTCTCACGAAAGTGGCCGAAAACTGTGGACAATAGCCCACAAATGAGGCTAAAACAATCAAATACCAAATTTCACGAAAGTGGTAGGAAACAGTGGACTATAACCCACAAAACGAGGCCAAAACGGTAAGATATGAAATCTCATGAAAGTGATCGAAAACAGTGTACAATAGCAATGAGAGAAATAAAAAATCTCACAAAATTGGCCGAAAACTGTGGACTATAGCCCACAAATGAGGGTAAAACAGAAAAATACAAAATGCCACGAAAACGGGCGGAAACAGTGAATGAAGCCAAAACAGTAAAATACGAAACCCCATGAAAGTGATCGAAAACTGTGTACTACAACCCACTAAATGAGGGAAATAAAAAATCACACGAATGTGGCCGAAAACTGTGGACTATAGCCCACCAATAAGGCTAAAACAACCAAATACAAAATTACACGAAAACGGCCAAAAACTGTGAACTATAACCCACAAAATAAGGCTAGAACAGTAAATTACGAAATCTAATTAAAGTGATCGAAAAGTGTGGACTATAGCCCACAAATGAGGCTAAATTAGTCAAATACAAAATTTCAGGGAAACAGTCGAAAACTGGGGACTATAACCCACAAATAAGGCCACAACAGTAAAATACGAAATCTTATGAATGTGATCGAAAACTGTGTACACGCCACAAAATGAGAGAAATAAAAAATCACACGAAAGTGGCCGAAAAATGTGGACTATAGCCCACAAATGATGCTAAAACAGTCAAATACAAAATTACACGAAAACGACCAGAAACTGCGGACTATAACCCACAAAAGAGGCCAAAACAGTAAAATACGAAATCTCATGAAAGTAATCGAAAACATTGTACTATAGCTCACAAAATGAGGGAAATAAAATTCTCACGAAAGTGACCGAAAAGTCTGGACTATAGCCCACAAATGAGGCTAAAACAGTCAAATACAAAATTTCACGAAAACGGTCATAAACTGTGGACTATAACCCACAAAATGAGGCAAAAAAATAAAAATACGAAATCTAATGAAAGTGATCGAAAACAGTGTACAATAGCCCACAAAATTAGGAAAATAAAAAATCTCACGAAAGTGGCCAAAAACTGTGGACTATAACCCAAAAATGATGCAAAAACAGTCAAATACAAAATTTCACAAAAACGGTCAGAAACCGTTGACTAACCCCAAAACGTGGCCAAAACAGTAAAATACGAAATCTCATGAAAGTTATCGAAAATAGTGTACTATAGCGCACAAAATGAGGGAAATCAAAAACGTAAGAAAATGGCCGAAACCTGTGGACAATATAGCCCACAAATGAGCCCAAAACAGTCAAATACATAATTTCATGAAAACAGCCGGAAACACTGGACTGGCCAAAACAGTAAAATACGAAATCTAATGAAAGTGATAAAAAATAGTGTACTATAGACCACAAATTGACGAAAATAAAAATTCCCATGAAAGTGACCGAAAACTGTGGACTATAGCCTACAAATGAGCCAAAACAGTCAAAAATAAAATTTGACGAAAACGGTTGGAAACTGTGGACTTACCAACAAAATGAGGCCAAAACAGTAAAATACGAAATCTCATGAAAATGATCGAAAACAGTGTACTATAGCCCACAAAATGACGGAAATAAAAATTTTTACGAAAGTGATCGAAAACTGTGAATTATAGACCACGAATGAAGCTAAAACAGTAAAATACAAAATTTCAATGATCGGAAACTGTGCACTATAACCAACAAAATGAGGAAAATAAAAAATCCCACCAAGTGGCCGAAAACTGTGGACTATAGCACACAAATAAGGCGAAAACAATCAAATACAAAATTTCACGAAAACGGCCAAAAACTGTGGACTATATAACCCACAAAACAAGGTCAAAACAGTAAAATACGAAATATCCTAAAAGTGATCGAAAACATTGTATTATGGCCCACAAAACTAGAGAAATAAAAAATCTCACGAAAGTGGTCGAAAACTGTGGACTAAAACAGTCAAATAAAAAATTTCACGAAAATGGCCGGAAACTGTGGAATACAAAATCTCATGAAAGTGATCGAAAACAATGTACAGCTCACAAAATGAGGAATGTAAAATTCATACGAAAGTGACCGAAAAGTGTTGGACTACAGCCCACAAATGAGGCTAAAACAATCAAATACAAAATTTCATGGAAACAGTCGAAAACTGTGGACTATAACCTACAAAATGAGGCCAAAACAGTAAAATACGAAATCTCATGAAAGCGATTGAAAATCGTGTATTATACACCACAAAATGAGAGAAATAAAAAATCACATGAAAGTAGCCGAAAAATGTGGTCTATAGCCCACAAATGATGCTCAAACAGTCAAATACAAAAATACACGAAAATGACCAGAAACTGTGGACTATAACCCACAAAATGATGCCAAAACAGTAAAATACGAAATCTTATGAAAGTGATCGAAAACAGTGTATTATAGCTCATAAAATGAGATAAATAAAAATTCTCACGAAAGTGACCGAAAAGAGTAGACTATAGCACACAAATGTGGCTAAAACAGTCAAATACAAAATTTCACGAAAACGGCCGAAAATTGTGGACTATAACCCACAAAATGACGCGAAAACAATAAAATACGAAATCTCATGAAAGTAACCGAAAACAGTGTACAATAGCCCACAAAATGACGCGAAAGCAATAAAATACGAAATCTCATGAAAGTAAACGAAAACAGTGTACAATAGCCCACAAAATGAGGAAAATAAAAAATATCACGAATGTGGCCGAAAATTGTGGACTATAACCCCAAAATGATGCTAAAACAGTCAAATACAAAATTTCACGAAAACAATCGGAAACTGTGAACTATATAACCCACAAAATGTGGCCAAAACAGTAAAATACGAAATCTCATGAAAGTGATCGAAAACAGTGTACTATAGCCCACAAAATGAGGAAAATAAAAAATCTCACGAAAGTGATCGAAAACTGTGGACAATAGCCCACAAATGAGGCTAAAACAAGTCAAATACAAAATTTCACTAAAACAGTCGGAAACTGTGAACCCACAAAATGAGGCCAACACAGTAAAATATGAAATCTGATGAAAGTGATCGAAAACAGTGTACTATAGCCCACAAAATGTGGGAAATAAAAAATCTCAATAAAGTGGCTGAAAACTGTGGACTATAACTCACAAAATGAGACAAAAACAGTCAAATACATAATTTTACGAAAACGGCCAGAAACAGTGGACGATAACTCACAAAATGATGTCAAAACAGTAAAATACGAAATCTCATGAAGGTGATCGAAAATAGTGTATTATACCCCAAAATGAGGGAAATAAAAAATCTCACGAAAGTGACCGAAAACTGTGGACTAAAACAGTCAAATACAAAATTATAGCACACAAATGACGCTAAAACAGTCAAATACAAAATTTCACGAAAATTGTAGGGGATTGTGGACTATAAAACTGACAAAATGAGATCAAAACAGTAAAATACGAAATCTCATGAAAATGATCGAAAACAGTGTACTATAGCCCACAAAATGACGAAAATAAAAAATCTCGTGAAAGTGACCGAAAACTGTGAACGATAGACCACAAATGAAGCCAAAACAGTCAAATACAAAATTTCACAAAAACGGTCAGAAACTATGGACTATAACACACAAAATGCGGCCAAAACAGTAAAATACGAAATCTCATGAAAGGGATCGAAAACAGTGTACAATAACCCACAAAATGAGGGAAATAAAAAATCCCACCGAGTGGCCGAAAACTGTGGACTATAGCCCACAAATAAGGCGAAAACAATCAAATACAAAATTTCACGAAAACGGCCGAAAACTGCGGACTATATAACCCACAAAATGAGGCCAAAACAGTAAAATACGAAATCTCATAAATGTGATCGAAAACATTGTATTATAGCCCACAAAACTAGAGAAATAAAAAATCTCACGAAAGTGGCGGAAAATTGTGGACTATAACCCAGATAATGAGACCAAACAGTAAAACACAAAATCTCATGAAAGTGATCGAAAACAGTGTATTATAGCTCACAAAATGAGGAATATAAAAATTCTCACGAAAGTGACCGAAAAGTATGGACAGCCCACAAATGATGCTAAAACAGTCAAATACAAAATTTCACGGAAACAGTCGAAAACAGTGGACTATAACCCACAGAATGAGACGAAAATAGAAAAATACAAAATCTCATGAAAGTGTTCAAAAACAGTGTACAGCCCACAAAATGAGGGAAATAAAAAATCTCACGAAAGTGGCTGAAAACTGTGAACTATAACCCAAAAATGATGCTAAAACAGTCAAATACAAAATTTCACGAAAACAGTCAGAAACTATGGACTATAACCCAAAAAATGTGGCCAAAATAGTAAAATACGAAATCTCATGAAAGTGATCGAAAACAATGTATAAGTTCACAGTTTTCGATCATTTTCGTCAAATTTCGTATTTTATTGTTTTGGCCACATTTTATTGGCTATAGCATATACTTTTCAGCAATTTTCGTGAAATTTCGTAGTTCACTATTATGGCGAGATTTTGTGGTCTACAGTCCACAATTTTCGGCAATTTTCGGCGAATTTTGTATTTCACTATTTTAACATGATTTTGTAGGAAATAGTTCATAGTTTTCGGTTATTTTTATGAAATTCCGTATTTCACTGTATTAGCCTTATTTTGTACGCTAGTCCACAGTTTTCAGCCAATTTTGTGAAATATCATATTTCACTATTCTGGCAACATTTCTGGCTGTAGCCCATTGTTTTTGGTTATTTACGTAAAATTTTGTATTTCACTGTTTTAACAAGATTTTGTAGGTTGTAGTCCATTATTTTCGGTTATTTTCATGAAATTTCGTATTTTACAATTTTAACCTCCTTTTGCGGGCTATATAGTCCACAGTTTTTAGCAATTTTCGTGAAATTTTCTATTTCACTGTTTTAGCCTCATTTTGTGAGCTTATAAGTCCACAGTTTTTTGCCATTTTAGTAAAATTTTGTATTTCACTATTTGTCTCATTTTGTTGGCTATGGTCCTTAGTTTTCGGCCGTGAAATCTCGTATTTCATTGTTTTTGCCTCATCTTATATGCTTTAGTCCACAATTTCGGTCATTTTTCGTATTTCACTTTTTCGGCCCTCATTTTGTGGACTATAGTCCACAGTTTGCAGTTATTTTCGTGAAATTTTGTGCTTCACTGTTTTGACATTATTTTGTGAGTTGTCCACGGTTATTGGCCAAATATGCAAAATCTCGTATTTCATTGCTCTGTCAACATTTTCTGGGATATAGTCCACAGTTTTTTTCTAATTTTGTGAAATCTCGTATTTCACTTATGTCAACATTTTCTGAGCTATAATCCGTAGTTTTTTGGCCAACTTCATTAAATTCTGTATTTCACTTTTTTGGCCACTTTTTGCTAGTTAAGTCAGTTTTAGACCAATTTTGTGAGATTGCGTATTTCACTATTTTGGCAGCATTTTGTTGGCTATTGCCCACAATTTTTGGCCACATCGTGAAATTTTGTATTTCGCTATGTTGATATCATTTTGTACACTATAGTCCATAGTTTTGAGTCAATTTCGTGAAATATCGTATTTCACTATTCTGGCAACATTTTCTGGCATGCCCACAAAAATCTGACGAAAGCGCGGAAATTCAAAATAGCTTGAAATCATCCGTAATTGGTGAGCTATAATACACGAAAAGCATAAATGCTAAAATTTCACAATCTCTTGAAATCGGTGGGAAACCCATGAAATCGAGCAAAAATGCAGAAATTTCAAAACAACTGGAAATCGTCTAAAATCAGTGCACTACTCACGAAATCGGGCAAAAAAGGTAGAAGTTTCAAAATCTCTCGAAATTGCCCAAAATCGATGTACAAAACTCACGAAATTGGGCAAAAATGTGGAAATTCAAGAGTATCTCAAAATCGTCCAAAATCATTATGGTACCCACAAAATCGGTCGAAAATGTGGAAATTTTGGAATATCTCAAAATCGTCCAAAATCGTTATACTACGCATAAAATCAGGCGAAAATGTTGAAATTTCAAAATCTCTTGAAATCCTCCAAAATCGGACAAAAATGCAGAAATTTTAGAATCTCTTGCATACATTTATTTTTTCCTTACCCTCAATATAAACACCTTTTATTCGTTAACCCGTCAACTTCTCTTGAACTCTTCTCAATTCGTTAATGGAGCTTTTTCTTATTAATCTTAAATTTTGAAACACACGTAACCAATGATTTTACATATCAACTTTATCTGTTTATCTCTACCCGTTCCACAAACCAATACTAGACCCGGAACTTCAATTGTTTTCCCACACAACTAAATGACTTCACACCCTAATGATTCCTCCTCCATCTCACTCAAATAATCGACAAACCTCAATTCCCATTCTCATTCACATCATAACACGGTTACCTACAAATCTTACTTAACACATCCGCAATTCCCCTAATTATCACTAGTTAAAAAAACAGTTATTGTAGTAATTAGAGAGGGAGAGGGGTGTGGTTACCGGGTAGGGAGTCGAGGAGGGAGAGGGCGGCGTCGGCTAGGGTTTGGAGCTTGGCTGTCTTTTCTTGTCCGCTGGTAGGGACGTACGTGTCTCGCACGTGGTACAGCTGGTCGACTGCTTCCTCAGCGGTTAGGATCACCGCCGGTGGTTCCAGTACTCCGCCGTTCATTTTGGTTTTAGAGAGAGAAACAGGTAAATGTGAAGCTTTGACTAGTATTGACCAGGGAGTGAGTGAAGGAGACTGATTTATCCCACTAGGCCCAAGCCCAGGCCCAGGCCCATTATTGGATTTCCGTTGCCTGTTTGGTACGTACCCTGGGCATCGTTGAATGCTCTTCACATCGACCTGGGCTAGTATTGTGAAAGATTTGTTGTACTGACCCACTTTTTAAAATTATTTGGGGTCTGGCCCACTTTCAAAAATAATTAGCGATCTGATCGAATTTTGAACACGTCAGTATAAACCGTTATTGAATTCAATAACGGCATATAAATAACATATGCCATTATTTCTAATAACGGCATTATTTTACAATTTATTTTTCATGCCGTTATTTGGATTAACGGCATCAGTATATTTCTCATACAAGTGTGAATTGGAAAAAAGTTCTAAGTGTTGAAACAACATAGAAATAATGTCGTTATCCCCGAAAACGGCATTCAAATTACTGATGTCGTAATTGGAGATTACGGCATCAGTTCTAATAAAATGATGTGTTGCATTTGTTTGGAACAGCGGCAACATATCATTTTATTATAACTGATGCCGTTATCTCCAATAACAACATCGGTAATTTGAATGTCGTTCTTGGAGATAACGGCATTATTTCTAAATTGCTTCAACACTTAGAATTTTTTCCAAGTCAGAAGATTTACACTTGAATAAGAAATGTACTGATGCCGTTACTCCAAAAATCGGCATGCAAAATAAATTGTAAAATGATGCCGTTATTGGAAATAACGGCATATAAATAACCTATGCCGTTATTTCCAATAACGACTTATGCTGACGTGTCCAAAACTGTGTCAGATAGTTAATTGTTTTCGGAAGTGGGTCAGACCCCCAAATATTTTCAAAAAGTGGGTTAGTACGACAAAAAATTCTAGTTTTGTTTAGATGCATATTACGGACATTGTTCTTAGCACTGTCACATTCACCCGATACCTGGATCCGGAGCTGGACCCTTTAAAAAATACTTGAGAAAATGTGAAATTTGAATAATAGAGTTATAGGAATATACATACAAATAGTAACTGTTAAAGATAGATGTGTAAATATAATATTTATTCGTGTACTCAAGTGCAAAAAATTTTGAAACCGTATGTGTCGGATGCAAAAATACTTAAGTGCAAATATTTATTCTCCGCTACCGATCCGTCTGGTAGATTTTTTTAACTAAGACCCGAACTAGACCCAGTTCTTCCCAATTCGGGTCCTAATCTAATTTTTGGACCTATGAGGTACTCAGGTCCAGATAGTGGAAGACCCAACCTGATAAGACCCAATAGCAGCTCTAATTGTTCTATTGGAACTCCTAGAGAATGATGATCGAGGACTCATGAAAAGCCTAACGTCCATCCACGCCCTTTGTTCCCATCATCGTTGTAGGCCCTCCTTACCAAAGAGCTTGAACTCCTGCTTCCCTTTGTTCCCATCATCGCTGTAGGCCCTCCTTACCAAAGAGCTTGAACTCCTGCTTCGTGAACATCCTCGGGTGGGGTGGGGTTAGTCATAAACATGAGCGAGTTGTAGTTTTTTCTTCTTCTTTCGTTGCATTTAGCTTCCAATTTATCAACACACAAATAAAAAGGACACAAACTACAATAATTCACAAAATCAAATTTCTCATCATTTCAAAATAGTGTGCAGTGAGAATAGATAGATAGAAAAGAACATTTCGATCAAGTTTATTTTACTCACAGTTTGTAAGTCCTTCAAAAATCCTCTTCATGCATATGCCTAGTGGGCAATGTGCTCGAATCCGATCAAATCGATTTTTGTTTACCCTCCAACAATTACTACTTGCATCTACAGATGATAAAAGTTAACGACATTCAAAGCAATCAACTAGGGGCAGAACAACAAAAAAAATTTAACATGCATGTTCTGAACCATTTAACTCTTCTGTAGATGCTCGTGATGCAAAATTTTACGGCGTCGTTACAAAAAATATATTTAGCTCATGCTACAAAACTAAAGTTTTTCTATGCAACTATATTCTCAGTGTGGTTTTGGTACATAGCCATCTACAGCAAAGTTTCGCGTAGCTGCAGGAAGTGCCAGGCGGATTCCGTCAAGTTCAGGCTTTGCAATTACCTGACAACCAAGCCGAGATCTGGAAAAAAAGGATTAAATGATATCCAAGAAAAATAATCTAATTTTGTATTCAAGAAGCGATATTGAGAACCGATTGACCAAAAGAAATAAATAATTTAGGAAACACAACGAAATTTATAAACTTTGGAAAATATATTGATATATAACATAACCCATATACGAAAAGATTGAAACATGAGATAATAAACAAAAGAACATTGTGGGAGTGTGGCATTGTAAGTACTCTTAGATTATGTAGTACTCTGTAAAAGAAATTCCTTTTTACTATGATCTACAAGAAGGAAAGCATAAAAAATTTCATTTTTTTATTTTTCAAAAAAGGATTAAAAATTGTCACAAATAATTCTTGAAGCATAAAGATTTTGACTAGCTCCAGAATATCTCTACTACTATAATGGGAGAAGGCCTTAGTGTAATTTGTCCATCTACCAACCCGTGCAACACACGTGCATAATTATTGTAAATGAGGTTTTAGATCAAATCCAGATTACGTCTGAATTTTTACTTTTAAAAAACTATATTTATTAAGACGTGCATCGCACGTGTAAACTAAAGGAACCGGAGAAACATAAGGAGCCAGATGGGACTAATAAGATACATACGTTTCTGTAAGGCCAAAAGCCAGGTCTAACATGTCATTTTCTTCATCCGTTGGCTCTTCTAGCTTGTTGTATTGGTCCATGTCCTAACAACAGAGAAACATTCATCAAGACAATTAAGTATATAAATCATGTATGAATTTCAACACTGAATATCTTCTACAGAGTTCAGTTCGAGGGAGTACCATTACTATCACATGGCAAGTAGAACAAGCAAGTGAGCCCTCGCATGCCCCTGGGATCATAATCATACAATGCAAATGTCATATCAGATAGACATAAGATAACCAGTACCGATTCTTCAATTAGAAATTAGCACAAAATTTTAAATTATAATTATAAAACGATATTGAATTGTTTAGACATAGGGTGAATTCACCTTCAAGATCTATGTCATTTTGGTGAGCTGCTTCTAGCATTGACATTCCAACTGGAACTCTAATCTGTTTCTCCTCGCCATCCTTGTTCACAAAAGTTACAGATATGCTGAAGAAAATACAGAAAGTTATTCAGGAATGCTTTATAATTTAACTAACAATACAAAATGGAATAATGGATGCTCAACGCAAGTAAACTATATCTGCATAACTGAACAAAGTAAATGACAATAGATATAGAAACTATCACATAATTTAATTTTATATTTTATTAGAGGTTCTCAACAGATATTTCCCAGAAATAACAGCTTCAGAGACTTTTCCCATCAAGGGATAAGATGTTAATATATATAAAATTATAAGGGTAACACTCAACAGTTGATAAGAAACCAATTGTTCATGCGAATGAACATGAGATATAATCATACAAGGAAATCAAAAGAAAAACACAAGATTCAGATCCTAATAAAAGGCAGAATCCGTAGACATTCCTACAATTAAAAGCAAACTACTGAAAGGCATAAATAGTATGGACTTACAACTAATGAACATCTGCATATGCTATACACTCATAGACCATCCAGTGTGCACACAAAAGACAAAGAACTTACGTCTCTTTCTGCCCGCCTCCTTCATCATGTGCTTTGTTCGTATTATTGGTACAGAAGAACCGATTTTTCTGGTAATGAATCATATCAGAAGTCTTACATAAGGTTAACGACAACAAAATAAGGTTTGCATCTTATAGACCAACACTACTGTTGAAAACAAGATGCACATATACAAAATGTGTCAGACAAATTTATAACAGAATTATATCCAAGTATAAGGCAGAGTAAAGGTTGCATAGCGTATGGAGAACTGCAGAAAACTATGTTGAAAATCTCATCTAATAGAGACATTTTAAAGGGGAAAAAATGAAAAAAAATGGTTAAAAAAGAAAAATACTTACAACACTGTAGAATGGGGATGATAGTATGTTAGGATTTCAACAGAAAATGCTATCCTAGATACAGTTATATTGTTTCTGTACATAAAGCCCATACATGTACGGAGTGCATAATGTAACTCTTCAAAGACATACCAAAACCTAATTTGGATCCGGTATCCATGAAAGTGTAGTTTTCACTCAAAACCTGGTACCAAAGTTAAATCCCATATTAACTATAGGATCACACACCCTACATATCATAAAGTGATTACAATAGAATATGCAACTTAAGTAGATTAGGATGGTTGCACTGAAAAGTGTGAAACCCCTAAATTACAATAACTTCAAAACAATTTTTTTAAAAAATTTAAGTCTACCGAGGGGAGGACGCACTGTATGCTCAGTGCGAGCACCCACCTGCTCTGGAATTTCTAAAACAAAAATCAAGACCTACATATGGGGGGGGAGAGAGAATAGCAGGTATTCTTAGACAATTAGGTATGTGAAAAGCCTTTAGGCATTCTTTGACTTTGTCCCTCATATTTTGCCTCTCATTCTACCCAAATATAAACCAGTATGTGCAGATTTTACACACACAAAAAGCCCACTAATTTGCAAATCCCTCTATGCTTTAGAATAAGACTTAATCCTGACATGTATAGTGATATGCTCTTTACAAAAATGCCTAACTAATAACTTTCATGCCTCACTTCTTTCTCCCAACTAATATCTAAGCACTAATCACTGAGCCCTTCTTCACCAGGATTTAGAGCCGTCACGATATCTCAAGAATCACCTTTACTAGCTCCTGCTGCATCAAAGATACTATCTCTTTCTTTCTTCTTCCTTCCCAGTTTCTATGTTATCAGTTGGAGGACCCAGACCAACATATATCAGGTTAGTTACTAGAAAGTTCAGGATTTCAACAGTTTGGGCTAATTTATATTAAGTCATTTAATTACACCCTCCAGTAAGATAAGATCTTGCGTCCGCCAATGGATCTGATGTTGCTAGATCTTGTTCCTTAGGGTCTAAGACCACCAACGTTGGACACGGATTCATGACCACTCCATAAACACATGCCGCACACTAAACAGAAACATCGATATTATCAAACATGTTTTTACATTTCATATACTAGTTATCCCTTAAGCATTTATACGAACAAAGGAACATTTAAAATTTGCAGTCTTGAGGATTACGGAAGTATTAGTACTTCTGTATGGATTATACGTATCTTATTTGATTAATGATTATATAGCTAAAAATCATATTGTTGAATGATGTTTGGGATGAACTTATGCATATTGGTGATTATATAATTATATAATACAACATTATGGTTTCCCCGCATCCTACCTCTTACAAATTTGTCGAGTTTTGTACTCGAACCCATATCCATGCTTCCTAGCACGCCATGTACTTTCTTAGTCCTGGACAGATTTTGCTTTACTAACCAGCAAATAAGACAAGTTTTTCCTTATCCACCTAAAAGGTGATCAATTAGATGGCCTGTTCAATACATACCCACTCACTTGCTGGTGATAATGCTTTCCGCACAAGAGAATGCAGAATGGGGAAGGTGGTCTAAAAGTATCCATGAGATTATCACACTTGCCTCCAAACCATCCAATGCTCACTTACAACTCAACTCTAATACAGATCATGGCAACATACAAGCAAATGCCAAGGCAACACTCTACAAACACATCTGGTTTCCAAATTTGGACAGTTGTGAATTTTGATACGGATAAAAATATTGTTTACCTCAAATTTCACAACAAAAAAGTTTATAATACTACTTATCTTTATAGAAAATGAAGTTTTAAGGATTACATCATTGGACATCAGACTCCAAAACCTCAAGAAATAATGAGTCTGGCAATAAGTGCGAACTATATGTGCACACTGATGTATGGTAAACAGTATCCAAAACAGCAAGGATGAACACATTTTTTCAAAAGCAACAAATTGCATTAAAAATTTCAAAACTCATACAAAACCTCATGACAAAAGCACAAGGAAAAATTCCCAACATGGGATAGCATAACTACACGAGGAATGCCTGTATCTGATAAGAGTAAAACATATAACTAACCATGGAATACACGTTATGATTGAAAGAGCCACAGAAATAATCTCTTCTGTTCACTGATGATTGACCTGTAGAAGGGAGTTTTTTCAGTTTTGAAAATTACTTGTCTAGGAACAACACACTAGCAAATTAAAAGAATAATAAAGTGATGAAAAGAAGAAAAAAAATTAATTGAAAAAAATGAACAGAAAAAACATCATATGAGCATATTAAGGAGTATATGTTGATGTCCAAAATTAAAATTTCAGGTTGTAGCTAGTAAGGAAAGCATAATTCAGGTGTGTAATATGTGGTGGGGGAAGTAATCATCCTGGTCACTTCCCCAAATATGCCTCTGGTCAATAATTAAATTTCTGAAACAATGATAAAATGAATTAAAAAAGAATGAAGTGCAATGTGAATTAAAAAGGAAGCAACACTTGGTAAATGAACAGATCAATAAAATGTGTAAACAAGACTACAACATAAAGCAGATAGTTATGACTGATTTAATTATTACCCAAACCATTAAATGTAGCACTACAATGTCGAGCCACAAGATAAACTTTAAAAAACACATATTACCCTATTGTGCTCATCATGGGTACATTAAAAGACAGCATGTTCTCCTTGAAAATGGTCTTAATAACAACACAAAAGGAACTGGCCCTCTAGCGATTCGTCAATCCTTATCCTTCAACCTCTTATGGTTCATTTATAAACGATGGATATTCATCACAAGTTATAATGCTCAATAATGGGTGGGAAGGATCTTCAGGCTTCAAACTATTAAGTTGGATGCAGATGCATGAGCAATCACTTCCAAAATAAAATTTAATGTAGCCAGCTAACCAATATATAATAGGCAGTCACCAATCAAAGATGTACAACTTAAATTCACTGAGCGAAGTTCTTTATGAACGAGCAACCTTTACAACAACCCAACACGGCATAGGACAAATGCGAGTGATCACCAGAAACACAAGCAAAAAAAAAGGCAAAGAAAGATAAATGGTGAAGAGAATCAATTATTACATATGTAAGTAGTTGCCAACATTAACAAGGAGAGAAAGACATACTCCACTATCGTTGTAGTTTAGTTCAACAGAACCTCATCTTATATTCCCTCTAACCGAATTTTTTGCCGTCATAGGCCACTTTTTGAAAATATTTGCGTTTTTGAGCCAGTTGCCCAACTATTAGCGCTTTTGGCTACTTTGTGCCACATCAGCAATGGCCGCTATTCCCAATAGCGGCCTCTTCATTTCAAGGTCGCTAATGGGAATAGCGATCTATGCTTTAATTTTTTTTGAATTTTTTGTTTGCCGTTGATATTCCCACTAACGACCTTAGTATAATAAGGTTAGTGAGCTCGAATGAATGTATTGAGATAGTTAGTGATTCTTAAAGAGTTTTCCCCAAAAATTTAAAACTGAGGTCGCTATTAAGGTCGATATTCCCAATAGAGACCTCAGTAGGAAACAGTGAACACAATCTCCTCAGCGACCTCATTATACTAAGGTCGCTAGTGGGAATAGCGACAGCAAACAAAAAATTCAAAAAAAATTAAAACATAGGTCGCTATTCCCATTAGCGACCTCGAATTGAAGAGGCCGCTATTGGGAATAGCGGCCGCTGCTGACGTGGCACAAAGTAGCCCAAAAGCGCTAATAATTGGGCAACTGGCCCAAAAACACAAATATTTTCAAAAGGTGGCCTATGTGGCAAAAAAATTCCCTCTAACCACAATATGAGCAGCACCCACAAATTATTTTTTTTTGATATTTTAATGGATAAACAAAGATATTCATCAATAAATAATGGTTTCGTTAATGCAATTCTCCAAGTGAGTAATTAATAGTGTAGAAGGCTGAAAATCATTAAGTTCTCTACCAAGTTAAAAATGAGCAATTATTGCAAGTTATATGCAATCATTAGTGATTCAACTGATCAGAGATTATGTTGCCAAAATTCAGAAAAATTAGATAATGAGATTAAGAAATGATACCTCTAAATGTCTGCTTTGCAATTTGGCTCACAATTCGTGAGAATCTTGAAGTAAACATCACTTGATTTAGTTAATTAACCTAGAATTTTTGTAGATTTTGTACGAAAAAAATTGGGGGTTTTGGGGAAATTTGGAAACCCTAATCTGAATTGCTGGGAATCGCTTGGAAGATGGTGGAAACTATATTTTTCGATCAGACTTGTAATAGATTTTACTTTTTTTATTTAGAAAAAATATTTCAAGACCCATAGCTAGAGGATAATTTATTTTAAAACCCGATAGGTTTCATAAATACTAAAAGATCCGACACCCTAAAATATATTGTTTTTAGACCCAAACCTTTATTTTAATTAATTTCTTTTATTGATTTAAATTTTTTTTCATGCATTTTCTATATTACCCTTCTAAAAATGAAAGAAGTTTTTCTTCACAAAATAATTCAATAAAAATAAACAATTGAAACCAGAAAAACTCCTTACGTTGTAGAAGAATTTTTATTCAATCAAATTGAAGAATCAATCATACTCAAGAATATTTCTATAGGGATCAACCTTGATTCCCAAAATCCACAAGATAAAGAGAGCTAAATTTCTCAACAAAACAAAAAGTTATTTAATTAGGGTTTCATATGGCTGGCAAGTCTTACTAGAAGATTCAGGCAAGGGGGGGTGGAGGACCGGAGTTATATAGTTAGATTTTCATGTACATCATCTGACACCATGATTATCCTCTTAAAAGAAACAAAAGCAAGGAGAAAGAGAATGAGATTATTTTGAAGATGAATCATGAGATTCGATGTACCGATGTACCTCCATTCACACCATCTACATTTCCCTTGCATCAATCTTTCATCCATTCACACCGTTCACATTTTCCGAGAGGATAGATATTTTTCTATTTATTATGTGACACGCATTGATCAAATATTTGTGTATGCAAACATGGAAGGAATTTAGAGGGAAAAAATTGTATACAAAAGATAGAATGCTTTTAATTTTTCTTTATTTTTTTGACATTCATCACATGAGTTTTGTGATCTTGTCATGCAATATTCTTCTACATCATTTTTGCTTGATTATTATTTTGTAGTTGGATATCAGCTCATGCATTTGAAATGAAAATGAAATGAAAATGAAATGAAAACAGTTAGATCACATTATTTGATCTTCAATGCAATATATGTTCATTTTAATAATAATACTGATGTAGTTCAAGAAAAAGTTGAGCAAAACAAATTACATGAAAATTTGTAATTTACTATCCAACAAAGATAAATTATTTTATTTTTTAATACTGATAAATTTGTTTATAAAAATAATTTCAAAATTTAATCAAAATGTTTGGTATAATGATGAGCATTGTGAGATATTGAAGCAAACTAATTATTACACTAACTTCTCGAGAATTTAACTATCTATTCAATTGAAAGAAACTGTCCCAAAAAGTTCATGGTTTTGATGAACACAAGAGAGTAAGGAAATGGCATCTTATATACACTCTTGTTAAGTTCCAATTCTAAATTGAAAACTCACATAAAAAATGTATGCTCTAAATTTTTTCATTTACATATACAATAAAGTGGTTAATATATTATAATTTACCAGAAAACAAAAAATAAATAAGAAAATAAAATGGATGAACAAAGATATTTATCAAATAATTAGTGGCTTCAATGTAATGATATTCTTCATATTGGTGATTAGTAGTGTACAAAATGAGAAATTATTTAGAGAAAAAAATGCTGCTTTAATTGGTTCATTCATTCATTACTGATTCAACTGACATGAGAGTATATTACTATGATTTAGGAAAATTAGATAATTAGATTGAGAAATAATACCTCTAATTAACTACTGTGTGGTTTGCGATTCGGCTCATAATTCTTGAGAATCTTGAAGCAAACATCACTTGATTTAGTAACTAAACTAGAAATTTTGTATATTTTGTGCAAATTAAATTTGGGGATTTTGGGAGAAATTGAAAACCCTAAACTGACTGACGTGGAATCGCTTCGATAAAGGTGGAAGAAAATGGGAACGCAAGAAACGGCTCAAATTTGAGATCCGACCCGACCCGTCTAACTTGAACGCATCCGTTCCCAAATATAATTCTTAATTTCCTATAATAAAATACTTTGTTTTGTATGGTTTTATTTATTTATTTACACATAATACACATTGATCGAATATCTGCATAAATAAACAATTTGTTTTATGTTAGATTGTTTATATAGAACAAAAAAATAAAACAATGGTTTTAGAAAAAGTAAATTTGTATAGAAAAGGTAGAATGCTTTTTTATTTTATTTTGTTTATTTATTGATATTCATCATATGAGATTTATGATTTTGTCATACAATATTGTTCTACATCGATCGTTTTGTAAAATTTATTATGCAATATTTTATATCGAAATTTGTGTCATTATCTTTTATGCCCGTCTTTAATTTATCTCACCCACACATAAATTAAAATATTAAATTATGAACACCAATCATTTAGTGGAGGAATATGTGAACATTAGTTATCTAGTATAATCTATGTTACATTTTTTTTAGATGATTTAACTTGAACTTGATAAAATTTTTTACTCATACTAAATTCTTAATTACTATCTAAGTTACAATCCAGTTGTAAGTGTTTTAAACGCTGAATTTTATACCACTTGTTATGACTCTTATTTCAATGTGTTTTCTTACCAATGAAAATAAATAATACAGGATATAAAAAAAACTTATAAGAATAATATATAATAATTTATGTATTTAAGTTGTACCATGAACAATGTAACAATTTCAAAAAATAAGATTAATGGAAAGAGATTCATATATCAATGAGAAATCATTAGCTTTACAATACACACAGATTCAAAATTTACATGATGTTGTACTTAGATTTCGAACAAAATGTTTTTGTTCACTCTCGAAGTTGCTTGAAGTAGTAACATACGTGAAAAACCATCATAGAATACCACTATTTGTTGGGGGACCTGTGTAAAATCCCCTTGATAAAAACAAAATAAGCACTCACTTGTGTGTAGGGCTGCAATCGAGCCGAGCCGAGCCGAATACCTTCAAATTCGAGCTCGGCTCGTTTACGAAACGAGCTCAATTTTAAGCTCGAGCTCGGTTCGAGCCGAGCTTTGACTATAATCGAGCCGAATAGCTCGCAAGCTTAGCCTAAAAAAAAAAAAGTTCGAGCTCGGCTCGTTTACGAAACGAGCTCGGTTTGAGCCTAGCTTTGACCGAGCTCGAGCCGAATAGCTCGCGAATAGCTCGATTCGCTTGCAGCCCTACTTGTGTGTGTGCGCCTCTCACATGATTTTCCCCCAAAATGACCACTTTTGAAAGTATTTACAAAACTGATCCACTTTCGAAAGTAATTACCCAAAAGACTCACTTGCTATCTGATTTAGCAACCCTAGTGAACACAAGGTCGCTAACTGAGATAGCGAGTCTATCTGTCTGTTGTTTTCACTGTTGGAAATCGGTTTCATCATATTCTACTCATCAAGACGTATAAAATGATGTACTCACATGTCCAAAACGGATTTCAAATAAATGAAATATTTGCCTCCGAAGTTAGTTTGTTAAAATGAAGAATTGAACTTTTGCTTGATATATGACATTGAAAGTTAGTCCCATATCGAAAATGAGCAAAAAACAAATGAAGTTATAAGTTAAAAACTGAGCCAAAGAGTTGTGCCCTTAGGGGTATGAGTATTTTCTCCGAAGGGAGAACACACCCAACTTGGGCGTCGGTGTGAAACACACGCGCGTAAGGCTTAAAACAGTAAACTTATTTTTTGTAAAATTCAATTCTAATTTGATACGGTCCGTTGCAATTGTCATGACAGTTTTGTCTGAATAGTTACAACAACTGCCAAGGGCTTAGGACTATAAATAGAACTGGATTTTGATCAAATCCGAATCTCATTCATATCTTCCCTACCACCTTGTATCAATACAGACATATCACAAAATGCTGTCATATCCTTTCTCAACCAAGTCTCCATTATTCTAGTATCTGAGTTAGCGACCCTAGTGAACACAAGGTCGCTAACTGAGATAGTGAGTCTATCTGTCTGTTGTTTTCACTGTTGGAAATCGGTTCCATCGTATTCTACTCATCAAGGCGTATAAAATGATGTACTCACATGTCCAAAATGGATTTCAAATAAATGAAATATTCGCCTCCGAAGTTAGCTTATTAAAATGAAGAATTGGACTTTTGCTTGATATATGACATTGAAAGTTAGTCCCATATCGAAAATGAGCAAAAAGCAAATGAAGTTATAAGTTAAAAACTGAGCCAAAGGGTTGTGCCCTTAGGGGTATGAATATTTTCTCCGGAGGGAGAACACACCCAACTTGGGCGTCGGTGTGAAATACACGCGGGTAGGGCTTAAAATAGTAAACTTATTTTTTGTAAAATTCAGTTCTAATTTGATACGGTCCGTTGCAACTATCATGACAGTTTTATTTGAATAGTTGCAACAACTACCATGGGCTTAGGACTATAAATAGGACTGGATTCTGATCAAATCCGTGTCTCATTCATATCTTCCCTACCACCCTATATCAGTACAGATATATCACAAAACGCTGTCATATCCTTTCTCGACCGAGTGTCCATTATTCTAGTGTAAGTTAATGGATTTCTGACTGTTGTATCTTGGGAGACGACTGCCGCATAACCTGTATACACCGTAGGAGTGGCAGAATTAAACGTCTTAAGGACATTGTTTCAACAAGTCTCGGTCTGTCTTTTTCTTCACCATATTCAAGGTCAGAATTGAAGATAACATATCTTCTTTCTGTGCTTTGTGTACAGTGATATACACTGTTTGTGAAATAATCTCTTTAATTTATGAATATCAAGGTTCGAATTGAAGATACAATATCTTCCTTTTGTTCTTTGTCGATAGTGAATTATACTGTTTGCGTAACAGTATAATTATTATTAAATTCAAGTAGGAATTTAATTCGTTGTTATTAATTTTTCATTAAAAATTTATTTTGTGTGCTTAAGGTATAACATTCACCACTTGGGAAAAAACATGAAGAAAAAAAACAAGTATACACTTGTTATCTCAGTTAGCGACCCTGTTTTTACTAGGGCTAACTGAGATAACGAGTGTCGATTGAAAAATCACTTAATACCATGCTCACTATCTCAGTTTCTTCTTCCCTTATCTCTCTCCACACTCCTTCTCCCACTCTGAAACCCTAATGGCCCAAATCTGACCTATTTTCTCACCAAAATCCACAAAATTTCAAAGCAACATTTTCATCCCCCACATTCTACTCTCCTCACACTCTCAAAACCCTAAACCTATCTTCCAACATCCCTAATTTGGGTGTTCGAAGTTCGGGAAACACTAAAGAGGATTGGAGTTGCCAAGCAAGTGAAACAATCTCATCATCATTCTACCCAGTATTCGTGTGGTATTTGTTCATAACTCTTACTATTTGATTTTTGGTTAACTTTGATGTAGGGTAAGATTTAGAATTGTGAGTTAATTTGACATGTGTTCAACAATGAATTGAGTGTTTTGGTTATATGAATTATGCCTACATTGTACTAAGTGTGGATGATTTGTACTGAATTTACTTGTGTAATTAACCTAAAATAATCTATATTGTACTAAGTTAGTTAGTGTTATTCGTAAAATATTTGTACTAATTAACCTAAGTCCACAATGCATGAGTGTAATATGTGATGTGAGTAACATTGTGATTATATATGCTATACTTCAGTAACATTGTGAATAATATTGTGACTAACATTGTATATAGACGAGTGTCGATTTTTGACCACTAGGGAGCGTGCAGCTTTGGGGGTATAAGAGATAAGATTGGAAGGATCTGCCCAATCTTCTCAATCTTATCCCAATCTTTTATCAATATTCTCTCTTATACCTCCAAAGCTGCAAGCTCCCCAGAGGTCAAAGAGAACCTCCTAGAGAGGAATACCACACTGCAGATACTCAGAGATAACCTACACAAGGCTCAACAGAGAATGAAGACCTTAGCTGACAAGAAGCGCACGGAGAAGGAGTTTGTGGTGGGGAATTTTGTATACCTTAGGTTACAACCATACCGTCAGACCACGGTGGGGGGAAGACGGGTTCATAAATTGTCCCATCTCTACTATGGACCATATGAAATAACAGAGAGAGTTGGAAGCGTCGCTTACAGGTTAGCGTTGCCACAGGGCGCTAAGATCCACAATGTTTTCCACATTTCTCAGCTGCGTCAACACATTGGGAATGAGAGTAAGCTTGCAACCACTCACCCGCCTATTTCCAGGAAGAGGATGAACAACCCCTGTGTATTTTGGATCAGAGGATGGTGGGAAAGAGAGGAACGGCGATTACAGAGGTCCTAATCCAATGGGGAGGAGGAGTAAGGATGACACGACTTGGGAGGAATTTTGGGACATATACAATCGCTTCCCTAATTTTTGCAATATTATGGAATCTCCTTTTCAAACGGGGGCAAATGATGTAGACCTGCGAGCTGCACACATCGCGTATCAGAGCTCCGAAGCTTAAGTATCAGTCCCTCAGGAATTATATGTCTTGCGGGGACTAGAATGAATAAGTAGCAGTGTTTTTTGCAATAATATCCCTGGGTTTAATCCTCACGGGTGGGTCCAGTGTGAGCTGTCCATCTAAGAGTGGATGGCAAATTCAGGATGGGGCCCACGCTACAGTGATGAAGGTTGGCAGTTGGCGTCTCTCTTTCTTTTGTTCCTTTTTCGCTTTCTTTTGAATGATGCAAATGTACTGCGCTCTCGCTCTCTTTATAAAGAGGTGAGCTGTAAAGGATGGGCTATGAAATGAAATACACTGAATCTTCTCTTTCCTTATAACTTCTTCTCCCCTTCTTTCTAGTACTCTGTGCTATTGCAGGTTGCCATGGTGGATACACGCTTAAGACGTGATCCACCTCCACCTCCACCGCCCCCTTCAAGGAGGCCTCAGTTTGGGAGCTTAACAATTCATATAGCGAGTGTCGATTGGGAGTTCAATAATACCACACTCTCCGACTCATTCTCTTTTTCCCCTATCTTTCTCCACACTCTCCGAAACCCTAGCTGCCCAAATCCGATCCATTATCTCTCCAAAAATCTACAAAATATAATCACCCCCCTCATTCCACTCTCCTCACACTCTCAAAATCGTAAACCTAGCTTCCAAGATCCCCAATTTGGGTGATTTATTCGGAAAACGTGCGCGAGGATTGGAGTTATGCTATTTGATTTGAATGTATGATTTGTATCACTCTTTATCACGTATACTTGGGTAGATTAGATAATGACTCTCAATTTTATATAAATATGTATATGTATGGATTACGATATTCCTATTTTGCTTTATTTTCGGGGTGAAATTATTCGTGATGCAAAGATAGGTTGTATAGTAATTTTGATCATGAAATAATTTGAGCACCCCGCACAATAACAATGACAGAATTAATAGAAAAAATTTACGGGTTTATTAATTGGGATAGAGATCAATGGAATGTGAAAGTTGTAGCTCAATACGCAGCGGGAAAATGTGAAGGTCAATATTTCATGACTGTGCCCATAGGGAATGACAACTCTCTAAAGTCCATGACTGCTAGGACACATGGTCTAAATTACAGTTGGTCTGCACTGGAGTTGTATATTCAGCAAATCCAAATAACTAATGCACAACCGCATGTTAATTCTAGTTAAAGCTTCGTATGTGAAATGCTGACACATGAGAGGAGTTCTAACCCAGTTCAAATATCACATGGAATCCCAACTTCCCCACAAGAACACATTCACAAATACAAAAATCTCGGTTTTAGATATATCGATAAATAAAAATGGGGAGCTTCTAGGAATGAAATGTAATATCAATAATACAGAATTATACATTCATCAATATCTAATAACAATAAATCGATATCAAACAATGTTACTCAGAATGTTACAATGGCTTATAACTATCATCATAAATCGACACTCGTCTATATACAATGTTAGTCACAATATTATTCACAATGTTACTGAAGTATAGCATATATAATCACAATGTAACTTACATCACATATTACACTTATGCATTGTGGACTTAGGTTAATTAGTACAAATATTTAACGAATAACACTAACTTAATACAATACAGGTTATTTTAAATTAATTACACAAATAAATTTCGTATAAAACATCCACACTTAGTACAATGCAGGTAAATACTTTCAAAAAGTATTTAACCACATTTTTGAAAGGGGTCAGTATTTAAAAATCATCCACACTTTCGAAAGTGGGTCAGTTTGGTAAATACTATCAAAAAGTAGGTCATTTTGGGCAAAAATTCCAGTCACATCCTGTTCAACTGGACCCCACACGTAATACCGGTCCAGCCTAAACTTCCACGTTCTCTTTAATTTCCATATATTTTAAATTACTTTTCCCCACCCCCTGTTTTTCCACTCATTATCCGACTCCGCGTATTTCACCAAAACTTTCCCTCCTCTCCTCTTAATATAAACCCATCGTCAATCTCCCCCTCCCCCCAAAAACACACACACTCTCTCTCTCTCTCTCTCCTCTCTCTCTCTCCTCTCTCTCTTTCTCTCTCTAAACTCAACAATCATCTTTTAATTGTAGCTGTTCATATTGAGAGACGTACAATTTTTCTGACATCCCAACTTAAACTTGGCATGGGCAACTTCATCACATGCACCCTCACCCCCACCAACTCGGGCCCCACCACCAACATCATCCTCCCTAACGGCGACATACGACGCGTCACCGGGTCCCACCTCCCCACCGCCGCCGACCTAATGCTCGACTTCCCGGGCCACTTCCTAGTCACATCCAGCTCCCTCCACGTCGGACGCCGCTTCCACCCTCTCGCCGCCGACGAGACGCTAGAATGGGGTCATGCTTACGTCATGTTCCCTATGGCACGTGTCAGCTCCACGGTTGGTGATGCCGATAGGGGAAGGGTTGTGGTGGCTGGGGGAAGGAAGGCTGTACGGAAGTCTAGAGTTTTGCCGGCGGCGGCCCCAGAGCCGCAGCCGGAGAAGGAGCAGATGATGAAGCTTGATGACGTGGATGCTGAGCTGGCAGGGGAGGTGAGAGGGAGGCTGAGTGCTTGTAGGTCGAGGAGGCCGGCGTTGGAGACGATAATGGAGGAGACCGTTGGTACTTATTTGAGATGAAAATGAAATATGACTGATTATTTTTATTTTATTTTTGCAAATTCTCCAATTTTTGTCCTCTTTGTGCAAAACGAAAAAGTTGAAGGAGACTGGATTTTGTATGAGTGATTGGTGAATTAATTGTATATGCATATATGATTTGGTTTACTGTGAAATGAATTTCTTCTCTTCTTTGTTTAACTTGTTCGTGCAATGAATGAAAGAAGTTGGCTAAAGATTGAAAATTTCAGCATGAAAAGGGCCTCATGCCTAGGATTAGGGCCTCATGCCTAGGATTGCAAATGAGCCGAGTATCTCGAGGCTGGAGCTCGGTTCGAGTCAAGTTTTGACCAAACTTGAGCCGAGTAGCTCACAAACTTAGCCTAACAATTACAGCAAGCCCAAGCTCAAGCTCAAGCTCAAGCTCCATCGAGTTTGATTTTCAAGCTCGAACTCGTCTCGGACCGAGCTTTGATCGAGCTCGAGGCGAGTTGCTCGATTTGTTTGCAGTCCTATTTATGCTTAAAACAAGATTTTATATGTATGATTAATTTTTTGTATAACTAATTTATTTTGGGGGTTTTTTGTTGAGAGAAAATTTATGTGTGGGCATTGTGAATATAGTATTCCTGATTAATTAAGTGCACATTTGGAACGATTGAATACCAATTCTAGTGTAGAAGAATATGTTGGAAAACAAAATGAGAACAAGAAGTATGCAAATAATTTTATAAGATATATCTAGTAAAATAAAGGGAAAAAAAAGGAGAGGATGAGTATATCAGGTTAGTATGTATAACGACAAAGATTTACAAGAAAAAATAGTATATGGAGTACTATATAAAGATAAAGTGGAGATAGGATAAGGTCAATATTTTGGAACTTGAACTATAGTCCCAATTGTTCCTGCAACTTTTGGGTTAGAATTCTTCTGATCACATTAATGTGTAGATCAAGCAAAAATTCAGTAATGTATAAATATTGCTTTCGCTAGCTAGCTGCACAGATATATCTCTAATGTCTAATATCTCTAATATTATAATGGGAGAGCTGGAGTTGTAATTTGTCAATATACAAATCCGTGCATTATACGTACAAATCAAATTCTCTAATTAATAGATTTTAAATATTTTTTTAACACCAAACATATACATACATGCAACTCAAATTCTACTTATAAACACGTATATTGTACTTATGAACACGTATATTGTACGTATAAATTGTTGTTTTTTTTTTCAAAAATGTGTTTCCCAGTTACGTGCAACACACATCCAACTCCAAAATTATTTCTTAACACATATTGTACGTAAAAATCTTCCAACTATTATCAAGACGTGCATATCGCCCATGAAAATACTAGTTATTTTATAACCAACAGCCATTCATTAATAATAAAAAAATGAAAGAATACACATTCCCTATTGCACTTAAGAAAAATTGTTACTACCTTATCAATAAGAGGCAATTTTTTTCGCTGACGAGCAAAAGAACAGGAGTTTGCATATTCATGCTTGCACAATTTCTATCTCTAATCAATATTATCTCTAATATTATAATGGGAGAAGGTCTTAGTATAAATTTGTAAATCAACCAACACGTGCATAACTATTATAAAGGAGGTTCTAGGTTCAAATCTAGACTACGTCTAATTTTTTATTTTAAAAAACTATATTTATTAAAACATGCATCGGACGTGTAAACTACTAGTATTATAAGATGAAAGTGGTATTATGTTGTCCTAGTAATCTATACGTGTGATGCACGTTCTATTTAATTAAAATTTTATAATGTAAATAATAAAACGTAATCTGGCCTCGAGAATTTGTGACCTCCCATTACATACTCTTTACAAATTATCCTAGTGGCACAAATTTTTATTTGATATGAGTATCATTTTTGTAATTAATTGTGCCGTAAATAAATTTAAACTTTGAGGTTATTATGACAACTACCAATAGTTGAGTAAATGAATGATTATATAACTCCCACTTATAAACAAATGATTGATTGTCTACAAATGACAAATTCAACTCTTACTTATCTATATATTTTCTTTTCGTGAGGTAGGGACATCTTACCTTTTATCAGTAAAAAAAAAAAAAAAATTTTAAAAATTTTGGCAAACTCACCTCTCTCATTATAATATTAGAGATTCTTATTTCATTAAATCTTTATTAATAAAACCGGTAACGTAAAACCATTGATTATTATCTGTATTTTAACTGTTTTTATTGATTTATATATTTTTTGATGGCTGGAGCCGTTTGACACTATCCGATATATCAAAAAAAAAAAAAACCGGTAACGTGAAAATACATAAAAGTGTATTTGTGTTGGGTGGGTGTGTGATCACGGTATCGACAAACAGAAATTGAAAATGAAAATCACGGTATCGACAAACAGAAAAACTTGAAAAATGAAAATGAAAAATTAGTTTTTATGTCCTTTTTTGTCGGAAAAAAAAAGTGATGAGCCTCCATTCACTCATTCAACAAAATATAATTCCAGAATTCAATAAGATGATTGAATTCAATGTTCTGATTGGTATCAGGTGGGACAGATGATTAAGGAAAATTTTGCCGTACTACCCCACTTTTTGAAAATATTTAGCGCTCTGCTCTATTTTTCAAAACAATTAGCGATATGTTATTGTTTAGAATACGTCAGCAAGAAATGTTATTGAGAAAAATGGCATAGGTTATTTCGATGTCGTTCTTCCCAATAACGACATCTGTTTGAAAAAAAAGTGTCATGCCGTTATTTGGAATAACGGCATAGGTTGTTTTGTTTTTCGACAGCTTGTAGTCTCCACTTAGAGAAAAAATTCCAAGTGTGAAAACCTTTGCCGTTATTTGGAATAACGGCATCAGTTATAAATTTTTTTTATAAAAAAATAACTTATTATTCATCCTCTCTGACGAATAAGTTTTTTTAAAAATAAAAAAAAATTATAACTGATGCCGTTATTTGGAATAACGGCATCAGTTATAATTTTTTTTTTTTCACTTTTTATTCTTTCTCTCTGTTTCCAAACAACGGTAAGAGTTCATATTTATATATAACTGATGCCGTTATCTCCAATAACGGCATCAGTCATTCGAATGTCGTTATTCAGGATAACGACATTATTTGTAAGTTTTTTTCACACCCAGAACTTTTTAAAGTCAGAAAATTCACACTTGTAAGAGAAATATACTGATGTCGTTATTCCAAATAACGACATGAAAAAAATATAAAATATATGTCGTTATTGGAAAGAACGGCATCGAAATAACCTGTGCCGTTTTTCCCAATAACGTTTTTTGCTGACGTGTCCTAAACAAGGGCATATCGCTAATTGTTTTGGAAAGTGGGGCAAAGCGCTAAATATTTTTAAAAAGTGGGGCAGTACGGCAAAATTTTCATAATTAAGTGACTATTCGGATCCAGAATCTCTGATTCAAGTCAAGACTTTTCCATTATTTTAAAAATAAAAAATAACTCAATATGAGGAACCTACCAAGAATTTCATTAAAATTCATAAGTTTTAGACATTTTCCAAAAACAACAGTGGATCAATTAATAACCACATGGTGATTACTCAACATATGCATTATACAATTATAGCAGTGAAATACAACTAAAAGAATCATCAACCAAATTTCTCATCTCCATCCTCCTCTTAATCACTAAAAAAAAAATATACATGACATTAGAGGCACTAATAATTAACAACTATGACTACTAATTAATTAAGAAGTAGTAGTAATCAACACACCATAGCCTCCTCACTAATAGTCTCCAACGTCGGCCTCCTTGACCTACACATACTCAACCTACGCCTCACCTCATCATCCACCTCCATCACCACCCTCGGCGGCGACTCCACCGGCCTCACACTCACCTCCGGCAAAACCCTAGCCCCTCCTTTCCCCACCTTCCGTGCCGCCTTTCCTGCAGCCACAATGAGAGGGCCAACATCCGACGCGTTGGCCACCGAGTTAACCCTATGCATGGGCAGCATTAAGTAAACATTACAAGGCTCCAACTCCTCGTCCGCCAGTAGAGGACTAAATCGTGCCCCTATTTTCAAGGAGAGTGAATTGACCACGAAGTGGCCCGGGAAGTCGAGCATGAGCTCGGCCGCAGTGGTGTGGACCCCTTTACCGATGAGGCGGATGTCCGAGTTGGGGAGGATTATCTTGGTACCAGTGCCGGGGTGGCTTACTGCCAGAGTGCAGGAGATGTAGTTACCCATATATTCTATCTAGATATGACCTAACTCGGTATTTTTGTTTATTAACTTGTTGCTGATGAGGGGGGTTAGAGGGAGTTGAGGGGGGGTTATATAGAGAGTATGTCGGTATGAGAATGAAGGGAATTAGAGGAAGATGCTTGGAAGTATATATTGATTGTTGAGGGATGAGGTTTGAAGCACATGCACGTTGATGTTTTTTTTTTGTTGTGTGGACTAGTATAGCTAGTACCAGTAAATGGTATACGGTTTGAATTGGCTGTCCGTGATAAGGCATATGCTAAAGTTTGGCGTGTGGGAACCACTGATGGATGCTGGTGTTGGTTGCAGCTTGGAAAGTGGGATTATATTATTGGGACATTATTAGAGTAAGGGTAGATTGGTCATTTGGCTAAGGCTAGGACCTAGGTGGTCATTATTAATTAAAAATGTCTCAATAATGGATGATAATGATGAGTATTTGTTAATGTGAACAGTATCGATACTGTTAGAGCATCCAGTCGTTTGCTATTCTCACTGCTAAAAATAGCATTTAGCAATAACAATCGGAGTAGTTCGCTGCAGTAGTCAAAATCCTAAAATAAAAAACGACGGATGAGGATCATTCGATTTTTGGTTTTTTTTTTTTAATAATACTTATTCGGTGATTTTAAAAAAAATTTTAAAAAAAAGTCAACAAAAAAGTCAAAACCATTCCAAACGGATGAAGATCATCTGTTTTTTGGTTTTATATGATGGTTTTGCCTTTTTTTTGAATTTTTTTTGGTTTTATATTATAAAAAAATCAAAATAAAAAAATAAAAAAATAAAAAAAAAGTCAGGAACTGATTGGTGAGTTTGAACTTTTTTTTTAAAATAAAAAAAAAAAAAAAGTTAAAAACGGATGACCGTCCAAAGCCACAAACGGATTAACATAATCCGTCTTCTATATTTAGCAATCTTCCATCCGCTCTCCTAACTTTAGCAAGTTACTGTATATCCCTATTCTAATTTTTGAGTTTTTAGCAAACGACTGCACGCCTGTTTTCTAAATCGATTTCTAATTTTTGAGTATTTAGCAAACGACTGTGGATGCTCTTATAACTCTAATTGAATAAGTTTATATAAAGTATATCTATATAATAAAACACCAAAGAAAGCTATCAAGTGGCTCTTATTCAATATGGTTGAAATCAATGGTCCAGATCTAACCTTACAAAACATATTTTTCCGTCCAAAAGTTTTCCTCAAAACTCAAATTCAAATCTCCCAAAATGAGTCATTTATTTATTTATTTATTTCTCTCTCTCTCTCTCTCATTATCTCTCTAATTATTTAGAAATTTATATTTTCAGATTTCAGGTTTGTAAATTTTCAGAATTTTTATGCATTTTTTTATTGCTCATGTTATATTGAAAATAACAAATATCTCACCAACATTTAAATTTCATCATTTTCCACACTTCAAGTTCTAAGAAGTTAGACTTTACATCTCCATTTATAATTATTTTTTAACATATACTAATGGAAACATGAACTTTTATTTACAACTAATTATTGTCATACTATTCATACATAATTGTTGTTTTACTGTTTACAAGGCTTTTCATATGCTGTATCGTTCCGAAGACGTGCAT
Organism: Hemerocallis citrina; assembly: GCA_017893485.1. NCBI lineage: Eukaryota > Viridiplantae > Streptophyta > Magnoliopsida > Asparagales > Asphodelaceae > Hemerocallis > Hemerocallis citrina. The sequence continues at coordinate 2,475,203 of CM030368.1, read as the reverse complement.
ATGCCCACGGGCAAATCTAGTATATATCTCTACTATTTTAATGGGAGAGTTGGGGTTGTAAATAAACAAACCCTAATTTTGTAACTGAGCAAACCCGTGCAATATACGTCCAAATTAAATTCAATTAATAGAAACATTTGCAGACAAACAAATCCGTGTGTTGCCCGTGCATATCTAATCTAATATAAAGGAAGTATTAGATTTAAGGCTAGACTACATTAAAGTTTTTACTATTAATAAAAATGTATTTATTAAGACATGCATCGCACGTGGAAATTACTAGTATATATAGTTCATCACAACTTCAGTTATATCCACTACTATATTGTTTACTATTCAACTATTAATGCGTGTGTTTCTTATCAAACGAAATAGCAACTACCATTCACACTATAGTCTTTATGAAGAAAATAATCGTTCAACAAAGTCTACTATAATAAATTACAGCGAGTAGACTTGCGTGCAGAGAATCTAAGAATAGTTGCAACTTAATTGGAAGGCTAACAGTTGACTACGCAAACCCAAGTTCATATTGTTTGAACAACTGAAAAGTCTAGCTCGAGGGTTTATTTGAAAGTCAGCGTTAGAATGTGCATCTCTAATTAACTTGCTTAATATTCAAAATACTCAAAATTAATCATTTTTGCTATATATGTGTTTGACATTTTAATTCTAAGTTTGATTTAAAAATTTTAATTGCAAGTGGTTTGCATGTGATGTGAGCCCTGATTATTTATCAGTTATGTTTCTGGTTTGGTGTATTCTCTATTATATCCTACCCTACAGTGGAATACATATACCTACCAGTTGCAACTTGTAATTAACAATTTGGAAGAAGAAGAAAAAAAAAATTAAACCTAGGATTCAATTATTTGTGTAACACTTGCATACAGCCCGTATATGGTAAGGATAATGACGAGTGAACTACCTTCCTAATTTAGATTAAAGTACCCCCAAGTACAATAATGCACGCATCATTACTCTCTTTCTACTCATTAAAAGTGAATGATTGATAAACTTCGACTTTGTCAACAGGTTCAATGAGCCTTCTACCACTTCAAGCCCACAAACAAATGAATCTGACCTGGCCCATTAGGATCAGATACTCGTTTGTCCTTGCCTATAAGTACTAGGCCCTCTCCTCACTTTAAAAGGTAATCAATCTTTCTCCGCCTGAACCCTAGCTGTCCAGTCTATTTTCCAGTGACTGATTAGATCGTCAGAATTTCTCTCTGTGTTTCCAGGCCTTTTGCAGGTAACTCGGCCGTCCGAGCTCCAGCAGCTCTTCCGAGCCGACTACCAGGAACAGACCCGAGCTAAGATCGGGATCTGTCCCTTCCACTTCACAAATTACAAGAACTCATACATGTTGCTCCCGCACCGAAAATAAACAGCATCACGTATGTGTAATTATTTAATTAAATTATTATAATTTTGATATGGATGACTTTCACTTCAAGGTGGCTGAGATGTAATTGGGTGTTTTGCAACGAGCTGGCAACATCCCTATCTGGGCATCGTGCAGATGGTGGAACCATGCAGACACAACACATTGTTTGCTGATGCTTTGTCGCCGAGTACATTCTTAAGATCATACCCTACCAGGCTGTACTAAGCATTTGATTGGTACGGGCTCGAACAACCTTGATGATGTTTCAAGCTTAAGATCAAACTCTACCTTAAGATCAAACCCTACCAGTACAGCGCATTTGATTGGTCCCTACCAGTACAGCGCATTTGATTGGTACGGGCTCGAACAACCTTGATGACGTTTCGCTATCAATCCAGGTTCGAATTTTACCAAGGAAATACATATTTACACAAGATGATATCAAAGGATGTTTCCCTGTCAATCCAGGTTCTTACATATGTACAGGCTGATGGTGTTAAGGATTTCAAACGTGAAGGCCAAACGCAAAACACGCAATTGAAACAGCAGTGACATTAATACACACATTGCAACACCAAGTACATAGAAATTGCTGAACCAGCCGACTATGTTGAGAATCAAAACCAATTCATTGACACATATCTTGCAGCAACTAATAAACTGGACATACGGTAAGTTCGCCATTAATCAACCAAGAATGTAGAGTTCGCATAACTTCAAAGTCTCAGACAGAATCCATCGCGATACATGACACAACCATGGTATCCATAAAGGACACAGAAATAAATACAAAGCAGATACTAGTGTTCAGAAACACACATAAACTTGACAAATGGTAGTGTTCAGAAACACAAACATAACAAACTTAACAATAGTTCCGATACGGCCATAACTATAGTCCAGACAGCATACTCAAAGCAAACAGAAACTAAAAATAGACGCACTAGGCATATAGAACTTATAAAAGGACTGATAAATGAGACTCATCAATCAAACCAGCACAAATCCAGAAGCAAAAGGATTATTTAATAAAGCAGCATTCCGATTTACTCCTCTTCAGATTCAGACTCTGCAGTCTGCAGCCACTCCACAAATGGAATTACGTGCTTCCACATTTCAAGACCTTTGTTATCTCCTTTAGATCCCTCCTCAAACCACTGAACAATAAGCTCCTCCTCCAGCAAATCTGCATCATAAAAGACCTTTAAAACAAGAGGAACCTCCTTCACAGCATCGCCATTAGCTTTATCGCAAAATGCTTCGATAGCTCGAAGAAGACGCATCTGTGACTCTTCATCCTGAACAACCACCGAGAAAAACTTCTTCTTGTTGCCCACTTCCTTTGCAAAACCTTTGCCAACACCGTCAAATAAGGCTACAAACAGAGCATTCATTCTCTCCTGGGGAGTTCCAGAAGTTGAGCTTATAAAAGACTGAATTTGGCTTGGGGTCAAACCTTGAGTCAGTTTGGTCTTGATCTCTGAAACCAGTGTATCTTTAGAATATGCCTCTCGAGTCCCATTTCCGTTTGCCTTTTGTGGTTTCTTCTTCTCCTGTTCTTCCTCAGTGGTTGAGAGTATCACCATTTCTGCAGTTACTGCACTGAGTTGCTCTTGGATGCGTTGACGGGCAGCCTCCAGTGAAGTATCAGTCTGCCACTGAACATCATCATTGTCATCATCTTCAAAAGCGTTATCACCATTTTGACTGCCAGCAGGTGAATTAGAGCGATCCTCATCGGAGCTGCCATTGGCTTTCTTAGAACTACCGTTGGCTTTCTTCTTTGTTATAGTAGCTTTGGCAGGAGGATCCTTGGAAGAGGACCCTGTCTTCTTTTTGTTCTTCAGTTTCTTCATTTCCTCATCTGCAGCCTCCCCTTCTTTGAGCCGCTCCTTCTCAGCCCTCCTCATTGCCTTTTTATCCTTGGAGCTCTTCTTCTGCTCTGGTGGGTTCTTTAGTATAAAGGTTGTGAGCTTATCCCTCATATCAACATCAGAAACAAAGCCACAGGCTGCACACTTCATAGTGATCATCTCAGTTTTGGAGATAAGGATCTCAGTCTCTGGGTTTCCACAACCGTAGCATTGTACGTATTTCTTGATGAAGTTTTCAAGAAGGCCAGCAAGCTTGGCAGTCTCATGGGCCCCATTCACGAGAGAGGTTCCAGTTTTCTCGTCGAACTTTGACTGTGCACCAAGCTCACATCCAAAGTACTTTGTAGTGTAAGAAGCCGGCCTAGCCAGTGCTTTAGCAATGTCCACCATATTGACAATGTTAGTTTTGATGCCATTCCCACGACCTTCAATTTTGGTGACCATCTTCGGCATCTTGTACCTATAGAAAGCATCGTCGCTGTTGGCAGCACCAATATTTTGTAAAGCCATGTTTGCTTAACCGTTGGGTTTTATAAGAAGACTGAGGTTATCAGAGGTACAGAGCAGTAGATGCTATAAAGGAGTGTGCTTTTGGAGCCTCAGAAGACTTTCTAATGTTGTGGAGAGGTTGCATAAACGAGCAACCAGGAAGAGAGTAATGCTGGAGTGGCCTGTGATGCATGCAGCTAAAACTCTCCAAGGAGAGCCTACACCTTTTTCTCGACGTAGGAGAATATTCTCCAAGCAATCCAATCGTTCCCAAAAACAGTAAGTCTCGGTCAGACATAAAAGACGCTTCAATCTTCGCACTCTCCACTTTGGCAGTGTGTAGCAAACTAATAAAGTTTTGACCACCTTTTCTAGCAAGGCAGATAAGAACATATCAGAATCCCTTGGATAGTACGTATAAATCTAGCATGAAGAACGTCAAGTATTTGAAAAATAGTGACAGCTACAGGACATGGATACTTCAAAGTAGATAAGTTATCAGACAAAATGAAACCAGGTTGGTCAGTTACAGTCACATTCAAATTTACCAAGGGTGCAATAATGATGGATGAGTTACATCAATACTATAACACAAACAGTAACCATCTTACTGGATGCTTATACTGAACTTAAATACTACTAATGAGGCAGGCTAAATGTCATCGTAATTTTCCTTTAAAAAAGTCCATACAAACTACTAAAATTCTGCAGAAGAGTTGGATATGTAATTGGGCATGCTACCTTACTGTAAGTGTACCCTCCGATAGAAAAAATACTTGCAATGAAGCACAACGGTCGACAAATAAATTCAAATCCAAGTCTAATTATAATAGCATGGATCAATAGAAAAAGCATGAAACAATGTTATACTCTTTCTAGATAAGGATCTAAGGCTTAAAAACCAATAAATGGGGAGTATAATATATGCTACTTGCTCTATGGGTCTCTGCGACCTACATGCCATACAAGGTCACATAATCACAACGACTTTTCTAGAAACTTAATCAAAGGGTTGGGTCAGTATTAACTGACATATAGATGTGCTATTTAAATATATCTGAAGTAACTGTTTGCAGTAACGGCTAGCAATTAGTTGGAGATATAACCAGCTCAAACCTTACGAATGAACCTTGCATTGTTTGATGCACTTCTCTCGGCACATACATCATAGCATCCCCTATGAAATCTACATACATAACTGAAAAGAGATGGGATACACAACACATTTTATTCATTACCCAAAAAATATTAAATTTTGATCTAAACAGAGGCTAACAGAGACGATCTTTCTCCAATTGTATAGTAGTTTATATAGTTCATTTGTGTCTAAATAGACCTTGCATATCTACAGCTTGCTAGAGCCTAGGCCAACATTCTACAACATCAAAACGTTATGCATGATCCACTAACCCACTAAAGGAAGATTTCCTTTCCTTTCTAAAGGAACTATACATAAATATTTGTAAATTGTAAACAATCAGAAAAGAATGAATCAAAATTACCATTCACATAATACTACATTAAAAAGTAGGAGTTTGGCATAATCTCAAAAGATTCCTTCCGTGAGTAGCAACTTTCAACAGTTGATTTTTAATCACGATCAAAACATCAAATTTAATGGACATGATTTTGAACATTAAAAAAAGAAAAATAATTATATATATATATGAGCAATTCTCCATTGCAAACCACTAAAGCCATTGTTCAGAACAACGGCTTCGTTTATTTTGAAGCTAAGCCGTTGTTTCCAACAACGGCTTTAGTCGTTTGCATACCCGTTTGCACGGGGCCCGTTTGCAATGAAGCATTGCTCTATATATAGAGAGAGTAATCTTCCATTGCAAACACTACTGTAGCGTTTGCAAACGTGCAAACCAATTAATCCGCTATTGGCAATAGCGAATAAAGGCAAAACACATAAACGGTCATTGTTTTGCCTTAACCCGTCATTGCCAATGGCGGGTTAAGCGGTTTACAGGCGTTTGAACAATATTTGTGTTTGCAATGGAAGATTGTTTATATATATATATATATATATATATATATATATATATATATATATATATATATATATATCTACTATTATAATGGGAGAAGGGGTTAGTGTCATCTGTCATTGTTGTCATTTTGAAGCCAACACAGCGCACGTGTTGATAAAATGACCCACTTTGGTAAATATTTTCAAAAGTGGACCAGTTTGGTAAATATTTTCGGAAGTGGATCAGTTTGGAAATTATTTTCTTTTTATCCTTTTCATTAACCCTTCAATTTTTCCCACGTGCACGTGTGCACGTGTATGATACTAGTATATTATAATGGGAGAAGTCCTTAGTGTCATTTGTAAATTTGTAAATCTACCGACGCGTGTATTGCATGTGCACAACTAATATGAAGGATGTCTCCAGCAGTGGCGGAGGCCGTATAGAGTGAGGGGGAGCAGCCGCTCCCCCTGGAATTTCACAGGCCCTCTAGTAGGCCAAGTGCAAAAAAAATTTGCTCCCGCTCAACCGGGCTTCAGCTCTTCTTTCGGCCCAAACCGCTCCCCTTCTTTCGGCCCACCCAAATTCCTTGGCCCAAATCTCAGCTCCCAGCCTCCCGCTCCTCTTCTTTCTTCTTTTCTTTCTTTCTTTTCGCTCCAAAGTCCAACCTCCACCCCAAAATCCGAAACCCTAGCCAGTTGCTCTCTCCTTTCTTCTTTTCTTTCTTTCTTTCCATGCAAAGGCACAGCCTCCGGCCCTCCACGGCTCCACCGAAACCCTAGCTCTCTCTCTTTTTTCTTATTTTCCTTTTTTCTTTCCCATCCACCATTCCACCGAAAGTCCATTACCTTAGCTCATAATCCATAGATCCAACTCATCAAAGCCCTTAATTACAATTTCGAAACCTCCAAATCTTCAAGACTATCTCCAAAGTCCGAATCTCTCCCCTCCGGCCCTCCCAACTTGACGTCAGTCGTAGTCTCACAGATGTCGATGGTGACTACTTGGTGAGTTTTCTGTGATTCTGTGATCATTTTTTTGCTTTTTTGTATTGAGAATTTTTGTTGTTTAGTTGTTTGACAATGTAAGAAAATATCAATTTTGTTGTGTTTGAGAAATTAGGAATTTTGGTTGTTGAGTGATGGCTTCTAAGAGAATTTGAAAGAGTTTAACTGTTGAAAGATTTGAAGAAAGATCCGTCTACGTCTTGCAGTGTAGGTGTGGTTTTTGTTATGCACTCTTTGAAATTCTGGTAACTTTGTTTATGCTTTTTTGAAATTATGGTTAGTCATTTCGCTCCCGCTGGATGAAAATCCTGGCTCCGCCACTGGTCTCCGGTTCGAGTCCTCACTACGTCAGATTTTTTTACTTTATTTTTAATATATATTAAATGTGCATCAAACGTGTAAATTACTATCTATCTATCTATATATAATATAATATATAATAACTATTATAATGAAAGAGTTGGAGTTGTAAATCTACCTACTTACCTGCAACACACATGCAACTCCAACTCTCTCATTATAGTCTTCACATTAACTTTTTAAAATATATAATCATATTTATTAAGACATGCATCGAACGTGTAAACAAGAGTTCTGAATTTAAAATTTTTTAAAAATTAATACATGCATCGCACGTGTATATTACTAGTATATATATATTAAAAAAGTGATTAAAATAGAAATAAATGTCATGCATATGAAAAAATAAGCCATAATAACCATATTCCAGAAAAAGGTTTAAAAAAATCAATTAATTTTCAATTAGCTATCTATAACCAACTCTAATACCATATACCCCAATTAGTAAAATAGGAATATCCTAACCCTAACCTTCGATCGATCGCAATCACAAAAAAATCACAAAGCATATAAACTAAGAGTAAACGAATCGATTCTTACCTTCAGATTCGAGATCGCACAATCGCTTCCTGAATTGGGGAAACCCTAACCCTAGCTTTCCTTCGCCTTTGATGTGATAAATGAAACAGGGGGCAACTATGAGAATTTATAGTCTCCAGAATTAGGGCACCGACTTTGATTATTTCTAAGTGGGTACCTGTATTTTAGGGGTATTTACAGTTTGCACCCTCAATTATGGGTTGGTTTGTTATTTTGGGCTGGCAAAGCGAAAGTTGGGTGTTATAGTTTGGTACGACAGTTTTTTTACAAATTATGGTTTCTAACATGTAGTCATTAGCCAAATTTGGTTATTTGGCAGATTGAATATGAGTAATGCTATATCCACTACCAATTTCACTACCATTTTGTTCACTACCTTAGGTGGCAGACTTCAATAGGTAGGAAAAGATAGAATATGTGAGAAAACTCTCCAGTATGAGTATGTCATCTAAGGTAGTGAACAAAATGGTGGTGAAATTGGTAGTGGATGAAGCATTAGATATAGAAAATTTGGAGTAGTCGTTTAATGCAAAAAATGGGTCTTGCTTAAGATTCGTAATTAAATGTTAATTTAATTATATTTTAATCTCAAATAAATGATAAATCTTAATTAACATGTATATTAAATTCTAATACGAGCCCATAGCTTATCTATAGACCAAATCTATAGAAATTTAAAGCAAAAAAATGAGTTGGACGGAATATGATATCTCATTTGGAGTTTTTGGCCGGACGGGTGAGCTCAATTAAAAAAAAATAAATTAAAGGACTAAAAATGATATATCGTGCGAGAGATAAATTTTTGAACGGGCGGCACAACATCTTCCGATTGCCAAATTATCCATACACTCATTTCTTCTCTCAAATATGGCCTACTGTTCACAGATATCAAAAAATTGGAAATTAGGCCAACAGCTGCAGCCGTTTTTTGGCCAAATTATCCATTTTTTTGATATTTTGGCCAATGGCTACAGATAGTCTTAGGGGGCGTTTAGTACACGGGTTGGAAAATTCCTAGGAATGAAAGGATTCTTCGGGAATATGAGGGTGGGAACGAAGATTCCCGGAAATATTGCATTATTGCGTTTGGTATAGTACATTGCATTTCCGGGAATCATTTATTCTTGTAATTTTTTATTCTAGTTTTTTGTGTTGTTTTTTTAATGTTTGTTATGAAAATCACATGAGAATACTCAAATCTCATGATTTTAGGAAGAAATATATTTTTTATTATATTTTTTTTGTTATTTTATTGTTTGTTATGAAAATCTCAAAGGAATCCTCAAATTCCATTGTTTTGGGAGGTATGGAATTCCTTCCCAACAAAGGATTTTGATTCCCTTAGGAATCTATCATTTCTTCCAAATCTATGTTTGTCACGTACCAAATAAGATAATCTAAGAGGGAATATGGTACTTCCTTGCACATTCCCACGTACCAAGCAGCCCCTTATATGATAAATTTTGGGAATTTTAGCATTTGAAAATAAAAAAATTTGAGTTATAGCTATAGTTGTTTGAAGTCAAAATTTGGCTTCTTTTTTAGAAAAAAACATCTTGTACGAAGTTAATTTTTCGTCGTGTTAGTTTTTTTATAAAAAAAACTATAACATCAGACGACTGATCAAATCCCGTTTGACTAAAAATTTTAAATTAAAAAAATAAAAAAAATGTGGCTAGTTGAGACCACTTACTTTTTGTAAGTGAACCAATTATAGAGAGTTGCAACTGGAGTTGTACATTTGGAGTGACAGGCTATCATTTTTCCTTTAATTTTAGACCAATCCGTAAGTATGAGTTTTTTGTTCTTTGATGGGTAGATTGCGGACACATTTTGAGAGCATTCAGAGAATTTCGGATACAACTACCCTGCCATATGTGATGAATAATTTGAGGCGTCGGATATTGGAGGAGTTGGACCTGTCACACTTGACTGAGAAGTTGATCCGAGGGAAGGGGAACTCTAATGTGCTTACGTCGAAGGAGAGGCTTGAAGTTCTAAGTATATGCCATCACATTATGCAATTCCTTTCATAAGTTCATATTAGGTAATAGCGTGCATTTGCTTATTGATTCTATTGTGTCTCTTGATTTTAGGTTTCACAAGACTGGCATCTTCACTATGGTCTATGACAATGATTTGCTTATATGTGAGGGTTCAGGTTAACATCCTAGGGCGGCATCTCTATCTCGAAATTGCAAGTGGGTTGGTAAGCTGTCAATTGATAGTAATTGATGTTATTTATATGCATAATGGTTTTCATGCTAGCATTCTTGATATGGGCTAGGAATGACGTGGTACATCCTGGGCCACAGGATCTTCTCAGGATACGTGTACCTCCTGATTCTTCAGATTCGCCACGTCAGCGTCGGAAAACCGTCCGGACTGCCGCCACGTCAGCCCGGATACCGCCCGGGCATCTGCCACGTCAGCCCTAAACAGCCCGGGTTTCCACCGCTTCAGCCACACGGGCAACCGGGTCCAGACCCGGCCCCAAACGGGTCCAGACCCGGTTGGGATATTCTATAAATACCAGACTCCTACTCCTTCTCCAGGTAATCAATCCTTTGCCACCAAAACCCTAGTTACTGTTACTTTCACTTAGTGACTGACTAGATCGTCGGAGGATCTGCCACCGGGACCAACCCCGGTGTTTCGAGACCGTCTGCAGTTACACAAGACCCTCGGATCCAAGCCTCAAAGATCTGAGCCCAGCATCAGCCTCCACCTCAATACCGCCTACCTCGGTACCGTTCGCCTAGTCAAGGGTCGTCTGCATAGGTGTCTCCTCTAATACAAATCGAGTAAGAACTCATGCCTGGTGCATCCACACGTTCCCCAAAAACAAACCGCATCAATTCTCAAACCCAAATATCTTAATTTTGAGTGGCAACACATCGTATCACCATATGCGTATCGTTGACTAATACATGTTAGGCTCTGAACATTTTTTATATATAAAAATCTTACTACAAACTGTTTAACTGGTTCAGTCATGCTTGTATGCAAATGTGCTAATGAGTTTGTGAATCTTTCTGATCTTTCCGTAATTAAATTTTGCATTGAGTTTCTTCCTACAAAAAATATCTATCACATTTTCACCATTTTAATTATAGAATTGTATTTTCCATTTTTAGAAGAATTCATTGTACGAAATAATAACTTTTCAAACTTACTGATTTATTTGCAATATCAGCAATGATGATTGTTACATTAATCTGTTACCACATCAACGACAATGACTGAGCCTTTATCCCAAACCTTTCCGTTCTGTATCCTTTTTTGCTAACTGAAATCCATGTTTGTTTCGATATACTCCTTTGATTGGGGTGTATAAAATCAATAGTTATGCTTTAGAGGGCCAATTTAAGGTTTAATTTTTGGGAAGGTTAGTGCCTGTTTTCCATAATCTATAGAGGGAAAGTAATAAACCAAGAGGAGGATATGGCAATGATAAACAAGAGTTTAAGATAACCAACAAACACAGTGCTTGATGCGGTTTGTTTTTTGTGGTGGCTACAACAGGTGTGAGTTCTTGTAATTTGTATAGTGGAAGTTACGGTACTGACTAAATGTTCGACCCTTGGTTGAGAACGACTCGGGAGTAGCAGGAGTGAGGTGGAGGACGGATGCTCGGCTCGGATCCAGCAGTTCGGCTCGGATCTTCAGGGCTAGGCTCGGTCTTGTGTACTTGCACTCTGCCTAGAAACACGGAAGATATTCCGGCGACAGGCCCTCCGACGATCTAGTCAGTCACTCGGAAGCAACATGAGGTAGGATTTTGGAGGAGAAAGATTGATTACCTTACCAGTAGGGGAGGGGGCCTGGTATTTATAGGCAAGGCAAACGAGTCTGAGATCCTACTAGGCCGGGTTAGGACCCGTTTGCTCGTGACCCTGACGTGGCAGAAGTTCATGAGGCACTGGATTGATCTGATGATCAGGGGAGAGCGGATTTTGAGGGGATCTGGTGGCTCTGGAAGGGCCACATCATCTGACCCATATCAGTTCTAAAAATATTGTTCTTATTCACATGAATAGTAATAAACATGTTTTCCTAAACGTTTAACATCGCTGACAATCACAATGTATATAAGCTTGACAATGATCGAGCTTTGTATCGAACAAGACAAGCTTGAAGATGAATTTGGCCTTCGAAGGCTTCTGTGTGATAAGCGGAGAAAATGAAAGTGCAGTGAAAATAACTCTGTATACTCAACAATGAAATGATTTTTTTAATAGATTGTATACTAAATTTCTGCTGTCAAATAATAATGTGAGAAAACAATTGTGAACTAAACATGCTGAAAATTAATCCATTTAAAAAATATTTTCAAAGTTACATTTTACTCAATAAAATGAAAGTATAGACAAATACATGTGAATGATACAAACACTGAATTGGAATTTTCAGACTAAAAGAGAGATCCATAGTCGTCAGTTAGTTCTTGACTCCAATTCAATCACTGTAAGTTTGCAACTTCAACCCCCACCCCAGTGTCAAAGAATCTCCTGCATCAGGTCTCTCATCCCAATTACAGTCATGTGTTAGGACTTTTCGCATCCTCATAAATATCTCTAAGTAAGAGCATCCAGAGTGGTTTGCTATAATTCTCATATTCTCATATTATGAGAATAATATGAGAATGGGCCTCTGCAGTCGTTTGCTATTTTGTCAAAAAATAGCAAACGATCTACAGTCCATTCTCATATTTGAGAAGTGGGCTAGCGAATATAATATAGAGGACGATACATGTTGTATCGTCCCATAGATATAATATTTTTTTATTAAAATCGGACGAGACAAGTTGTCTCGTCCCGTAATTTTTTTATTTTTATTTTTTATAAAATGGGTCGGACGATACATGATGTATCGTCCTTGCCAAAAATTTTTTAAAAAAAATTGTAAACTCCTCCAACGGGACATCATGATGTCCCGTTTGATCATTGATCGGCCGGGACATGATGTCCCGTCCAAGGTGTTTATATTTTTTTATTTTTTTATTTTGGATTTTTTTTAGGGACGATACAAGATGTATCGTTCCACCCAAAAATAAGAAAATTTTGCCAAATAACGACTGCAGACGATACAATCAATTTCATTTCTATTCTTTTCATTTTGCCAAAAAATAAGAAACCCCATTGTGGATGCTCTAACTCATGAAAAATTCTCTCATGTCTCTCCTCGCCACATCTTAGCCTGAAACCCAGCTTTAGTAAGGCATTGAGCTCTGTGTTTTAATCTGACCTTAATGAGCTGACTCACCTCTTGGAAAGTGCTAACACTGATAACAGAGAAGAGATTTAGCTTCAACTTGCCCAACTGCCAAAGATAAGCAAATAGGAGAATACAAAGAATAATTGATTCAATTCTCCACTACCCCCAACTTGTAAAAATTTAGCTCTCTCAGGAAGCCTGTCAAAAACAATGCTCAAAGAAGGCTCATATTTGCTCCACACAACCTCCCATGCTCACTTGAAATAAAATTGGCCGCTTAGGCACTCAACAGAATACAACAGTAGTCGTATAGTACAATCATCATTACTAGTATCATGCACGTGCGATGCACGTGGAGGAAGAAGGAAAAAGACAAAAAAAAACTACCAACACGTGCACGTGCGATGCACGTGGAGGAGGAAGGAAAAAGACAAAAAAAAACCACAAACACGTGCGCTGCACGTATTTGCACACATACAAAAAATTGTTAATTAATTACCAACCCCATCTCTCCCATTATAATAGTTATAGATATGTATCTTGGTTAAATGTATTGACATGCCGAATCTTTTAAGATGGTCAAATAAGGTAATTTTTCTATTGACAACTTTTGAAATTGTTAGTTTTTGCTCAATTCTATTAAATTGCAACAATAGTATATTATTTGTTTGTTATTTAAAATTTCGAAAATTTTCTTGAGTTTTTTCTATTTTATCAGAATTTTTGGAAATTCATTTAAAATTCGTAGTGTTTGTTTTCAAAAAAAAAAAAGAGAGAGGAGCCAACCACCTGGAGTAGGGCTGCTATCGAGCCGAGCCGAGTCGAGCCGAGCCGAATACCTTCAGGCTTGAGCTCGGCTCGTTTACGAAACGAGCTCAATTTTGAGCTCGAAATCGGCTCGAGCTAGGTTCGAGCCGAGCTTTGACCATATTCGAGCCGAATAGCTCGCGAGCTTAGTCTAAAAAAAAAATATATCATCAAGCTCGAGTTCGGTTCGAACCGAGCTTTGACCGAGCTCGAGCCGAATAGCTCACGAATAGCTCGATTCGTTTGCAGCCCTACCTAGGAGAAGGCTAGACCGACCTGCCTTGCCCAACGCCCACAAAAACAGTTGATAATTATATTCATCTTGATTTCCCAATGGAGTAATTATTCTAATTCCAAACACTACAGAGATGAGACTGTTGATCAGCAATCATTGTCCATCTCAAAAATTACGTTGCCTACTGTGACAGTAGGATTCCATCTTCAAGCCAGAGGGGCACTCTAATTAATTGTGATGCTGTAGGTTCCCACTCGAATGAACTTGGTCACACCAATTCTGGATACTAGAATCCACGAATCTTAGCTGAACCTCCAAAAACCTTTGATTTGGCAGAGATCCCATCCGTTGATTTGGACAATTGGCAGAGATCCCAGCTGTTGATCCAACCCTTGATTTGAAATGAAACCTGATCTGGCTGCCAACGAATACTTCAAGTTAGTAACAACTCGAGGCAAAAATCATTATAACTTGATTATAAAATATATCTGGTAAAATAGGAACCTGTAGTCACAAGCTTTAATTTGTTGAACCTTTGGAACTAAGGAACTGTGGTATGTGCAGAAACAATTGTTTAAAGTTATGAGTAGAATCTTTTGGTTTGTTTTACATCTTGTAAGACCTGACGTGTAATATTTTTTGATTGATTAATGCATGGCTGGAGTCGGTTCATTCTATCCGTATCATCAAAAAAAGAGTTATGAGTAGAATCAGGCTTTCTAATTATTTAACTAGAAATCTCTGACTCGTTAACATTAGTAGGAGTTTTAAGTATACGTGTGAGTTTGCTAACACCACATACTGATTGAATCTGCTATTGTGCTGTGCATAGGATTGCTATAAGTAGAATTTAGACTGTGATGTGTAACTTGCAGATAAGCAAGTGCCACACCATAGGAGAATGTAATTTTGCAAATTAAAAAAATGCCAATTTGATAAAATAATATGTAGTTATGTACCAGATATTCACAATTGATGCATGTTTGAATTATACCATATTTATACTTTATCTTTCATTTTCTTATGGTGACCATTAACCTGCATTGCAGGATGAAGCTGATTCTCTCACCCACCATGGCCAACAAGACTTCTTAGCAACTGCTGATTACCTTTCCACCTATGGCATCAGCAGACTCCTTATGAACATGCAGAATGCTGCGATGGATACTTTAAAAGAGTAAGAAACTGAGTGCAAAGTCAAAAAAAATTCAATTCTTCTTTCTTCTTTTTGGCACTATTAAATGCTATGAAGTATAGACACTTCTATTTGCTAGGAGTGTCGAGTCAGACACACGACATGACGCTAGCTATTCTACGATAATTTTCAAAATTTTCCATCCTACGACTCATGCTGCGTCGCATTGTGCGAGTGTCTGTGCTTCGTAGATTAACTGTTGTCATTGGCTCAAGCTTTTATTACAATTAAAACCAGAATACAGTAAAATTTCCTTGTTGAATTGTTCATTTGTTTGTAACTATGAATAATTATAAAAATTGAGGCAAAATGCATATTTCCAGATGATAAACCCCACTTCCAAACTATTTTGGGAACTTCTGTTGCATCACATATAGTAGTTACTCTACTGTTTCCAACAAAAATACCCTTGTTCAAAGTAGCACTTACCAATACAAAACACAATGTCTTTTACAAAACACAGTAAGTCTCACTTACAAAGAAGTACTATATCTGAAAGTGTGTACATTCACTCCAAAAAGTTTTTATGATTGCTCCTTGTAACATTACATTTTTTTTTTCTTTCTTTAATTTTTTCAAAAAAATGTTTTTGATGGCAAAAAGTTTAGGAATATATAATAAACTCAGAGAAGCTAATGGTACCACGTATACATTGGTTGACTCAAGTAAGGTGGTTCCGACAAGCTATTAATGCAAAAGTGTTTTACATAGCTACCTCCTTTTTGAATTTTGAATCTAGAGATGTGTAAGCGGTACCAAAATAATTATAAAAGAAAAGTAATACGCATTTTTCCAAAAACAAAATTTCGTAATAAGCTTCATATATTTGTGTGTGGTCATTGTAAACCTATGTGCAGAAAACAGCTGAAGGATTTACTAAGAGCATCCACAGTGGTTTTTTATAAATGGCAAATTGTCATTTTATAAGAAACGGATCGCTGCAATAGTTTTTCATTTTCCCATTTTATAGCAAATTTGCTATACTGATTTCTCATATATGAGAAACGAAATACCAATTCTCAAATTATAAAGGACGGGATATCATATACCGTCGCTCCGATTTTAAGATTTTTTAATCGATTGAGATGGGAAAACATATACCGTCTAAATATTTATTATTATTATTATTATTTTAAAAAGGGTCGGACGGGGAAACATACCCCGTCCTTCCCTTTTATTTATTATTATTTTTTTATATCACCTCAAACGGGGAAACATCTCCCGTCCAAGGATTTATTATTATTATTTTATTTATTTATTTATTTATTTGGGTTTTTTTGTTTCCCAAATTGCCCTTCGATCCATATTCTTTGATATCAAATGAGGGGGTAATTTGGTCTTTTAATATGTTACAAGCAAATGAGAAAAATTTAACAAACCACCACTACACGATCCTCCCCTATTTGCTATTACTGGAATTTTTTCCCCAATTGACCCTTTTTGCAAAAGTATTGCCACAAACGACCTGTTTTTTTTTTTATTTCCACAAACGCCCTACTCGCTTTTTGAGAAAGCGTGTTTGGTACAAACCCTCGCGCTTTTTCAAAAAGCGAGTCTTGGGTTTCAGAAAATTGGAAACCTAAGACTCGCTTTTCGAAAAAAGCGGGATGGTTTGTACCAAACTCGCTTTTTCCAAAAGCGAGTCTTCGGCTTCTTTGCCCAGCAACACTCGCTTTTTGAAAAAGCGGGGGTAATTATACCACACTCGCTTTTTCAAAAAGCGAGTGTCGATTGGGACTTAAACCCCCGCCCCCAAAACAGATCTCACTTCTCTCTATCTTCCTCAAGACTCGCTTTCGAAAAACCCTAACCCATCGCTCGCAATCTTCGATTTCTCGCCTATTTCATCAAAATAGCCGTCGATTAGCTCCTAAAATCTTCGCTTTCTCATCCCAAGCTAGTTGCCCACCTTGTGGTTGAGTTTTTTTCCCGAAATTTTGGGTGATTGCGGGGGATTGAAGAACAAGGGGTGGAGGTCGGTGACGCTCGCGATTTGGGCCTGGTTCTTTTTGGTTTGTGGTGATTGCGGTGGTTCAATTCTTGCGTGAAGCTTGAGGTATATTTCTAGAACTCAATTTTTTCTAATGTTGTATATATATTGTGTGTAATATGTTGTGGTGTGTGTAGAATTTGTGAACGATTTCTGAGAATCTGTGTAGTATTTGTTGTAGGATAATGGCTCGATTCTGGTTCAGATTGTTTTGGAGTATCTGCAGCAAAAGAAAGTTACAGCATAAGTCGACTGATAGAAGGATCAGGCGACTGTCCAGAGAGTTTTCGAAGGCTAAAGATACAAGCAGCAGCAGAGGATCAGTCGACTGATCGGTCGACTGCCAGATGGATTGCCAGTCGACTGGTAAGTCGACCAGTCGACTGATGACGGGATTTTGAACTAGATTTGGCCCAATTCGAAAAGGCCCAATAGTTTCCCTATAAATACACTTGTTAGGGTTTTGTAATCTGTGACGAAAATTAGAGATCCCTATTTCGGTTTTGCAGCCGTCATTATTTGTAAGGGTTTGTTTTCGCCCATTGGTGATAATTTGAAGAAGAAGAAACCCCAACCGCCCCGTGGATGTAGGCATGTATTTTGCCGAACCACATTAAATCTGTGTGTCCTTTTGTGTTGGTTTGCTTTTGTGTTTTCTCGCTGGTTCTCTCTTTGTATTCCGCATTGATTCTTGTTGGTTTGATTTGTACTCGCGCACAACAAGAAAAAGGAGTGGTTTACTTCTTTGGAGTATATGGATGGTGGTGTAGTTTTGATGGGAAATGATGCACCTTGTAAGAAGGTAGGAATCGGGAAGATTGAATTGCTAATGCACGATGGTCTTATTAGAGAGCTTTCAGATGTGTGGTATGTTCCAGATTTGAAAAAGAATCTGATTTCACTAGGTGCTTTGGAGGCCAGTGGTTTGAAATTTGCTAGTGAAGATGGCGTTCTGAAAGTGACTAGTGGATCACTTGTGGTGATGAAAGGGCAAAGGAAAAGGAACTTGTTTTTCTTGCAGGGAAAAACATATTTGGGTCAGGCTGCCAGTGTAACTGAGAAGCCTAAACAGTTTGTTCCCGACTCTACCAGGTTGTGGCATATGCGACTCGGGCATGCAGGAGAAAAGGCCTTGCAGGGGCTTGTGAAGCAAGGGTTGCTTAAAGATGCTAAAGGGTGCAAGTTGGAATTTTGTGAACATTGTGTTTTGGGTAAGCAAACTAGGGTGAAATTTGGTACAGCTGTACATCAGACAAAGGGTATCCTCGATTATGTGCACACAGATGTTTGGGGCCCTACTCAGACACCTTCTATGAGTGGTAGACACTGGTTTGTTACTTTTGTTGATGATTACTCCAGACGAGTTTGGGTATATACCATGAAGCACAAAGATGAAGTTTTGACATTGTTCACAAGTTGGAAGAAGAAAGTTGAAAATCAGACTGGTAGGAAGATTAAGGTTCTGAGGTCAGATAATGGAGGAGAATACAAGAATGATCCGTTTCTGAAGTTGTGTGAAGATGAAGGGATCCAGAGGCACTTCACAGTTAGGAAGACTCCACAGCAAAATGGGGTTGCAGAAAGGATGAACAGAACCTTATTGGAGAAGGTGAGATGTATGTTAGCACAGTCTGGATTGAAGAAAACATTTTGGGCAGAAGCTGTTATATATGCAAGCCACATCATCAACCGTTTACCATCAGCAGCACTTGAAGGCAAGACGCCTATTGAGGTATGGAGTGGTAAACCTGCATCTGATTATAGTTTTTTGCATATATTTGGTTGTCCTGCTTATTTTCATGTAACTGAAACTAAACTTGATGCAAGAGCCAAGAAGGCTATATTTGTTGGTTTTAGTACTGGTGTCAAAGGTTACAGGTTGTGGTGTCCAGAACAGAAGAAGTTAGTAATCAGCAGAGATGTGACTTTTGATGAGACCAGCATGATTAGCTCGGGACAGTCGACTGGTGGTAGATGTCAGTCGACTGGTGAGCAGCAGAAGAGTGGGACAGTTCTTCAACAGGTGAGTAGAAGAAGTTCGGGACAGTCGACTGATGAACAGGAGCAGTCGACTGATGGTCCAAAACAGCAGAATTGTGGGAGCTCGGGACAGTCGACTGGTGGCAATAACCAGTCGACTGGTAGGAGAGTTTTTCAACAGGTGGAGTTAGAAAAGTTGTCAGTTGAAAATCCTGTTCCTGTCCAAGATGATGATGATGTGGTTGATACTGAGATTGATGAAGAAGCTCCTATCCAGCAGGAAGAATCAATTGCAGTAAGAAGGCAAAGAAGAGATATCAAACGACCGTCTCGTTTTACAGACACAGTTGCATTTGCTCTTCCCATTGTGGATGATGAAGTTCCCTCCAACTTCAAAGAAGCCACTAGAAGTTCAGAAAATGCAGATTGGAAAGTTGCTATGGGTGAAGAGATGAACTCTCTTCATAAGAATAAGACTTGGGATCTAGTGCAACTACCAAAGGGGAAGAAAGCAATCGGTTGCAAGTGGGTGTATACGAAGAAAGAAGGTCCAAAAGGCAGTGTTCGGTTCAAGGCAAGACTAGTTGCAAAGGGGTATGCTCAACAGGAAGGAATTGACTATAATGAAGTGTTCTCTCCAGTTGTGAAGCATCCTTCTATTCGGATTTTGTTGGCATTGGTAGCACAGTTTGACCTTGAGTTGACACAGATGGATGTGAAGACTGCGTTCTTACATGGGGAACTAGATGAAGAAATTTATATGTTACAGCCAGATGGGTTCAAAATTGCTGGGAAGGAAAATTGTGTTTGCAGGTTGAAGAAGTCTCTCTATGGTTTGAAGCAATCTCCAAGGCAGTGGTATTTGAGGTTTGATCAGTTTATGAAGGTGCAGAGATATTCCAGAAGTGAGTTTGATCATTGTGTTTACTTCAGGAAGTTGCAGGATGGCTCTTTCATATATCTGTTATTATATGTGGATGACATGTTGATTGCCTCTAAGAATGCTAAGGAGATTCAAAATTTGAAGAATCAGTTGAGTTCTGAATTCGAGATGAAGGATCTTGGTGAAGCCAAGAAGATACTTGGGATGGAGATAGCTAGAGACAGGGCAAAGGGCACAGTGAGTTTGACTCAGAAGCAATATCTTTTGAAGGTGCTGAAACGGTTCGGTATAGATGAGAAGACTAAACCAGTAAGTACACCCTTAGCCAGTCATTTCAGAATTAGTGCTTCTCAGTCTCCAAGTACAGATGAAGAGAGACAGTATATGGCGAATGTACCTTACACTAGTGTGGTTGGCAGTTTGATGTATGCCATGGTTTGTACTCGACCAGACATCTCTCAGGCGGTGAGTATGGTTAGTCGATATATGCATGATCCAGGCAAAGAGCATTAGCAAGCAGCTAAATGGATTCTAAGGTACATAAGTGGCACCACAGATGTGGGTTTGAAATTTGAAAGGGATGACAATATTAGCAGGTTATTAGTTGGATATGTTGATTCAGACTATGCAGGTGATCTAGATAAGAGGCGGTCTACTACAGGCTATTTGTTTACGATGGCTAGAGCACCTATAAGTTGGAGGTCAAATTTGCAGTCCACTGTAGCGTTGTCTACTACTGAGGCTGAATACATGGCGGTTGCTGAGGCCATGAAGGAAGCCATTTGGATACATGGACTTTTGAAGAGCTTGGGGATTCATCGGGAGAAGGTGGAGGTACACTGTGACAGTCAGAGTGCTATTCATTTAGCGAAGAACCAAGTTCATCATTCGAGGACCAAACATATTGATGTCCGTTATCATTTTGTGCGTGATTTGATAAAGGATGGTGATATTCACTTGGTGAAGATTGGGACAGCTGATAATCCTGCTGATATGTTGACAAAAGTTGTTGGAGCAGCCAAGTTCAAGCATTGCATGAACCTGGCTAATATTTTGCATGTTTGATGATTTGGAATGGGGGGTTGGAATAGTGCTTCGCTATTTGTTCGCCTAGTATGTGATATCATACTAAGGTGGAGTTTGGATTTGTTGTTACATTTGATGATGAGCATTTGGAGTATTTGTGGAGATTGCTTGGGCTACTTGGAAGATCTTGCCAAGGTGGAGATTGTTGGTTGGTGGAAGATCTCGCCAAGGTGGAGATTGTAGGATAATGGCTCGATTCTGGTTCAGATTGTTTTGGAGTATCTGCAGCAAAAGAAAGTTACAGCATAAGTCGACTGATAGAAGGATCAGGCGACTGTCCAGAGAGTTTTCGAAGGCTAAAGATACAAGCAGCAGCAGAGGATCAGTCGACTGATCGGTCGACTGCCAGATGGATTGCCAGTCGACTGGTAAGTCGACCAGTCGACTGATGACGGGATTTTGAACTAGATCTGGCCCAATTCGAAAAGGCCCAATAGTTTCCCTATAAATACACTTGTTAGGGTTTTGTAATCTGTGACGAAAATTAGAGATCCCTATTTCGGTTTTGCAGCCGTCATTATTTGTAAGGGTTTGTTTTCGCCCATTGGTGATAATTTGAAGAAGAAGAAACCCCAACCGCCCCGTGGATGTAGGCATGTATTTTGCCGAACCACATTAAATCTGTGTGTCCTTTTGTGTTGGTTTGCTTTTGTGTTTTCTCGCTGGTTCTCTCTTTGTATTCCGCATTGATTCTTGTTGGTTTGATTTGTACTCGCGCACAACATTTGTGTTCTAGAATTTGTGTAGAATTTGTGTAGAATTTGTGTAGTCATCAATTTTGGGTGATGACTGAGTATATAACTCTATATACTTGTGTAGTATTTGTGTTCTAGATTTTGTGTAGTATTTGTGCATATGTGCATATGTGAGTAATATGTGGTGGTGTGTTCTAGAATTTGTGTAGTATTTGTGCATATGTGAGTAAAAGTACAATTGTGCATATGTGATTTTGTGAAAGTGTAATTTGGGATTTGAACGATTCTAGAACTCAATTTTTGAATTTACTTAAATCACGTAGTGTAGATTTGTGCATATGTGAGTTGTATTTGTGAGTTGTATTTGTGAGTTTTGAGTTTGGGATTTGTGATCAGGAGAAATGTACCGCAATTCTAATTATATATTTACTGCAATTCACAGACCAACTATTTGAATTTAGGATATGTGAGTTGTATTTGTGAGTTGTAGATGTTTTGAGTAAAATTAGCATAATATCTCCACCTATAGATTTTGTGAGTTGTAGATTTTTTAATTTAGTAATATCTCCACCTATAATTTGTGACTTTTTGTGAGTTGTATTTGCATTTCAATTATCTTCAGCTTCCGTGATGATTTAAATTGCTAAAATAAATTTGGAATTGTTAATAATGAATTCACGTTCATCTTTGTAGGATACTTTTTTTTTTTTGAAAAAATGCCACGGAATAAGGGACGTGTGGAGACTGGCGGCAGTAGTAGAGCCAATCGTGGTGATGGACCACGTACATCTTTTGGCCCACCTCCACGCGGTGGACGTGGTGGTGGTCGTCGTGCTGGAAACGAACGAAGTAATGTAAGTTATAAATTTTTTTGCATTCAAAATTGTTTCACTGTCATATAATTGATTGATATATTTATTTGCTGATGTAACTGGTGTTTTTGAAGAAATGTGATTTTTACACCGGATCCTTGATCAACGCTGTTTGTAGTTGAATGTTGTATTTTGTTTAGTCAAATATTGTAAATAAATTTTGAATAGTTCTTTGAATGAAATTCGGATTTTAGAATCGGGTGTGTGCGTAGTGTGTTCTTGATTGTTTAAGTTTTCTTCTTGTTTTGTTTTGTTGCTACAATCTATTTTGTTTTTGTTTGTGTGTTGTTGTTGAGAATATAGATGGATTGAAACTGATTTTGGTGGTGATATTGATGGTGGAGATGATGGTGGAGATGATGGTGGATTGTGGTGTTCTTGATTGATGTTGTCGTGTAATTATATCACCGAGATGGTGGAGATGTTATTGGCATCAATCTGTCACTACATACAGAGCTAGACTCGCTTTCTGAGAAAGCGAGTCTGGCTTAAATGACCCCGCTTTCTCAGAAAGCGAGTCTATAAGTTGGGAATTTCAGAGAATTTTGGTTCTCTGGTTTTCTACAGATCGAAGACACGCTTTCTCAGAAAGCGCGATGTTTAACACCAGACTCGCTTTCTGAGAAAGCGAGTCTTCGTTCTGTATCTTTTTAATCAAACAGATCCGAGACTCGCTTTCTGAGAAAGCGAGTCTAGTACTTTCATCCACGGAATTTGAAAAAGCGACTGTTAAACCAGAGAATTTTGATTCTCTGGTTTTCTACAGATCGAAGACACGCTTTCTCAGAAAGCGCGATCTTTAACACCAGACTCGCTTTCTGAGAAAGCGAGTCTTTGCCTATATTGATGAAATTTATTTTTAAGGGATTTTAATTCACACAGTAACAAACACAAAAGGACATCAACAACAAAAATAACGAATCAAACATAATAAAACATCATCGTTAGCGTCAACATAATATAGTACAAAAACAAAGTCCAAGTTAATAATTACAAGCACACAATATCTAAGTTTGCTGAGTTCCACTATTAGTGCATCGTCGCTTATTGTGTCCTTGTAAACCACATTTTGAACATCTCATCCCCGTACCACGACTTGACCTATCTCTCACATCCATGTCATTGCGGAATCTGGTAGTTCTAGGCCTGCCCTTCCTTTTACGTCGCAAAGTGGGATCGGGTACTAGTTTTGGTCCATTAATAATAGGCCAATATGCTGGATCTAGTATAGGCTGAAACACTGGACCGTATGTTTGTGCTAATGAAGCAACGGTGTAAAATTTATCAACGAGATGCTTGTGATCTATTGCACGATATGCACAAGCCGCCAGTACATGAGAACATGGGATATGGTATAGATGAAATTTCATACATGTGCACGTCTTCGTTCCCAAATTCACAGTGTGCAAGTTCCCACCCTTCCTTTCTCCACCCACCATGCGTATACCCGTTCTCACGGAAAAAATTCATGGTTGATGATGGAACATTGTCACCCCATGTCCATTAGCTCTCTCACGGCGACTATCAAGCTTTTCATGTACTTTTCGAGAAAAAATCCTCCCTTCGGATAAAAGTTGAGTTGCTTCTTGTCGGCGAGTAGTAAAATAATTGTTCAGACGTTCGAAGATCGTCTCAACAATCGCTGTCACTGGCAAACTACGGACTCCTTTCAAGACTGAGTTGAACACTTCTGACAAGTTCGTAGTCATTATTCCGTATCTGCGACCTTCATCTGCATAAAGTGCCCATTTCTCAACCGGCTTCTCTTTTAACCAATTAGCCGCTTCCACATTTACGTTCTCAAGCTCAGCAAGTTTGGCCATGAACTTCTTGGGTTGGTGTTCACACGCTATTATTTTCGCCTTCTTACGCAATGCCTTACTACCAAATTTAGTAAAGAAATTTGTAGCAAAATGGCGCATACAATAACGGTGATACCCACTTGGTTCGTTCCAAGCTCCATTTTGTAACTCCATAGCATGCATTATACCAGCGTGACGATCGGAAATAACACACAGCTCAGTGCGATCGGTGACATAATGTCGGATGCAACTCATGAACCATGTCCACGTATTTATACTCTCTCCATCAACCAATGCAAATACAAACGGAAATAAACAATCATTCGCGTCTGGGGAAACAGCAATTAGCAAGCAACCCTTGTACTTACCGTACAAGTGAGTTCCGTCAACACTGATCACCGGTCTGCAGGACTTGAAACCTTGAATTGAAGGACCAAATGCCAAGAATACACCCTTGAATGTTTCCTCGTCAGGACCAGACTCATACTTATCCCAGTGAACAACGGTTCCTGTATTTGCAGCTTGAATTGCTGTGAGTAGAGCAGGCAACTTTGTGTATGCTTCTTCGAAAGTACCATACAACCTCTCGATCGCTTTTTGTTTTGCTCGCCAAGCTTTCTTATAGGAAATCTGATAATTATATTGTATTTTAACAATCTCAATAATTGACCTCGGCGATAAAGCGGTATCTTTTTTCACCACATCAACAATCAGATTACAAACAATATTGTAATCAATTTTAAGGTGATCTTGATTGAGCGTTGGATTCATACAAGTGTGTGGCCCAACTATCTTCTTCACCACAAAATTCGTCCCGCCTTTTGGAACCATCGCTCGTAATCTCCAAGGGCAGCCAACATCACTTACTCCGGGGGGCCCTTGCACGATCTCCTCAATGGTACGTTTTCTAGGTGCCATTTTGCATTTAACAGTGTACAGTGACGGTGTAGATTTCAAAGTTACAAATTCACGATGCTTTTTGATAGAATACAACTTCACTGCCTGTTGAATCGACTGCTTACTTATAAACTCCTGTCCAACGTACAATTCGTCTACATTGGACGAACCAGACGACTCTTGGGGAACTAGGTTTATTCTAGCACCTTCAGCCATTTCCTCAGTAACATGACCGTCAACATTGCCGTAGCTATAAGTACCTCTGGCTTCATTAGCACTGCTGTTCGTGGGATTTACATTTGCACCACTGTCAACATCTTCATCATCGTCTACGTCATCAGTGTCACCACTATCAACATCTTCATCGTCTGTTTCTTCATCTTCTTCATCATCTTCTAATAAGCTGTTGTTACAGACTGCATTTTCAAAGAGTTCAAACATGCTGTTATTTAGAACAGAGTCAGGAACCGGGCTAGGTTGGCGTGGCAGCTCAACATTTACAGAATCCGGAATTGGAGCATGGGCGAAGGTGTTTTCTTGTGAGGATATCGGATTTGGTTGTGATGATTGATCGGGGATAGGCCTCGACTCCTGTGTAGGTACTACCCGTATGAAGCTTGCACTGGGGATATCATGTGGCTGGGCATTGACAACTCGGATTTGCTGAATATATAACTCTACTACAGACCAAGCACAATTGGGATCAAATGTCCTAGCAATCAATGACTTCAGCGCATTATCAGTAGGTACGGGCACTGTTATAAAATACTGACCATCTCCTCTTCCTGCTGCGTATCGAGCTAAAATTTTCAAATTCCATTCATTCCTATCCCAATTAGTAACTTCATAGATTTTCCCAACTAATTCTTCAAATGTGATGGTACGGGGCACCCAAACTATTTCCGGATCCAAATGACTATAAGAACAACCAATCTTTGGATCACGAATTATTTCACCACCAAAATATAACCAAATAGGAATCTCCAAATCCATACCTACGTTAATTTATACCAATAATCGAATTATTATCAACCCATAAAGAAAACCTATTTAAATTAACAAAATAATGGGGAAATAAACAACATACCTTCACAATAAAGTTGCTTCCCTTTTGAAGTATACCCAAATTCCAACAAATTAAACCTCTAACGGAAGATGGGTTTAAGTTGTCCAAAGCAATTTTGTGGGTTATTCAACAAAATATGAGGGTATTTTGACGAATTTGAGATGAGAGATGGGTTAGGGTTTCGCGAACGAAGAGGAAGAGAAAGAATAGAGAGAAGAAGTGAGATCTGTTTTGGGGGCGGGGGTTTAAGTCCCAATCGACACTCGCTTTTTGAAAAAGCGAGTGTGGTATAATTACCCCCGCTTTTTCAAAAAGCGAGTGTTGCTGGGCAAAGAAGCCCAAGACTCGCTTTTGGAAAAAGCGAGTTTGGTACAAAACATCCCGCTTTTTCGAAAAGCGAGTCTTAGGTTTCCAATTTTCTGAAACCCAAGACTCGCTTTTTGAAAAAGCGCGAGGGTTTGTACCAAACACGCTTTCTCAAAAAGCGAGTAGGGCGTTTGTGAAAATAAAAAAAAAAACAGGTCGTTTGTGGCAATACTTTTGCAAAAAGGGTCAATTTGGGAAAAAATTCCTATTACTGTAGCTGCCATATAATAGAATATGAGAAATACCACTGTGGATGCTCTAAGCGTGGATCATTTGTGCGAAACAATCAATCAAATATTGGATTTGTTCATGAGTTCCGATGAACCTAATTACTGGATAGGCTACTTGGTACCTGAAAATGCCACTGCATACAGACAACAAATAGATATGTCCTCCGGTGGCTTTGATGATTCATCCTTGATAATGGACAAGCTCGAGCAGCTTCTGTGAGAGACACGTGCAGTTCTGTCAAGGTATCAAATATCAGTGTGATTGATTATGTTGCCACTAATTTAGTTTAATTCATTTGTTGTTAGATGTTTCATCATTTTCTTCTGTCTGCAACCTTGATCTTTTGCAGTCCTAATTTCAAAGATAGCATGGAGATATCACTGCCAAGAGTTGTCGATGTTCTCGTGGACAAGATCTGTTAGGAATTGTGGTCTCAAATACACAGTCACGAGGTACTTGAAGTTTGAGAAGAAGAGGAGGAGACAAAAAAGCAAGAGAAGAGAAGCAGCGAAGTAGAAGAAGTAGTCTGAAGGGTTGCGGTCGACTGACCTGGGGGTGCAGTCGGCCGACCCTAGACTGAGAGTTCTTCGAGTGTATAAGTCCAACATAGGAGAGGACGGTCGACCGACCTAGGGGGTGCAGTCGACCGGTCAGCTTTATGGATTTGGTTCTACATGTTGCGGTCGATCGACCTTGGGGGTGCGGTCAACCGACATCGGCGGCTGATTGTTTTTGAGCTTACGAGTTTAAAGATCCAATTGCTATATTTGTGTTTATCTTTTAGGGTTTGCTTGGGGGCTATATATATGGCTGTAAATTCTAGGGATCTAATCTAAATAAATCAATTTGTGTATCAAGAGGTGAGCCATTATCATTGTTCAACTTCAAGAGAAATTGTGCCGAGCGTTTCGAAGGTGAGAGAGAGCGATTGAGAGTTGTAATTTTTTTTTGTTATAATCTTTGTTTTTCTTTGAGAATAAGAAGTATTGGTTATCTTTGCATATTGATTGTGTTCTTGTGTGATCTATATATTGTGGTGGCTTGTTCTTAGTTTATCTAAGTCTTGAGAGTTTTTATTGCTTGTGGTGTGTTTCTGCTATTAGCACTACGAGTTGGGAGTAGATTTCTCCGACAGGATCAGCACACTTTTTATGTGGGAAATCGGTTCGTCATTAGCATCAGGAGTACCGTTGGCCAAGATCCTGCCTCGTGTCGCCCAACTGGGCCCACCGCTTCTGGAGAAACATAACAGCAACAAATATGTTCAAGGCATTAGAAGCTTGCCTGAGGTTGAGCTCTTCTACACACTGTTGTACGCAAACATGCCTTTGGAGTTGTAAGTTAAAGAGTCTCAGATTGAAAGGTTATGTTAACTTCATGACTTTTCATACCAAGATATGTTTTCCTTTTTTACAATGGAATAGTTAGGTTTAGATCTACAGGGGCTTTGTTGTTCACATTTAGTAGAGAAAAAATAGAGGCAGAAAAGCTGCTGATTGATTGAAAAATATGTACATCCCTAATCCCTAATATTACGATGGGAGAAGATCTTAGTGTCATTTGTAAATCTACCAATACATGTATTGTGTTGGAAATGGATGTTTTATACACCATTTACGAACCGATTTTTTAAGCAATTTTTTGAGTAAGATCCTCAATGAATTATTGAGAGATCTTGATTGATTTGTGTTCTCCTTCATGAGTATATCAAAATCATATATTGGTTTGCTAAAATCGGTTAAGGGGTGAATGAGAAATTGTCTCTCAAAGTGAGATATTTTCATTCTTGAAATGGGTTAAGGGAACATAGTCCCACATCGGAAAAATCAAATGAAGTAGAAAAGGATATATAGTAATCTCATTCTAAGCATTGTAAGATGGCTAGAAGAGAGGCTCTTTCTCGCGCGCGCAGGGGTGCAAATCACGGACCGGATTACATGCGACTTGTGTGTGCCCGCACGACCTGCGGACACGAATGCCTTGACCCCAACCCGTGCAGAGCCACTTTTTGCTACAGTTTTTCTTTTGTAACGGCTGAAATGAATGATGTCTGCCGTTTCATTGCTGTATTTAACGTTTTGTCTGCCGTTACACTGAAGGCAGTAAATGATGTCTGTCGTTACAGTGTCGGCATTCAATTCGTTGTCTGTCGTTACAATGAAGCCATTAACAGCCTTATCTGCCGTTACGAATTTAACCCAGCCTCTATAAATAGAGGCCTCCCATCTACTTTCTTCCCTGCACAAAAACAGATCTTCTTTCTCTCATTCTCTAAGTTTACTTCTGTACTGTTCTTCGGTTCTTGTTTTATTGGTAAGTTGGTGATAGGGTTCGAGCGCTTATACTCAGTTCGGGAGTGCTGCGTGGTGCCTACGTGATCGCTCCAAGTCGTTGCATTCTGAGAGACAGACGCCTTCGTTCATTCCAACAACCGGAAGAGGCGAAATCTGTTTTAAGGACACTGTGTGATACACAGGCCTCGACTTCTCAAGTTGTAATCTTCATTTGTTCTTGTAAGTTGTTTATATAATTTTTCTTTTTTTTTCTTTTCTTTCGGTTTTCCTTCTCTTCTATTCTTTTTCTATATTTTTTGTGCCTCTCTATCTTTTCTTTGTAAAAATGAATTTTGTAAACATTAATCAAAATAACATATTGTATGTGCATAACTAATCTGAAGGAGGGAGGGATCAGATTCAAGTCCTCACTACGTCAGATTTTTTTACTTTAACTTTTTTAAAAATTTATTAGATGTGCATCACATGTGTAAATTAATATCTATCTATCTATAATATAATATATAATCTCTACTATTTTAATGGAAGAGTTGGAGTTGTAAAACTACCAATGTACATGCAACGCACGTGCAACTCAAACTCTTTCATTATAGTCTTCACATCTACTTTAAAAAATATATAATCCTATTTATTAAGACATGCATCGCACGTGTAAATCAGAGTTTTTACTTTAATTTTTTTTAAAAATAATACGTGCATTGCACGTGTATATTACTAGTTATTGTTATTACCGTTTTGAGGTGGCCTTAATATTCATTTTGATATCTATGTTATGGTTTCCGGAAGTCAGACCATAATCATATTTCTTTCTGTAAAAGACCCTACCGATATATCAAAACTCCGAAGCTATAATAAAGGTGAGGATTTAATATTTATATTTTAACATGTTTCCGCAGGTTGAGTATACTTTTTGTTCTGATATAAATTTAGCAGTTTTTTAGCAAAAGATTACAATACAGATAAGAGATTGTTGGAAATAATTTCGATTTAAATCTTTAAAATGTTAGCAAATATTGTAATATCCAAACAAGACATGAAGTCTATGTATATATATATATATATTTAATAACTTATTACCAGATAAGACACACCCGGATAAATAATGCAGAAAATAATTATATTGCCCTTTTCTATGATTGTAAAATCCAAACTTTTATTCTTTTTATATTACTACTAATAAAAGATGGAAGGATAAATTCTGTTTAACCCTCTTTTCGGATTCTAATTTTCTTTTTGGGTACAATAGAAGTCTCGTGTCTCAATACAATGCCCCTTTTAAATAAACTTTTTGAGTGTCATTTTCTAGTTTTCTGTTGTTATGAGCATCTGTAGGTTGTTGGGTATTTTGTCAAAATTTTCAAATTTTGGCAAAATGACAGATGTAGTTGTTAGCTAAATGCTTAAAAATTGGGTTTGGCTATTACAGTAGTGAGCTATATTTGACAGACGAAATGACAATTGTCAAAATATAGCCCACCAAAGATAATCTTTCGTCTGTTCGATCGGACAAAAGATTATTTTTCGTACGAGAGATTTTTTTCACGCGTACTCATCGGACGAGGGATTATTCTACGTCCCTTAATTTTTTTATTTTTTACTAAAAAAAAACGGTCGGATCATTTCCCGTCCGTTCCATTTGAAAAAAAACCAAAAACCACAAACAAAAGTTTATCCCTCCTCCTGCACATTAGGGAAGTTTTTTTTAAAAAATTTGGTGTTCAAATGTCACTATCACCCTCATCAATTTCTACTTTTTATTTCATTTTTTGGTTTTTTTTTTAACGTCGGACGGAAAATTATCATTTGTCCGTCTTATTTGGATTTCGTAAAAGTCAAATTTTGGCTAACAACAACTACAGAGCGCCGCTACTTTTTTTATTTCATTTGCCAAATACCCAAAATTTTGGTGTTGGCGACTACAAATGCTCTTAGACCTTTATTTAGCACGTGGAAAAAAAAATTCCTAGAGCAAAAAATGTACTCAAAAGTATGTGCTATGCATGCTAATTGTCTAGTATATTTGAAATTTCTATGTTGGAGCGTGAATCTATACACATCAAATCATACTATTTGTCTTCGTCGTACTGATAATAGATTGTTTTTGCACGGACATACATACTGAAGATTTGTACCATCAAATATAAAACATCTTCTATTTCTTTATTGTTGACTTAAGAGTTTGCTATAATCTGATTGGGCTGGAGTCATACGATTCTATCCGCGTTATCTGAAAAAAAAAAGAGTTTGCTATAATCTGCGAAAGAGTCTAACTAATGAAAAGTTCTCTTTTTATAGATGACCAAAGATCCTTAGACGTCAATATTTTTTTGCTATCATAAAAGTTAATAGACGACAACATGAGTCTCCTGTGCAAAACTTAACAAATTCGACACAATTGTTGCAACCCCAGTATAAGTTTCAAGTTTCACTATTTTCGGTCCGTTCCGTTTCAGCTTCGCAGAAATGTCCTTCAACATATTTTTGTCTTTCTTCTTTACGTTTAGGTTATTCATATCAGTTTCCTTACCAACTAGTAATTTGCACATGTGATGCATGTCTTTATAAATATATATTTTTTATAATAAAAAATTGATGTTGTCTGACATCGAACCTCATTTATATTAGTTATGCATATACATTGCACGTGTTTGTTTGATTACAAATAGAGTTTGTTTGGTGACAAACTCTCCCATATAGTAAAATATCACATCTATACTATCATTTAGCAAAAGTATGGCACATTTTTTTCAATCCTATACATTTATTGTATGTGCTTCTATTTAAAGACACTTTTCGATATTGCGGTGAATGAAAAACACTATTCATGAAAAGATCTCTAATATTATAAGGGAAGAGTTAGATTTGTCGTTTGTAGATATACCAACTTAAGTGCATTACATGTACATAACTAATATGAAAGAGGTATCAGGTTCGAGATCATACTTGATCAGAGTTTTTACTTTAAAATATATATATTTATTAAGACGTGTATGTATAAATTACCTGTATGTTTAACTTCAAAATATTATGAATAAATAAAAACATTTAAAAAAGAAAAGAAAAATTAAACTAAAAGCAGTACATTAAATGTGGCGAGGAAAAAAGTAACAATGGTTTCAGGAAAATGTGGTTTTGGCAAAACAAACTTGTAATTAAATGTTGGTTAAATATTTAAAAAAAAAAACACAAAGTTTTGGGCTAGTTTAAAAAAAGTACACTATTTTTTTTTTATTTTTTAAAAAAGGACACAATGTTTAAAAAAACTCCACTGAGCTAGGGTTAGGGTTAGTTCGGGAGGAGGGAGGGGGGGTTATTTAAACATCTGATTAGTTAAATGATGTTTTTTAAACACAAATAAAAGATGAATGTGGTTTTTTTAAACTCAAACGAAAAATGAAAGTATTTTTTTTAAATCCTACCCTAAACCTAATTAACCCAGTGAAATTTTTTTAAACCTTGTGTCTTTTTTTTGTTAAAAAACAAAATTTTAGTGTATTTTTTTAGACTGACCCAAACCTTTATTTATTTTTTTATATTTAGCCTTAAATGTCCCAAACATCTGATTTTTGAGTTAAAAATGCTTATAGAACCAAAATCCAAAAGAATTAAAGAAATGCCAGAGAGTAATAAATGATTGTTACTACTTTCGCATGTGGACCACAATTATGTTTAGTATTGCTGTGGATGGAAAAAAGTTTGTCGAAAAGTGCTACTAGGAAAAATATGTTTAACAGCAAAATTTATTAATAAGTAATATTATTTTTTAGAAAGCTAAAAACACTATTTTAGATGCTTTGGGGAAAAAAAAATCCACAAATAGCATTTTGTATAAAGTACTTTGGACCAAACACACTGTTTAATTAAGTTTACCCAACGAATAATTTGAGTCAAAAATTACTTTTAGAACTAAAGGTTCAAAAACAATGCCAAATAGAACCTATAGCATCCTCAATGGTTTGCTCATTGGTTTGCAATATTGCCATTTTTGTTATTTTTTGGTATAAAAAATGCTTCAATGGTTTGCTAATTTTTTGTTATTTTTTGAGAAAGTGTGAATATTAGCTTCACATATTTGAGAAGCAATTTGTCTATTTTTAAAATATAGGAGACGAATCATGTTGTTCCGCCCATATTTTTTATATATAATAGAATTGGACGAAACAAGTTGTGTCGTTCCGAAATTTTTTTGACAAAAAAAAAAAGGAACGGAACATGTTGTTTCACAAAAAAAAAATGAAAAAGAATAAAAAAAAGGTAGGCATCGGACAGAACATATTGTCCCGTCTGAGCACATGTCCTGGCCAAGCTAAAAAATATGAGAAACGAGACAACATGTCCCGTTTGAGGACATGTCTTTCAAATATCCATAATTACTTGGTTAGGAGCATTAATCACGTTTAAGTAATAATTTAACCAACTAATCACTTGGTTTATTAATTTAAATTGGAGTTTAGTGTTAATTTAATAACTAATATTTTTTTAATTGTATTAATTTTTTTTAAAAAAGGCTCTCGACTATATTTTGTCCGATATATTTTTTTTTCCCATCTTATATTTTGGCAAATGACCACTGCAATGAAATTCTTTTTTGCCATTTTTTATTTTGCCAAAAAATAGTAACAACCATTCTGGATCCTCTTATATATATATATCAAAGAATAACAAAATTGATTTAAGCGACAATTTTGTCTCAAAACTTATTGCCTCTTATTTGTAACTAGTAATTTACACGTGCAATGTCCATCTTAATAAATATAATTTTTTAAAAGTAAAAATTCAGGCGCAGTCTGGATTTGAACCTAAAACCCCATTTCTAATAGTTATGTACGTGCGTTGCACGTATAGATAGATTGACAACTGACACTGATGCATTCTCCCATTATAATATCTCTATCTATTATTATTATTATTATTATCTCTACTATTTTAATGGGAGAGTTGAAGTTTGTAACAAACAAACCCTAACTTTGTAACTATATAAACATGTATAATATACGTCCAAACTATATCCAACAAATATAAATGTGCACCACACGTGTAGCTCAAATCAAAATATTCAAGTATAAAATAATTTTTTCTTATTCAGTATATATTCATTTGATTTAATGACTTTATTTTTTTAGACGTCCATCGTTGTACATTATCTCTAATCTCTAATCTCTAATATTTTAATGGGAGAGTTGGGGTTTGTGACAAATAAATCCTAACTTTGTAACTATAAAAACACGTCTAATACACATCTAAATTATATCCAATAAAAATAAATGTGCAACACACGTGTAGTCAAAATCAAAACATTCAAATATAGACTATTTTTTTCCTGATCATTATTTTTTCTTAGACGTGCATTCGGATGTACATTATCCAAGTACTAGTTCAATAAAGAGATATCTCATAATACAATTAGCGTTACTATTTAAAAGAAAGAAGGGAAAAAAAAAAAACCAAAAAAGAAGCAAATCCAGATTTATTCCTCTATATATAAAAAAAATACTTCACCTTTCTCCCCCAATCTCTCTCAAAACCCTCAAACCTCCAAACCCTGAACAATGGCCGCCACCATGGCTGCCGCCGACTCCCTCGTCCCCAAACCCTTTTTCAGAGTCTCCGCCACCTCCTCTCCCGCCTCGGAATCCGTGCACTTCGCCAAGCACCGCCGCCCCCCCGCCGAGAACATCCGCGAAGAGGCCCACCGCCTCAACATCTCCCCCAACCACTTCTCCGCTAAGTACGTCCCTTTCCCGCGCCTCTCCACCGACGCCGCCGAGTCCTACTCCCTCGACGACGTCGTCTACCGCTCCAAGTCCGGTGGCCTCCTCGACGTCGAGCACGACATGGACGCGCTGAGGGAGTACAGCGGCGAGCAGTGGAAGAAGCTGTTCGATTCGAGGATCGGGGGCACGGCGTGGCCGTACGGGTCCGGGGTGTGGAGCAAGAAAGAGTGGGTTTTGCCCGGGATCGATTCGGATGATATTGTGTCGTTGTTTGAGGGGAATAGCAATTTGTTCTGGGCGGAGAGGCTGGGGATGGATCATTTTGAGGGGATGAATGATTTGTGGGTTAAGCATTGCGGGATCTCGCATACCGGGTCGTTTAAGGATTTGGGGATGACTGTTCTTGTTTCTCAGGTACTAAAAATTTGATTTTTAGAAGAATTAGCAGGGTTTACTAAAAATTTTATGATGATTTTTTTAATGTGCTTCTGTTTACTGATAACCATCCTAGTTAGGAAAATTGGTCGGATGGGGAGTAAAAAGTAGTAAGGGTCGGCCCAAATGATCTGTGGTTGAAGACTTGAAGCTATCAATAAGTATTTGAAAAGTGTTTAATTGATGAAGGAGCTGGTCCGTAATAGAGTTGAGTGGAGGATAAGTATTCATGTACCCTGCCCCCAAAATTTTGAGACATAGGCTTTGTTGTGGTCCCAATTAGTGTAAAAGAAGAATTTTTAAGGTTTGTGATGAAAATTGTAGTGTTCTAATGCATATTGAATTTGCAAAAGTTTAGTGGTAACCGCCCCCGTTAGGAAAATTGATTGGATGGCTATTGCTAAGAATTTTAGGGTGAGTTTGGAAACATAGTTAGGCTAACTAAGGTTTATTTTTAAGGGGAGGTAGAGGTTTGCTAACTTTAGTTATCGCACCTCTCCCCCCACTCAAAAAGTTTTCTTAACTCAAAATTTTTGGTGATGTTTGGGAAGCTAACTAAAGTTTAGTTAACTCCATACTTTAGAGAGGAAGAGAACATAAGTTTAGCAAATTTTAGAAAAATGAGGTTTGAGTGGAGTTAGATAACGAGTTGTCCAAACTTTTAGGCTTAAAAAAGCTGAGATAACTATAGTTATCTCAACTCCAAAAGGACTCTCAAACAATGCAAAGTTAAGATAACTAATGTTTGAGAGATAACTCTACAAAACTATAGTTATCCTTAACTCCAATCCCAAACACACCCTGAAAAGTGTTAATTTGATGAAGGAGGTGATCGTTTATAGAGTTGAGTTGAGTTGAGTTGAGGAGAAGGATTTATGTTGTTGACACTAACATTTCGGATATAGGCTTTGTTGTTGTTGTTGTGATTGTTATAGATAACCCTAATTTGTGTTGAAGAAGGAATTTTTAGCTTTGTAGTTGGTCTGGTTCAATTAATATTATGTTGGGGGAAACTTAAAAGGAGGTAAGGAGAGGTACAGGGAGGTATCTATAATATACCTTTGGTTATCTTACATTTTATCCCTTTTGTGTCAAAGAAGTCTTATAGCTTTACAGTTGGTTAATGTGGAAAAAGTTTTAAATGGAGGTGAGGAGAGGTACATGGAGGTATCCAGATGCCTATGGTTATCTTACATATAATATATTTTGGGAACTTTTGGAAGGTGAGATACCTAGTTAACTGGTATCTTAACTTTTTAGGTAAAGGGCAAGTGTAGTTATCTCTAGTTCTCTACTCTAAGAAATTGAAGTTATTTTCTCTCTGTGAGCATCATTGAAGCTTACGTAGAGGAATGTTATTGCTACTTGTAGGTTGCATATCTAACTCTGTTTCTAAACAGGGCCAAAGCACATTTATTAATAAACAGTATAATTTTCCAAGGTAGGTAAATTCCCTATAGTAGAATACATTTTCAATGTGTTTCATGGTTCAGACAACCGTAATTTGTAAAATGACACTACATAAGGTAAAAGTTCCAAGTTTACGTAGAAGCAACACCTCAATCAAAACATGATTAATTGAGATGTTTTTGTAGCCAATTTATTCACATCATATCAAACTTCATTTAAAGGAATTATCCATGAATATTTGTAGCTAACTATTTAATCGGTGAAAAAAATTGATTTGTCTCATCCTTCATAGTTGCTAAATGCGCGAAGATTGTATTTTCTTAGAAGTTCAAAGCTCAACCTCCATTATGTCTCTCATATATATATTATACTTGACCTGCTTACGTGCAGTCTTCTACCCGAATTGAATTAGGATCTTTGTATAATTATTTTAACTCTA
Organism: Hemerocallis citrina; assembly: GCA_017893485.1. Lineage (NCBI taxonomy): Eukaryota > Viridiplantae > Streptophyta > Magnoliopsida > Asparagales > Asphodelaceae > Hemerocallis > Hemerocallis citrina. Next base: position 2,437,950 of record CM030368.1, on the reverse strand, counting down.
GTTTTTACCTTTCGATGCGTTTTCCCAAGTGTCAACCTGGAATTCATACTGATGTATACATACTTGCATCTAGAGATTGGTTTTGGAGGCATGGATATCCTTGAATCAGGCCCATTGTTAATTGTTTTAACTCTAACCTGCGAACCTTTCCATGCATTTTCTCAAGTGTCAACTTGGAATCCATACTAATGTGTAAATACTTTGCATCTAGAGATTGGTTTTGTTGGTATAGAGGTCCTTGAATCAGGGTTCATTGTTAATTGTTTTTACACTAATCTTTTAGCCTTTTGATGCGTTATCTCAAGTGTCAAATTGGCATTCATACTAATGTATAAATACTTTGCATCTAGAGATTGGTTTTGGTGGTTTTGATATCCCATCTTGCTCAGAGTTGAGTATATGCTGGATTAAAACCAATATGATTTCAACTTATAATATTGTTACTTGATAAGAATTTCAATAATTGTTTATTTTATGTAATATTGCTATTTATTTATACCGGAATACTCCTGGTTTATGTTATAATCAGATATGAATGACGTAAAAAAGATATTCCTGATATGTTCTTCTACCTCCTGCAGATTTATGTTATTAAATAATGATTGTTCTTACTTGTTATTGGTAATTATAATGCTTTATTGTCTTTCTGATGTGCTTTTCTCTAGATTTTTTATTTATTGTCATTAGTCTAATAATCTAGTTTGTGTGTGTGTGTGTGTGGAATAAGGCCTAGTTTTTCTCTCATTTTGGCTCTTAGTCAGTAGATGTTCGAAACTTGAACATGTTTTTTTCATTAATGAAACATATTGAAGTGTTCTTTTCTGGTCAACTTCATAATGAAGCTCTTTAAAGAAACAAGAAGTTTCATAATCTTAAGATATTTTCATGAGTTATTATTTATTTACGTTTTGGTTAAATGACAAACTTATGTATGATCAATGAACTACATGAGTAATTAGCAATCGAATAAGTTGGTTGACCTTGCTTTAATTCCTCTCTCATACAATTGCAAAATACTTGCAATTAGCTTCTATTCTTTACTGGTCAATTTCATAATGAAGCTGTTAGAAGAAACAAGAAGTTGCTTAATCTTAAGATGTTTGATGAGTTATTTTCTATTTACGTTTTGGATAAATGACATCTATATGATCAAATGAACTAGGATCAATTCCTCACTCGAGTAATTAGCCATTGAATAAGTTGGTTGACCTAGGTTCAATTCCTCCCTCTAGCATACAATTGCAAAATTCTTGCAATTAGCTTCTATTCATCATCTGACGAAAACAAAAATCAGAGACTCCATTCTTGTTTGCGGTCATTCCTGGTCATGCCAAAAGCAGAAGACTGTAGGTCCTCCCTCTTATTATAGGGTAGTAAATAACCCATCACTTATATTTACGTCACTGTGTTTCTTGAAACAACAATATCCTTTTTGTGTTTGAAAATTTTGATATAGCAAAGATTAGCTGATTTCATTCTTTTTTCGTATGATGTAGTTTTCTTTGTTCTCAATTTGCGTGTTTCTATAGTTCCCGCCAATTCGTAATTTACTACTTGCGCAAATGAACTTTTCCCCATATGCCTACAGGTTAACCGCCTCCGTCGCCAACTCAAGCGTCCAATCGTTGGAGTCGGCTGTGCCTCCACTGGAGACACCTCTGCAGCCCTCTCTGCATACTGTGCTGCTGCCCGCATCCCCGCCATCGTCTTCCTCCCTGCTGATCGTATTTCTGTTGCTCAACTTGTCCAACCCATTGCCAACGGTGCCACTGTCCTCTCCCTGGACACCGACTTTGATGGCTGCATGCGCCTTATTAGGGAAGTCACTGCTGAGCTCCCCATCTACCTCGCCAACTCCCTCAATTCCCTCCGTCTTGAAGGCCAAAAAACCGCCGCCATTGAAATCTTACAACAGTTCGACTGGGAAGTACCTGATTGGGTCATAATCCCTGGTGGCAACCTAGGCAACATCTATGCCTTCTACAAAGGTTTTCACATGTGCCGTGAGCTTGGCTTGGTTGATAGTGTCCCCCGTTTGGTTTGTGCCCAAGCCGCCAATGCTAACCCTCTGTATCTCTACTTCAAATCGGGTTGGAACGAATTCAAATCTATTACTGCTAGCGAGACCTTTGCATCTGCCATCCAAATTGGTGATCCCGTGTCAATTGATCGGGCAGTGCACGCCGTCAAGGAAACCAACGGTATTGTCGAAGAAGCCACAGAGGAGGAATTGATGGATGCAATGGCTCAGGCCGACCGTACAGGGATGTTTGCTTGTCCTCACACGGGTGTCGCACTCGCTGCACTGAGTAAGTTGAGGAAGAGTGGGGTGATCGGCGCCCACGAGCGCACCGTGGTGGTTAGCACGGCGCACGGGTTGAAGTTCACACAGTCAAAGGTGAGCTATCACTCGAGGGAGATAGAGGGGATGGAGAGCCGGTTTGCAAACCCTCCTATCAATGTAAAAGCCAATTTCGGGGCAGTAATGGATGTGTTGCAGAAGCAGCTGAAGAATCTGTAAGTTTGACTGATGCATTTTGGAGCTGATAGGATTTTTATTACTTGCATTGGGATTTGATGTTGAGACATCGACTATGTATTTGTCTTATTTATGGGAGTTTTATGCCTTTATTTGTTAGATTTTGCAATTGGTGATATAATTATTGGCAGAATAATAATTTAATTTGGGTGAAGAAGAAGAAGAGCAAATTGATGACAATTGCATTTTTAGAAAAATTAAAATGTTGTTGTTTATTCATTTTGACCCGTGAATGGCTGTTTTTGGTGAACATCATGATGAGGGCTGGGAGGCGGCCGCCTCGGGCCCTCAATTTTTACAAAAATGTAGGGGTCAACAATATTTTTTTCTTTGTATGTATACATACCAGTAGTTTACACGTGCAATGCACGTTTTAATAAATATATTTTTTTAAAAAGTAAAAATTCAGACATAGTCTGTATTTGATTTAAAACCTCATTTACAATAGTTATGTATGTGCGTTGCATGAGTTGGTAGATGGACAAATTACACTAAGGTCTTCTCCCATTATAGTAGTAGTGATGTAGTATTATTTTTTTTGGGCACTAAATTAAATTTTTAGGACTTTTATTTTTAAAATTAATACTTTAGCCGCCTTATTTTAGTTGAGCTTGAGTCTCTACGGAGTTTTTTTCTCAAATACCTACATCTTCATCTATTTTTTTTATATATATATTGATTTTTAAGAATCGTAGTTAAAAAGAATTATAATTTTTTAAACAAATTTTTTAAAAATAAATTTTGTATGGGGGTCGATTTCTGGAGTTAGGCTATATAATTCAGGGTTTGAATAGTACACAAAGGGTATTTGGAACCCTAGTAGATGTGGTCCATTGAGGCATGAACGTGGACAGAAAGTGCGAAGAAAAAGACGGCCATGTTTAATTTGACCTTCCAAGACAATGATAGCGAGATGAATGAAGCTTGAAGAGATAAGATTAGGGCTGCCAACGAAACCAAGCTACTCGCCTCAAGCTTGGTCAAAGCTCGACTCGAGACGAGCTCAAGCTCGAAAATCGAGCTCGCTTACCGAGTCGAGCCCGAGCTAGGACTTTTTGTAATTTTAGACTATGCTTGCGAGCTACTCGGCTCAACTTCGGTCAAAGCTCAGTTCGAGACGAGCTCGAGCTCGAAACTGAGCTCGATTTCTTAACGAGCCGAGCTCGAGTCTTAAGATACTCGGCTCGACTCGGCTGGTTTCCTGCCTTAGACAAGATTAAGTTAAACGATGTTGGGAAGGAATATGTCAATTTTGCTTTTAAGCTGGGCCCCACCTAAGATAACGTATCTATCATCACCGATTTTTCTCTTCTTTTATTATATATATAGTAAAAGATACTTTGGAAAAAGTGTTGACAAATAGTAGCAGACACAAGCATGGAGAGATACGCGGAGACCTGCATGATTATTGCTGTCCCCTCCTCTCACTTTGGCAAGACAAATGCCTTTCTTTTTTACGGAAACAACTCACAACTAGGATGTTCTTAAACACTCGTATATGAAATTGTATGTATGACATGATCATATAGAGCTGGTATCGAGTTCTATCGGATCGGGCTCTCCACTATCTGAATTTGATACCTCACGAGTTTAAAAATTGGATCCGCCCAGACTTACAAGAATCGGGTCTGGGTCATAGTTAAATAAAATTTACCGGTCGGAAAATAAATATTTGCACTTGAGTATTTTTGCACCTGATACACTATGGTTCTAACAATTTTTACACTTAAATACATAAATAAATATTATATTTACACATCTATTTTCAACAATTACTTTTATATCTATATCCCTATAACTCTATTATTTAAATTCCATATTTTGAGAGGTATTTTTTAACGGGTTCGGATCTGGGTCGGTTCTATTTTGAGCGAACTCGAATTCGGAAATCTATCAGGTCTTATTTTTGGACCCAGACTTATATAAATCGGGTCGGTTCTGATCCAATGCTACGTCCGGGTATGGGTATCGGGTGAAGTATGCTGGTATTCTACACACTTTTTGGTGATATACTATAGTATTTTGCATAGTTGGGTTTTGTGGGCCCAGTAGTAGCAGAATGGATGGCAACCGTCCATTCACGATCTTTCCCACGCCATCACCAGTCAATTGGAGATGATTCGGATTCTTATTCCGATTGGGTGGTCTTCTTCTTCTTCGTCTTTGTTTGGTCTGATAGGCAGAACAAAAGGCATCACGGGGCGGGCCCCACTCCGTACCCAAAAAAGATAGCGTTCGTTTTATGAGCCGTGGAGAAGACCACTTAGATATGCTGCGACTGACTACATCAGCTGCAAACCACGTAACACAAAACACCACCTATTATTTTGGGGTTGATCTATTAGAGCATCCACAGTCGTGTTTCTCATATTTGAGAATATGACAAAATAACATATAGCAAAACAAGCAATTTGCTGCAGTCGTCATTTGCTATAATATGAAAAAAAAATATTAAAAAAAAAGATCGGACGAGACATGTTGTTTCGTCTGTTGTTATTCTTTTTTAACGCTTAATTAACTAATGATTAAGTATAAAAAATATTAATTAAATCTCTACTACTATAATGAGAGAAGGGCTTTGTCCTTAACCCAACCCGTGCAACGCACGTGTAGGTGAATTTTTTTTTGCCCTTTTCATTCCTCCCAATTTTTTCCCACGTGCACAACACGTGTATAATACTAGTAAATTAATAATTAAAATATGAGCTAACTACCTAATTAATTAACTAAACCTAACATTAAAACTTAATTCAAACAAACCATTTGGCTGGACAGGACATGTTGTCCCATCCAACATTTTTTTTTTCTTCTTTTCACGGTACATATTGTACCGTTAGATCATTAAAAAAAAAGTCAGACGAAACAACATGTGTCGTCCGATCTAATTTTAAAAAAATAATTGGAACGGAACAACATGTTCCGTCCCCTATATTATGAGAATCGTCATTTTGTTTCTCAAATATGAGAACGTACTGTAACACGTTTGTCATAAAATGGCAACAAAAGAAACAACTGCAACGCCAACTTTATCAAAATATGAGAAAATGACAAATATAACAAACGCCTGTGGATGCTCTTAGTGTGTGAAGATAGGAAAACATATTTAAAATATTTATCAGTTTCCAACAAAATTAGTGCAACAAATATCTTCTAATTTTTAAAATACTCCATCCATTTCAAAATATAAGTCATTTTAGGTTTTTACATGTCTCTTAAAAAAAATTTGGATTAAATACTGACATTTTTGATTTTTGAAGCTCATAAATGAACTATCAATTGTAAAATTTCCAATTTGTTCCCCTCTCTAATTTTAGTATTACTTATTTAATAAAAAAAGTAGGGGCGAAATTGAAAATATAAAAAAATATATTTAACGGATAATTAATAATGATAAGACATTCGTCTCGAAAATCTAAACCGACTTATATTTAAAAAAAAAGGCTAGAATGAATTGTATTTTGAAACGTAGGGGTATCAATCTTTTTTTGCATTAGATTCTTGCATTTTCTTGCTGTTTGATTCTCAATTTTTATTTTCAAACAACGAAAAAAATATATTTCCTAACATGAAAAGAAAAAAAATGTTGGTTACCAAAAACGTTGCTTTCACCATACTAGTATATCGCACGTGCGGTGCACGTCTACGTGCGATGCACGTGCGATATAATATATATATATAATATATATTATATATAACATGCGATGTATTTTTTAAATTTTGAAAAATATGTATTATACACATGCGCTGCACGCGAAAAAAATGGGAAGGGAGAATGAAAGGGACAAAAAAAAAATTTGCCAACACGTGCGCTGCACGTGTTGACACACACATACTAAGGAATAAAAAATTGTTTATTTGTTTGAACCCCATCTCTCCCATTATAATAGTTACTAGTATCATGCACGTGTGATGCACGTGGAGGGAAAATGAAAATGACAAAAAAAAACTACCAACACGTGCCCTGCACGTGTTGACACACATACAAAAAAGAATAAAAAATTGTTTATTTGTTTCCAACCCCATCTCTCCCATTATAATTGTTATAGATATATATATATATTATATAGATTACTCATAAAATAAACTAACTCCTCAAATCTCTTTTTTTAAAAAGACGTTTTTTAAAGCAAAAAAAAGAAACCAAATTATATATCTCTGTATCTTCTCTGTATATAATGGGAGAGTTGGTAATTTGTTAACATACAAATCCGTATATTGTACGTGCAACTCAAACTCCCTCATTAATTACAAAAAAAAATTAACTAACTAAAAAATTTCACCAATTTAAAATACGTAATGCACGTGCAAAATTAATTTTCAATGTTTTTTAACACCAAATTAACATGCGCAGTTGTTGCACGTACAACTCAAATTCTAATTATAAACACGTGCATTGCACGTAAAAATGTAGTATTTTCTTCAAATTTTTTTTTCCAATTACGTGCAATACACACCCAACTCCAAAATTATTTATTAACACATATATTGCACGTGGAAATTCTTAAACTCTTATCAAAACGTGTATCGCACATGAAAAATACTAGTAAAAAAGAATGATTTTCACCATAACAAACAAACATCCCTGTATTATTTTTATATTAAAAAAACTTACAACTTACATCTCTCATTTTTTTTTTATTTTTTATAAGACACTTAAGACACTTTTCGAAAATATTCGCAGAAAGAGAACAGTTGCCTAAAATAGTTGTGCTTGTGGACTCAACAACTAAACTCGCCGTTCCCAACGACGAGTTTAGTTGTTTCATCATCGCCATTAGGAAACAACGTGTTCAATGCTAATTGTTAGTTCAAAATTTTTAAAGAAGACTCGCTGTTCCCAACGGCGAGGACATTTATATTAGACTCGCTGTTGGGAGCAACAAGTTTAGTTCAAAATTTTCAAAGAAGACTCCCTGTTCTCAACAGCGAGGATATTTACACTAGACTCGCCGTTGGGAATAACAAGTTTAGTTATAAAAAAATGGAGTTTTTTTCAAAAATTCACTAAGTCCAACAGAATGTTTCACTCTCTGTAAAATTTACACCATCGTCGTTCCCAACAACGAGTCTAGTATAAATGTCATCGCAGTTGGGAACAATGAGTCTTATTTGAAAATTTTGAACTAAACTTGCTGTTCCCAACAGCGAGTCTAGTATAAATGTCATCGCTGTTGGGAAAAACGAGTCTTCTTCGAAAAGTCTGAACTAAAAATTAGCACTAAACATGCTATTTCCCAATGGCAATGATGAAACAACTAAACTCGCTGTTGGAAACGACGAGTTTAGTTGTTGAGTGAATGCGCGCAAATACTTTGGCAACTGTTCTTTTCTGTAAATATTTTCGAAAAGTGTGTTATAAAAAAATTATTTCCATATTCTTTCCCCAAAAGAAATATTTATCTCAAAACATCATCATCTATACTGTACCTACCTGCAATTTGTTACATTCCATGTTTCGTGTTCCATCTCCCTCACCAAATCCTCCTGATTCCACCTCCATCCTTTTATTTATTCCCTCCATCTTTCCTTCTCCACCTCTCAAAATCCCCCGCCTCCTCCCATTTACCCCCAAATTTCCCAAACCCTAAAAATACCGCCTTTCCCCCTCTTCAAAATGCACGCCGTCTGCCCCCAAACCCTAGACTCCGCCATGGCCACCATCCCCTCCTCCCCCCGCCGCCTCCAACCAAAACCCCAGCCCCAAACTCAAGACGATTTGAAGCGGATTGCGGCCCACAAAGCCGTCGACTTCGTCAAATCCAACATGGTCCTCGGCCTCGGCACTGGGTCCACCGCCATCCACGCCCTCCGCCGCATCGCCGACCTCCTCCACTCCCACACCCTCACCAACGTCGTCGGCATCCCCACCTCCCTCCAAACCGAGACCCAGGCCCGAGCCCTCGGCATCCCCCTCACCGACCTCTCCTCCCACCCACAAATCGACCTCTCCATCGACGGCGCTGACGAGGTCGACCCCTTCCTCAACCTCGTCAAGGGCCGCGGCGGCTCGCTCCTCCGCGAAAAGATGATCGAGGCGGCGAGCAGCAAGTTTATTGTGATCGTCGACGAGTCGAAAATGGTGGACAAGTTGGGGGGGAGCAAGCTGGCGGTGCCGGTGGAGGTCGTGCCGTTCGGGTGGAAGTATACGCTGACAAAGTTGAGAGCTTTGTTTGAAAAGGAGGCGGGGAGGTTTGACGCGAGGTTGAGGATTGATGGGGAGGAGAAGCCGTTTGTGACGGATAATGGGAATTACATTGTGGAGATGTTTTTTGAGAATGGGGTTGGAGGGGATTTGCAGAGGGTGAGTGATGAGATTCTGAGGGTGGTTGGGGTGGTGGAGCATGGGATGTTTTTGGGGATGGCGACGGAGGTGATTGTTGCGGGGAAGGATGGGGTGAGGGTGGTGACCAAGGAGGAGGTGGCGTTGTCGATGAGGTAACTGTGTGACTGCCTTAAAGATTTGATTTTTACGGTGTTTATTATTAATATATGGTTTTTAGGAGAGTAAGATTGGTCCATAATGGTATTGGGGTAGGAAGGGCTGTGATGAAGCCTTGTAGGGTAATTTTTATGATGCATGGAGGGTTCCATGAATTTTGTTCTGTTGAATTTTATTATATTTATAAGATTAATTGTTACGATGGCTATGGTACTTTGTTGTTCTTGGTGGTAATCAAATTGTTAGGAGAAGGATGAAAGATGGTTTTGATTTGGGAAAACTGGTTCTGAGACATGATGTGGAACTGATAAAATTATAGTTTCCATGAATTTTTGGTTGGTAAGTTGTTATGTAATCTTATACTGATTATGATTGAAAGTGACATTTAGGATAATTATGTTGTATTTTTTGCATTTTTTTATTTTATAATGGAAATTAACGCAGGTGTAGGAACTAGAAAGGGTTGACTGCTAAATTAAGTGATGATATAAGGGTATTGGCCTGGTTGTATTGACCTTGTGAGATTAATATGTTATTTTATGACTTAATCCTCCATGTGTACAAAGTCGTAGTATCTTGTTCTCACTTATTATTATGAACAAAATCATTTTGTAACATGCTAACTTATCTGCATGATTTAAACATGCTCATTGGTCTTCTTTGGTGCGTGTCTTGTGTGTGTGTGTTTGTGTATGTGTGTGTGCGCACGCGCGTGCACATCTGTGTGGGTTGGTTGGTACATTTTGATCAAAATCCTCGCAAATTCATCTAATTGTAGATGAAAAAATGTGGTTTGAATTCTGAAATGAATGCTTTTATTATTGTGAGCTGCTCATTGATCCTTTTGTTTCAGCTGGTATATGATATGATTGATGTAGGGAAAACATTTTGCTGTGGTGTATTATTTCTTCTAAACTCTTTCCTTGTAAAATTTGGTCATGTCCTGATGCAATTGGGTGAATGATTATCTTGTTATTAATACTTTTCCCCTTTCTAATTATTGAGCTTTGGAAGGATGTATGATGCTTAGTATTTTTTTGTCCTCCAGTATTTGTGCAGTTCTATCATTGTTTTAATTTTTTTCTTCTTTTCCCGTTTAAAAGTGAAGTTTAGCCTTCTATATTGATTCATTGTTATTTGCTGAACTTGTGAACGAGTCATTGATGGATTCAAGTTTCTGTATCCACGAAACTTTGTTGGCATCATATTGCTTGTTGCATTGGTGCCTGCTAGCCAAACACGAGCTGTTAGATTCTGTTAGCTATCTATTATGGGCATTTATGTTATAGACAAATTTGCATTTTAATGCAGACTTGGCAATAGAACTCTTTTCTTTTTTTAATAAATGGTTATGAGAGGACTGAATGTGTTCTGTATCAATTTGTAACTTTGCATATCTTGGCGGCTTCTACTTTTGGAACTTCTATATATTTGTGCCCTTAGCATTTAAATCTATGTATGGATTAGTTGCAGTTTAAATCTTCTATTGCTTTATATGCTTATACCAAAGACTATTTCCGAGTCCATAATAAGAGAGCATATTGTGTGGTGGTATATATGCGGTATCTATGTGAACAAAAAATGCCATTTCAGAAATGCAGATTGAAGACACCTTAAGCTGATAGATTGGCGAATTAAATATAGCCAAAACACAATAAAAACTTGTGTTTTCTTCATTACAACTTATAAGCTTCATACGACTTTTTGATCAGTTGATTTTTCTACTTAAACCATCTGTTATTGCATTAATATCTGAAGCTGTGAGATTTTTTTTTCTTCTTGTTCTGTATTGTTATTCTATCCTTTCAAGAGTGGAGTTAATTGCATGGCATTGAATTTGTTTCTTCTTATTTAGATGTAATTGTAGAATTGCTCTGATTTTTCTTTGAGCTGGCCATAGTTATTAGAGTGGCACATGATAGCATGAACGCTGGAGACTATACAGTATACATAACTCAAACATGCATATTATAGACCCAAAAATATAACTATAGAATTGCTCTGATTTTTCTTTGAGCTGGTTATAGTTATTAGAGTGGCACATGATAGCATGAACGCTGGAGACTATACAGTATACATAACTCAAACAGGAATATTATGGACCCAAAAATATATGATACATACATGTAATTTCTTAAATTCTCATATAAAATTGTTGCATGAGAATTGCCAGCATATTTAGAAATATGTATAAATTTTTTGAAGTTGCACATAAGGCAATTTGCTCTGAATGGTTGCTGTTAGTTATAGTGGCTTGTTAATTAGTTTTTGCAGTGTAGTCCATTATGTGATTTATCTTTTTGGGGATTAGAGGAATGAGTTGAGTCTCTGTTAATAGACTTTTGACAGATTTAACATTGTAATGTTGATTGTAGAAAGAGGATTGCTTAAATACGAAGTAAATATGTGATTTAATGACTTTAGAGCTTATATTTTCCAACTGAGGAAGACTGACTGGCTTGTGAAGTATAACTGCAGTTAATCAAAAACTTGGTTTTGCTGACTTCATTGCAAGCTCCATGTACCAATTTTTTTTTTATAAACATTTTTACTTAATTAACCGAGTCTTCTTTTCAATTTATTGCTGTCGTTGTTACTGGACAAGATTTTAACCTTGCCATTTCTCATTTTTTTGGATTGTATTTTGCAATTTTTGATGTTTATACTATTAATGTTCATAGAATTTGTGGCGGTATTGAAGTTAAGTTGTGTTTGGTACGAGATCATATGTTATTGGCAAATTCACACTCGGTAGAAGGGGGGAAAGGTGAATTCCATTATGATGGTTTCATTCAATTCAAAGTATTTTGTATTTATATTCCTAATGGATCTTTTTGATGTATGAAATTGTTTGTCAGATTTCAACAGTAGAGATTAGATGTGTGTATCACTATTTCTAGAACAATACCATGTAGTTCTTCTAAATTTCTTATTTGTGTAAACCAATATTTGAATTTTAGTATCAATATTGACTTCGTTCTTACTGGTATTAGCTGTTTTGAATCAGAGTGCCAAATAGTGTATTGCTTTTGCATTATAATTCACTTGAAATAACAGCCATTTTTATCTAATGGAATGCTCCAATTTAAGGATGTGCGTTTTTACAGTAGCTAATTGGACCTGACATTTGAGTCATCAACCCAATTTGTAACTGTCATATCTCCACTGGTGTGTTTAAGCTTGTGTTGGCTAAACCTATATATGATATATCTCCTTGTATCGGATGATAGAAGCAAATGTCTGTTACATTGTGACTGATATGTGCTAGTATCTGCTGATATTGAAAATTTTAAGTTTTAACAATCACAAAATAACAATTTACGTTAGCTTATGGATTTGACTTTTTTGTAGAGTAATGGATTTGAGTTTCATGTTTCATTTTGTCATTAATAATTATGTAACTGTGTTAAGCATTTAGTCAGTCTTACTATATGACTGATATATGCTGATATTAAATTTTAAGCATTAACAATCACATTATAACAGTTTCTTGTTCAGTATATGGATTTGACTACTGCAGATTGAATGGGTTTGAGATTCATTTTGTTAATATATATATAACTGTGTGCTGACGTTCTTCGCCATATCTTTGTTCCTCCTATGCACTTTTGGGTAAACAAAGTTTTCCAATTTTGCGTTCTTTGTTTGTCCAGATGGTACATTCGTTATCCATGATGTTTCTATTGGATTTTGCTTTTCATCAAGAACTTAATTTCTTGTTGTAATTACTATTGGAGAAGCATGAACACGAACATGCTGACATGGATATGCTGCAGATCACACACAAATCGGCACTTTCATAACTAGAAACTACACTTGGCATATCGGTACAAGTGTCTCACATTAAGTGTGCGACACGTTAGAAAGATGGGTTTTCCATGTCCAGGTTACATAAGTTGCAATTGCTGGTACCCGTAACAACCCTTTATATTCTTAGCAGCATCATATTTTAGGATCTTCCTTAACAAATTGTTAAACTGGAGTCCTCATTTTGGATGATTTATTGGCGATTTACTCATGGGATTATTAACTTTTTAACTTGAGATGATTGCATCCATTTTCCATCGTGCAAATATATCATTCTTTTTCTGTAGGGATTGTATGAGAGTTTTGACATGCATGATTTGATTTTTTTTGTACGAGAGTTTTGATATGCATGAATTTTGTGAGGATAATCATTCTTTTCTGAATTGCAACTATTCTTCTTTATGATTTTGGAAACCGATTTTTATGTCAAGATTTTCCAGTAATAATTTTATTGGTTTCCTTAATATTCTGTCAACTGGTTTATCTACCTACTAGATTTTAGCTAGTCTGTATGCAACTCTGCTTGTTAGTTTAGATAGTTGCACTCTTTGACATAGATAGTATGCAAATGCAAGAAATAAAATATTGGTAGTTTCTACTTACTAGAACTTGTGATGTAATAATAATCTGCGTGAGCCACAAGGGCAAGGTGTTTCCTTTTATGGCAAGTGCAAGGTGTTTGTGGTGTAATGTTTTTGTGTTGATGGCTTGATTGTGCCATGACAAATATATGATGATATAGTGGCCATTTGATAGGAAACATCTTAAATTATCCAACTTTTGATCAAATTTAGCTGTTCAATGCCCTTTTGCATAAACTCAAAACCTAAGTTCCTCGCACTATTGATGTCTGTTGCAGACACAGGTCGCTTATTGTCTTGATATTGTTTGTCATGGCAAATTATGTCTAATATTATAATGGAAGGATTGGAGTTGTAATGTTGTAAACAAAAAAACTCGTGCAATGCACATGTTGTTTTCACATCTCCAATTCCCCCATCCAACCCTCAGCTCCCAAATTCAAAACCCGATCAAATCAAAAAATACATTAATCCCCCAAATCCAAAACCGATTAAATCTCCCCCGATTCAAAACCCTAAATCCCCACCTTGATTGCCATCATCTTCCATACTGTTGCTACCGCTCCTTCACCATTGTTGACGCCTCCTCAAGTTGCCATCACCACTACCTCATCAATGTTGTCGTTGCCGGCTCTTCCTCAACGTCACTGTAGACGTTGTCTCCTCAATGTTGCTCCTCGATCTCCATCGCTGCTGCTGCCTCCTCAAGTCGCCATGGTTGTCGCCTGCTCAAGTCACCCTCATCAACGTTGCCATTGCCGTCTCTCCCTTAGCCTCACCGTCAGCCTCACCGTCGACGCCGTCTTCTTAACACCAGCCCATCTGCCGACGATCTCAATGACATCTTAGGATCATGTTTGATTTCATGACCCTATTTTGGTAATTTTTGTTATGTAAAAGTTGAAGCATTACTGTAATTTTGTGAGCAAATTGGAGTGGTATTTTCATGACAACGGCCCGGTATGCTATGTGATGTTGAATTCTTCATTTAGGCTAATTTGTAAAATAATGCATATAATTGAATCTTTGCAAGTTGAGAGAACCATGGTAAACTAATTGTTAAACTTCACATTTGTACTAAATTAATTAAGTTTAGAATAAGTTTTGAGTGATCCAGTTATAGAAGGCTTATAAAAGAAGCTAGCTTTCTTTCATTCCTGGACTGTCATAGAATAAAGGATTGGATTTCCAACAATTTAAGAGTATCAAGTAGGAAGAGAGTGAAAGAAAATTGTGGAAAGTTAAAAGGTACGGGTTCATGAGCTTGACATGTACATTGATGATCTCAAGGGCATCTTCGGATCAGGTTCGATTTTGTAACCATTTTTTGGTAATTTTTTAATTGTGCAGGTTCACGAGCTTGGCAGGTACATTGACGATCTTAAGGGCATCTTAGGATCAGGCTTGATTTTGTAATCATTATGTAAAGTTTCAATTTTTTTTTAATGAAAGTTATGAATTGATAGGATTAGAATACTTCAAAAGGACGCTTTCATATTTACATGAAATTGATTGAAGCTGTAGAGGTAATTGATTCAATGTGATATGTTATTTGGTATGAAAATACCCATTTTAGGCGTTAGTGTTGCGCACTTGGTGTTACTTAAAATGTCGAGGTTTTGGGGTAAAATGAGAAGGTGACGATTATTACGAAAATATTGAGTTTGAGCAACTATTGCTTGGTATCAATGTGGTTGGGTGTTAGGAGAGTTGAAAGTGTTATACAGCATATAAATTAACAAGTTTTGTGTTTTGGCATGTGTGGGTGTATATGGGTGGTGTTTGAAGATGGCAAAAGAGTGGGTGCTAGGCCGATCGATAATTCTTAGATTATTAAATATTAGAAGGGTTTTAGGTGATTCTATCCCTAATGCACAATGATTTTATAGTTACGTCTATTGGGCATTATTTTATTTGTACTAAGGATTTTGGTATGTGATTGAACTTTTTGTAGATGGTGCATTTGTGGATTACAATGCTGCAGTTGATATGTTATAAGAGCCTAATCACAAGAGTTGGATTTCGGGAACGAGGTGAGTGTTTTTTTGGATTTGATCTCATTTTCGGGTTTTGTCTTTCGGGCATGGGGTTAGGGTTTGGATGATCAAGATTGGGGGTTCAAGGTGAGTATTTTGTTGGATTTCATCTTCAGTTTCTGTTTTTTCTCTCTTTCAGGTTTAGGCGTAGGGTTTGGATGCTCGGATTTGGGCATTCAGGTGGGTGTTTCCTTGAATTTGATCTTATTTTCGGACTGTAATCTTTCAATTATGGGATTAGGGTTAGGATGTTCGAATTTGGGGTTCGAGGTGAGTAATCTCTCTCTCTCTCTTTCTTATATAACAGTCGGGCGTGCATCACACGCATGCAGATAACTTGTCTAGATAATAGTTACAACCTTGGTAAATCATAGAACATACTTTTATCTATCATATTTTCTCTTTTTGCACTTTTAGCACTAAAAACTTACCAACCTTTCTGCACAAACTGGAGGTGGTATCATTCTTGTGTAGTGCTGCTACAAGGATATCAATAAAGGTTCCCATTCTCGAAGTTATTGGTTGTCTGCATGAATTCCTTTTTTTTCTGTTCATGTTTGTCAAGGACCAAATCCTCTGCAAAGTAGTCACAACGATAGTCTTCTTTGCTGCCTCAGTCTGATTTGGTCCAATAACTCTTACAACCATGATATTGCTCTACGAATCCTTCAGTAGAATATACATGGCCTTCGTTGTATTTATCCAAATTACAATAGACTAAAAATTTAGACTTTGTTGTATGGTGTCTGGTTTTTGATAATTATGTTGTCCTTCTGTTGCATTAATCAGATAATTGATTTTGACTGAGCCCTTTTCCATAAAAGTTCTTTTTTCCCATATGTTGGCACCCTATTTACTGTATCTCATTTCATGTTATGTGCTATTGTGAATGTTATGTTGTGCCAAACTTTTGCTTATACAAGTACAAGAGGATGAGTCTTGAATCATATTCATCCATTTAAGTGGCTTTTATATAATTAACTATTAGTCATGTTACTCATTTATCTTAAACTTTGATTAGCAATATACAAATACATGAATCTTAAATCTTTGAGCCTTCAAATTTTTGCCTTATATTTGAATTTCCCTATTCCATCGATTAATAGTTTAAAGATTTTCAAACTTCCTTGTTGTTAATGTAGTCTTAATTTTAGTCTCACATCTAAAATAAACTTAGAATTAATCCTTATACTCTCCTATATAATGAGGCAGTGTATTTGGTTATGACTTCTAAGCATCCAATAAAGTATTCTTTTCGGTCTCCATACTATATTTTGACATGGTATCAGAGCTGGTAAGATACACACACAATTTTCACAAAAATTAGGGTCTCTCTCTCTTAGTCTCAAAAAACGAAAGAGAGAGAGAGATAGCACAACATTGTTCCTCTTTCTGCTGCTTCTCCTTCCTCTACAAGCAGCTGCCATCAAAATCCTAACCCTAATCTCCCTACAAGCCGCCACCATCCTCTCTCCACGTAGCTGTTGTTGCCCTCTCCAAAATCCTAACCCTACTCGTTGCCACTGCTGCCCTTGCTCCCGCCCATCGCTGCCCTCTCCTTATCCTCCCATTGCCTTTCGCCCCCGCCCTCCTCTGCACAGCACGATGAATCACCAACCGCCTCCCTCTCCTGCACCTTAAACCCGCACCCACCAAACCCTGAACCCGTAACCCATCTTTCTCTCTTCTTTTTTTAGTTTTCAAAAAAAAATTGCCTCGTGAAGCGTGCAGTTTGGTAATGTGTGCCATTTGTGATGCCCTCTTCCACCATCGTTTATCCCTCATCCGGTTTCTCCTTCAGATCTAATTTAGATATGCTCCTATGGCGACCTTTACTAATACAACGGTGATTTCACATCCTCCTCCAATGGAGATTCTCTCCTCCAATGGTGGACCCCTATCCATCCACAGCTGCTCCTACAAATGAGTCAACCTCCTCTCAATCTATCATTTCTGCTGAAGAGTATCAGAACTTCCGCAACATACTGCCCCTTCCTTCTGGTAATTCTGTTCACTCGGGTAATGCTTGTCATGTTTTCTCACATCAATAGATAATTGATTCAGGTGCTTCTGAATATGTTCCCTTTATTGCTTTCTTCATATTCTTTACTTCCAAATTATCATGTGCGTATTGCTGATGACTCACATGTTCCTGTTGAAGGGGTGGAGGATATCTCTCTTACTCCGGACCTTCATCTTAAATCAGTTTTGTGTATTTTTAACTTTCTTAATAGCTTATTATCAGTTCCTAAACTGTGCAAAGATTTAAACTGTTTAGCGATATTTTTTCCTTCTCATTGTGTATTACAGGATACTATGGCGAGGAAGGTAATTGGCACCGGTCTTGAACAATATGGGTTATATATCTTAGATTCTCCAGTCTTGACTTTTAATTCTTCTGCTGAGCCTGAATTATGACATCGACGACTGGAACATCCTTCCTCTACTATCCTTAAGCACTTAGATTCAAGCTGTGAGCCTTCAGTTAAGCTATCCTGTGAGTCATGTGGGTTAGGTAAACATAATAGAGTTTCGTATCCAGAACACATCAATAAATTTTGTGACCATTTGTTTGATTTAGTGCATTCTGATGTTTGAGGTCTTATTGGTTTTTCCACCTTCAATAACTATTGTTATTTTGTTACACTTATTGATGATTTCCCTCTCATGATGTGGTTATTTCTTTTGAAAGATCGTTATGATGTTTTTAAATTTTTTGAAGAATTTTTTTTCGAGATACAAACACAATTTGACACAACTTTTCAATGTTTTCGTTTTGATAATGCTAAGGAATACATGAGTTCTTATGTTTAACATTTTTTTTCTCATCATGAAATAATTCACCAAACATCTTGTGCTTATACTCTTCAACAAAATGGAGTGGCAGAATGCAAAAATCAATATTTACTAGCACTGCTCGCTCTCTTATGTTTGAAATGAAGGTTCCCAAGTTTTATTGGAGTTTTGCAGTTCTCATAGCATGTTTTCTTATTAATCAAATGCCTACTCCTATTCTTCAAATCAATTCTCATTCAACCAGGTATTTCTATCTAAAAATCTCTTTCCAATACAACCTCATGTTTTTTGTTGCACTTGTTTTGTTCAAAATTTTCAATACATCTCAATTCTCATTCAGATGTGCTACTAAATGTGTATTTTTTGGGTATTCTCATTTTTCAAAAGGTTATTTTTGTTATTGTCCTGCACAGAAAAAAAATGTTTACCTTAGCGGATGTTTCTTTTTTTTGAACATAAACCTTTTTTTTTATCACACAATCCTAATTTACCGAGGGCTATTGTAGTCTTGATTTTCCACCACCACCAACAACAATAATAACACCATCCCCACCACCGCCACCACCATCACCTCCGTCACTTCAAGGTTTATGTTTGAAGTTGTCATACTCATTCAAACTCGGTCATTCTAGATGTACCCTCTGTTGTTCAAATAGTGCCAACCACTTATATTGGTAATATCTCTAACATAGATAATTTATCTATTGCTCACCGTTAGAGGTGTAAAATGAACAGGACGGTCCGCCGTCCATCCGAGTCCGGCCCAAGAAATGGCCCCACCGTGGACCGTTCGAACTGTTATATGAACCAAACTTGAACAAATTATTTGGTTTGATACTTTACCGAGCTCGAGCCGGACATAGGTCCGTCCAAGTATTATTGCAGTCCGATGCTTTATCGAACCGAGTCCGGACCATAAAAATTTTGTCCGACTTGGACCGAGCCGGACATAAGCCTGCCCGAGTAGAATTTCGATCCGAGCTTGAACATATGGCTGTCCGTTCCCGTCCGGTCCGATTTACAGCCCTACTCACCGTAAGGCTAAATGTTTGTGTGCTCACTATCCTATTGTCCAGTTTGTTTCTTTTTCTAAACTGAACAGATCTTTTCGAACATTTACTTCTTCCTTAGATTTCATCTCTATTCTTAAAAATATTCAGGAAGCACTCAAACACCTTGATTGGACAGTAGCCATGAATGAGAAAATGCATGTCCTCTGGCAAAATGATACTTGACAGTTGGTTCGCCTCCTTGTGGGTGGTAAAATAGTTGGTTGTAAATGCGTATTCACTGTCAAACATAATCTTGATGGCATAATTGACCGCCTCAAAGCACGCCTTGTCGCTGAAGGTTCTTCCCAGGAATTTGGGGACGACTATGTAGAGACTTTTTACCCGATTGCGAAACTCATTTCTGTACGTGTCCTTATCTCTCTTGCATCAAATTGTTTTTGGCCCCTTCATCAGCTTGATGTCAAGAATGCATTTCTCAGTGAAGATTTGAAAGAGATGGTGTATACGTAGCAACCTCCTAGTTTGAGCAACATATAGAGAATCTTTTATGCTCGCTAAAAAATTTCTTTTATGGCCTCAAACAATCTCCATGGGCTTAGAAGTTTGACAAAATTGTGTACTCTTATGGGTTCTCATGAAGTAAGGCAGACAATTCTCTTTTCATAAAGAATGAAAGCAAAGGCATTGTTATTATGTTAGTCTATGTTGATGATATCATTATCACATGCAGTGATTCCTAAAGTATTGCAGACATCAATCTGCGATTAACTCAAACCTTTCAAACAAAGGATCTTAGTCCGCTTTGATATTTTCTTGGCATTGAGCTTGCACGCACGAAGGATGATATATTTCTTTTTCAAAGAAAGTATGTTCTTGATATTCTTATCGAGATAGGAATGTTGGGATGTCTTCCCAGTGACACCTATGGATCCCAATATTAAGCCGTTATCCTTCGCCAATGATGCATTGTTTGCTGATCCAGGATGATATCACAGGCTGGTTGACAAACTCATATATCTTTCAGTGGCTAGGCTAGATATTGTCTTTGCAGTTAGTCGAGTCAGTCAGATTATACATGCACCAATTATCACTCATTGGAAAGCAGTGGTTCACCTTCTTCGCTATTTTAAGAAAGCCACATGGCAATGATTTCTCTTCAGGTTTGGTGAATCTCTTTTTTTAGAAGGATATTCTAATGCTGACTGGGTAGGATCGATTGATGATAGACGATCTACTAGTTGATACTTTGTGTTCATTGGAAGAAATCTGGTATCTTAGAAAAGCAAGAAGCAATCTGTTGTAGTTAAATCAAGTACAGAATCTAAATACCGAACTATTGGGCATTTGGTTTATGAAGGTTTATGGCTCAAATATCTCCTTGGAGACTTAGCAATCCCAGTATCTCGCCAGTTTCACTGTATTGTGATAACCAAGCTGCTATGCATATTTATGAAAATCTTGTGTTTAGTGAGCGTACAAAATACAACGAGGTCGATTGTCACTTCGTTCGCTATGAGTTGGAGAAGAAAGTGATCACCTTTTCAAATGTCCGGTTCTGATGAACAACTTGTTGATATCCTCATTAAAGCACTACCTCCTAAGCTCTTTCAAATCTCTTTGAGCAAACTTGGTTTCAACATTATCTACGCACCATTTTGAGGGGGAGTGTTAAAGTAGTTTTAGATTTAGTCTCACATCTGAAATATACTTAGAATTAATCTTTGTACTCTCCTATATATAGAAGGCAGTATATTCAGTTATGAGCATCCAATAAAATATTCTTTACAATCTCTATACTACATTTTTGTTACACTTATAATGCTCATTATTTATGTCTTCCTTGTAATGCCTTATCATTTTTCAAATGAATGATCTCTTCTTCGTTTACCAAGCTACAATAGTTTCATCTTCTACACATGTGCCGAGCGTGAGCACTTATTGTAGCATTTTGTAGTTTGTAATATGGAATTAGCAATAGTTATTTTGTGTGATCAATAGTGTAAAGTTGCACTATGCTGTAATTCTGCTGATTCTGTAGCATTTTGCACCACCACTTTTATCTTAGTGGGGCTTAAGTTGTCCAACTGCAGTGATGTTGTACTGATGTCAACTGTAACAATAACCACATTCTCCCCAGCCTTTCGCACTTCTATTCTTTGGAGTCTAAGAGCATCTGTAGTCGTTCTTGCCAAATTTTGGGTAAATAGCAAATAGGAAATAGGAAAAAGAAAATGTTGCTGCAGTCGTTTGAAGCTAAAAAATAGCCGAACGAGAGATTATCACTCGTCCACTAAGAATGATGAGGTATAATCGTCCGTCCCTAAGTTTTTTTTAAAATTTTTTTTTAAATTTTTTTATACTAAAAGACCAAAAAAAAAAAATGGAAAAGTTCCTGGACGGCAGATTATGCCCCGTCCAATGAAATTGACAGGGTATAATCAACCGTCCCATTTATTTATTTATTTATTTTTTTAAAGCACTAAAAGACAAAAAAAAAAATTGGGAAAAATACATGGACGGGAGATTATGCCCCGTCCAATGAAATTGACGGGGTATAATCAACCGTCCCATTTTTTTTTAATTTTTTTTTTTATTTAAAGCACTAAAAGACAAAAAAAAAAAGGAAAAATATCTGGGACGAGACATTATGGTTCGTCCGTTAAGATTGACGATGTATAATCGTCCGTCCCTTCTTTTTTATTTAATCCTTCGTCTCACCTACGAGACGAAAGATAATCTTTCGTCAATTCTGACGGACGAACTATAATGGTTCGTTAGCTATATTTTGGCTTTTGCCAAATCGTCTGCTATATTTGGCAGCGAACTGTTCATCGTACACCCAAATTTCGGGGATTTGGAAGACGACTGCAGCTTGTTTTTTTGATTTTTTTCCAAATTTTGGGTATTTAGCCCACAACTACAGATGCTCTAATGCTTGTAATACTGCATCTATTTATATTCCTAGTGCTCTTGATATGATTGTCAAACCTTTAACAGGTATGTTGAGTCAAAGTTTCAATTAGAGTAGTAATAAACCTTCAATTACATTGTTTTCTTATCTATGATGCTTTACAATGTTGCTGAAGTAATTTGTATGTTCAAGTCTTGATCTGCACATTTGAGTTGTTGGCAGAGTTGGTCCCTTACCATCACATTCAACTCTGAGAATGCTATGGTAAACTACTGATGATGTTGTTTCACTTTGCTTTCCGCATGTTATGTGAGTAGTTTATTTAGGTGCATATGCAATTGCAATCAAGTTTGTTTCTATCCTTGTACAACACATTTTTGTGAATGCTGGACCACTGCTATTTCTGCTGCTATCACTGTCATTATCATCATCAAAGGTTTTTCTTCAACACAAGCTGACATAATTATCTTGTAAACTTGAATTTTACTTCAAAATAATTACAGACAACCAGTTGCAGGTTTTTTAACTCTTCATCAAGTTCTAAAATGAGATTCTTCATAGTGCTTGAGCCTGAGTTCTTTGTGGTTGGTCGGTATTATTATCGTTGGCAAAATAGCTACAGTTGCTTCTCAGTTTTGAGAAACGAAATTGTGATTCTCATATTATAAGAGACGAGACAACATGTTTCGTCCTAATTATTATTATTATTTTTTTAGATCGTCGGACGATACAATTTGTTCTGTCCTATTTTTTTTAAAAAAAAAATTATCAGACAGTATAACTTGTACCGTCTGAAAAAAAAAAAATCATAAAAACACTGAAACGAGGCATGTTGTCCTGTTTCAAGCAAAATTTGCTTGGATGGGACATGTGGACGGGACAACATGTCCCGTCCAGCAAATCAGGGAGGTTAATTAGGTTTAGGTTAGTGGATAAACTAGTTTAGTGTGTAATTAATTAGGTTTAGGTAATATTTTATTATTTAATTAAACTATTTTAATATCTAATCACTAATCAAATAACTCTTAAAAAAATTTGAAACCGGACGAAACAACATGATTCGTTTTTCTCAATTTTTAACAAACAACTACTGCAGCCAAATATCCTATTTTCTATTACTGTAGCTGTTATTTTTTAAAAAATGAGAAACACCATTGTGGATGCTCTAATCAATTATATATCTCTATTCTATAATCTCTAATATTATAATGGAAGAAGGCTTTAGTGTAATTTGTAAATCTACCAACATGTACAACACACGTACTTAACTAATAAAAAGAAGGTTTTAGGTTCGAATCCTCCCAAAGTCAGAATTTTTATTTTTATTTATTTTTAATTAAAACATGCAGCACACGTGTAAATTACTAGTTATATATAATCTAAATACATCTATCAAGCTTTGCCACACAATTTCTGGACCTGTGGTATAGCAACACGGTATTAGAAGATTGGACTAGTAAAGATTGATGTTTTTGTTGGAATATGTTCAGTCATGGATGATGGTAAGTATGAGAATTGTTTTTCCCCTTTGCATAGTGATATTCATATTTGCTTGCATCAGCTTGTTAAATTATTGGCACGAGTCATTGGAATTTTTAACCAAACTATCCCACTTTTTGAAAGTATGTAACAAATTATTCCTGTTTGAAAGTTAAATACTAAAAAGTCCATATCGCTAACTGAGATAGCGCGCCCGGTAAAAATCTACAGCTAACTCAGTCAGCGTGTGTTAGGGTGCACTACTTTCACCCTTAATTCAGAGTGAAAAGTCTTAAGTATAGACTCGTTATCTCCGTTAGCGCGCCCATTCAAACTAGGCGTGCTAAGATAGCGAGTGTCGATTGGACTTTTTATGAATTGTGTTTACTTAAAAATCTAATTCTAAGTTAACAGATGGGGGTGGGTTTGGGAAGAACTTGAGATTTTGTGAGATAAAGAAAGTGGGAGGAGAAGAAACTGTGTTTGAGGGATTTGGATTTTTATTTTGTTTTAATATTTAAATAAAATTGTATGTAGTACACGTGTTAGTTAAATAGTATTCCCTACTTTTTATTTCATTTCTCTATTTCAAAATACAGAAATGAGAGAGGGGGAAGACTCTCTCTTTTCTATTAGTTGTTTTCCTAAATTATGATGTTCTTTATGTTAGCAAAAAATAATGCTACACCTACTATTAAATTTACTATTTTTCTCTTTATTATTTTAGGCGGCACAATATTACTGAAGATTATTGTAAAGTATGTGATAGAAACATTCAATAATAGTGTGTAGACAGTAATAACAAAATAAACTTTAGCGATACTCGCATGTGTGCGACTGTAGACAGTAATAAGAGCATCCACAGTCGTTTGCTATAATTTTCATTTTTCCAAATTTTAGCAAACTTATAGAAAAGCAGCGCTGCAGTCGTTTCTCATATTCCCATATTTTGGCAAACCTTCTATTTCCATTTCTCAAATATGAGAAACGAACTGAGCTTTCTCAAATTATAAAGGACGGGGTATGATACCCCGTCTCTTCGACAGAAATATTATTTAATCGTATGAGACGGCCGAACATATACCGTCCCAATAATTCTCCATTTTTTTTTTTATTAAGTGTTCGAACGGGGAATGATACCCCATCCGGGGTATCAAACCCCGCCCCACACATTGACCCAGTTTATTTTTTTTTTAAATCCCAACAGACGGGGATAGATACCCCGTCCGGGGTATCATTCCCCGTCCGGGAATTAATTTTTTTTTTTTATTTCTGTTTTTTTTAATTCCTACTTTGCCCTCAAAATTTATAGTGTCAATCCGATTGAAGCCGAGGGTATAAAAGTCTTCTCACACAGCCAGCTCATTTTTATTTTTTTTTTGAGAGAGATGGGGAATGATTCCCCGTCCTACACAATTTTAAAATTAAAAAACTTCGGACGGGATATCATATTCCGTCTCTAACGAATATGAGAAAAATTTAGCAAACAACGACTGCACGCACTTCGTCCATTTGCTATTACTGTAGCTGCCATTTTATGAGAATTGAGAAAAACGACTATGGATGCTCTAACAAAATAAAAGTTCACTTTGAATCAGAGCAGTAGTTATGTTGACTATGGAAAAAGGCTCACCATTGATAATCAAATCCTCACGCTTTATTAGTCAAAGTTGCCTGCTCAGTCTCTGAAATTTTTGCCAATTATGCATTCAATTAATTAATTCAATAAGTCTGCAGCAACAAACACTCATCCGTTCTCAACTATGGTCATGTTCTGCTCGTGCTCGCTGGTGCAGAAACTTACTACTAGACTTTAGCGATACTCGCAAACCCTCTTCATCTGTTGATCTGTCCAAAATGAATATCAATTCCAGTATGTTCGAACTGCATGCTGTTAGCTGTTTTTCCTCACCCTACAATAACAAAATTTTCTTAACAAAAAGTATGTGTTGTTTAATTCATTTCTAAATATTTCACTGTTTTTTCCCCCTCAAATACCTCAGTACATAAGTATATTCACTCCACCAGGATACCCACAAAATTATTGCTCATTTACTGCACACCATCCACAGTAACTCAATCATAAATCAATGTCATAATTTATTAAACATTAAAACATGAAGAAGCAACAACTAATCTGCAAGGTGCGACCTAAGAGCAAAAAATATAACAAAATGGCAAATAAAAATAGCAAATTGTAGTAATTGTTTGCTATAATTTGTCAAAAAATAAAGCAGACGATACATATTGTCACGTCCCTCCAAAATTTTAATTTTTTTTTGCGCGGGAGTCCCGTAAAATTTTAAAATAGTTAGTTATTAATTAGTCATTACTTAAAGAATTAATGATTAAAATAATACTAATACTTAATTAAATAGTTATTAGAGCCTAATTAATAGGTTAATTTCCTTGAAAGTGACATCTCTCTATACAAATCATGATATTGCTCTACGAATCCTTCAGTAGAATATATATGGCCTTTGTTGTATTTATCCAAATTACAATAGACTAAAAATTTAGACTTTGTTGTATGGTGTCTGGTTTTTGTTAATTATGTTGTCCTTCTGTTGCATTAATCAGATAATTGATTTTGACTGAGCCCTTTTCCATAAAAGTTCTTTT
Source organism: Hemerocallis citrina (assembly GCA_017893485.1). Classification (NCBI taxonomy): domain Eukaryota; kingdom Viridiplantae; phylum Streptophyta; class Magnoliopsida; order Asparagales; family Asphodelaceae; genus Hemerocallis; species Hemerocallis citrina. The sequence continues at coordinate 2,411,727 of CM030368.1, read as the reverse complement.
TTCCCATATGTTGGCACCCTATTTACTGCACTCATTTCATGTTATGTGCTTATTGTGAATGTTTCGTTGTGCCAAACTTTTGCATATACAACTACAAGAGGATGAGTCTTGAATCATATTCATCCATTTAAGTGGATTTTATATAATTAATTATTAGTCATGTTACCCATTTATCTTCAACTTTGATTAGCAATATACAAATACATGAATCTTAAATCTTTGAGCCTTCAAATTTTTGCCTTATATTTGAATTTCCCTATTCCATCGATTAATAGTTTAAAGATTTTCAAACTTCCTTGTTGTTAATGTAGTCTTAATTTTAGTCTCACATCTAAAATAAATTTAGAATTAATCCTTATACTCTCCTATATATATGAGGCAGTGTATTTGGTTATGACTTCTAAGCATCCAATAAAGTATTCTTTTCGGTCTCCATACTATATTTTGACATAGTATCAGAGCTGGAAAGATACAAAATTTTCACAAAAATTGGGGGTTCTCTCTCTTAGTCTCAAAAAAAAGAAAGGGAGAGAGAGAGCACAACATTGTTCCTCTTTTTGCTTCTCCTTCCTTTACAAGCAGCCGCTATCAAAAACCAAACCCTAATCTCCCCACAAGCCGCCACCATTCTCTTTCCACGTAGTCGTCGCCGCCCTCACCAAAATCCTAACCCTGCTTGTTGCCACAGCTGCCCTTGCTCCCGCCCATCGTCGCCCTCTCCTTATCCTCCCGTTCCCTATCCTCCCGTCGCCTTTCGCCCTCGCCCTCCGCTGCACAGCACGACGAATCACCAACCGCCTCCTTCTCCTGCACTCGAAACCCGCACCCACCAAACCCTGTACTCGTAACCCATCTTTCTCTCTTCTTTTTTTAGTTTTAAAAAAATTGCCTTGTGATGCGTGCAATTTGGTAATGCGTGCCATTTTTTATTCCCTCTTCCGCCATCATTTATTCCTCTCATCTGGTTTCTCCTTCAGATCTAATTTAGATATGCTCCTATGACGACCTCTACTAATACAACGGTGATTTCACATCCTCCTCCAATGGCGACATCCTCTCCTTCAATGGTGGACCCTTATCCATCCACAGCTGCTCCTACAAATGAGTCAACTTCCTTTCAGTCTATCATTTTCGCTAAAGAGTATCAGAACTTCCGCAACATACTGCCCCTTCCTTTCGGTAATTCTGTTCACTCGGGTAATGCTTGTCATATTTTCTCACATCAATAAATAATTGATTCAGGTGCTTCTGAATATGTCCCCTTTATTGCTTTTTCATGTTCTTTGCTTCCAAATTATCATGTGCGTATTGCTGATGACTCACATATTCCTGTTGAAGGGGTGGGAGATATATCTCTTACTCCGGACCTTCATCTTAAATCAGTTTTGTGTATTCCTAACTTTCTTAATAGCTTATTATCAGTTTCTAAACTGTGCAAAGATTTAAACTGTTTAGCGATATTTTTTCCTTCTCATTGTGTATTACAGGATACTACGGCGAGGAAGGTAATTGGCACCGGTCTTGAACAATATGGGTTATATATCTTAGATTCTCCAGTCTTGACTTTTAATTCTTCTGCTGAGCCTTAATTATGACATCGACGACTGGAATATCCTTCCTCTACTATCCTTAAGCACTTAGATTCAAGCTGTGAGCCTTCAGTTAAGCTATCCTGTGAGTCATGTGAGTTAGGTAAACATTATAGAGTTTCGTATCCAGAACACATCAATAAATTTTGTGACCATTTGTTTGATTTAGTGCATTCTGATGTTTGAGGTCTTATTGGTTTTCCCACCTTCAATAACTATTGTTATTTTGTTACACTTATTGATGATTTCCCTCTCATGATGTGTTTATTTCTTTTGAAAGATCGTTATGATGTTTTTAAATTTTTTGAAGAATTTTTTTTTGAGATACAAACACAATTTGACACAACTTTTCAATGTTTTCGTTTTGATAATGCTAAGGAATACATGAGTTCTTATTTTTAACATTTTTTTTCTCATCATGAAATAATTCACCAAACATCTTGTGCTTATACTCTTCAACAAAATGGAGTGGCAGAACGTAAAAATCAATATTTACTTAGCACTGCTCGCTCTCTAATGTTTGAAATGAAGTTCCCAAGTTTTATTGGAGTTTTGCAGTTCTCATAGCATGTTTTCTTATTAATCAAATACCTACTCCTATTCTTCAAATCAATTCTCATTCAACCAGGTATTTCTATCTAAAAATCTCTTTCCAATACAACCTCGTGTTTTTTGTTGCACTTGTTTTGTTCAAAATTTTCAATACATCTCAATTCTCATTCAGATGTGCTACTAAATGTGTATTTTTTAGGTATTCTCATTTTTCAAAAGGTTATTTTTGTTATTGTCCTGCACAGAAAAAAAAATGTTTACCTTAGCGGATGTTTCTTTTTTTTGAACATAAACCTTTTTTTTTTTTTACATTTTCCGTCACACAATCCTAATTTACCGAGGGCTATTGTAGTCTTGATTTTCCACCACCACCAACAACAATAATAACACCATCCCCACCACCGCCACCACCATCACCTCTGTCACTTCAGATTTATGTTAGAAGTTGTCATGCTCATTCAAACTCGGTCATTCTAGATGTACCCTCTGTTGTTCAACCAGTGCCAACCACTTATATTGGTAATATCTCTTACATAGATAATTTATCTATTGCTCACCATTAGAGGTGTAAAATGAACAGGACGGTCCGCCATCCATCCGAGTCCGGCTTAAGAAATGGCCCCACCGTGGACCGTTCGAACTGTTATACGAACCAAACTTGAACAAATTATTTGGTTTGATACTTTACCAAGCTCGAGCCGGATATAGGTCCGTCTAAGTATTATTGCGGTCCGATGCTTTATCGAACCGAGTCCGGTGTAACGCCCCAAAATTTTTTATTTTATTTTTGACTCCAAACTCAATTCTTTCAATTTCTATGTTACTTTAAACATAAACTAAGAAAGTTATATTTCAAGGAAAATTTCGGCAGAGTTTCCCCTGTAAATTTTGCCCCGAAACACAGATAGCTTACGGAATTCTGCTCAAAATTCCGTAGCTCACAATACAGACAATCATTTCACGGGCTCCCCAGGCCAAAATGAGCAGAAACATACAGGCAATATAATATAATGCACTGGGAGCCAAACTCTTTACGGATTATCAAATATCAAATAAAAACGATAATTTCCTTTGAAAAACGAGGTAAAATTTTAGAAAAATCTTTGTAAAACTTACCACAGAGCCCGGTACACCACAACTAGATGGGTACGGGTCACAACCACCACATACTACTCCATACTATACTCACCATCATCATTTACATACTTATACACCCATAATACAATTTAAATCATAAAATTACCTCTCATCCTAACTAATTAATACAAAAATTTTAGAATAAATCCTCACCCTACAATCTATACCTCCTTTATGCACTGATGGGAACCTGTAACAGTAGGGGGTCTAGGATAGTCCTCAGACTCTCCTAACCCCCCAAACACTAGGGGTTAGCCATTTCTGGTGTGAGTATAATTTACTAAACTCATAAATAAATTAAAGAATGAAAAGAACACAACTTGAACTTACGAATATCAAGATAAAAAGATTCAACCTGAAATTTACACCGAACATGTCATACATACGAATTTATATCAAAGTATTCTGCCAATCAGTATCCATCTGTATAAATCCATAACTTCACTATATGCATCGTATTAACATGTAACTGTGTATATATATAAATATATATACATACAACTCCTTCAATTCACACTCAATCACATAGCAACATATTAATTCACACTCCATTACTTTTCATTTTGAATTAATCTTTGTACTCTCCTATATATAGAAGGCAGTATATTCAGTTATGAGCATCCAATAAAATATTCTTTACAATCTCTATACTACATTTTTTTTACACTTATAATGCTCATTATTTATGTCTTCCTTGTAATGCCTAATCATTTTTCAAATGAATGATCTCTTCTTCGTTTACCAAGCTACAATAGTTTCATCTTCTACACATGTGCCGAGCATGAGCACTTATTGTAGCATTTTGTAGTTTGTAATATGGAATTAGCAATAGTTATTTTGTGTGATCAATAGTGTAAAGTTGCACTATGCTTTAATTCTGCTGATTCTGTAGCATTTTGCACAACAACTTTTATCTTAATGGGGCTTAAGTTGTCCAACTGCAGTGATGTTGTACTGATGTCAACTGTAACAATAATCACATTCTCTCCAGCCTTTCGCAGTGCAATTCTTTGGAGTCTAATGCTTGTAATACTGCATCTGTTTATATTTCTAGTGCTCTTGACATGATTTATCAAACCTTTAACAGGTATGTTGAGTCAAAGTTTCAATTAGAGTAGTAATAAACCTTCAATTACATTGTTTTCTTATCTATGATGCTTTACAATGTTGCTGAAGTAATTTGTATGTTCAAGTTTTGAGCTGCACATTTGAGTTGTTGGCAGAGTTGGTCCCTTACTATCACATTCAACTCTGAGAATGCTATAGTAAACTACTGATGATGTTGTTTCACTTTGCTTTCCGCATGTTATGTGAGTAGTTTATTTAGGTGCATATGCAATTGCAATCAAGTTTGTTTCTATCCTTGTACAACACATTTTTGTGAATGCTGGACCACTGCTGTTTCTGCTGCTGTCACTGTCATTATCATCATCAAAGGTTTTTCTTCAACACAAGCTGACATAATTATCTTGTAAACTTGAATTTTACTTCAAAATAATTTCAGTCAACCAGTTGCAGGTTTTTTAACTCTTCATCAAGTTCTAAAATGAGATTCTTCATGGTGCTTGAGCCTGAGTTCTTTGTGGTTGGTCGGTATTATTATCGTTGGCAAAATAGCTACAGTTGCTTCTCAGTTTTGAGAAACGAAATTGTGATTCTCATATTATAAGAGACGAGACAACATGTTTCGTCCTAATTATTATTATTATTTTTTTAGATCGTCGGACGATACAATTTGTTCTGTCCTATTTTTTTTTTTTTTAAAATTATCAGACAGTATAACTTGTACCGTCTGAAAAAAAAAAAATCATAAAAACACTGAAACGAGGCATGTTGTCCTGTTTCAAGCAAAATTTGCTTGGATGGGACATGTGGACGCTTGGATGGGACATGTGGACGGGACAACATGTCCCGTCCAGCAAATCAGGGAGGTTAATTAGGTTTAGGTTAGTGGATAAACTAGTTTAGTGTGTAATTAATTAGGTTTAGGTAATATTTTATTATTTAATTAAACTATTTTAATATCTAATCACTAATCAAATAACTCTTAAAAAAATTTGAAACCGGACGAAACAACATGATTCGTTTTTCTCAATTTTTAACAAACAACTACTGCAGCCAAATATCCTATTTTCTATTACTGTAGCTGTTATTTTTTAAAAAATGAGAAACACCATTGTGGATGCTCTAATCAATTATATATCTCTATTCTATAATCTCTAATATTATAATGGAAGAAGGCTTTAGTGTAATTTGTAAATCTACCAACATGTACAATGCACGTACTTAACTAATATAAAGAAGGTTTTAGGTTCGAATCCTCCCAAAGTCAGAATTTTTATTTTTATTTATTTTTAATTAAAACATGCAGTGCACGTGTAAATTACTAATTATATATAATCTAAATACATCTATCAAGCTTTGCCCCACAATTTCTGGACCTGTGGTATAGCAACACGGTATTAGAAGATTGGACTAGTAAAGATTGATGTTTTTGTTGGAATATGTTCAGTCATGGATGATGGTAAGTATGAGAATTGTTTTTCCCCTTTGCATAGTGATATTCATATTTGCTTGCATTAGCTTGTTAAATTATTGGCACGAGTCATTGGAATTTTTAACCAAACTATCCCCACTTTTTGAAAGTATGTACCAAACTTTTCCTGTTTGAAAGTGAAATACTAAAAAGTCCATATCGCTAACTGAGATAGCGCGCCTGGTAAAAATCTACAGCTAACTCAGTTAGCGCGTGTTAGGGTGCACTACTTTCACCCTTAATTCAGAGTGAAAAGTCTTAAGTATAGACTCTCTATCTCCGTTAGCGCGCCCATTCAAACCAGGCGCGCTAAGATAGCGAGTGTCGATTGGATTTCACTTGAATCACACTCAATGGCGCACTCTTATCCCACTTATTCTCTTCCAAAATGCACTATCTCAGTTAGCGAGTGTGGTACAAACATACTCACTAACTGAGATAGCGTGTCTAAACCCGATGATTTTTTCCTGCAAGCCAATACACTCGCTATCTTCGTTAGCGAGTGTGGTACAAACACTCTCGCTAACGGAGATAGCGAGTCTACACTTGATATTTTTCTTCATTTTTTCTCCAAAGTATGTTTTAAAATTAAACCAATCTACACTCGCTATCTCAGTTAGCGCGTCTGGGTTAAATGAGTACGCTAACGAAGTTAGCGAGTCTATACTTGAGATTTTTTTTTGCACACTCTTACTTGAGAAAATAATAACCCCTAACATACGCTGACTGAGATAGCGCGTACATTTTTACCGGGCGCGCTATTTCAGTTAGGGACATGAACTTTTTTGTATTTAACTTTCAAATATGGACAATTTAGTGCATACTTCAAAAGGTAGCATAGTTTGGTAAAAAATTCCGAGCCATTGACGAAGACTTTGAACCCTTAAATTATTGAATGATTCAGATGCTTGAGAATCGAGATTAACAATTATTGGCCTATCTGTGCACAAATTTGACTCTGTGTGAGTACATAATGATCATCCAACCATATGTTGCAATTTAGTGGTGTAAGAGCATCTGTAGTTGTTCTAATATAAATTTTGGGTATTTGGGATATAGGAAAAGAAATTTTGTGCTTGAGTTGCAGTTGTTTTAATCTAAAATTTGGGTTTTAATAATTTTAAATAGATGGACAAAGATAATGTCTCTTCCCCAAAAACATTTTTTTTTTTAAATTTAGAAATTGAACAGAGAGGATATATGATTTCTCGTCTGTTTATCTCTAATCTCTAATATTATAATGGGAGAAGGTTTTAGTGTCATTTGTCATTTTGTCATTCTACCAACATGTGCAACGCACGTGCATAACTAATATAAAAGAGGTTTCCGATTCAAATCCTTCCTACATCAGAGTTTTTATTTTTATTTTTTGAAATTATTAAAACGTGCATCGCACGAGTAAATTACTAGTATATATTAATTAATTTGTGAGATGCATAATCATTTACCGTCGTTCGATTTTAAAAAAATCTATCGGACGCGTTATCATTTACAGTCCCATGTTTTTTTTTGTTTAAATCGATCGGACGCGTAATCATTTACCGTCTAGTAGTTTTTAAAAAATCTGCAGTGAAGAAAGATGATCTTTCGTATGGTTGAACAGACGAAAGATTATCTATCGTCAGCTATTTTTTCTAAAATATCCATATCTATTTTTTGATATAGTAGCCTATTGTTCATCCAAAATTTAAATTTTGGGTATATAGCCAACGACTACAGCTTATTCTTTTCTATTTTAATTTTTTTTTTGGCTATATAACCAACAACTTCATATAATCTAAACAACACCAAGTGTTAAAAACTTGCTGATTAAAAAACCATGATTACTTCAAATACTTGTAATGTACACTCTCTGCTGTCCAACTGTCTGAAATCTCCTGCAAAGTTAAGTTAGAAATATATTTGATTTATCTTTTACTTCTTGAGAGCATCAGTATTCGTGTGAGCCTAATTTTGGGTATTTGAAAAATGGAAATAGGAAAAATGAGTTTGCGCTGCAGTTGCCGAAAGTTAAAGTTTGGGTCAGGCGAAAGATTATCTATCGTCCAAGTAATTTGTATAGGTAAATTAGAACGGACGGAGGATTATATATCATCTGTTGAAAGGGGAAATTTTTTTTAAAAAAATATACGGGACGGAAAATGAAATCCCGTCCGACGAAAAAATAAGTTTTAAATTTTTTTCCCCAAAAAGACGATACATTGAGAGAGAGTAAGGGTTTATACGTAATTCCATAAATCATGGGGAAAAAATATTTAGAGGGAGGGCCATGAGATAATCCCCGTCCCACCCTTTTTTATAAATTTTATTGAAATGGACCGTCCCTTACCTTTTGTTTTTAATTAATTGGTTGGACGGCATATAATCTTCCGTTCGTCGATATGTCAGCCAAAAAATTGTAGGAACGATGTTTTATTTTCCGTCCGATCTCTCCGGCGAAAGATAATTTATTGTCCAATCAATCTGACGAAAAATTATCTGCCGTCAGCTATATTTTGACAAAAGCCATTTCGTCTCCTAAATATAGTCAACGATTGTTCATTCGAAATCCAATTTTTGGGTAAATGGCCAACAATTACAACGCTATTTTTTTTTCTAAATTTTGAAAAGTTTAGGTAAATGAGGAACCACTACAGATGCTCTAATGTGAATTATTGGAGCCATGGTGTTCTCATGTTATGTCATGTCATGTGAGAGTTCTAAATTCAGGCATCCATGCAGACGTTTTGTTTCGGTCCAAATGGTTGTTTGGATGGAATCACAAAGCATGCTCACTTTGTGTGGCACACTGGTCACATCAAGCGACTAAATGACATAGAACGATATCATAAAGCAGTGGTCACAGTATATACTACTTCTTTTAGGGTTTGAAAAAATAAAAAAAATATTGTTGGCTCCACTCAACCCTATTTCATCAAATAATCCGAGCATCTGTTAGCTAGTGACATAAATTGGGACAATGACTTCTCGTAACAGAAGTTGGTGTAGTAGTCATGTTTGGGGAGTGGGGTTATGATTGTTCAACCACCCACGTACCATCACTTTGAGATCTTGTTCTTAGGCCCATTCCCTTATCAAATCCCCAAGCATAGGTTAGCTTAGAGCATATGTAATGGTTGGAACCCACATTTTAGATATTTGGTATAAAGAAAAAGAAATTTTAAGTATGCGTTGTAGCCCATCCGTAACCTATTTTTTTGAAATATTAAAAATCATAGGACGAAAAATAATTTTCTGTCCGACGTTTTTTTAAAATTTAGTAGGACGTACGGGAAATCATTGTTTAAAAAAATAAAATCGATGGGACGGGAGATTTCCCGTCCGACGATTTATTAAAAAAAATATTTGGGGACGGGAAATCATCTCCTGTCTAATGATTTATTATTAAAAAAAATTTGAGACGGAAAAACATTTCCCGTCCAATAGGGGAAAATAAAATTCAAGCGACAAAAAATGATCTGATCAAACGGACGAAAAATCATCTTTTGTCGGCTATTTTTTTTTCTTTCAAATTTCTATTTAGTCTGCCAAATTATTCATCTAAAATCCAAATTTCGGGTTTATAGCTAACAGCTGCAGCACAAAAAAATCCTATTTTCCAATTTTTTTGACAAAATAGCCAAGAGAATACAGAATACAGATGCTATTAGCACTAACTACAACCAAAGACTTTCTAACTAAATTGGTCTAAAGTAGGGACCGTCTTGTTCCCACAAAAGCAAAAGCTAGTATGTGCATTGCCCTTCTACGTTTAACCCGCATCAGACCACTTTTTTTTTTTCAAGATATATTCTGCTCTGCATGTTCTAGCATGTGACTTTATAGTCTACGATAATGATTTAATAAAACAACTGCACATTAGACCTAAGGAGGCTGCCTAGCTAGTACCTACTAAACCAACCTCACCTATTTTTGTTCTTCATTCAGTCCATTTTTTGAACTTGTTTGTTTATTAGAGCATCCACAATGGTAATTATCAAATATGAGAATATGACAAAATAACATATAGTAAAAGAAGAGATTTATAGTAATCATGATTTGTTATAATTTGAAAAATAAATATTAAAAAGGAGCTCGGACGAAACAACTTGTTTCGTTATTTTTTTTTACATAACGTTTAAGTTAGTTAAGTAATTGATTAGATATTAAAATAGGCAAATTAAATAAATTAAATATTAAAATATATACTAAGCTATCTAATTAATACACTAACCTAAGATTAATTGGGCAAAAAGTTTACAAAGGGGCTGGACGGGACATGTTGTCCTGTCCAAGCCAATTTTGGCTTTAAACGGGACAACATGTCCTATTTGACGATTTTTCGTTTTTTTTTTCCAGGCGGTACAACATGTACCGTACACATGTACCGTCTGATCATATTTAAAAACAAACAAACAAACAAACAAAGAGACGACACAACATGTTCCGTCCCCTATATTTTGAAAATTGCAAATTCGTTGATTAAATTTGGAAGCGACTGTAACGATTTTGCCAAAATATATCAAAATAGTAAACGACTGCAGATTCTTAATTCTTAAAATATAGGAATTTGACAAAAATGAGAAACGACTGTGGATGCTCTTAGCCTCCAACCCATTTTGTCAATTGGAGGCTCATTTTCTCACTTGGGTCAGCTTGGTTGATGAGTGATGACCACACCCCTCTACTAACTAATCACTTATTCAATGATGATTATTGATATTATAAGAATCTAAGTAGAAAGTAGTTGGGAGAAATTGTACTAGATTATGATATCATACACTAAATTCAATACTCATCTTCCCTTATTGAGTTATTGTTATGCATTGTAATATATATGTTGAATTTAGGTGGATGATTGTACCTAGTACAACACATTGATTTGAAGAGCTTGATTGTAGATTAAGAAAACAATCATGGACATTCAAAGATGAGATCTCGGTACCTAACATAATATCCGATGCATGTCCTATATGATTGATTTATAATGAAGAGTTAGCGATCAAGGTTATGAGAATTGGGAGTAAGAGCTGTAGTCGTTTGGTATATATGCATAATATGCATATTTGGTATAAAAAAAAGAGCGCTGCAGTTGTTGGCCAAATATATATATTATGCATAAATCGCTACAGTAGATTGCTATATATGAGAATCGAAATGAGAAATATGCATATATAAACGACGGAGCTCGAAGTGCCGTTGCACAAAAAATTTTTTTTTTTTAATGGTCGGACGACACTTGAAGTGTCGTCCCTCCGAAAAAAAAAATTTCGTAATAAAAAACCAAAAAAACCCCACTTCTCTTAGACGGCACTTCAAGTGTTGTCACACCCCTCTCTGTAGTTTTTTGTAATTTTTGTAATATTGTTGTAATTTTTGTAATTTTTTTTTGCACTTCGAGTACGATATTTTCCCATCGGACGGCACTTGATGTGCCGTCCCACCATTAAATATTTTTTTCCCCCTCTTCGACGTACCATGATATGCCGTCCCACCTTTTTGAATGTTTTTTTATTTTTTACTTTCCTCTCCGACGCAATATGAAGCACCGTCTGTTATTATTTTAATTTAAAAAAGTAAAATATAGCATTCTACGACTGTAGAAAAATAATAAATTGCTATATGCATTTATCCATTTATGCATATTTTACCATAAACGACTGTGGATGCTCTAAGGGCCCTAACCAAGAACTAATCCAACTTTCAATAGATTAGACAAAATTGGGTGAAAGTATTTTTTTATAATAAGATGACCATCACTTTATTAATGAAAAATTAACAAAACGGAGTAGAGCATATTACAAATTACACATCTAAAAAGTCTGAACTGATACATCAATCAAGGCGACCAATCAAAACGACAATATGGACTAAAATATCTAGTGTCCTTATGAAGATGCAAATCATGAACGCCAGTGGAAATCCTGTAGAACGAACTCCTGAGTATTCTGCTCTAAACTACTTCTCTTCCTTCATGCGCTCCTCTTCGTTGCTCCTATTTTGGGGTGAAAGTACTAAACATCGATATGGGTATATGGGTATATGAGAATAGTTATATATATATATATATATATATATATATATATATATATATATATATATATATATATATAAAACACAAAGAAATCTATCAAGTGGCTCTACTTCAATCCACCCAAAATCAAAAGCCCAGATCTAACCTTACAAAACACATTCTCCCCCCCCCCCCCCCCCCCCCCCCCCCCCCCGCAAAAGTTTTCCCCCAAAACTCAAATTCAAATCCCCAAAACAACTCATTTATTTATTTAATTATTCATATATATATATATATATATGGGAAATACTCCATTGAAAACGGGTTTGTTTTCATGGGTTGGAAAACACCAATCTGAGCCGTTGGATCACTTTTGATCGTGATCAGCGGCTCAGATCGCCTCTGCCCATCACCCAATATCACTTAAGTGGCGGAGGGTTATTTTGGGAATTTCGTCCCAAATAACTCTTCGTCTGGTTCACTCTGAAAAAATGAATATAACCTAGGCAACGACCTAGGTTATAAAAATTTAGAACAAGGCCAAACAACGGCCTATAATTCAATTTTTTATAACCTAGGCCGTTGTTCCCAACAACGGCCTAGGTTATATCAATTTTTTTAGAATCTGTTCAGCGAAGAGTTATTTGGGACGAAATTCTCAAAATAACCCTCTGCTGATCAATTAAAACGGGTTATGGGGAGCTTGATCTGAGCCGCTGATCACGATTATGAGCGATCCAACGGCTCAGATTGGTGTTTTCCAACCCATGAAAACTAGACTCATTTTCAATGGAGCATTCCCTATATATATATAGAAACATGGACTTTTATACAACTAATTATTTTCATATTATTCAAACTTCAGCTACATAATTGTTGATTTACTATTTACAACATTTTTTATATGTTGTATGATTCTGAAGATGTGCCGCAGGCACGTGGCCACGGGAAAATCTAGTGTATATATATATATATATATATATATATATATATATATATATATATATATATATCTCTCAAAATTTTGTTACAACAAAATTATCAAAGTGTATGAAACATTTTTTGTACCAAAACTTTTAGAACTAGATGTGAGCATTTACTCCAATTTCATGGCATAATTGAATGCAACCAACTGAAGCTTCAAAGAATAGTGCATTTTCATATTGTTCATTGAATCTTGTACTAGATAGCGTGTTTCCTAATAAGAGCATCACAGTGGTAATTCTTAAATATTAGAATATAAAAAAATACATATAGTAAAATGAAAGATTTCCTGTAGTCGTGATTTGCTATAATTTGAGAAACAAATATTAAAAAAGGAGCTCAGACGAAACAACTTGTTTCGTCAATTTTTTTTTGTTTTACATAATGTTTAAGTTAGTTAAGTAATGATTAGATGTTAAAATAGGTAAATTAAATAAATTAAATATTAAAATATATACTAAGCTATCTAATTAATACACTAACCTAAGATTAACTAATTAATACAGTAACCTAATTAATACAAAGTGGCTGGACAAGACATGTTGTCCTGTTCAAGCCAATTTTGGCTCTAAACGAGACAACATGTCCCGTTTGATGATTTATCGATTTTTTTCCCTTTTTCCCATATGGTACAACATATACTGTCTGATCATTAAAAAAAAAGGAACAGACGAAACAACTTTTTTCGTCCAATCCCATTAAAAAAAGGGGGGTCCCTTATATTTTGAGAATCACCATTTCGTTTCACAAATTTGAGAAGCGACTGTAGCGATTTTGTGAAAATATGGCAAAATAGTAAACGACTGCAGACTCTCAATTATTAAAATATGAGAATTTGACAAAAATGAGAAACAACTGTTGATACTCTAAGAGAAAGAGAATATGCAACACCAAGTTCAACTCCAAAGATTAAAGAGAAACGTCCAATCATTGTGGTGCTCAATTCATAGACTCAAATTCAAACTCTTGTTTGCAAGTTTTACTTACCTAGATCTCTCTTTCATTAAAGGATCCTTAATTTAGTAATTGACTTACTTAATCATAATTCTCATAGGTTTAAGACCCTAAATTCTAGCCATAATTCAAGATAGATGAATAGACAATTTACCATTTTTTTAGATATATATATATATAGATATATTTTGTTGGCAACTAATATAGAATTTATCAAGTTTGGAATATATGAAAAATAATATTTGAAATGCCTACAAGAAATAGTTAGTCTACCTACCTAAGAAAAAAATAATGAAATGTTTCGCCTTAATTAGTCTACCTACTTCAACAATTTAGAATTAATTATGATACTACCCTACAAAGAAAATTGTATCAAAATCCTTTGATAATTGTTAGATATTATTAGCTTATAGATATTAGACTTCAAATTGACACTTATCTAAATTGTGTATTGCATATGGGGGTTATCGGAGTGCACGACCCAGCGGTATCCCTATGTGAGGATCATACTTGATGATTCTAATGATGTATGTGAGGGTCATATTGAGTGCTTCTATTGATTTACGAAGGTCATAAATAGATAGTGTCATATTGAATGATTCTATCAATGGACAAAGGGTCAGAGTAAGAGCATCTGTAGTCTTGAGTCAGATTTTGGGTATTTGACAAATAGAAATGATAAAAATGAATTTGCATTGTAGTCGTCAAAAGTCAAAATATGGATCAGACAAAAAATTATCTTTCGTCTCAGAAATATATATATATATATATATATATATATATATATATATATATATGCATTGAAGTGAGGGACAAAGGACAATTTTTTTAAAAAACAAAAAACAAAACAGGGAAGTGAGGCACAAAAGGACAAAAAAACAAAACAAAAAAACAAAAAACCCTCAAATGCCTGGAACGAGGGATGAAGTCCCGTCCTAGGCTATTTGTCTTTAGTGCACATTTTGTTGGATGGTACATAATGTATCATCCGTCAATTTTTTTTTATATTTAATTAATTGGACGGAATATTATCATTCATATTCGTCGTATGCTGAATTGAAGGGACGGTGTATCGTTTGCCGTCCCACATTTCAGACGAAAGATCTCATTTAAGGGACGAAGGATTATCTTTCGTCAGCTATAATTTGGCAAATTCCAAACCGCTTTCTATATTTGGCAAACTACTGTTCATGCGGCACCCAAATTTTGGGTATTTGACAAACGAGTAGAGCGAGAATTTTTCTACTTTTTCCATTTTTTGGGTATTTAGCAGACTGCTACATATGCTCTAACTAGTGTCATATTGGATGATTCTATTGATTTACGAGGGTCATGGTAGCTAGTACCATATCGGATGATCCTATTGTTTTAGGATTGTCACAATAGCCGTAACTAATGTTTTTAAGTAGTGTTCCGTGTTGGGATTTTATGTATTGCATACTTATTCGGTGTGGAGAGAAATTGGTGATACAAGCAGAGGGTTCAAAGCAAATAATCGAAGAAGAAGAAAAACAGTTAGCAGAAGCAACAGTGACAGAGAGGCGACATGCGGTCTACTATCCCCTACTCAGGTTGGAAGACTAGGAGTTGCGGTCGATCGCAACTATGTGCGGTCGACCGTCCGCGGCAGTGATAAATTTTTTTGTGCGGGTTTGTTGATTCGATTGAAGTTCACTTCGTCATTTGTTTAGATCGTATAACTCTAATTGTATGTTTTATTTTTCAATATACATCGGATGACTATTGTATCAAAGATATTTAAACTAAGGTTTCTCCAAATCTATATAATCAATTGTAACGGCTCATAGAACAATATTATTCTATTGAGTGCTGAATATAAGAAGATAGTACTTTATTTGAAAGGGTGAGAGATTTTTACATTGTAAACAGCAAGCAAGTTTCAGTTATGCCTGAAAGATGATTGTGATGAAAATTGTAATATTCTTATATATTTTTCAGTTGAAATAACATCTTGGTTAATCCTCTCATGAATTAAGATAAAATCCTTAACCAAAATAATTTTTGTGTGCTTTATACACTTTATCTCTAATAATATAATGGAAGAGTTGGGGTTGTCATTTGTAGACAACAATTCAACCATCTAATCCCAACCATTCATTTTTAAGTGAGAGTTATATTAACCATTCATTTACTTAACTGTTGTTAGTTACCATAATACCCTTAAAAATTAAATTTATTTACGACATAATTATTTACAAAAATAACAGTCATGTAAAATAAAAATTTGTACCCCTATGGATAATTTGTAAATAGTATTTAATAAGTAAAGAGATGTCTCAGGTTCGATACCAAATTGTGTCTTATTATCTGCTACATAAAAAAATATTTAATTTGAATGTGCATCGGACGTAGATTACTAGTACAATTGATGTAACCAATTTTTTTTTGATAATTTGTTGCGATTATATATCGAAGACACCACAACATTTTCAATTTTCAAGGAGAGACTAGGTGGAGCTGTATGCTGTGTATTAGATCATTGTTGTTTTCTGTTGAACTCGAGTAGACTCGAGTATTTTTGATGTAGCGTGATGCATGTTGCTCACGTGTTTATTTACGTTGTTTTTATTTATGTTGTCCTACTGTTTTTCGTTATTGTTTATTAATGGAACGATAACGGACGTCATCTTTTATTAAAAAAAAAAAAAATCATTTTCAATTTTCTAACCTTAGTCACAACCTCGCACTCTCGCAGTGTTGGTCTAAAAAGTAAATCTTCTCACTCATCAGGACGGCTTTGTGATATGATTGGACCGCTAGTAACTTGTGAACTGACTGCACATGGTGTCAGATGTGAGTGAGGACAAAAAAATGAATGTGAGGGAGAGAGAAATTTTTAACCAAGCCATCCCACTTTTTGTATGTACGAAACTATCCATGTTTAAATATTTAATACCAAAAACTTCATATTGCTAACTGAGTTTGTGCGTCTAATAACTTTCTTCGCGCTATCTCAGTTAGCATGTTCTAGGAGATACAACTTTTTTTCTCAAGTGAGAATGTGCAAAAAAATCCACCAATTATATACACGCTCACTCCGTTAACGTATCTCTTTAAACTACTCGCGCTAACGAAATTAGGGTGGTAGGTGGACAATAGGAAAAGTCTACTCCTCAAGTAGGGATTTAAGCAAAACCCACTAAGCATAGGCACGCTAACCCCGTTAGCGCGCCTCTTTATACCAAACACACTAACCGAGTTAGCGTGTGTTGATTGTGATCATATTAAATCTCAATCGACACACGCTAACCCGATTAATGCGCCTGGTATAAAGAGGCGCGTTAACGGAGTTAGTGTGTCTATATTGGGTGAGTTTTTTTGCACACCTCCACTTGAAGAAAAAAGTTGTATCTCCTGACACACGGTAACTGAGATAGCGTGAAGAAAATTACTAGACGCGCTAACTCAGTTAGCGACAGAGAATTTTTAGTATTAAATTTTTAAACAGGATAGTTTGGTACGTACATACAACAAAAAAAAGGGGATAGTTTGGTAAAAAATTAGGAGAGAGAGAGGGAGAGAATTTTTAGTTAAAAAACCTGAGGGATTTTGAACCATTCAAACTGCAGCTGCAGCCATCACACAACACACACACAACAGTGACAACACATCACAGACAGTGTGAAGTTTGTGGCGGCCAAAAACCTCCCACTCACTTGCCACCTCATCCACAAACTTGCCCACTTCTCACACTACCAGATTTTATTTTTAACCGACCTATATTTTAGCTAACCCAATACACTAATTAGAGCATCCATGATCGTGATGGTTAAAAATGCATATTTTATATATAGCATTTTGAATGTTTGGTGCAGTCGCCAAATAATATTTTATAGCAATTTAATAAATAAAAAATTAAAAAGTTAAACGAAACATGACTTTGTGTTCCACGATTTTAAAAATTTTATTATGATCTTATATTAAATAAAAATATTTTTTAAGTAAAAAGAAAAGGTGGGCCCCTCCTTAGGCGCAACTCCTCTTTGCGTCCAAGAAGTGGCCAGATTGCTATCCATTTTTAAATTCCATTTTTTAAAACAAAATACGTCGGACGGAACTTCACTTTTCGTCTGACGAATTAAAAAAGCATTTTTTTTCGTCGGACGGAAATTGAATTTGTGGCTCTTATATTATGCATTTTGCTATATCTTGTACCATTTATAGCAATGTACTATTGCTTTTTATGCAAAAAATGCATAAATAGCAAACGACTATAGCTCTTTGTTTGCTATAAAATACATTTTTGCATAAATAGCACACGATTGTTAAGTTTTGTGGAAATTAACAATACAAATTAGGGTTAATATCTAGATCTAAGTTGCTTAAGATATTCATCTTAGGTATCAAGATTGGAATACCTAGACTGCTATCACAAGCCAGTATTTATGAATAACTTGCTCATTTAGTAAATGAGCAATTGATGAGGTGACATGCATGTGATTGAAAAATTATAAAAGTGGTTAGTTATCCAATGTATCACATGCATGCCACACCATCAATTGCTCATTTACTAAATAAGCAAGTTGCTCATATCACTTTTACTCTTTCTATATATAAACATATTCATATGAGTAATACGTATATTGAACGTATAATTGATTGGAAATTGAATCGCAGGTTTGTGAGCATATAACCCGATACTCAAATCAGTATTTATTCATAAATACTGGCTTGTGATAGCAGTTTAGGTATTCCAATCTTGATACCAAAAAAAAAAAAAATTTTTTTTTTAAAATTTTTTTTTTAATCCATGACATCCCCTCAGTTCGTTTCCTATCAAATATTGTAAATATTATCATCCTCATTGTCTTCCTTTTGGATGTTAAAAAGAAATCCAATGGTTTAGAAAAGTAAAATTCCTCAGAGTAACAATGAAATGAGAAAAAGAAAGAGCCAAAGAAACTTGTATTTAATTAGAGCTTTAGCTCTGGCCTGTTCTCTTGTTAAAAATCCCACATTCTCATACACACTCAATCTCTTGCTTCTCTCTTCTTCTCCTTCTCTCTCCCTCTCTCTTTCTTCAATTCAAGATATCCAAACCAAACCCCACTCTGTAAGCCTCCTTCTCCTCCTTCACCTTCTTCTTCCTCCTCTTACCCTTCTCTTTATTGTACAAAGGCGACACCTTTAGCACCCTACATACAAAAAGCTGCCACCTTTCTCTCTTTCTGCCCTCCCTTTATCCACATCCTCTTCTGGGCACTTCTTAATTTCTCTCCTTTATTTGTAAAATTTTGCACCTTTTTCTCATATGGGTCTGGTTCTCTTCTTCAATTCTCAATTATGCTCCCATTTATGGTTTGGGTTCAATCTAACAAACTTTTCTCATATGGGTTTCTTTCTTTCAATTAGTTATGTAATGGGTATAATTTAATTTATTTACTGACTAATGGATTTAATTTTATTTTTTTTCCCTTGTAAAGGTAGCTCTTTGATAAGCTATGGGGGAGCATTTTGTATTGCTTGTGGATAGGTTGATCACAGAGACAACACTAGAAGCAGTCATTGAAAGTAGAAACAAGTCTACAATTAGTGAGATTGATTTGAAGGTTGAAGTTGCTTTGCCAATGAATTCTGGAGATTTTAAGGGGGAAGGAAAGTTGGTGGAGTGCCGAATTTGCCAAGAAGAGGATGAAGATTCTAATATGGAGACTCCATGTTCTTGTTGTGGTAGCTTGAAGGTAATGATTGTCTTATGTTCTATCTTGAAATTTGATTCTTTTTAATAAGCTGTTATTTATTGTGAATTTCTCACACAGAAAAAATAATTGAGTATAAATTGTTGAAGGAAAAGGGGCAAATCTGTATGCATAATTGTATCACTAATTGCAACAAGACCTCTTTGATAGTATACCCCTCCTTTACTGATACAGTTTATTTCCTTTGTAATGTTTTTTTGTGTGTGGAGAATATACCTTTCTGATGTTAATTAGCATAGTTCAATCTTGGTTTTCTAATTATGTTATGAAACATCAATAATATATGATATTGAATTGCTGACATGAAGTGATGATTTGGGGCAAGTTCTCATGTGAACTTTTCTATTTGTGTTTATTTGATTTCTGCTTAGTTTTTTTATATCTCCAGTTATATGCTGAGGAATATATTATGTATACATTGGATTCTTGGGATTATGAGATTTGTTTGTGTCGACTTAAGATACCACATCTGCATGAAGGATCAGTAGTAAGAGTATCCTTAGTCATTTGCTATTTATCCATTTTATGCATATTTTAGCAAAAAAAAACCGCCGCAGTCATTTGCTATTTATGCATATTTTGACGATTTCGGAATAGTAGATTGCTATATATGAGAGCGGAAATGAGAAAATGCATATTATATAGGACGGATCTGAAGATCCGTCCCACGAAAAAAATAATTTTTAAATTGGTCTGACGGAACTCGAATGTCCGGTAGAAGTTTTTTTTGAATTTCCGAGAAAAAAAAATCCACAAATAAGCCTAAATTACCTTGGATGGATCTTCTACGTTGAGGGGCCCACCTCAAATTTTTTTTAAAACTAAAAAAATGTTTTTAATTATTAAAAAAATCGCAAAAATTATTTAAAATTCGTGGGACGGATCTCGAAGATCCGTCCGATCATAATTTTTTTTGTTTCCTATATTATAGTATTTTACCTCTGCAGCAAACCCGCTTTTATCTATATAATAAATTACAAAGAAAGCTATCTAGTGGCTCACAATCAATCCCCCCAAAATCAAAGGCCGATATCAAACCTCACAAAACACATTTTCCCTCCAAAATTTCAAATCCAAAAACCAAATTTTCCTCCCTAAAAAACTCATTACTTTATTACTATCTATCTTTTCTCTCTTTACTTTTTCATATTTCTCTCTTTCTCTCTATCTCTCTATCTCATTCTTTCTTTATTTACTTAGAAATTTAGATTTTAAGATTTCGGTTTTGTAAATTTTCAGAATTTTTAATAGCAAATATTTCTTCAACAATTAAATTTTATTATTTTCCACACTTAAAGTTCTAAGAAGTTAGATTTTATACTCCCATTTATAATTATTTTTCAACATATACTAATGGAAACATAGACTTTTATTTATAACTAATTATTGTCATACTATTCAAACTTGAGCTACATAATTATTGTTTTACTGTTTACATGGCTTTTCGTGTTTTGTATCGTTCCGAAGACGTGCCGTAGGCACGTGCCCACGGGCAAATCTAGTATATGTATAATATGCCAAAATGCATATTTTAGCAAAGCACGACTGTGGATGCCCTAAGGCCGCGTTTCTTCTTCTTCGGGTCTGTTTGTGTGTTGTACTTTTAAATTTCCACAATATCTATTGTCAACAGAAAATTTTCCACAATATACAAATTTTTTTATTTGATCATGTCACTTTCTTAAATGAACATTTCTGTCTACATGCTATGTAACATTGAAATGTTGGTGTGAGACCAATTTGTTTTTGTCGATATTTGAATGAAAAGTTGATTTTTTTTTTTAATTTTAAGAAAATGATAATTTGAATGATCACAAGGAACTTTGAGAATTTGATACTTTGTTGGTTTCGTAGTCTAATGCATTCTATTCTTCTAAGTGAATTGACTTTACATCTAAGCCTCTCCAAAGTACATCACACATTGAAAGCTAAAATAACCTGAAATTGAGAAAAATTTGCTAGTCCAACCTGTTAGGTATTGGCTCCCCTTCTTTAATTGTCAATTCAGTGTATGTGAAATTTGCAAACAATAAATTTGATTATCATTTACTCATATCTCTGTATTTATCTTCTCTTCCTTCACTCGGCTTGATGATAGATCAGATGGATAACGATTTAAAACATTCTTGTCAAAATTAGTCTCCATCGTAATACGATGAAATTTCATTTGATTTATTTGTTCTTGTTGTATGCAACTTTGAGACGCCATGGTCGGAGTGTAATCTCTCTTATTCTTTTGCTTTACTTTTTGCAGTATGCTCACCGCAAATGTGTTCAAAAGTGGTGCAATGAGAAGGGCGATACAATGTGCGAGATATGCCTACAGGTTAGCCCTTTGTTTATGATGGACTATTTCAAATTCAACGGCTTTCCGTTTGACCTCCTCCCCTCTTAATGTATAATAGTGAAACTTAAGGCTACTGTATTTCATTGAAATCAGCAATTCAAGCCAGGCTACACTGCACCTCCTAAGTTGTTCCACTATGGAAGAATTCCAATGAGCTTCAGGTATCCTTCGTTGTCTTCTGCTCCTTGCAATTGGGAAATCATAAACAATCCGATTTTTTCTTATATGGCCTCTTGTTGGTTTTGATCTTTAGAGGTAACTGGGAGATAACTCGCCGGGATATTCAAAACCGCAGCTTCATAACTATGGTTCCAAACAGTCGGGATTTCATTGGATCATCGAATTATGATGATTACGCATCTTCAAACGTGAGAAGCGGCATATATTGCCGCGTAGTAGCTGTCATTGTGAGTTCTCCCTTTTTTGGGTGCCTTTTATGAGGAAATTACTTCTACACAAGTATGCTTTGAGTTTACATTGGTTTGGTGTTTTGCTTTGCAGTTTATGGTCCTGTTGACTCTCCGCCACATTCTTCCGATAATAACTAGTGGAGGAGAGCAGTATCCCTTACCTCTACTTGCAGTAAGGCTTCTGTTAAAATTGTGATTTTTTTTAGTCATACTGGCACAGTAAACAATGAACATAACAGAAAAAAACTCTCCTTTTTTAATATGTAGCTATGGTTGCTGGGGACTGCTGGAATTGTTCTACCTGTTTATGTAATGATGATGGCCGTTACTACGTTTCATCGCAGTCGCCTACAACAGGTATTTCCCTTATATATTACAACAGGTATTTCCCTTATATATGGACCTATTTATGTATTCATCTGTGAATCTGTTTATTATAGAATCTCAATGAGACGGCAAACCTCGAAACTGATGAAGAAAATGCAGATCAACAACTATCACAGTCAACAAGAACTACATGAATTGAGGGTGGAGAGGGGTTATCACAATCATTAAAATGCACCTTTTGAAGAGGCTGAAGTTCAACAAAACCCCGGAAAAGGACGGAAAATGCAGGATAGAGTTGAAGTCAGGGTGCTGAAATCTTGTCGAGAGAGTTTCAAGTGTTTTCTCTTTGTAAATAGCAATGTATACCTCACAGTAAAGTTTTAAGCCTTCCAAGTTCAAAATATTTGCACTCTCTTCAATCAAAACCATGAAGATGAAGTGCTTCCTCTTTTATTGTTGTTTCGGCTGTACTATGTTAGACTGAATATGCAAGTTTGAATGCAATCTCTCTACGAGATTTTGAAAGGTAGGAGCTGCTGTCTCTTTTCTTACAGAAAATTTGTCAGTCTCCCATCAAATTGCAATGCTCTGTAACTGATGTTGAAAACAGGGAAAGCCTGTAGCTTTTGAAATCATGGCAAGCCATATTTCGAGAATAGAAAACCTTAGGTATTGTGGCATGAATGTGATTTGTAATTTTTTTCTAGAATTAATTTATTAAAGTAAAATTGCTCCTAACTAATAGAATGTATACCTAATACTGATAATTCTCCCAAAAATTATGCAAAAAACCTACGGTCTCCTCTCCTGATCAAACCAGTATCTAAAACTAGCCAGGTTATTTGTGTGTTATGCAAAACTTGGATGCAGAAGCGCAACCGAAGTCCAAGCCTGAGCAAGTAAATTTTAGTGTCACCCTACACAGAGGAAAACAGAATAGAGTACTAACACATGCAAATAGCAAACTACAACGTCCAAGCCTGAGCAAGTAAATTTTAGTGTCACTCTACACAGAGGAAAACAGAATAGAGTACTAACACATGCAAATAGCAAACTACAACGACTTCGGGTTATTTTGCATTACAACAATCAACAATGCACTTTTGCATTACCATAGTGCACTTTTTCATCTGATAAGCATCACAACAAGCTACAAAGCACGCTATTTTCAACCATGTTTGTAATCTAAAGGACGACAATAACATAATAAGCAGGAAATTCTCTCAAACGTATAGCATAAAGCACATTGATTTAAGTACAGAATATGCACTATAAGAGGATCTACTCAGAGTCAAAAACAAATTCACAAGCAAATGGGTACAAAGTTGGAATACATAGCCATTGAACAACTCACTATACAGTCTGGATTTCTAAGAAAACAGAAACAAATACATTTGTTAATTACAATTATCTTCTGAAACTTCCCATCTCTTTCTTCTCTAAATAAGTTTCTGGGCTCAAATTTCCTGTCACAAATTTGCAGTTGTATTCAATATACATTTCACATACCGTCAGCATGCAAGCACCTAAAATACAAAGGGTTGATCAACTGCCCTGACAAGCACCAGCCTGATAAATCTCCAATACAATGCAAAAAACTTGATAACTTCAACGTGATCCCACTCCGATTGGGTTGAGTCACAGCTTTACTGCTTCTAGAAAGGTAGCAGGACGGACAGAGCAGCTTCGGAGGCCATATGATTTTTGGGAATCGTGGGTCCCCGGTTTTTAAAGCTTTATCTTCTTTCATTAGCCTCTCGTTCACAGCCAGAGAGCTAGGCCACGAGTTGTACTGAATGGGACTAACACTGCATTATGGAAAATTTTGAATTAAATATAACAGATTTTATCTGTGATTGTGGGAAACTGAGTCCTTTTGGGGTTTTTATAACTGTTATATACTTAAAATTGTATCAAATACACCTCAAAATTGACCAAAATAACTTCACTTCACACCCATTCCATGAGTGTATTTTGTATTTTCTTCTGTTTCGGGGGGCTTATAAGTTAAACTTGGGGGGGGGGGGGGGGGGGGGGGGGGGGGGGGGGGGGGGGTATCAAAATATAAAGCTTTTGAGGATTTTAACAAAATAGGGAAATTTTATGTGAGTTAAATTAGAAACAACTACTTCTTATACCTTGAACACATCTTTGCCAAAATGCAAGCGGCATTCATCACTAGACAAAAAGTTATGAACGATCTCGCTACTTTCGTGTGATTTTTTTATTTCGCTCATTTTGTGGGATATAGTACACTGTTTTCGATCACTTTCAAGAGATTTCATATTTTACTGTTTTGGCTTCATTTTGTGGGTTATAATCAAATGTTTCCGGCCGTTTTCGTGAAATTATGTATTTGACTGTTTTAGCCTCATTTGTGGGCTATAGTCCACATTTTCCGGCTACTTTATTGAGATTTTTTATTTACCATATTTTATGGGCTATAGTACACAGTTTTCGATCACTTTCATGAGATTTCGTTATTTACAGTTTTGGCCCCAATTTGAGGGTTATAGTCCACAGTTTCCGAACGTTTTCTTAAAATTTTATATTTGACTGTTTTAGTCTCAATTGTGGACTTTAGTCCACAGTTTTCAGTCACTTTCGTGAGAATTTTTATTTTCGTCATTTTGTGGGCTATAGTACACTGTTTTCGATCGCTTTCAAGAGATTTCGTATTTTACTGTGTTGGCCACATTTTATGGGTTCTAGTCAACTGTTTCCGGCCGTTTTCGTGAAATTTTTTATTGTCTGTTTTAACCTCATTTGTGGGTTATAGTTCGAAGTTTTCGGCCAAATTCGTGAGACTTTTTATTTCCTTCATTTTGTGGGCTATTGTACACTGTTTTCGATCACTTTCATGAGATTTCATATTTTATTGTTTTGACTTCATTTGGTGGGTTATAGTCCATAGTTTCCGGCCGTTTTCATGGAAATTTGTATTTGATTGTTTTAGCTTAATTTGTCATCTAGTACACTGTTTTCGATCACTTTCATGAAATATCGTATTTTACTGTTTCGGCCTAATTTTGTGGGTTTTATAGTCCACAATTTCCGACCATTTTCGTGAAATTTTGTATTTAGCTGTTTTAGCGTATTTGTGTGCAACCCACAGTTTTCGGCCACTTTCGTGAGATTTTTTATTTTCCTCATTTTGTGGGCTATAGTACACTGTTTTCGATCACCTTCATGGGATTTCGTATTTTACTGTTTTGGCCATATTTTGTGGATTATAGTCCACAGTTTACGACCGTTTTCGTGAAATTTTGTATTTAACTGTTTTAGCCTCATTTGTGGGCTATAGTCCACAGTTTTCGGTCACTTTCGTGGGATTTTTTATTTCCGTCAATTTGTGGGCTTGAGTACATTGTTTTTTATCACTTTCATGAGATTTCTTATTTTACTGTTTTGGCCTCAATTTGTGGGTTATAGTCCACAGTTTCTGGTCGTTTTCTTGAAAATTTGTATTTGACGGTTTTCGCCTCATTTGTGGGCCATTGTCCACAGTTTTCGGCCACTTTCATGAGAATTTTTTCTCCTCATTTTGTGGGCTTATATAGTACACTGTTTTCGATCACTTTTAAGAGATTTCGTATTTTACAATTTTGGCCCTATTTTGTGGGTTATACTCCACAGTTTTCGACTGTTTTCGTGAAATTTTGTATTTGACCGTCTTAGCATCATTTTTGGGTTATAGTCCACAGTTTTCGATCACTTACGTGAGAATTTTTATTTTCATTTTGTAAGCTATAGTTTACTGTTTTCGATCACTTTCATGAGATTGTGTATTTTACTGTGGTCTCATTTTCTGGGTTGTAGTCCACAGTTTTCGGCCGTTTTCATGAAATTTTTTATTTGACTGTTTTAGCCTCATTGTGGGTTATAGTCCACAGTTTCCGGCCACTTTCGTTAGATTTTTTATTTCTCTAGTTTTGTGGGTTATAATACACTATTTTCAATCACTTTCATGAGATTTCGTATTTTACTGTTTTGGCCGCATTTTTTGGTTTGTAGTCCACACTTTTCGGCCGTTTTCGTGAAATTTTGTATTTGACTGTTTTCGCCTTATTTGTGAGCTACAGTCCACAGTTTTCGACCACTTGGTGGGATTTTTTATTTCCCTCATTTTGTGGGTTATAGTACACTGTTTTGAATCACTTACATGAGATTTCGTAATTTACTGTTTTGGCCCATTTTGTGGGTTATAGCCCACAGTTTCCGACCGTTTTCGTGAAAATTTTTATTTGACGGTTTTAGCCTCATTTGTGGGTGAGTTATAGTTCAAAGTTTTCGACGACTTTCGTGACATTTTTTTATTTTCCTCATTTTGTGGGCTACACTGTTTTCGATCACTGTCATTAGATTTCGTATTTTACTGTTTTGGCCGCATTTTGAGGGTTGTAGTCCACAGTTTCCGACCGTTTTCTTGAAATTTTGTATTTGACTGTTTTGCTTCAATTGTGGTCTATAGTTCACAATTTTCGGTCACTTTCGTGATATTTTATATTTTCGTCATTTTGTGCGCTATAGTACACTGTTTTCGATCATTTTCAAGAGATTTCGTAATTTACTATTTTGGCCTCATTTTATGGGTTTTATAGTCCACAATTACTGAACATTTTCGTAAAATTTTGTATTTGACTATTTTAGCGTCATTTGCGTGCTATAGTCCACAGTTTTTGTTCACTTTCATGAGATTTTTTATTTCCCTTATTTTGTAGGCTATAATACACTATTTTCGATCACTTTCATGAGATTTCGTATTTTACTGTTTTGGCTGCATTTTGTGGGTAGTCAACAGTTTCTAACCGTTATCGTGAAATTATGTATTTATAGTCAACAGTTTTCAGCTACTTTATTGAGATTTTTTATTTCCCACATTTTGTGGGCTATAGTACACTGTTTTGTGGGCTATAGTCCACATTTTCCGGCAACTTTCGTGTGGTTTATTATTTTTCTCTTTTTGTGGGCTATAGTACACTGTTTTCGATCATTTACATGAGATTTCATATTTTACTATTTTGGCCTCATTTTGTGAGTTATAGTCCACAATTTCCGTCCGTTTTTCTGAAATTTGTATTTGACTGTTTTAGCCTCATTTGTGGGCAATAGTCCACAGTTTTCGGCTACTTTCGTGAGATTTTTTATTTCCCGCATGTTGCGGGCTATAGTACACTCTCCTCGATCACTTTCATGAGATTTCATATTTTACAGTTTTTGTCCCATTTTGTGGATTATAGTTCACAGTTTCCGACCGTTTTCGTGAAATTTTGTATTTTGAGTGTTTTACCCTCATTTGTGGGCTATAGTCCACAGTTTTCAAACACTTTCGTGAGAAATTTATTTCCGTCATTTTGTAGGCTATAGTACACAGTTTTCGATCACTTTCATGTCATTTTGTATTTTACTGTTTTGGCCTCATTTTGTGGGTTATAGTCCAAAATTTCCGGCCGTTTTCGTGAAAATTTTAATTTGACTGTGTTAGCCTCATTTGTGGGTTATAGTTCAAAGTTTGGCTAAAATTGAAAAACCCCCCTTCAACTATCCCATATATGCAGAAAACCTAACTCACATTTTTTTAATGCAGAAAACCGCACTCAGCTATGGATGCGAAAAACCACAAGAATCTGTTAGGGTTCTGTTATTTTTCGGTGACGTGCAATGCACATGACTTACAAAATGACGAAATTACCCTCTTTATTCAGAACCCATTCTTAGGCTGAAATTGAAAAAAACCCCTTAAACTATCTCATATATGCAGAAAACCTCACTCACCTTTTTTTTAATACAGAAAACCGCACTCAACTATGGGTGTGAAAAACCACCCATATAACAGAACCCTAACGGAGTCATGGTGTGGTTTTTTGCACCCAAAGTTGAGTGTGGTTTTCTGCATAAAAAAATGTGGGTGAGGTTTTCTGCATATATGTGATAGTTTAAGGGTTTTTTTTCAATTTTAGCCTCAAAGTTTTCGACCACTTTCGTGAGATTTGTTATTTTCCACATTTTGTGGGCTATAGTACACTGTTTTCGATCACATTCATGACATTTCGTATTTTACTGCTTTGGCCTCAATTTATGGGTTATAGTCCACAGTTCCTGGTCGTTTTCTTGAAATTTTGTATTTGGCTGTTTTTGTCTCATTTGTCGGCTATAGTCCACTATTTTCAGCCACTTGGTAGGATTTTTTATTTTCCTCATTTTGTGGGTTATAGCACACAATTTTCAATCACTTCCATGAGATTTCGTATTTTACTGTTTTGGCCCATTCTGTGGGTTATAGTCCACAGTTTCCGGTTGTTTTCGTGAAAATTTTTATTTGACAGTTTTGGCCCCATTTATGGATTATAGTTCAAAGTTTTCGACGACATTCGTGACATTTTTTATTTCCCTCATTTTGTGGACTATTGTACACTGTTTTTGATCACTTTCATGAAATTTATTATCTTACTGTTTTGGCCGCATTTTGTGGGTTATAGTCCACAGTTTCCGACTGTTTTCGTAAAATTTTGTATTTGACTGTTTTCGCCTCATTGTGGGCTATAGTCCCCACAGTTTTCGGCCAGTTGCATGAGAATTTTTTATTTCCGTCATTTTGTGGGCTATAGTACACTGTTTTCGATCACTTTCATGAGATTTTGAATTATACTGTTTTGGCCTCAATTTGTGGGTTATATAGTCCACGGTTTCTGGTCGTTTTCTTGAAATTTTGGATTTGGCTGTTTTCGCCTCATTTGTGGGCTATTGTCAGTATTTTACTGTTTTGGCCTCGTTTTGTGGGTAGTCCACAGTATCTGGCCGTTTTCGTGAAGTTTTGAATTTAACTGTTTTAGCCTCATTTGTGGGCTATAATCCACAATTTTCGGCCACTTTCGTGAGATTTTTTATTTTCCTCATTTTAGGGGCTATAGTACACTGTTTTCGATCACATTCGTGAGGTTTTTTATTTCCCTCATTTTGTGGGCTATAGTACACTGTTCTCGATCACTTTCATGAGATTTCATATTTGACAGTTTTGGCGCAATTTTGTGGGTTATATAGTCCACAATTTCCGACCATTTTTGTGAAATTTTGTATTTGACTGTTTCACCCTCTTTTGTGGGCTGTAGTACACTTTTTTCACACTTTCGTCAGAATTTTTATTTTCGTCATTTTGTGAGCTACACTGTTTTCGATCACTTTCATGAGATTTCGTATTTAATTGTTTTTGCCTCATTTTGTGGGTTACAGGCCACAGTTCCCGGCCGTTTTCGTGAAAATTGTTATTTGACTATTTTAGCCTCATTTGTGGGTTATAGTTCAAAGTTTTTGGCGACTTTCGTGAGATTTTTTATTTCCCTCATTTTGTCGGCTATTGTACACTGTTTTCGATCACTTTCATGACACTTCATATTTTACTGTTTTGGCCTCATTATGTGAGTTATAGTCCACAGTTTCTGGTCCACATTTTCGGCCACTTTCGTGTAATTTTTTATTTTCCTTATTTTGTGTGATATATAGCACACTGTTTACGATCACTTTCTTGAGATTTCGTATTTTACTGTTTTGGCCTCATTTTGTCGGTTATAGTCAACAGTTTCCGGCCGTTTTCGTGAAAACTCTTATTTGACTGTTTTAGCTTCATTTGTGGGTAATAGTTCAAAGTTTTCGGCCACTTTCGTGAGATTTTTTATTTCCCTCATTTAGTGGGCTATTGTATACTGTTTTCGATCATTTCATGACATTTCGTATTTTACTATTTTGGTCTCATTTTGTGGGTTATAGTCCATAGTTTCCGACCGTTTTCGTGAAATTTTATATTTGACAATTTTCGCCACATTTGTGGGCTATAGTCCCCAAAGTTTTCGGCCACTTTGTGTGTTTTTTTATTTCCCTCATTTTGAGGGTCATAGTACACTGTTTTCGATCAGCCTACTGAGATTTCGTATTTTACTGTTTTGGCCTGATTTTGTGGGTAGTCTACAGTTTCTGGTCGTTTTCGTGAAATTTTGTATTTGACTATTTTTGCATCATTTTTGGGCTATAGTCCACATTTTTCAGCAACTTTCGTGTGGTTTTTTATTTCCCTCTTTTTGTGGGCTATAGTTAGGGATGCTTTCGGATCGGATACGGATCGGATATTGGCTATACCAACATCCGTATCCGCAATCCAAAGACGGATTCGGATACGGATACGGATATGATTCGGAAAATAAAAATCATATCTGTATCCGCAATTTTCGGATACGGTCTACCGGATAACGGATACGAATTCGGATAACAAATATAAAGTTTTTGCTATTTATTTTTCTTAACTAGTACTTATACATGTATATCACTGAATTGTGAATATCGATTTTCATATCTAATAAAAAAATAGAAATCAACAGAACAAAAAAGGAGAATGAAAATTTATTTCAAATATATACAACTCTTATAAAAAAAATGAATATAATACTCACTTACTTGTCTATGTTGCATTGGTTTGAAACTGACTCTTTAACTTCTTTTACCAGGATGGTGTGGCAGCAATATAGAGTGGAGTGTTTCCTTCATTGTTTCCCTTCAAAGACAATTCAGTTGAACTGCCAGCATGCAATATAGAGTTTGTACAAAATACCGTCAGCAAGCACATATATATCTTGTATATCCAACCTGCTCATGGAAAGCAAAATGTAAGCAATCAAATATAGCACTATTGAGCTATTGACACATATCAAATAATACTGCTCTGCTGTCCAGTGCTGTCCGCAAAAACCTCCATACGTCATGGACGACGTATGAAATTATCATGGACTCATCTAGACATAACAGAATAGACTCATCTGATACGGGCAAAAATATCAACTGTAAGAGTTTAAAATATCCGCAAAAATATCCATGTAAGAGTTTATACGGGCAAACAAAACAACCCCTAAGTGACAAAGAAATGAAGGTTTAAATGAAGAATTTTTGTCAAAGATTCTTCTTTTATCAACTGCTGAGATCAATTCGAGACTTAATTTACCGTAATGTATGACCCAAATATGGCATATTGACCTAAACAGTGTCACATAAAGCCGATACATGAACTACTGACCCACTTACATGGAAAAGTAGCATCAACAATACCAAATACAACCATACATAGATTCACCAAACCATTCAGCATCCTATACGAATTAAGCATCCTAAACTTGAACAAGATACTTTTACGCTACCTAAATATAGTATCGATCACCTAATTAACAATGATTCCTGCTACTAATCCTTTCAGAAGGATGTCCCTCAACTAACTCAGCTGTCAAGCTTTTTGCTCAAATAACTTATAGAAAATGGCAGAAATCACATTCAAAAGCATAATCACAACATTCGAGCCAAGACGAGGTCATATATTTATCAAACATGATTCAAGACATCATATATTATATGATTTGTAGGATAAACTAAAGTAACATCATCAAAGTAAGCAAGAGATTTAACAAGTTAGCATTTGCTTCACTAGTGTACACGTCATTTAGCTACAATGAACAGAATGCACAACCAGACTCACTAAGGAAGAATTATTAAAAGCCAATTTAAACCCAAAAAAAAAACAAAAACAAAACTAAATGCACACTGAATCCGAGTCAAACACACTAAAAGAGTGTTTTGCCAAGTTATTTGGGTAGACAACCATAGGCAAGACAAGTTGCATTCACTCCATTGCAAACAAACATCATTTAAGATGTAACATAAAACAAAAGGCATAACATAATATTTTTGAACAATTTTAAAAAGTCTCAAGGCAATTACTGTAAGTCTGTAACTTGACCAATAACCGAGTCCTCCAATGGCTTGGACAAAAGCAGCATTCATCACTAATAACTGATACAAATATATTCCCAAAGAAAGCCATGTAAATACTACATTAACAATGAAACATAAAATGCATACTGTCACAGACTAATATACGCACAGCCAATTGAGGGGTGAGTATCAGAACTACAGACCTGTCCAGTTGAGCTGAAAAATTACAAGAAGCCCCATTTTTCTCTTCTCAGGATGGGCGGGTTCGCTTGTTGCTAGTGCTGCAAGAAGGGCACTTATACTGCTTGATGTGCTCCGCACGTGCTGGGGTGATCTTCACGCACTTGCCATGGAACCACTTCTCGCAAACATCACAGCAAATCCAGAACTCATCAGATGCATAATTATCTCCGCATGCCCCACACAAAGTCTCCCCGTGCTCGTCACCGTCCTCACCTCCTTCATCTCCTTCCTCTTCGATACCTTCGTCATCTTCCTCAATAATATATGGCACGACAGGACGGGGATGACGGCTGCTGCCGTCGACTCTGGCTGCGGGAGAGGAAGGGGAGAAGAGGCGGGGCGTGGCTGGCGACGGGGCGCTGGCGACTGGGGACGGGGCGCTGGCGACGGGGCTCGCGACGGGGCTTCGATCTCTCGACCTTCTGATCCCGTGCTTGATCTCTCGACCTGCGCGCCGTTTGTGTTCTCGAGAGTGGACGCGATGGAGACGGGGGATGGGGGAGAAGAGGAAGACGGGGGAACGCGAGGTCGATGTGGAGTGGAGTTGGAGTCGATGGGGAGTCGATGGGGATGTGGAGTGGAGTTGAACGCGATGGAGACGGGGGATGGGGAGAACCGGAGAAGAGGAAGACGGGAGAGAAGAGGATTTTGGAGTCGATTTGGAGTCGATGGGGAGTCGATTTGGGATTTTTGATTTGGATCTACTGAATACGGGATTTAGCTGATTAGGATTTAACTTTACTCATTGATATAACTATTAAATATATATAATATATTAAATAAATAGATATTAAATTAAGCGGATATCCGTATCCGAATCCGCTTTTTTAGTAATATCTGTATCCGTATCCGAATCCGCTTTTTTAGTAATATCTGTATCCGTATCCGAATCCGAATTTTTTTGGATTTGGATATCCGAATCCGTATCCGTATCCGCCCGGATACGGATTTTTCATATCCGTATCCGCAAAAAAATCGGATTCGGATGCGGATCGAATCGGATATATCCTTATCCGAAAGCATCCCTAGCTATAGTACACTATTTTCAAACATTTTCATGAGATTTCATATTTACTGTTTTGGCCTCATTTTGTGGGTTATAGTCCACGGTTTTCGTCCATTTTCCTGAAATTTTGTATGACCGTTTTAGCCTCATTTGTGGGCTATAGTCCACACTTTCGGTTACTTTCGTGAGAATTTTTATTTCCAGCATGTTGTGGGCTATAGTACACTGTTCTCGATCACTTTCATGAGATTTCAAATTTTACAGTTTTTGCCCCATTTTATGGGTTATAGTCCACAGTTTCCGACCGTTCTCGTGAAATTTTGTATTTGAGTATTCTAGCCGCATTTGTGGGCTATAGTCCACAGTTTTCAGTCACTTTCGTGAGAAATTTATTTTCGTCATTTTGTTGGATATAGTACACAATTTTTGATCACTTTCATGTCAATTTGTACTTTACTGTTTTGGACTCATTTTGTGGGTTATAGTCCAAAATTTCCGGCCGTTTTCGTGAAATTTTTTATTTTACTATTTTATCCTCATTTGTGGGTTATAGTTCAAAGTTTTCGGCCACTTTCGTGAGATTTGTTATTTCCCATATTTTTTGGGCTATAGTACACTGTTTTCGATCACATTCATGAAATTTCGTATTTTACTGTTTTGGCCTCAATTTGTGGGTTATAGTCCACAGTTTCTGGTCGTTTTCTTGAAATTTTGTATTTGGCTTTTTTCGCCTCATTTGTGGGCTATAGTCCACTATTATCAGCCACTTGGTGGGATTTTTTATTTTCCTCATTTTGTGGGTAGTACACTGTTTTCGATCACTTTCATTAGATTTCGTATTTTACTGTTTTGGGCCATTTTGTGGGTTATAGTCCACAGTTTCCGGCCGTTTTCGTGAAAATTTTTATTTGACAGTTTTAGCCTCGTTTGTGGGTTATAGTTCAAAGTTTTCGACGACTTTCGTGACATTTTTTATTTTCCTCAATTTGTGGGCTATTGTACACTGTTTTCGATCACTTTCATGAGATATCGTATTTTACTGTTTTGGCCGCATTTTGTGGGTTATAGTCCACAGTTTCCGGCTGTTTTCGTGGAATTTTGTATTTGACTGTTTTCGCCTCATTTGTGGGCTATAATAGTCCACACAGTTTTCGGTCACTTTCATGAGAATTTTAAATTCCTACATTTTGTGGGCTATAGTGCACGGTTTCGATCACTTTCATGAGATTTCGTATTTTGCTGTTTTGGCCTCATTTTGTGGGTTATAGTCCACAATTTCCAGGCGATTTCATGAAATTCTTTTTGACTGTTTTAGCCTTATTTCTGGGTTATAGTCCACAATTTTCGACCACTTCCGTGAGATTTTTTATTTCCCTCGTTTTGCGGGCTATAATACACTTTTCCATCATTTTCTGGAGATTTCGTATTTTACTGTTTCGGCCTCATTTTGGTGGTTATAGTCCACAGTTTTCGGCCGTTGTCGTGAAATTTTGTATTTGACTATTTCCGCCTTATTTGTGGGCTATAGTCCACAGTTTTCAGCCACTTTGTGTGATTTTTTATTTTCCTTATTTTGTGGGTTATAGTACACTATTTTTGAACACTTTCATGAGATTTCGTATTTTACCGTTTTGGCCTCATTTTGTGGGTTATACAGTTTCCAGCCGTTTTCGTGAAATTTTGTATTTGACTATTTTCGCCACATTTGCGGGCTATAGTCCCCAAAGTTTTCGGCCATTGTGTGTTTTTTTATTTCCCTCATTTTGTGGGTTATAGTACACTGTTTTTTATCACTCTAATGAGATTTCGTATTTTACTGTTTTGGCCACATTCTGTGGGTTGTAGTCCACAGTTTCAGGTCGTTTTCGTAAAATTTTGTATTTGACTGTTTTAGCCTCTTTTATGGGCTGTAGTACACTTTTTCAGTCACTTTCGTGAGATTTTTTATTTCTGTCATTTTGTGGGCTATAGTACACTGTTTTCGATCACTTTCATGAGATTTTGAATTATACTGTTTTGGCCTCAATTTGTGGGTTATATAGTCTCACAGTTTTTGGTCGTTTTTTTTGAAATTTTGTATTTGGCTGTTTTCAACTCATTTGTGGGCTATTGTCAATAGTTTTCAGCCACTTTCACGAGAACTTTTATCTCCCTCATTTTGTGGGCTATAGTACACTATTTTCGATCACTTTCATGAGATTTCATATTTTACAGTTTTGGCGCAATATTGTGTTATATAGTCCATAGTTTCCTACTATTTTCATGAAATTTTGTATTTGACTGTTTTAGCCTCTTTTGTGGGCTGTAGTACACTTTTTTCAGTCACTTTCGTGAGATTTTTTATTTCCGTCATTTTGTGGGCTATAGTACACTGTTTTCGATCACTTTCATGAGATTTTGAATTATACTATTTTGGCTTCAATTTGTGGGTTATATAATCCACAGTTTCTGGTCATTTTCTTGAAATTTTGTATTTGGCTGTTTTCGCCTCATTTGTGGGCTATTGTCAATAGTTTTCGGCCACTTTCATGAAAACTTTGATTTCCCTCATTTTGTGGGCTATAGTACACTGTTCTCGATCACTTTCATGAGATTTCATATTTGACAGTTTTGGCGCAATTTTGTGGGTTATATAGTCCACAATTTCCGACCATTTTCGTGAAATTTTGTATTTGACTGTTTTAGCCTCTTTTGTGGGCTGTAGTACACTTTTTTCAGTCACTTTAGTCAGAATTTTTATTTCTGTCATTTTGTGGGCAATAGTACACTGTTTTCGATCACTTTAATGAGATTTTGTATTTTACTATTTTTGCCTCATTTTGTGGGTTACAGGCCACAGTTCCCGGCCGTTTTCGTGAAAATTGTTATTTGACTATTTTAGCCTCATTTGTGGGTTATAGTTCGAAGTTTTCGGCGGCTTTCGAGAAAATTTTTATTTCCCTCATTTTGTTGGCTACACTATTTTCGATCACTTTCATGACATTTCGTATTTTACTGTTTTGGCCTCATTTTGTGGGTTATAGTCCACAGTTTCTGGTCATTTTCATGAAATTTTGTATTTGATTGTTTTAGCATCATTTGTGGGCTATAGTCCACATTTTTCGGCCAGTTTCGTGTGATTTTTTATTTTCCTTATTTTGTGTGATATATAGTACACTGTTTTCGGTCACTTTATTAGATTTCGTATTTTACTGTTTTGGCCAACAATTTCCAGCCGTTTTCGTGAAAACTTTTATTTGACTGTTTTAGCCTCATTTGTGGGCTATAATAGTCCTCATAGTTTTCGGTCACTTTTATGAGAATTTTAAATTCCTATGTTTTGTGGGCTATAGTGCACTATTTCGATCACTTTCATGAGATTTCGTATTTTACTGTTTTGGCTTCATTTTGTAGGTTATAGTCCACAGTTTCCGGGCGTTTTCATGAAATTTTTTCTTTGACTGTTTTAGCCTTATTTCTGGGTTATAGTCGACAATTTTTTGCCACTTCCGTGAGAATTTTTATTTCCTTCGTTTTGTGGGCTATATACACTTTTTTCCATCACTTTCAGGAGATTTCGTAATTTATTGTTTCGGCCTCATTTTGGTGGTTATAGTCCACAGTTTTCGGCCGTTGTCGTGAAATTTTGTATTTGACTGTTTCCTCCTTATTTGTGGGCTATAGTCCACAGTTTTCAGCTACTTTGTGACTTTTTATTATTTCCTCATTTTGTGGGTTATAGTACGCTATTTTCGAACACTTTCATGAGATTTTGTATTTTACCGCTTTGGCCTCATTTTGTTTCGTATATTCCACAGTTTTTTGTCATTTTCTTGAAATTTTGTATTTGACATTTTTAGCCTCATTTGTGGACTATAGTCCACAGTTTTCAGCTACTTTGTGTGACTTTTTATTATTTCCTCATTTTGTGGGTTAGTACGCTATTTTTGAACACTTTCATGAGATTTCGTATTTTACCGCTTTGGCCTCATTTTGTTTCGTATATTCCACAGCTTTTGGTCATTTTCTTGAAATTTTGTATTTGACATTTTTAGCCTCATTTGTGGGCTATAGTCCAATATTTTCGGCCACTTTCGTGAGATTTTTTATTTCCATCATTTTGTGGGCTATAATACACTATTTTCAATTACTTTCAAGAGATTTCGTATTTTACTGTTTTGGCCTCGTTTTGTGGGTTATATACAGTTTCCAGCCGTTTTCGTGAAATTTTGTATTTGACTATTTTCACCACATTTGCGGGCTAAAGTCCCCACAGTTTTCGGCCACTGTGTGTTTTTTTATTTCCCTCATTTTGTGGGTTATAGTACACTGTTTTCGATCACTCTCATGAGATGTCATATTTTACTGTTTTGGCCACATTTTGTGGGTTATAGTCCACAGTTTCATATCGTTTTCGTGAAATTTTGTATTTGACTATTTTAGCATCATTTGTGGGCTATAGTCAACAATTTTCAGCAACTTTCGCGTGATTTTTTATTTTCCACATTTTGTGGGCTATGTACACTGTTTTCAATCACTTTCATGAGATTTTAAATTTTACTGTTTTGACCTCAATTTGTGGGTTATAGTCCACAATTTCTAGTCGTTTTTTTGAAAATTTGTATTTGGCTGTTTTCGCCTCATTTGTGGGCTATTGTCAATAGTTTTCGCCCACTTTCATGAGAACTTTTATTTCCCTCATTTTGTGGACTATAGTAGACTGTTCTCGATCACTTTCTTTAGATTTCATATTTTACAGTTTTGGCGCAATTTTGCGGGTTATATAGTCCACAGTTTCCGACCATTTTCATGAAATTTTGTATTTGACCGTTTTAGCTTCTTTTATGGGCTGTAGTACACATTTTTCAGTCACTTTCGTGAGAATTTTTATTTCCATTAGTTTGTGGGCTATAGTACACTATTTTCGATCACTTTCATGAGATTTCGTATTTTGCTGTTTTGGCATCATTTTGTGGGTTACAGGCCACAGTTCCCCGCCGTTTTCGTGGAAATTTTTATTTGATTATTTTAGCCTCATTTGTGGGTTATAGTTCAAAGTTTTCGGCTGCTTTCGGGATATTTTTTATTTCCCTCATTTTGTAGACTATAGTACACTGTTTTTGATCACTTTCATGAGATTTTGTATTTTACTGTTTTGGCCTCATTTTGTCGGTTATAATCAACAGTTTCCGGCCGTTTTCGTGAAAACTTTTATTTGACTGTTTTAGCCG
Organism: Hemerocallis citrina; assembly: GCA_017893485.1. NCBI lineage: Eukaryota > Viridiplantae > Streptophyta > Magnoliopsida > Asparagales > Asphodelaceae > Hemerocallis > Hemerocallis citrina. The sequence goes on along the minus strand of CM030368.1, from coordinate 2,372,973 downwards.
CATTTGTGGGTTATAGTTCAATGTTTTCGGCCACTTTCGTGAGATTTTTTATTTCCCTCATTTAGTGAGCTATTGTACATTGTTTTCGATCATTTTCATGACATTTCGTATTTTACTATTTTGGCCTCATTTTGTGGGTTTCCGGCCGTTTTCGTGAAATTTTGTATTTGACAATTTTCGCCACATTTGTGGGCTATAGTCCCCAAAGTTTTCGGTCACTTTGTGTGTTTTTATATTTCCCTCATTTTGTGGGTTATAGTACACTGTTTTCGATCACTCTCATGAGATTTCGTATTTTACTGTTTTGGCCTGATTTTGAGGGTATAGTCTACAGTTTCTGGCCTGACTTTGAGTAATTATGAGTGATGTTACATTATCAATCATATTTCTAATTTGTTACCACACTCTAAGTTACTTACACCTTGTAGATTAACAGTATAAAAACACAAATAATTTTGTCAAAGTGAAAAATGTGGTATGATGCATTTGTTGAAGTACATGATCCCAGAAGGCCTAAAGTAGGACCTATAACAAATATTTGTGTATACTTAGAAAGTGCAGAATGTGGTTCTATGGACAGTTTGAGATCTATCTATTTGGGTTAGTAGAATCTGGACTTGCAAAGTTCTTTGAGGATATGTTCATCAAAGACAAATCTATGAAATTATCAGTCCTGCTGTCACGGTCTATGATTCACAGTTGGGATCAAAAACCAGTCTTACTGACACTTGTACTTCAATGGCAAATGAGCCAAGAAAAGTCTTTAGTAGACAATGAGATAAATTTGTGTTATAAAATTAGTTGATTTGCCGAAATGGGCTAAAACTATAGTAAGTGGGGTTTTGTAGAAGAAACTTAGTTTTGATTGATCATTAGCAATTTTAATGCACTACTAGTAGCTTAAGAATTGACTGAGATAAATGGGGTAGACTGATTTGTTGTCTACTCACATGTTTGTCATATTGCTACAATAAGGATTCTTCTTGCCCTTACATCTTTTGAAATTTTGTTATTCATAAAAGACTTTAAACAGTTTTGTACTGAAAAGTTCTGTACTGAACATTTTATATTGAAAAGTTTTATACTAATTAGTTTTGTACTAAATATTTTGTACTAATGTATTTAGTGAACAAGATTTACAACTTTGTAAAATTATCGTATGTTTTAGAACATGTAATATAGCTAACGTATAAATAATTTGATAAATTTCTCAAAGAGCCTAGTATATGAATTAAGTAATTCAGATCAGTACCTTAAACTTTGTGGTGTGTCAAATATAATGGCTATTATTTACTTGGTTTTATTGACATACTTGTTGATTAGAAGTGACATCTCTATTATAAATGGAGTTAAATTGTGCTATCCAAATAAATTTAGCATGAAACACCTAAGTGTTGTGGGCACCATATTATGTATAAGGATGAGTTTTGGTTGGCAAGGGATAACTCTTAGTCAAACTCGATAAATCAATAATGTGTTTCAAAAGTAGGGATATAGTGATTAAAAGTGTGTTTTGAAACACCTTATGATGTTTCAGTTTAATGCTTTGAAAGGTTGACACCTTATGATGGTGCAACTATGAGACAAGTAGATCATTCTAAAAGAATTGAAAGTCTCATGTATACAAAGATCTGCACTAGAATAGACATAGCTTTTGAGGTAGGTATGATCTGCAGAATCACTAATAATCCTATACACATTTGAGTGCCCTTAAGAGGCTAATGAGATACTTGAGTGGTACTCAAGAGTTTGCTTTGTGCTACTCAAAGATTAGTGAAGGTCGACAACTAGTGAATGTGTGTTCACACTAGGAGAAGCAGAAAAAAATTATGGAGATTAAAAGGCAAACAAGCATTGCGTTCTCATCCAAGAAATCAGACATTTATGTGCTATCCTCTGCAGGGGAAGAGGCTGAGTGGATTGAATGACTTATTGCTAACCATCCATTGAGAATTTAAAGTAAATTCTCTAATTCTATTATGCGACTATCAAGCTATAATGCATTGTAACTCATAACTCACTCTATAATAGTAAGAGGAGTATATTAAGGCTGAAAAAAGCCTAGTTAAATTTTCTCATAGATTAAGTGCAATTGCGACAAGTATGACTAATGCTCTTGCTAACAGACTTGAAAGTTATCTAATTATCAAAACTGTGGTGAAAATGGAGTTAAAAGCTATTGAGTCAAAAGCTTTAACATCCAAGTTGTTTTGAGATTTAGAATCCAATTGGAGCCATAGAGAAGTTCAAACTGAAGCATCAATTTTAGGCAGTTGGCATGCTTTGGATAATTTGAAAAGTTCTATGTAAATTCTGTTAATATATAACTTCATTCCAATTTTGATGATGCTATATATTTTCATAATTTACTTAGAATCATCTCATTATTCCAAAAGAAAGCATAAAAACTTGTCGATGTGTTTCCGATGTTTAGAATGGTTGTTATATCATTCTAATTTTGATGATATAACTCTTTTATGAATTCATATTTCATTCCAATTTTGATGATTCAGAATTAACCATAATTGATTTGACTGTTCTATCATTCCAATATGAAACATAGTATAGTTCCTGTGCAGAAACTATAATCGTTCTTGTTCTTTATTTTGTTAAAGAAACTTGATTGTGATGCTTGCGTTACATTTTGCTAAGCTATCGTTGAATTGTACTAAGTTCTTTAGTAGAACTAGATACTTTATGAAATTTACTAGAATTCTTAGAGATGTATCTCTTGATATTCTTGTTTTCAATAAGCTAGCAAAGATGGAGGAGTTGAATCTGTCAACATAGATTTCAAAATAATGATTTGCTGGAGGAGTAAACATAAAGCAGTTTGCAAGAATATAGTTTTGGTTTATTTCTCTGAAGAATAACTTTGTCACTTGCTTGATAAAACTTCTGTTGAGTTTAAGACTTTTGTGTTCATGAGCTTAAAACTCATATTTTGTTCTCGAAGTTTATCTGTTTTGGTTGATTTTGAAACTATGACAGGTTTCTCTGGTTGGTTTAGTCATTGTGAACTATTCTGTTTTGATATGGTCTTTGAACTATTTGATTATTTTGGTTTAGTCTCATTTGAACTATTCGAGTTATAATTGATTTAGTCTATGAATTGTATTATTTTGTAAGCCAATGATTTAACGGAGCATTGCCTAATATATTGAGAATATAGAAGGAGATTGTTGGATATATAGATATATTCTCAATATAATAGAATATTATTGTGTATAATGTTCTATGGGGCAACACGTGCTTTGTACGTGTTATATGTTTAATTGTTGGACCGGGTCGAGTGGGCATAAAGCCCAGTACCCTAAACCCAGTTCATCTCATATAAAAGTTGGCCTAGAGCTAGTGCTCTCTGATATTCCAATACTGATAAGCAGGGTATAATATCTTAAGCGGCTATGAGATATAAACCCTAACCCTAATTACCCATCTTGATCTTTAACACAATCAATCCATGAGTATAATCGCAGGATGCACTGCATTTGGCCCATTGAAGAGTCTTGCAACCTTCTCATAATGAGGTTGTACAATTGTCGCTTAATCAAGAAAAAAGTTAAATACTTCGAAAATTTTAAGCTTGACGTTACAAAGTTTGAGTTTAGTGCCTGTACCTCATAGTTTCTGCAAGCAGGACACCTGAAATTTTAAACAAGGTGCAAAGTATTTCAAATTAAATTACCGCATGTATAGTGAAATTTAGGAAGAGAAGGAAACTTATCGGAAGGGAAGAAAATTAATTATGGTGACTAAAGAACAACTTGAATGAATGCTAATGAGGTCTTACATAATATAAGTAATAAATAGAAATAAACATATCGTTTTTATTAAGCTTATAAAGGCATCATATTATGTGATGGAGAGGTTTAGGTTTGCAACAGGTTTAGGTTTGCAGTATTTATACCGCCGTGGATATTTATGATGAGTAACAACAACTAGCAGTCAAGTTGAAGAGGGGAAACACCCATCCTTCATTACTATAGGTTTACATAAAAAGTCGACGATCTTTTTTTCTTTCTACTTTACGTATAGATACTTAGTAGGTATATAAAGGTTAACGTTCCATGGTGTCTCTTATCTATTTGTCATGTATAATTGATACATAATGATAGTTACCATACAGAAATAGTTGGATTTAGTAATTCACAGACAAATGGAAGCACACACACGAACCCTACCAAATGTGCGCTGAATTTCTCAATCTTTCCGTTGTCTATCTCAAGCCAGGATACAGGACGATGGTTCCAACGAGAGAAATAAAAACCAGTCGCATCTGTACATGCAATGAATCCTAAAGCCCAACATTTTGGGATGAAGGCTTTGTTGTCGTTGTTCTAAGAAAACACACTCAATAAAGACAATGTATTATAAGAACCCTTGGAAAAAGAATCTGGAATTACAGATTGCGATCAAGGGAAAATAAGTTGCCACTTGACATGTAATTATAGAATATTTAAATGTGATTTCTTCTTCTTCTTCTGTTATTTTAGCAGCAAAATTTATTTGATGTTACTGAAAATCGCATTCCTTTGCATAAATTGGTTTACTTTTTCATGAATAAATATTCAGTCATTTGACAACTTGACAAGGTTCTTCCAAATCGCGCCAATATTCAAGGTGGCATCCCTGCTTATGAGTGCGAAAGTTAAGACGAGTTATAGAATGATAGTTGAAGCTGTGACAAGGACAATTAGCAAACCTAAGAGCATCCACAATGGTGTTTCTCATTTTGCCAAAAATGGCTGCTACAGTAATAGCAAATAGGATAGAAGGCTGCAGTGGTTGTTTGCTATATTCTTCGTTTTTTTAAAAAAAATTGCGTGGGACAGTATAACATATACCGTCGTGCAATTTTTTTAAAAAAAAAGCGTGATATACCATCTCTCGTTTAAAAAAATAAATAAAAATTTTATTTACTGATTAACTATTAAAATATATTAATTAAATAAAATAAATTATATAATAATACCTAAACCTAATTAATTAACTACCTAAACCTAATTAACTATCCTAAACCTACCCACTACCTCCCCAATTCAAGGACGGTACATCATGTACCGTCCGAGAATTGATATATATATATATATTAATCGGTCAAATCTTGGCCGTTCATTTTAAAAAAAAAATAAACAAAAAGGGAAAAATACAAAAAAAACCTCTTTGGACGGGATATGTTCTCCCGTCCGATTCAAACGGGATAACATATCCCGTCTGAGGAGTTTTTTATAAAAAATTTATAAACAAAAAACAAAAAAAAAACGGAGGGACGGTATATATTTTCCCGTTTAACGGGATTAAAATATCTTAAAATCGGAGCGACGGTATATGATATCCCGTCCTTTATAATTTGAGAATGGGTATTTCGTTTCTCAAATATGAGAAACAAGTATAGCGAATTTGCTAAAAATTGGCAAAATGAAAAACCTGCAGACGATCGTTTCTTATAATATGGCAATTTGCCAATTATAAAAAACCACTGTGGATGCTCTGACTGAGTATGGGTTGAGAAAACTAACAAAAATGGCTCCGTGTTGACCCCAACCAGAATGGAGAAAGTAAAACATTCATGTAATATCTTCACTATTAGGTATTATATAAGCTTCATTTCTATGTTTCTGTTGTGGAACCGTAGAGCGTGACAAAGAACTTATTTTTTTAAGTAAATTGCATGACTAACATAAAATGGCCTCCCTACACTATAGTATTGTCCTAACCTAATAATAAGGAACAAGTTCATAGTAGACAACTATTCTTAAAATGTATGGGAGGGGCCATTTCGGGAGTTCGCCTCGGGCCCCCGGGAACTTACGGCCGGCAAAACCACACCATAAATCTCACTACATAAAATTGGAACAGAAGGAAGGCAGTGGATCCAGTAAACTAAAGCTACAAGTTCGACTCAGCTCAGAAAACCATTCGTAAAATAACTGATGAGCTTGAACCAAAAAAAGAAAAGATACAAACATAATGAATGATGAGTTAAAAATTATAAGAAATTTAAAAAAAAAAAAAGAGTTAAATATTTTTGAACTGTAACAAGGAAAAAAGTAACAAGAAGCTCATAAAATGAGCAAATAGTGGCGCAAGGCCTGCTCCTTCCATCTTTGCCACTCTAACGAGACGCAAAGCCACTAACATAAAGACTATGCATCAGACACCTCATGGCAGCAATAACAGTTACGTAATTCTTAAAAACAGAAATACTATAATGTTTTAAGCACTATTTTACTAGTAAAGAGGAATGAAGAGGACAAACATGGAAATTTTAGAAACCAAGGGAGGTCAGATGGTAGTGCATGTTGTGATAATTCATCATCTAAATTGCAGAAGATGGATATGGATTTGAGATCATCACACCTCCCTCTCACACACCTCCCTCTCATAGATAATTTCCAAATAAAAAGATGGAGATCAAGTTATTTGCTAATCAATTCTGCACCATTGCCTGGCTTACTGAGGACGTTCTCTATTTTGACCATTTCTGGTCTAATATTCTACCTGATAAGAAAAAGGACTCTTCAACTCCATCATCTCGACTCTTTTGTTCGGGGGTTCGAATGTGCCATATTTCTCTAGTGGTTGTTCTAGGGGCTCTTCCTTTCTTACTCAAGGGAGACTCTTAATCTTTTATTATTTTCTAGTACATTTGGCAGCTGTTTTAATTTCAATTCACTCTCTGACTCATTAATGCAGATTTTCAGTGTTTTTTGTGTGTGCAGTGACCCTCATCGAGTTGTGTAATTTTGATGCTCGTCTGTCTGCAAGTGGAGTTATTGCTGTTCTGTTGGGGTGTTTCCCCGTGTTTCCCTTCCTCAGTGCTGCTCGTCACTTTGGGTTGTCCCTTTCTGTCGGCTATTTTTAGCTCGGCCCATCTTTTTATCTTTATGTTACCTTCGATTTCTTGTTCTGGGCTCTGTATTGTGTTGTTGTGTGGTTTTATTCCTGTTTTATGATTTCGTGTTGTACAGTGGCTTTCTTACTGGGTTGTATTTTTGGGTGGTAGGGTGGCTCTCTTCCTGGGTTGTGCTTTTGTATATGTTGCAGTTGTCTTTCGCCAGTGTTTTGTACTTGCTGTTTTTATATATATACTTGTGGCTGGAGTGTCTCACTCCATCCTTTAAGAGCATCCACAGTCGTGTGGTATATTTCCATTTTATGCATTTTATAGCATTTTGAGGGCTGCTGTCGTGTGTTATATATGCATATTTTGACATTTTAGCAACAATAGAATGCTATATTTGAGGGAAGGTATAGCAATATGCATATTATAGCAGACAAAACATTATGTTTCATCCCAAATATTTTCTACTTTTTTAATCCATCGGACGAAACATCATGTTTTGACCCAAATATTTTATAATATTTTTAATCCATTAGATGAAACATGATGTTTCAAACATGATGTTTCGTCCGATGCAATTAGATTTTTTTTTTTTTAATAAAAAAAACCGGAAGAAAAAAGAGCATGTCCAAGGAAATGGGGGGGGGGGGGGGGGTTGTGCAAAATTTTTGACATTTTTTGGATTCTATAGGTTGAATTGTATATAATTTTCTATGGAGCATCTGATGTGGATTGACATTAAAAATAACACCTAACTTAAAGAAGAAGAAAAATCGAAATGCTCCCGGACGAAACATCATGTTTCGTCCAAGGGAATGGAGGGCTTTTTTGCAAAAGCTTTTGCATTTTTTGGGGATTCTATGGGTGTGATTGTATATGATTAACTATGGAGCATCTGATTGGGTGGTTGGATTGACATTAAAATTAAACCTAAATTAAAGGGGAAAAAAACCAAAAATCCTGGACAAAACATCATCCGAGAGTTTTGTTCATTTAAAAATGTAAAAAATTAAAAACTTTTCGTCGGACGAAAGTCCCATTCAAATTTTCTCTAACTTCGCTATATTTTGTCATTTCACCTCTGCAGCAACACAACGAAATGCTATTCTATTTATCCATATATGCATTTTATAGCATGCACGACTCTATATGCTCTAACATTAAAAAAAAACAAAGATAGAGATCAAAACAAGACAGAAAACTTGCCAGTTAAAAACTTGACAGAAAACTGGTAAGTTGCTTCAAATCCTGAACAGTTGACTTGCTCTCCAGATCCCAAATCTTAACACTATCATGAGTGGCAGCACAGAACCAGTACCTATTGGGTCTGAAGCACAGACGATGAATGATAGTACCAGCATCCAATGAGTACAACCTCTTCCCCACAGCCAAATCCACAGCAAAGTTACCCCATCTTTCCCTCCACTGGCAGAAAGGGAACCATCAGGTGGCGGTCCACTGGCAGAAAGGGAACCATCAGGGCTAACCGCCACGGTGTTGACATACCCACCATGCCCAGAAAGAGTGCACCTCAACTTACAGTTAGTTAGATTCCAAACTTTAACGGTACGATCCCATGACCCAGAGACAATTGTTGGTGAATGAATGTTCGGGCTGAATCAGACACAGCTAACCCACAGCTAACCCAATTGGTGTGTGATTCAGCATCCTGGATAGTGTATTTGCACTTGCCTACAAGGTTCGGTATTTAGTCATATCAGAAATCATGTCAAAGGCCAAACTTAATTTTTAATTTAGAACACAACTTCATAACAATAGACGCAAAAGTCTACCAGCTAAATGATGACTAAATATTTTTAGGTAAATGTTTACACGAATGCAGGAAACATATTATGATGTAGTCCAATGTATCTACAATAGGAACCCTTAGATCACTAATCAAATCACTATCAAGTTAGTCAAATTATTCAATGCTAATATTCATATGCATATTTTTTAATCAGAAAGATACACTGAAGTTTACTCCTTATTGTAACAAAGCCAAACCTTGCTCCTTTTTATAGTAAAATATACTAACAACAACCCTAAAGTTTTAAAAAAAAATATCGGTTAGTTAGCAAATGCTAATGTTGATTTGCATCTTATTTATGAGAGAAATACCATAAAGTTCACTCCTTTTTACCAAAGTTTACTCCCTTATTTTAATAAAACCCCCAAACCCGCATTTTGTGACTACAACTAACCAGAAATAACCATTTCAGAGTGGATGTTTAAAACTAATACTGATCTGCAACTTATTCATCAGAAAATACCATAAAAAATACATATTTCTGTTATAACATAGACAAAATTTGCAATGTAGATCACCCTAAACCACATTTTGTTATCGGGCAAATCCCTTTTTTTCACAGAAAAAATTAAACCTAAAGTCTACTTCTTTTTTACCCTACAATACCCTAAAGCTTCCTCGTTTTATCCTGAAACCCCTTAAATTCGCATTTAGCAATCTACAAAATACCTTAAAACAGACAATTTGCACTAAACCCCTACATAAATTCAAAATTATACCTAGGATGTTCCACAGCTTGATGGTAACGATCCCTCGATGCCGACACAATCTAACTGTTATCCACCGAGAACGCCACCGACAACACGTCCTTCGTATGGCCTACAAACCTCCTCCCCGTCGCCCCCCGTGTTCAAATCCCACAACCTCAATTCCCCGTCCCAACTCCCCGACAACACAAACTGACCGTCGGATTAGAGCACGACGTCCTGGACGAAGTGGGAATGGCCAGTCAAACGGCGGCGGGGAACGCCGTGGGTCGACTCCTTCTCGGGATCGGCGACGGCGCCGCCTTCCTTGGTGACGGTCCAGACGAGTACGGACTTGTCACGTGAGGAGGAGACGATCATGCCGGTGTTGTCAATCGGGGTGGCGATGGCCGTGACCTGGTCTGTGTGGCCCTTCATCACGCCCTTGAGGATCAGGGATTCGGCTATGGCTAGGGTTTGGGATTTAGGGTTAGGGTTCAGAGAGGAGAAACGGAGGTCGCGGTGATGAAGGGGGGTTTGAATTTTTTTTCCGTATTTGAAAATATTTGCGATTATATGCCAATTTCGAAACTATTAAGCTACATTGTACCACGTCAGCGACGGCTGTTATTCTTAATGGCGACTTCTTCATTTTAAAAGTTATTAATGATAATAGCTGCCAATGTTTTAAAGCATTTATTAGAATTTTCTGTTTGTTTTCGCTATTCCTAGTGACGACCTTAGTATATATGAGATCGCTAATTAGATTACCGACCTCAAATGAATGTATTGAGAGACTCAGCGATTTCTATAGAGCTTTGGTTCTTTTGGAATTTTTTTTAAAAACTGAGGTCACTATTGGGAATAGCCACCTCAGCATACTTCGGTCACTATTCGCAATAGCAACCTCAGTAGGAAACTTAATGTCCTTGTTTTTTGTAAAATTTACAAAATAGTCACACAACTATGTCCTCTATTCGAAATAGCGACCTTAGCACAATAAATGTCTCTATTTCGAATAACGACCTTAGTACAAATAATGTCTCTATTTTGAATAGCAGCCCCAGTTTAAAAAATAAATTAATTGTTATTTTTTCATAGAGCAAAAACTCTCTATATTTTGCTAAGTATTAGAATACATTTCATTAAATGTCGCTAATCTCATTAGCGATTTCATATATACTTTGGTCACTAGTAGGAATGCCGACAACAAACAAAAAAATTCAAATATTTAAAAATAGAGGCCGCTATTCTCATTAGCGACTTTCAAAATGAAGTTGTCGCTAATGAGAATAGCGGTGCGGTTGCTGTTGACGTGGCACAAAGTAGACCACGTAGTTTCGAAATTGGCCCATAATCATAAATATTTTGAAAAGGTGGGCTATTGGGGATACACGGGAGGGAAAGTGAAGGATTTTTTTGTTGTGCTATGCCATTTTGTGAAAATATTTATGAATTTGGGCAATTTGCCAAATTATTAGCGCTGGTGTGCTAGTAGCGGCACGTTCTTTTTGGAGGTCGTTAATGGGAATAGCGAGCTCTTTATATTTAAAAAAAAAATGAAATTTTGTTTGTTGTTGCTATTCCTATTAGCAACCAAAGCATCATTCATAGAATTAGCGATGTTCAGTGAACTGTATTACGATATTTAGCAAAAACTAGAGAGTCTTTGCTCAAAAAAACAAAATAACAATCAAAATATTTTATATAAACTGATGTCGCTATTCGGAATAGAAATCTTAGTTGAGTGATTATTTTGCAATCATACAGAGAGCAAGAATATCTTGTCCTCTACTGAGATCGCTATTCGGAATAAAGATCTTAGTTGTACAAATGTCGCTATTCAGAATATAGCCATTAATTGTATAATTTGCTCCACAACCATCATCACCACCACCCAACCACCCAAAAACAAAAAAAAAAAAAACAAAAAACCAAAAAAACAAAAACCTCGGCATGTCCCAACAGTGAGCTTACCCAATAGTGAGCACGAAATAAATAAGCTCGCTCTTTGAAACGTGAGTCTAGTTGTTGAGTCTCCGAGCACAAATAGGTCGACAACTTTCCTATTTCTGTAAATAGTTTCGAACAATGACATGCATTAAAAAAAATTAATCCAGTAATTCATTACGTATTAATTTTAATTTGCATTCTTTTGTCATTTTTATTTCCAACATAAATCCAGGTTAATTTAGTTACTAACAAACTTTCATAATAAGAAGTTAAGAACCTTACGAATGAGTAGTGTATTGTCTCATCATGCATCATTTCAAACATAACGACTGTAGAAGAAAGCAAATTAACCAGTTCAAATCTCTATCTCTACTATTATAATGGGAGAAGGGCTTAGTGTCATCTGTCATCGTTTGTCATTTTGTCAACACGTGCAGCGCACGTGTTGGTTTTTTTTTTATCCTTTTCATTCCCCTCCCCATTTTCCACATGCAACGCACGTGTATAATACTTGGTATTTTTTTCTCTTTTCATTCCCCTCCACGTGCATCGCACGTGTTGGTATTTTTTTCCCTTTTCATTCCCCCTCCACGTGCATCGCACGTGCATTATAGTTTTTTTTGGAGCCCTTTTCATTCCTCTCCACGTGCATCGCACGTGCATGATACTAGTATGATATAACGAACTGAATGAATCAATGACATTTTGTAGAGAGACTTAAGTAATTAAGCTGGAGTTAGCTTTCGAGAGAGAAATGCGATGAAGGAGTTTGCAATTACTTTTCAAGCACGAAACAGATCAAATATCAAGATACATAAAGACATGTTATGTTGCCTGAAAGTCTTGACACAAATGTTTTAAGATGAAAATCACGAATTTTTTAAGCATTGCATCGTAAAAATGTAAGACTATAAGCATCTTCCTCACACATACCACAAATCAAGAACATTAAGAGCCTAGATCATAACATAATATTAGAAACGATTATGTTACTCTTCCAAACTTATTATTTATCAAAAATACAATTAAATGATCAAAATCAAAAAAGACAATCAAATGATAAAAAAAGACAATAAGAATCAAATGATAAAAAGACAAAAAGACAAAAAAATGAAAAAAAGACTAAAGTTCGAGGTCTAAAAAAGTTATGCTTGAAGGCAAAATCAAACGGATTTAATCTCCTCGTGCTTGTTAACCAATCAGCCACCTACTTTCAGCAGTTCCGGTCCCTAAGAAGGTGATTGAGAAAAAGTAGTCGTTGGCTATTTTGTCAAAATTTTCAAAAAATATGTTTTTTATGCTACAGTCGTTGGCTATAAACCCAGAATTTGGGTTTTAGAGAAACAGTCGTCTGCCAAATTGAATAGACGAAGTAGAAATTTTGAAAAAATAGCCGACAAAAGATGATTTTCTGTCCATTTGAGCAGACGAAAAATCATTTTTCGTCGCTTGAATATTTTTTTTCTTCCCAATCGGACGGGAAATGATTTCCCGTACTATTTTTTTTATAAATAAATTGTCGGACGGGGGATGATTCTCCTTCTCAAAATCATTTCCCGTTCGATCGATTCTATTATTAAAAAAATTATGGGACCGGAAATGATTTCCTGCCCCACATTTTTTTAATATAAAAATGTCGGACGGGAAATCATTTTTCCGTCCCATGATTTTTAATATAAAAAAATTGGGTTACGGCTACCACCGCTAACTCAATTTTTTAAGAGTAATGCTTTAGCCACTACCAATTTCACTACCATTCTCTTTACTATCTTGGGTGGCATACTTCTATTGGAGAGTTCTCCCACCTACTCTATCTTTTTCTATCTATTGGAGTGTGCCACCTAAGATAGTGAAGAGAAATATAGTGAACTTGGTAGTGGATGTAGCACTACTCATTTTTTAATACCCAAAATTTTGGTCTCCAGGACTACAGAAGCTCTTAACAAAGGAACCCGCATCTTAAAGCTTCTCTCTCCAACTTCCAAGGATCCTATGGTACACGTTCTACCATACAAAAAAAGCCCAACCATCCACTAACGCACGGTCCCACGCATTTCATCGGGATTTCCCCTGCTTTGAGATTCGCACCCGACCCAGATCGATGACGCCCTCAACTCTCTATGGGCACATTTCCCCAGAGCTTTCTTCCCTTTATTTTATCTAACCCATAGAAAATCGTATGAAGGCTTTATCGCATAGAACTCTTCGTCCCTCTTTCTTCATCCTCCCCTTAGCCGCCGGAGTGAAACCCTAATTCCTCCGATCAACAGCTATGAATCCCGATCCCAACCGCAATTTCTTCTTTGATTCAGGTATTACTCCTTTCTCTTCTCCGAAAAATCCCCTTATTTGTGGTATTTTTTGGGGGTGATTTTTTGGCTCATTTTTGGGTTAAAATTTTGATCTTTTTGACTGTTTAGGCTTAAAGTTAGGATTTTTGAACATGGGTTTTTTAGTTCTGCTTTAGGATAATTAGGGTTAAAGAGTTTAGATATATGTTGGATTAGGTTTAATGAAGTGATATGATTGTGGTGGTTAAGGAATTTGGGAGATATGTTATTTTTTTGTTTGAGTATTTGTGGGATTTTTTAAGTGGAAAATGTAACATTGTAATGTATTAATGCTCAAGAGATGTGATGATTAAGTAGATGGAGAGTAATTAATCCAATTTCATTAACATACAGAGAATAAGGAAGTGAAGGAAATTCAATTGAATGAAAAAAATACTTGGTAGCTACTAAGACCTTTGTGGGAACAAAGGTAGGGTACGATTGATATTTTTAGTGGAGGTAGAGGAATGCAATTAGGGCTGCAATCGAGCCGAGCCGAGCCGAATATCTTCAAGCTCGAGCTCGGTTCGAGCCGAGCTTTGGCCGAATTCGAGCCGAATAATTCGAGAGCTTAGCCTAAAATTAAAAAAGACCCAAGATCGAGCTCGGCTCGTAAAGCTATCAAGCTCGATTTTCGAGCTCGAGCTCGTCTCGAGTCGAGCTTTGACCGAGCTTTGACCTAGCTCGAGCCAAATAGCTTGCGAATAGCTCGATTCGTTTGCAGCCCTAAATGCAATCTATAGATTGCAAAGCTTATACAAAACCAGTCTCATTGGGGTTTAAGATACAAACATATATTTTAACTTTGAGGTGAGACTTAACTCCGAATTATGACCTGACACGATGAAAGGTAAGATATCGGTCGAAATTGTGACCCTAAACAATCAAAGATAAGGTATCGGTCCAAATTGTGACCCGAAGCGACAGAGTTAAGGTAGGGTACTGATTGACAATTTTAAGTGGAGGTAGAGGAATGTTATGTATAGGTTGCGTAACTATACAAAATCGGTTAGGTAGGAATAAAGATATGTACAGTTGTCTTAACGGTGAAGTGAGACTATTGGAAGTTTCTTAACTCCAAAATTTGACCCGAAACTATCAAAATCAAGATATCGGTCCAAATTATGACCCGAATTGAGGTCCAAATTATGACCCGAAATGATCAAAGTTAAGATATCGGAGTCACCCCAGTAACCGCCACTTGCCTTATCTAACCTCAATATTCACACGGGGATTAAAAGGCTGTAAATTCTACTCGATAGTATTGGGAACTACTATTTTAGCATTTGAAATGTTGTATGGGTTAATTAGTTGTGATTTATTATCTACTTTTAGCAATTAATTTATATAGTATGTACTGTAACATAGGAATTCTTTCTTTGCCTGCATCTGTTGGCTTGGTTATTTTTCCATATCTAGACATGTGCATGTCATTTGCTCTTCATTGTAGTTCGAGTTTGATGCTTAGATATATATTTTTATCACTTGTTAGGAATGGAATCGTCTTATTCATCTTCCAGCCATGAGTCGCTCGAATCTGGTGATGGGTCTTCGGATGATCAAGAGAGAGATGATGATAGAATCGATGAAGCCTCACAAGAGTGTGCATCCTCTGAAAATTTAATGCCAAACGAGTCCCAACTATCGATTGAATCTGCTGCAAAGGTTTTCACCACCCAACAATTGGAGCCTGAAGTGGGTATGGTTTTCCACTCAGAAGATCAAGCATATGCTTTCTATAACACATATGCAATGAGAAAAGGTTTCAGTGTTCGAAAAGGCCACATAAGTCGAAGAAAAGATGGAACCTTAAGGCTAAGAGTTTATTTATGCAGTTTTGAAGGGACCCGCCACAAACATGCCACACATATCACGAAGAAGCCCCGCCCTATTGAGAGAACAAACTGCATGGCTCGTATTGAGTACAAAGTTACTAAGGAGCAGGTGTGGGTTGTGAATAAAGTCATACATGAACACAACCACCCACTACTCCGCCCAAACAAAGCACACTTATTGAGGTCTCATCGAAGATTGTTTATACATGCTCAGGCTGGAACACTTAGTCCTAGTCAGATTACTGATCTTGAAGTAAGACCTAGTAGTCAAGAACTTCCGGTAGCAGCTGGTCAAGAAGCTGAAATGGTCGAGTTTCTATTGAGGGAGCAAAGTAGCTATCTTCACACTGATAGGATGAGAGAACTCGAAAAGGGAGATGTACAGCTTCTTCTAGATTTTCTGAAATCTAGACAGTTAGAAGATCCTTCCTTCTTCTATGCCGTTCAAATCGACGACAGGGAACAAGTGACAAACATTTTTTGGTCCGACCCACGATCCATGATGGATTATGCCTATTTTGGGGATGTGGTTTCTTTTGATACTACTTATCGGGCAAGTAAGAATGACATACCAATTGCGTTATTCATCGGTACAAATCATCACAAGCAAGCTGTGCTGTTCGGGTCGGCCTTACTTTTAGATGAAACTACTGAATCATTTGTTTGGCTGCTTAAAACTTTTATGGTTGCTATGTCTAATCAACAACCGAGAACTATTTTTACAGATCATTGTGCTTCAATAGAACGTGCAGTCAATATGACTTTACCCGAATCATGCCATCGAGTTTGTTTGTGGCATATTTCCCAAAATTCTGCAAAGAGTATGTCTCATTTGCACAGTAGTGAGTCCAACTTTCAGAAGGAATTTAAGAGTTGCATTTATGAGTGCAGTTCAGAAGAAGAGTTTAATTCTGGGTGGATGAACTTAATCAGTAAGTATAATCTCTCGACTAACTCATATGTCGGAGAATTGTACAATAATCGTGTGAAATGGGCGTTGTTCCATGCGAAGGATGCATTTACTGCTGGAATGACGACAGTTGAATGGAGTGACACTATGAAGAAGCTTTTCAAAAGGAATTTTAACAGAAGGTTGCCTCTTTCTAAATTTCTTGAACAATATCAGAAGTCTTTGGTTCAGTTTCGCAAGAAAGAGCTGATTGAAGATTACAGATCAAGGCAGAGTAAACCCGTCTTGTTAATTGAGATGCCGATGTTAAACGAGGCAGCTGAATCATACACGAGGTTGATTTATAAAGATTTTGAAGATGAATTTAAGGGCCAGCTCTCTTGTCTTTGTGAACCCGTTGCTATGGTTGATGCTACATTAACTTTCAAAGTCTCTCTTCCAGCCAAGCAATATTTCGGGCTTGTCGAATTTAACCCGTCTACCTATAAAGTTGCATGCAGTTGTAGAAAGTTTGAATCTGTAGGAATTTTGTGCATGCATGCACTAAAAGTTCTAAATAACAATAACATCCTTCATCTCCCTTCTCATTACTTATTAAAGAGGTGGACAAAGTATGCAAATGACGGGATGGGTTCCAATCGACACCAGTCAGTAGTTCAAGCCTTTGGAGAACAACACTTGATGTCAAGATTCAGTCGAGTTTGTCACAAGGCAATTACAATTACTTCAAAAAGTGCATTTTCAAAAGATGCGTTGGATATTTTTGAGAACGAGCTTAACAAAGTGATGGTCGAAGTGGAAAATCTGTTACGAACAGCTCAACCTAGTAAAGAACTAGAAATTAAAGATGGTGTTGATGGCTCTCAGGATGTACCAGAGACAAGCAAGAAGAAACGGGGGCGGCCAAAAGGGAGTTTTAAGAGAAGACCTCAACCTGTTCATGAATCGAGCGATATGGCCATGACAACTCAACCAATAGAAAGTAAGAAGTGTAATTTCCTTTAGTCGAAATTTTCTTTTATCTTCACTACACAACTTATTACTGAAATATTTGTATGAAAACAGGGCAAGCTAATGATCCCTCGTCTGCAAGGCGGATGGTTGAAGAGCCCTCTCATGTTCCTAATTATGAGAGGGATGGAACTCTAGCGTACAACAATTCCATTCCCATGCACCATTCTGCCCTTCAAGCTTACCCTCAAGAGCATGTTATGCCTACTCAGGTTTGATATTCTTGAAGAAAAAATTGTTTTAGGCCTCTCATTTGACTGAATGCTTCAGTCCTTTGACTATTTATTTAATACACTTAAATCCCATCATCATCCAAACTATTTTGAACAACCCTCTGTTTCATATAGCAGATAAACTAGGTTTTGTGGATGAACTTCATGTTATAAGTAATACATTTCAACAAAATAGTAAATGTTAACGAGTACCGCTAAATCTTAGTCAAAACAGTACATTCTCATTTTAAAAATATTACATTTTGTTAACAAAAAACTCTGCATCTCAGACTCTCAGTCAAGGTGTTTTCATCAAATTATTATTATTATTATTATTTTATATTAAATCTTATGTGGGAGGGTTTTTTTGTTTTTGAAATATTAAAATAAAGTCAAAGGGGTAATCAAAATTCACGGTCAAATGAAACTTTTATGATGCTCCCTTATTGCATATAAAACTAAGAAGATTTCTCTGTTATCTAATTGGTTCTCTAATTCTTTGTATCATTCAAACCATTCTGACACTCTTATATTGTGAAATATGTACCATAGGAACAATTTACATCATCTCCAAATTTATTTGACCAAGCAATGGCATCTCAAGGGGTTGGAAGTCCAAACTTAGCATGGTGTCCTCCCCCTAGGGGCCCAGTTCAAGGGCAAACCAGCAATTTTCTCAACTGGGCAATGCATCCTCAAAACATCCCGAGTATGGGGGGACTCTCTCAACGCCATCTTGATCAGTCAGTGGTATGTTCATTACAGCACCCCTTGTTATATTCAGTAGTTTTGTTGCACGTGCAATGCGTGTTCCTCCTCTGCTAGTTGTGATTATTAGTTCCATATATGCGTAGGAAATTGGTGTTAATATCATTGAGTATAAAAATATAATCACATTTACTACTTTCTCTTTATTCATGAGAGAGCCAAATTTGTGTCCAAACAGAGTATTCATTAACATTATAAAATAAAATAATGTGTCATTTAATAATACTGCTAATTGCCAATGTCTGCATATGACGGAGAAAAGAATGCCCTTCAAAACATAAGTTTAGCAAATAACAACAAAATGATACCCAGGGTTCGAAACTTAGTTTTGTTATCAAGTACCATTTTATCAATTATCAGTAATATCAGGCGTATCAGATGTATCAGTGGGAAAGTCCTGATATGTGCGGCAGGACTCCCTGTGTCAACTAATATATAAAACCATGATGATACCACTCACATGTTGTACATTTTAGAAGTAAAGTTGTACAAGAAAAATGATCTCCTTCCTTTTCTTGTTTTATCTGCAGCATTCGGCTGTGACAGGTCAGCACCAATCTTTTTCCCGCAGTCTAAATTTCGACATCAACAAAGGTAAGAAAACAAATTGGTTTTCTGCATCTGCGTCAAATTTATTATATTACATTATTTTTAGTTACATTTTATTTCTGGGTCATCTAACATTATGCTATGAATTGTCTTCAGGAAGCTGAGTGGAACTGCATAAAGAGTGCATCTGTGGTGATAGAAAATACTCGGTTAAAGGGCAGCATGATATTGTATTTATGTGCTTTTCATGGAATTCGTGCGAATTTGTGGAGCCCGCTCTAATATTTGGTTATTTATTCTAGCGCTTTTCATTTCTTTAGCAACTCAATCTTCATAATGGTCGTTTCTTGTGGATCAAATCATGCTTGTGTTTGTGTATTTTAGAGTACATGTCTATGTTGAATGTTCTGGATTCATTGTTTACCAAGGGGTTTATATAGGTTGCGGTTTGAGAGCCTCGAGGATGTGGGTGTAAACAATGGATACAGAGATTGAGCATAGACAGTGTACTCGTATTGTACTGTTGTTTTATGTGCTAAATACAGGAAACCCCCTAATTTCTTTGGAAAAATGACACGTTTATCCCTTAGCATTTGGCCATTAAGAGAGAGTTTTAATGGTCAAAATACTTGGGAAGAAATTGTGGGGTTTTCTATATGGTAGCGGCTTACATGGCACTGGACAATTCGAGGTTCATTGTGTAGGGTAATGCTGGTCATTTTCTTACATCTGGGAATTGCATAGAGCACATCTGCATATTTTTCTGTTATGTATTTTGCTTTGCCTCAGTATCTTGTAGATTTCTGGTATGTTTTAGTTTGATCAACAGGTTGTGTATTGTTACGTCCACAATCATGAATTTTCTGCTTTGTGGTTGTGGTCTCATCAATTGCTGTTCTGTACTTCATGTTCAAACAAAACTTCTCATAAAGCCGATAACTTGGGAATGTGCGGTTGCCCGCACAGATCAGGACTTATACGATGATGTGCAGCGACGATAGAGTTGATTTGGCATTGAATGTTATAGGTGGAGACGCAAATCAATGATTTCGTAATACGCTTATCAATGGGTTTAGCTGATACTACTTTGAGTTGCCTACTTCTGCCAAAAGTATGTAATAAGTAAAGGTTGGTCTTAGGTTCTAGGCCAGATTATGTCTTATTATTTACTATATTTGAAGGAAAAAAAATTCTATTATTCTTCCTTAAATCGAAACCCAAAGCCCGAAAAAGTTTATAAATTTGGAGATGCACGGGATCAAACCCTGTACCTCTCGCATGCAAAGCGAGCGCTCTACCATTTGAGCTACATCCCCATCATCGATGTTAAATAACTCGTCCATTATTGTGTGAACAACTATTCTGCATGAGGACATCAAAATTACCCAAAAAAGTTTGTTAGTATGGAGATGCAGGGGATCGAACCCTGTACCTCTCGCATGCAAAGCGAGCGCTCTACCATTTGAGCTACATCCCCATTGCATGCATCTAATCCTCATTATTTATAAAATAGATACAGCCTTATATTTATAGGAGGGAATTTTTCGCATTTAACCTAGGAGTATAAACTGAGAATCTATGTAGAGGATCCACACCGTTCATCATGTAAATTGTATAGTAAGCCTCATTTTTCAAAAAATTAAATTCGTTGGAGACCTTCAACCCATGATCATCATATGGGGCCAATAGATGAATTGTCCAATTTGCTATATATCACTTGAAACATTATCATAAAGTCTACAAACTATTTGATTTTTCATACACACGATATTGTGAAATTAATGTAAACTCGTCCATTATTGTGTGATCTCTTTATTTAATTACATTTATATATGCAGTTGTCATTTGTACACGATTAATGTTCTGACTAATAATTAGTTTGATGGTTGAACCTAAGGCTTACAAAAATGTGGACATGCGAAGCCATTATTTATCTTCTCTTCGATAAAGTGAGTGAGGGCTAGAAATTATTAATACAAGTCCATATCAACACAACTAATTTTGTTTAATATACAGTTGTACAAATCATGTCCAAAACTGAAACTGAATTGCACTCAGGATTGTGACATCCTACGATTTTCTTCATGAAAACTAGTAATTTATACGTGTGATGCACGTTTTAATAAATATGATTTTTTTAAAAGTAAAAATTCAGACGTAATCTGAGTTTGAACCTAAGACCTCCTTTATAATAATTATTGCACGTGCAATGCACGTCTTAATAAATGTATGTATTTTAAAGTTCGACGTAGTCTGATCTCGAACCCGAGAGATCTTTTGTATTAGTTATGCAGGGACAATGCACGTCTTAATAATAATCATTTTTTAAAATAAAATTTCTGACGTAACGAGGACTTGAACCTGAAACTTCCTTCATATTAATTATATACGTGTATCATACGCGTTGATAGATTTACAAATGACAGCAAGCCCTTCTTCCATTATAATATTAGGGATATATGGGAAGTGTATTAGTAAGATCATGCAGAAACAACAAGTTTCCAAGTTTAATTTTAGAGCATATTTCTTATGAGCCAATTTCTGTGAACAACTCACATGCTACCCTCTCTATGAGAAGCAAAATGTAGGGGCAGGCTCATGAAATACCAACTATATATGAATTTTGATTCAATTTATTTCATTTTATTTGAAAAGAAAAGGTTTTGTTTCTGTGAGTAATTGCTCTTTTTTCCGGGGTTTTCTTCTTTTTAGTTAGTCGTCGCAGTCACCAACTCATATATAGAGACTACTATTTCTTCTCTTTAGTTAGTCGTCGCTATCACCAACTCATATAAAATGCACTCCATCGAGTCCTTAAGAACTTGTATATATATAGAGTTGATTTTGTCTATCACCCTCTCTAGCAATCAAAATGGGCGTGTTCGATCACCTCTTTGGCTTGTGCAGCTTTACAAACACAAAGAAGTCAGTGAAAAGAAGAAGAAGGTCATTGCAGGTCAGTGCATGTATATCCAAAGCTTAATTATGTTGGATATACAGGTATTTTCTCAATATAATAGAATATTATTGTGTATAATTAATGTTCTATGGGGTTGTATGCTAATTATTGGACCGGACTTAAACCCAGTTAATCTCACATAAAAGCTGATCTATCTGTGATATCCAATACTGATAAGCGGCTATAAGATATAAACCCTAACCCTAATTACTCATCTTGATCTAACAAATTATTCTCTTCTCCGTAATTTCTACTTGTACTACTTTTTTTTTCTTCTTCCTGTTTTGATTTAGCAGACTGTAGATGTGAAGGTGAAAATGGATTGTGATGGTTGTGAAAGGAGAGTTAGACATGCCGTTTGCTCCTTGAGAGGTTGTTACATTATCTTAATTCTCCTCTCTTTAAATTATTTTTAACAAAAAAATTGGATTGGATAAATATATAGGTGTGACATCGGTGAACATTGACCGGAAACAAAGCCGAGTGACGGTGAAAGGATACGTTGAGCCGAGCAGGGTGGTGAAGAAGGTGAAGAGTACCGGAAAACACGCGGAGATATGGCCGTACGTTCCTTACAACTTGGTCCATTGTCCTTATGCCTCTGGTGTTTATGACAGCAAAGCCCCAACTGGGTATGTTCGGAAACCGGCTCAGGGGTTGTCAAGTCCTAATGCATTGGAGGAGAAATATACGTGGCTTTTCAACGATGAAAATGCTAATGCTTGCACCATTATGTGATCGAAGTTGTAGGTGCTGCATGTTTATGATACATACACAGATATCAGTTTAAGTTTTCTAGGACCATAAGTTTAAGTGTCACATTTTCTGTTAATTTGATTGATGAGATTTTTGTAATCTTTGTGGGTGCATATATGTATTTGGGAAAACTATGTGGAAAAATACTATTGTTGATTGCAAACTATAAATTAATTGCCTAACCTTTTATGGGTGCTTCAAAATAAAATGAAATATAATTAATAAAACTGCATGTTCAACAAAACAAAATTTATCTTCTACAGTAGTCAAGCTTTAAGCAGGCTTACTAAACTCGTTCTCGATCAGGGATTAAACTTTGGAAATAAATTTAAATAATGATTCCATTCATTTGAAACTCCCCTAAATCTATATATGCTAAACCTTTACCTATTTGAGCTTTCATCCATCTAGTTTCATTTAACAAGATAAGACCCCAGTGATTCACCCATTGCTCGATTGAACCTCCTACAATGATTTTTTGTAATAGTTTTACAACTTTCCTTATCTATCTATATATTTTCTGTGAGGTACGATAATCCGACCTTTTGCCCGTCGAAAACAAGAAAAGACCCCAGTGATTGGTTGTTTATGATAATTTATATTAGCAAATTAAATTGTTTGAAGTACTATGAAATTAATATATATGTTGGCTTATTGAGGAAAAACATTATGTTAGTTTATACCAAAGAAATCCAATCATTTTTCTCGGAATGTAATATAATATACACAAACTAATATATATATATAGGAAAAAAGGGGTATGAGCAACTTGCTCATTTAGTAAATAAGCAATTGATGATATGGCATACATGTGAGTGGAAAAGTCTTTAAAAAGTTAGTTGTCCAATGTATCACATGCATGCCACATAATCAATTGCTCATTTACTTTGCTCATTTAGTAAATAAGCAATTGATGATGTGGCATACATGTGAGTGGAAAAGTCTTAAAAAAGTTAATTGTCTAATGTATCACATGCATGCTACATAATCAATTGCTCATTTACTAAATGAGCAAGTTGCTCATATCCCTTTTACCCATATATATATATATATATATATATATATAAGATTTGTCCGTGGACACGTGCCTACGGCACGTCTTCATGAGGAATGCTCCATTGAAAACGGGTCTAGTTTTCACAGGTTGGAAAACACCAATCTGAGTCGTTGGATCGCTCATGATCGTGATCAGCGGCTCAGATCGAGCTCCCCATAACCCGTTTCAATTGATCAGCGGAGGGTTATTTTGAAAATTTTGGGTATTTCGTCCCAAATAACTCTTCGCTGAACAGATTCTAAAAAAATTGCTATAACTTAGGCCGTTGTTTGGAACAACGGCCTAGGTTATAAAAATTTGAATTATAGGCCGTTGTTTGAAACAACGGCCTTGTTTTAAATTTTTGTAACCTAGGCCGTTGTTCCCAACAACGGCCTAGGTTATAAAATTTCAATAAAATTTTATAGCCTAGGCCGTTGTGGTTATAAAAATTTAGAACAAGGCCGTTGTTCCAAACAACGGCCTATAATTCAAATTTTTATAACCTAGGGCCTAGGTTATATTCATTTTATCAGAGCGAATCAGGCGAAGAGTTATTTGGGACGAAATTTTCAAAATAACCCTCCGCCACTTAAGTGATATAGGGTGATGGGCGGAGGCGATCTGAGCCGCTAATCACGATCAAAAGTGATCCAACGGCTCAGATTGATGTTTTCCAACCCGTGAAAACAAACCTGTTTTCAATGGAGCATTCCCCATATTTATATTTATTTATATATATCTTAAGCAAATATGGCTACCCCTCTCTCCTTTCTCCATTTTGAAATAGAGAAAGGAGAGCAAAAGTATTAATTGACACGTGCAACCCACACTAATTGTTAAAACAGAAATACTTTAAAAAACACACAAAAAAAAACCTTTCATCTTCCACATCTTTTCAAAACACACAAACCCTAATCAGTTCTTCCTGCCCCCAAAACCCACCCACCTCTCCTCACCCATTTGTACCGGCCGTCGCCCACGCCGTCCCGATCCCGGCCGTCTAAAACAAAAAACCTGCTCTTCTTTTCCAGAGAAAGTAACTTGAAACCTGCTCTCTCAGAAACCCCCAAAAAACCCCCCAAATCGGAAAACATTTTCCAGGCTTGCTCCGTTTCCTCCTCCTCAATGTAAGTGTGATTCCCACCCATTCTCTTCACAAACCCTAATTTTCTAATCTGCGATTATTTGCTCTAAGATTTGTAGTTATTGATTCCATGTTCGAAAACCAAGAGTCCAATCGATTTCCTTTTCAATGACTTTGTTATTATTATTATTATTATTATTATTATTATTATTATTATTATTTTAGTACAAGTTATCTTAACAGAGTTACTGAACAAATGTTGTTATATTCCACCAAATTTTATTATATTGAAGCAATATCGTCGATGACATCGGATATGCTATGTAGTGTGGTTTTAGTTTTTTCAACGATGTGCAAGATTTACACATTGTGTGGGTCTTTGTGTTCGAACTTGTGGGTCAACGTTTGACTCCACGGGAAGGGTGGGTTTTAGTGGTGCTACTATTAATGGAGAATGGAGAGTGGTGAGTCAAGTAGTCTTTACGGAGATCAGAAGAAATGAATGCGTTATTCGATTGACTTTTTGCATGGCTGTGTTGTTATGATTAAGAGACCATGTATGTGTAGTCATGTACGTGGACTTTTTGTTATTTTTTTTGGAGTACAAAGTAGACTTGGTATATTTAATGTAATTAGGGTTAATCATGGATAATTTGATGTACTCTGGGTTTGTCATAAGATCTATGTAATAGTGTATTAGCCTTCATAGTGTGTTCAAATTTTTACAGTACATATTGGAATTGCAGTTTGATTATTACTTTCAATATAGTAAGGTGGATGTACCCTGTATTAAAGATTGACACCGAGTAATAGTTTGTTCAGCTAGCTGAATAATGTCTCACAAATACCCTATATTAATAAGTTGTGTTCAGTGTTCTAAAAGTCACCAAGCGATAGTAGGGCTGCCGATGAGGGCCTACCGCCTAGATAATTTCAGAACTCAAAAAAGCCAGAGCTGTTCACAACATGTCCTCCCTCTCTTATTTTGATTTCTTTATTTTTTATTACCATTATTATTTTTTATTTCTTTAATTTGCAGGTTCTTTTTTTTTCAATTTTGGTGATGAGTTTTATGTTTTTTATGAAGCTGAACAACGAGAAGGACTCGACCGAACTCAAGAATGTCACTGTTGTTCACGACAGGTACCACCATCTTCTTTCGATTTTTAATTTTTGATTAGCATTATTATGTTTTATTCTTTTGATTTTTTATTTCTTTTTTCAGTTTTGGGGTGAGTTTTAGAGTTTTGATGAAGTTGAACGAGACGGTCTCGATCGAACTCAAGAACGTCACTGTTGTTCACGGAAGGTATCTTTCTCTTCTCGAGATTTTTTTTAATTTTTTATTAGCATTAGTATGTTTTATTTCTTTATTTTTCGTGTTCTTTTTCCAATTTTGAGTTGAGCTTTAGGGTTTTGATGAAGTTGAACAACGAGACGGTCTTGATCGAACTCAACAACGCCACTGTTGTTCACTACAAGTACCTCCCTATCTTATTTGATTTCTTGATTTTGAATAGTATTATTATGTTTTTTTTTTAAAATTTTTGTGTTTTTTTTTCAATTTTAGGGATGGGCTTGAGGTTTTTGATGAAGCTGAACGATAAGATGGTTTCGGTAACACTCAAGGTATCTCTCTCTCTTCTTTAGATTTTTTTGATTTTTAATTAGCATTATTATGTTTTATTTCTTTAATTTTCGTGTTCTTTTTTACATTTTTCGGATGAGTTTTAGGGTTTTGATGAAGTTGAACAGCGAGACGATCTCGATCGAACTCAACAACGCCACTGCTGTTCACGGAAGGTATCTCTCTCTTCTTTAGATTTTTTTAATTTTTTATTAGCATTATTATGTTTTATTTCTTTATTTTTCGTGTTCTTTTTCCAGTTTTGAGTTGAGCTTTAGGGTTTTGATGAAGTTGAACAACGAGACGGTCTTGATCGAACTCAACAACGCCACTGTTGTTCATTGCAAGTACCTCCCTATCTTATTTGATTTCTTGATTTTTAATAGTATTATTATGTTTTATTTTTTTAATTTTCGTGTTTTTTTTTTCAATTTTAGGGATGGGCTTGAGGTTTTTGATGAAGCTGAACGATAAGATGGTTTCGGTAACACTCAAGGTATCTCTCTCTCTTCTTTAGATTTTTTGATTTTTAATTAGCATTATTATGTTTTATTTCTTTAATTTTCGTGTTCTTTTTTATATTTTTGGGATGAGTTTTAGGGTTTTGATGAAGTTGAACAGCGAGACGGTCTCGATCGAACTCAACAACGCCACTGTTATGTACTGTTGTTCTTGAATTTTAATATTATTATTATGTTTTATTTATTTAATTTTCGTGTTCCTTTTTCAGTTTTGGGGATGGTCTTGAGGTTTTTGATGAAGCTGAATGATAAGATGGTTTCGGTTGAACTCAGAGAACGTCACTACAACTCACAACACCATCATAGGTACCTTATCACCCTTTTTCTCTCTCTAATTTAAGATTTTATAGTTAATATTTTTTGTTAGAATTTATAGATAGTCAATAACTTATGAGTCTGTCAAATTTATTTTAGTTTGTGCAATTTGCACAGGGTAATACTAGTGTATATATATATATATATATATATATATATATATATATCTACTATTATAATGGGAGAAGGGCTTAGTGGTATTTGTCATTATTTGTCATTTTGAAGCCAACACGTGCGCTGCACGTGTTGACAAAATGACTCACTTTGGTAAATATTTTCGAAAGTGGACCAGTTTGGTAAATATTTTCGAAAATGGATCAGTTTGGAAATTATTTTCTTTTGATCCTATTCATTATCCCCTTTTTTTAGGTCTTTTTCCTTCTTCCTCCACGTGCGATGCACGTGCATTTTTTTTAAAAATCCTATTCATTCGGTTTTTTTTGGGTCTTTTTCCTTCTCCCTCCACGTGCATCGCACGTGCATGATACTAGTATATATATATCTCAAAAGTTTCTTACAACAAAATTATCAAAGTGTATGAGACATTTTTTGTACCAAAACATTTAGAACTAGATGTGAGCATTTACTCCGATTTCATGGCATAATTGAATGCAACCAACTGAAGCTTAAAAGAATAGCGTGTTTCCTAATAAGAGAAAGAGGATATGCAACACCAAGTTCGACTCCAAAGATTAAAGAGAGACGTCCAATCATTGTGGTGCTCAATTCATAGACTCAAATTCAAACTCTTGTTTGCAAGTTTTACTTACCTAGATCTCTTTCATTCATTAAAGGATCCTTAATTTAATTAGTAATTGACTTACTTAATCATAATTCTCATTGGTTTAAGACCCTAAATTCTAGCCATAATTCAAGATAGATGAATAGACAATTTACCACTTTTTTAGATATATATATAGATAGATTTTGTTCGCAACTAATATAGAATTTATCAAGTTAGGAATATATGAAAAATAATATTTGAAATGCCTACAAGAAATAGTTAGTCGACCTACCTAAGTAAAAATTAATGAAATGTTTCACCTTAATTAGTTTACCTACTTCAACAATTTAGAATTTGTTAGATATTATTATAGTCCCATATTCGTTGTACAGATTATTTTGATATTTGTTCTCCTTCTATATATATATAGGTAGAATTGTATTTGGTTGAACTCAATTCAATATTCAGTATTGTTTTCATCTATCTGATTTATCTTAACATTGTATCAGAGCCAATTTATGCAATTTTTTTCTCAAAACCCTAGATCTCCAATAAAAAAAATAAATTAAAAAAAAAAAATATCTTCAACCTCCCGAAACCCTATCACCATACACCATCGTCATCTCCACAGTCGACCCAAATCGCTGCCTCCACAACCGCTCCCGAAACCGCTCCACCGTCGTCAAGGCGTCCACAGTCGTCGTCGTTTCCACAGTCGTCGAGGCGTCCTCAGTCGTCGTCTCCACAGTCGTCGTCGTTTCCACAGTCGTCGAGGCGTCCTCAGTCGTCGTCTCCACAGTCGTCCACAGTCGTCTCTCTCTCTCTCTCTCTCACTCTCTCTCTCTCTCTCTCCATATATATCTCCATATATATATGTATATATATATAGGGAAGTCTAACGTTGTGCACCATAGGCTATTTAGTATACAAGTTTTTTGTACGCGTTCATTGCACGTGTATTATGCTAGTGTGTGTGTGTGTGTGTGTGTGTGTGTGTATATATATATATATATATATATAACTGCAAAATTAAATATCCTTGAATTGCATGGCAAAAAGGAAAAAAAGAGATGTGGATAAAATTGAGTTGAATATTTGTAGGCCTTGGCACCTTGCAAAATGAGGTGACTTAATGGGCCAATGTTGGGCCTAGAAATTGGTGGGCTTAATCAGCTGCGCAATGTAAAAAATACTCTTTCTGTACCATTTCCTTTTATCCCTCGTTGTCTCACCTGTTAACCTAGTCATTTTTTCTGCAAAAACTACTACGGTTTTGCCGGGACTATATATCCAAGCTATTCAAGTTGTCAATCCCAAACAACACATCCAGAGAGTGTGTAATACCTGCGCAAATCGGCTTGCCAAGCGCAGCAATTTAGTTGGCTTAGACTTTCTTGCCATGCCATGCATTTATCGCTTTGATTCATGTTAATTTGGCTAACAACTATGTCATTCATGCATGGCTGTTCCTCATAAGCAGTTTTAAGGTTTTAACGAACAAAAAGAGTATCTGTGTTGGCGAAAGTGAACAAATCATAGCCTTGTAGGCTTTCGATCATCAGCCATTTTGCAAAGTGACCTGATATATATATAAAAGCTTCTACACTGAGAAGAGAGGAAACTTCTAATACTATAGGAAGAGAGAATGGGCCAAATTTAGTGATGTTTTTTTTTTTTTTTTTGGTTAAGATTAAAGATGACATCGTCATCGTTTCATTAATGAAAATTAACGAAACACAGAAGATCTAGTTACCAAGTTTCATACATAAGAACAACTAAATCCAGCACTCTAACATCCTGATCGACAAAAGTAGCAAAATCAAAAGCTAAAGCAAATAAGTTACAGATACATCTCTATGCTATCCTAAGAGACCTCCCTTGTGCTCTCCCGGTCAGTGCTCCTCCATCCTTAGCCTCTTCGCTGTCCCTGCCTGACCTGCCCATGCATAGAAGAAACCAGAAATTTTATGCATAATGCTTTGAAAGGTTTGAGTGCAATTACGGAAATAGAAGTTATTTCAGTCTAGCTACAGTCCCCAGATGATCACAGCAACCGCGATATCCCAAGCTTCCCTGTCATTGTTTCTAATGTTATTCCTTCTCCCAAAATCTCATGCTTCATTGATCGAACTAGGTAATTCTATGTATCCAAACCCACGGCATACTACTTCTCATGCTAACCTAGACCTATAGCAAATGAAGAATATATGATCAGTGTTCTCTTCTTCAGCGTTACATTTACCGCAAATGGTTTCGATAGACAAACCTCTCCTCTGCGAAATGCTTTTGGATAATATAGCATCTTTCTCCGCAAGCCAAAGGAAGGCTCTTATTTTTAGGGGATTTAGTGGTGTACTTTGCAATGTATATATGTCTGATTGGATTACATACAATACCAACACACCACCAAAATTAATTTCACAACTTTAAGATTCACATCCTTGCTCTGATGGATCCTGTTCTTCAACCTCTACAACTCAAAGCCATGCAAGAACATGGTAAGCTAGCTCTTGTTTGGAGAGGAAGAAACGAACGAAACAAAGGTCTCTCCTAAAACTATAACAAGTGCATTCTTACATTAAATCTAAACTAATTTCGTGGAAGTATAATCATATATCTTGGTCTCGGAGCTAAGACCTCGATCTATTTATCCATCCCAACTGTTTACCATCTGAGTTGCCGTAAGGCACCAGCTGTGAGCTACGTACAACTTATTAGTGGTGGTACAAAAGAATTATCTTATTCTAGTCATCGAAATCCATCCGGATCTACAACGCAGGAGCTTTCAGGATTCTCTACAACTTGCACTCCAAGTTGGCTCTTTTAAAACCTTTAATAGTGGACCAATTTCTTTCTTTCTTTATTTATTTCTAGTTATATATATCTCAAATCTCTAATATTATAACGAGAGAGTTAGGGTTATAATTTGTAGACAACCTGTAATTTGTAGACATTTATTCAACCATTTAATCTCAAATCACATTTTTAAGTGGAGTTATGTTAATCATTCATTTACTCAACTAATGTTAGTTATCATAATAGCCTTAAAAGTTCATATTTATTTACAACATAATTATTTATAAAAATGCCACTCATCATATAAAATAAAAGTTTATGCCACTAGAGATAATTTGTGATGAGTAAAGAGAGATCTCAGGTTCGATGCCAGATTACATCTTATTATTTACTATATATATAAAAAAAAAAATTGGAACGTACATCGCATGTATAAATTACTAGTATAAATAATGGACCAATTAATAATATCTTAATTCTCAGATTTTTCTAATACAAAAAAAAAATTGTTAATTTGTTTATTAAACCTAATGAAGTCAGTCACACAAATTCAAACTTTTAACTCAATTCCAGGGAAAGAGACAACTTTCCCCTAATTGGGTCCCAAAGCCACTCACACCACGTAACACGCAAATAAACCTAAGCTTGGGGTTTAGGTATTATATATTTTTATTTATTAAAACAAACATGTGCAAATTAGTTTAACTAATTTGTTATAATTTTATGCAAGGGGCCTACTTCCTTTTCTAAAACATCAAAACTAGTATTTAATCTCACGTTTTAATCAATATATAATTTTTAAAGTAATATAATATAGCACGTGTTAATAAATACATATTTTTTAAAGTAATATAAAGAGTATAATGAGAGAGTTTGAGTTACACTTATAATGCACATAAATTGGTATAGTTAAATAAAGTGCATAATGAGAAAATTGGAGTTGCACGTGCAATACACATAAAATGATAAATTTACAAATGATACTATGACCTTTTCCCATTATAATATTAGAGATAAGAGTTTTTCACCCTTGTGAAGTGAAGACAAAAGGAAAGACAAAGATCATGAAAGAGTTGTTATTTTTAGCAAAGATTCAATATAGCAAAGTGTTACTGTAGCGTCCACAGTCATGTGGTATTTATGCATTTTATGCATAATATAGCTTTTTTAGCACTGCAGTCGTGTGGCAAATATGCATAATTTGTCATTCCACTGTAGTAGATTGCTATATATGATAGAGGATATAGCAATATGCATATTATACATCCCAAATATTTTATAACATTTTTATGCATCGAACGAAACATGTTTCGTCCCAATTATTTTATAATATTTTTTGAATTATGTTTCGTCTGACGAAATTATAATTTTTTTAAATTTAAAAACCCCATAAAAGAAAGAGGAAAAAAACACAGAAGAAACATGATATTTCATCAATAGATTTTTTCCCAAAATTTTTGACATTTTTGGGATTCTATGGGTTGGCCTATATATGAATTTTTATAGATTAATGATTGAGACAATTAGATTTTCTATTGAAACATGATTGACTGATTTGATTTTCTATGAGTTGAACATAAACTAACAGTCAAAAAACTTATCAGAGTTTCTAGAGAGAGAAGCTTCCCCAAAAAAACCCAAAAAAGAAAACCCTAGATCTAGATCTGAGTTTGGAGGGGGTGACGGCTAGGATTTTGCCGCCCCCACCCAGGTCGCCCCTCCCGGCCGTCCATCCCTCCCCTCTCGCTGCCGCTACTCCCGCCGCCGCTACTTACCGGCGCGCTCAAAGGATCAATGTTCCCGTCGCTCCTCCGATCGAGAGACGATGGACAGTCCTTCGCCACCGTTCCGTCCCGTTGAGCTCCTTACCGGCGTGCTCCTCCAGTCGCTCCACCGTTCGAGCAGTGATGGAGGGGCCTTCGCCGAGCCGCTCTAGTTGTTCGACAATGGAGGCTCCCTCGTCGCCGCTCTGTTCCGTCCAGCTCCTCCATCGAGCCTCCGGAGCGTTTCTACCACCAATTGATGACGGATCGGAGGAGCCGCAGACGTCTCACTACCGCAGCAGCGGTGGTGTTTCCGTCGATGGTGCCACCTACGATTCAACCACTGACCTCCATCACCTCGGTCGTGTGTTGGGGATTTAATTGTGTGTGAGTGTGTTGATTGTGAGGGGAAGTGATTGAGATGGGCGGTGGCAAGTTTCGAGCTCCGAGAGTGTTATGGGTGGAGGAGTTGATTAGAGTTTGGCATTTGTGAGATGAGATGGGAGAATGTTGATGTGCAGCACGATAGTGGGGCTTGGACCTAAAGACGGAGTCCCTCCATGAGGTGCGCCCACTTGTTGCAGCACAGTTGTGGGGCTTGGGCTTGCAGACGGGGTCCTCCCATGAGGTGAGCTGAGTGGAAATGTATAATTGAAGGTGTTAGGGATTTTTGGTTGTCAGTGTGTAAGTCACACCCTGAATGCGACCTCATTTAACCAACTTCCACAGGCTCCGCGACAGCACCACCACTATGCCATCATCAGCGAACCTGAAATCTACAACGTCCACCGTCCTGCAGGGGCGAGAGGGGAAGGAAATACTTCAGTTAGTTGTAATTTGTTACGAGTTTTTGCGTGAGAAAGAGAGTGAGATAGTGAGAAGTGAGAGAGTGAAGATGTTGCTTCTCACTACTCTATGCAGGTGTATGTTGGTGTTTGTGCGAGAAATTAATTGAGAAAGTAAAAGCGTGGGACAGGCGAAGGTATCCTTTTCACGGCTCTCTCTTTGACTGTGCTCGTTGTTAGGGTGAGTGAGAGTTTTGTTTGGTGAGAAATCACTTGAGAGACTAAAGCGTGAAAGAGGTGAATGTACCCTTTCCACGGCTCTCTTTTTGGTTGTGACTTTGATTGGGCCGAATGTGAGAGCGTTTTAGAGAGTTAATGGGAGTTGGAGAGGAGAAGGATGGGAGCGGCAAATTTCTAAATCCCGCGTGATTCGTTTCAGGTGGGTGTGCGCGTGCCGGGAAGGCAGCATACGAAGCTTATTTGACGTACATACAATTGGTTGGTTTTTGCTTTATGACTGAGCCCAAGATGGGGTCTAGTACAATATTGGTGGAGGTCGGGGCCAAGCTGTGGACGGTTCGATCTAGTCGACTGTGGGTTGCTGTTTTTTTGGTTTTGTCGGTCCACCCTCTAAGGGTGTTGGAGTGGGCTCGAATTGTATGTACTGGTCATGTTGCTTCATATTCTATTTTCTTTTTGTAGTTTGTAATTTGGGTCAGTACGTTGAGTTTGTTTGGTTAATTTCTTATTAATGAAATAGGGTGCCCATACTCCACCATTTCTTTTAAAAATAATAATAATTAAAAAAACAGCTTAAATAAAGAAAAAATAATATAATAAAAACAAAATTGCCGAGAGTTTTGCTCAATTACAAATTATTAAAAAATAAAGTTTTTAGTCGGGCGAAACATCATGTTTCGTCTGTTCAAATTTTCTCTTGCTATGCTATATTTTACAATTTCGACACTACAGTAAACCAACGATGATATGGGTCAGGAATAAAGCGTGGCTCACCCTGAGCCACCAGATCTCCTCAGGATACGCGTCCTTCCTGATCCTCCAGATCAGCCACGTCAGCACCGGAAAACCGCCCGGAGATCTGCCACGTCAGCCCGGAAACCACTCCGGCGCCTGCCACGTCAGCCCTATACCGCCCGACTTTCCACCGCTTCAGCCAATCGGGTAACCGGGTCCGGCCCAGCCCCAAACGGGTCTAGACCCGATTGGAAACTCCTATAAATACCAGGCCCTCTCCTTTCTTAAAGGGTAATCAATCTTTTCTCCTCTAAACCCTAGTTACTGTTGCTCTTATCTTAAAAGTAACTGACTAGATCGTCGGAGGGTCTGCCACCGGGACCAACCCCGGTGTTTCAAGACCGTCTGCAGGTACACCAGACCTCGGATCCGAGCCACCTGATCCGAGCCCAGACATCCACCTCACTCCAGCCTTTTGCAGGTACCGCTCGGCCAGCCGAAGGTCGCCTCTGAAGAAGCTTTCTCCTTCAATACAAATCGAGTAAGAACTCACACCTGGTGCAACCACACGTCTCCCAGAAACGAACCGCATCAGGTTGGCGCCGTCTGTGGGAAAGCTACTTCGGAAGCCGACCGAGTCCTACGGCCGAGGTACCTCGATTGCCGAACTCCCATGGCCTCCAAAGGCAAGGGGGCTGCGTCCTCCGTCAACCGACGAGACACACTCCCATCAAATACCAACGCCGGGCCGCGCACATCAAAGCATAGGGCCTCCCGTCAGGGATCCCAGCGGGCCCCCACTCCTCCAATCCAACCTGACCTTCGAGGAATAATCTCCAGTCGGCACGCTGACCGTAGTAGGGAAGGGGCCGCTTCCAACTCGGCCCCGAACCGTCCTAGGCCACCGCCGGAAGAACGAAGGCCAGCACTCAGCCGAGTCGGGAGGCAACCTCTGGTCCAGCCGGCCCGAGCTGAGGGAGCTCCTGTTACTCAGCAGGAGTTTCAGGACTTCCGAAGGGAAATCCTTGGGGCTCTCCAACGGGCCCCCAGGGAGGAAGCACGCCGTTCTCAAACCAGGTTAGACGCTGAGGCCAGCGTCTCGCGCTCCTCAACAATCCAGCCCGAAGCCGAAGACATGCTCCTGAAGCGCCTCCAAGAAATGGAGGACCGAATCGATCATATGGGCGACGGTGTCGGAGCCGGTCAGGGGTACAAACCTGTCCGACCCCCCTTTTCCGCCCTCATTATCCAAGCAGAAATTCCTCGGAACTTCCGACCCCCACAGTTCGAGACCTATAACGGCGAAGGGGATCCTGCTGATCACATGGAGGGTTTCAAAACCCTCATGATGATTCACAGCGCATCGGATCCTCTGCTGTGCCGAGCTTTTCCGGCCACCCTTCGGGGTCCGGCTCGTGAGTGGTTCTCAAAACTCGCCCCCGGCTCCATTTACTCCTTTGATCAACTGGAAGGCAATTTCCTCGCCCATTTTGTAACCAGCCGGAAGGCCGAAAGAACGAGCGCCTCTTTACTTGGGCTCAAACAGGAAGGGGGGGAATCACTCAGGGCGTTTGTCCGGAGATTCACGGCGGAAGCGAGGTCAGTCTCCTCTCTCGATCCGGGCGTCGCCTCCGCGGCATTTCGGCACAACGTCCGTCATGGACAGCTGAAAGCTTCTCTGGCAAAGAAGCCCCCGATCGATTTTCCCGACCTCCTCAACCGAGTCGAGAAGTACATCAGGGCAGAGGAAGCCCTAAACCCCGACGAATCCAGGGAAGCACTCGGAAAAGGGAAACGGAAGGCCGAGGAAGTCGAGCCTTCGAAAAAGGCCCCAAGGGATGGGAGCACCATGAAGAAGGTACCGCCGGTTCCTCGCTTCGAAAGGTATACCCCGCTCACACAAAATGTGTCCTCCATACTCCTTGCGATCGAAGACAGAGACCTCGTTCAGTACCCCCCTCGGCCGTCCAACAACACTAGCAAGAAAAGGGATCAGCGGTTCTACTGCCGCTTCCACCGAGACAACGGGCACGACACAGATCACTGCCGTGCCCTGAAAGATGAAATCGAGGCACTGATCCAGCGAGGATACCTCCGGGAGTATAAGAGAGATGACGCTCGGTTGCAAAAGGACACGAGGAACAGGAGAACCTCACCTCCTCCTCGAGCTCCCCTACAACTCCCCAGACAAGAGCAGGAGCTGGAAGAACCGGACGACCAACCCATACTGCACTGCGTCCACGGAGGGCCCATGGGAGGGGATTCTAACACCTCCCGTAAGGCGTTCATCCGGGACGTTAACGCCGTCCAAGGGCCTCTCACTCCTCAAATCCAACCACACCCCGTCTCCTTCTCGGGTGACGACCTGGGGGGGGGTTCGGCTCCCACACTGCGACGCTCTCGTAATCAATCTCAGCATGGCAAACTTTGATGCTCGGCGGATCCTGGTAGACAACGGGAGCTCGGTCAACATTCTGTTCCTCGATGCCTTCGAGAACCTAAAGCTCCCCCGAAGCAGACTGAAGCCGGCCGGATACACCCTGCACGGATTTTCTGGAGTACCGGTGACAATCGAGGGGATCGTCACACTGGATGTCACGGCGGGCACGGCTCCGAATCGGAGAACCGAGTCGATGGACTTCATGGTTGTCAACATCAA
This sequence comes from Hemerocallis citrina, assembly GCA_017893485.1. Taxonomy (NCBI): domain Eukaryota; kingdom Viridiplantae; phylum Streptophyta; class Magnoliopsida; order Asparagales; family Asphodelaceae; genus Hemerocallis; species Hemerocallis citrina. The sequence continues at coordinate 2,336,059 of CM030368.1, read as the reverse complement.
GGCAGCCTATAATGCCATACTCGGCCGACCGGGCCTATGCTCCCTCCAGGTTGTTCCCTCGGCCTACCACCAGAAGATGAAGTTCCCCACCAGTACCGGTGTAGGAGTGGTCCGAGGGAATCAAGAAGCCGCTCGCTCCTGTTATATGACAGCAATAGGAAGCGGAGTGCTCCCCCTCGACGCCGTGGAAATGCAGCCTCAAAGGACCCAGCCAGAGCCAGAGTCGGCAGACGAGCTGGAGGATGTCTCCTTCGAGGCAGAGGATTCATCGAAACAATTTCGAATAAGCCGCTCCCTCGCACCTCGCCTCAAGTCCGACCTCATCGCCTGCATCCGGCGCAATGTCGATCTGTTTGCTTGGAAGCCCTCTGACATGCCAGGAATTTCCGAGGAACTCATCATGCATAAACTCAGCGTGATCCCCGGCTCGAGACCAGTGGTACAGAAGCGACGCAAGTTCGCGCCAGAGCGACAACAGGCGGTTAATACAGAGGTCGATAAACTCCTTGCCGCGCGCTTCATCCAGGAGGTCAGCTACCCCGAGTGGTTGGCAAACGTCGTCATGGTGAAAAAGGCGAGCGGGAGCTGGAGGATCTGCATTGATTTCACGGATCTTAACAAGGCATGCCCGAAGGACCCATTCCCCCTTCCCAGGATCGACGCTCTCGTCGATGCAACATCGGGTCACGAGCTCCTATCCTTCATGGACGCGTTTTCAGGCTACAACCAGATCCGCATGTTCCCTCCCGACATCGCCAAGACGTCCTTCGTCACGGACCAGGGGCTCTATTGCTACAGAGTCATGCCCTTCGGGCTGAAGAACGCCGGGGCCACATACCAGAGGCTCGTCAACAGGGTCTTCAAGGAACAGATCGGGCGCAATATAGAAGTGTATGTGGATGACACACTCGTCAAGAGCCGGCGGGGAGAGAATCACATCTCCGATCTGGAGGAGGCCTTTGGGGTACTTCGGACACATAACATGAGGCTTAACCCGAGCAAATGCGCCTTCGGCGTCTCCGCGGGAAAGTTTCTTGGGTTCATTATCAGCCAAAGGGGAATCGAAGCGAACCCCGAAAAGATCCAAGCAATCCTGGACATGGCCCCTCCGAGGAACATCAAAGAAGTCCAACGACTGACTGGGAGACTGGCGGCCATCGGCCGTTTCCTCTCCAAGTCCGGAGAGAAGTCTCTTCCCTTCTTCAAAGCCCTGCGAGGCACCGACGGGTTCGAGTGGGGAGTACAGCAGCAAGAGGCCTTCGCCCAGTTAAAGGAATACCTCGCGAACCCCCCTCTTCTCAGCAAGCCCGAACCAGGAGAGCCACTCTGGTTCTACCTATCAGCCTCGGAGAAGGTGCTCAGCGCCGTTCTCGTTCGGGAGGAAGAGGGATCACAGAAGCCTGTGTACTACGTCAGCAAGGTCCTACTCGATGCCGAGACCAGGTACTCTCGGATGGAGAAAGTAGCGTTCGCCCTGATCATGGCCTCGCGAAAGCTCCGTCCGTATTTTCAATCTCATTCTGTCCAAGTGCTGACGGACCAACCCCTGAAGGCGGTACTCTACAAACCAGAAAGCTCGGGTCGACTCGTGAAATGGTCAATTGAGCTCAGCCAATATGACATTGGCTATCAGCCCAGAACAGCAATCAAGGGGCAGGCGCTCGCAGAGTTCATTACGGAGTGCACTATCTCCGAGCACCCTGCAAACACGGAGAGCGACCAGACGTGGGAAGTTTACGTAGATGGTTCCTCCTGCGAGGCAGGCAGCGGAGCAGGCATCATCCTCCGAGGCCCAGACGGTTTTCTTCTGCAGTATTGCCTCCGCCTCAACTTCCCGGCCTCTAACAACGAGGCCGAATACGAGGCAATGATCGCTGGGCTCACCCTGGCTCATCAAGCCGGTGCCAAACAGATCAGGGCTTTCAGCGACTCCCAGCTCGTGGTCAACCAGATCACAGGGGAGTACGAGGCCCGAGACGATCGTATGGTCCGTTACCGAGGTGTAGTTCAACGCCTACTCTCGTCCTTCGACGAGTCGGCTGTTTTGAGGATCCCTCGGGAGCAGAACGTCCAGGCTGACGCTCTGTCAAAATTGGCATCCTCTTCCTTCGAAGGTCTCGACCGCACGGTCCTGATCGAGGTCATGCTTAAACCCAGTATAGACATTCCGGAGGTCCTGAGCCTCGAAGATGGAGAGCCCCCCGAAGACTGGACAACTCCAATTAGACGATTTCTCGTCAAGGGAGAACTCCCGGAAGACCGAGCCGAAGCAAGAAGGGTCCGGGCCCGAGCGGAAAGGTTCGCAATGATCGACTCAACACTCTTCAAAAGGTCCTACACAACCGCGGATGGACGGCCTTATCTCCGCTGCCTCACTCCCGGCGAAGCCGAATATGCTCTCAAAGAATTACACGAGGGGATCGGCGGGTGTCACATGGGAAGCCGTTCGCTCGCACGAAAGGCTTTGAACCACGGGTACTACTGGCCCACCATGCTGCAGGACGCTTTAAATCTCGTCAAGAAATGTGGCCCCTGTCAAAGATTCTCCCCCATCAAGAGGGTTCCCCAAGCAAACCTACGATCCATGGCCAGTCCAACCCCCTTTGCAATGTGGGGGATGGATCTGGTAGGCCCTTTTCCCAAGGCGACGGGGCAACGAAAGTTCCTTATAGTTGCCATCGACTACTTCACCAAATGGATCGAGGCGGAGCCACTAGTTACGATCACCGAGCAGCAGACTCAACAATTCTTCTGGAAGCACATTATCTGTCGGTTCGGGATCCCCCAAGTGCTCGTCACGGATAACGGGACCCAGATTGCAGGCAAGCATTTCCGCAAGTTCTGCGAAGACCTCGGTATCCAACAGCGCTTCTCTTCGGTATGCCATCCCCAATCCAACGGACAGGCAGAGAACGCGAACCGTCAGATCCTCGATGGACTCAAGAAGCGACTCGATAATTCCTCCAAGGGGCTATGGGTCGACGAGCTGCCGAGCGTTCTCTGGGCCCATCGAACAACAAAAAGGATCCCAACAGGGGAGTCACCCTTCAACTTAACGTACGGCGCTGAGGCCGTCATTCCCTTGGAAATAGGTATCCCCTCTCCCCGAATTATGGCTTATGACGAAGCAAGCAACTCCATGCAACTGCGAGCAGACCTGGACCTCATTGACGAGGTCAGGGAGAAGTCATCCATCAGAAGGAACATCTACCAGCAAAGAATCGAGAGGTTCTATAACAAGAAGGTGCGCCCAACAAACATTGCTCTCGGAGATCTTGTCCTCCGGAAACTGGCGGTATCCAACCCCGGCCAGAAAAGGAAGTTGGCACCAAACTGGGAGGGCCCTTATAAGGTTTCGGAGGTCGTACGACCGGGTACCTATCGCCTGACCAACACCGACGGCAAACCTGTCAAGAGGCCCTGGAATGCGGAACACTTGATTAAGTTCTTAGGAGAATAGCCTCCATGTGAAATATAATTTTAAACGGCACGTTGGGCCTAGTCTTTTGTAAAGTCCTGTAAACGGCACGTCGTGCCTAGACTTGTCTGTAACAAGCATGTATTGTAAACATCAGCTTTCTTAAAACAAGCTTATGACTCCAATTCTTGTAAACAGATAAAGGACCCCTCACGGGCTCGTCACCCGGACGAAATCGCGAGTCCAAGCACGCTTCTCTTACAAGCATAGGGCTCGTCACTCGGATGAAATCGCGAGTCCAAACACGCTTCTCTTACAAGCGTAGGGCTCGTCACTCGGATGAAATCGCGAGTCCAAACACGCTTCTCTTACAAGCGTGGGGCTCGTCACTCGGATGAAATCGCGAGTCCAAACACGCTTCTCTTACAAGCGTGGGGCTCGTCACTCGGATGAAATCGCGAGTCCAAACACGCTTCTCTTACAAGCGTAGGGCTCGTCACTCGGATAAAATCGCGAGTCCAAGCACGCTTCTCTTACAAGCGTGGGGCTCGTCACGCACCGTCTCTCCATGAGAACATGTGCAGGAGCTCGGCACTGACCCCGAGCAAAGGCGGGCGTCCCCTCCGGGGGGCACCGCGACCTGAACGCTCGGCGGCGGGGCTAGGCTACGCCTGCAGTTGTCTTTCTCACCGTTGTGGGGGCTCGGCACCCGTCCCTCGCTCGGTTTGACCTCCTCGGAGGCCATCAACCGAGGCTCGAGGCGACATTCGCCAGCCACTCCCGCACCGTCTCTCCAGGAGAACATGTGCAGGAGCTCGGCACTGACCCCGAGCAAAGGCGGGCGTCCCCTCCGGGGGGCACCGCGACCTGAACGCTCGGCGGCGGGGCTAGGCTACGCCTGCAGTTGTCTTTCTCACCGTTGTGGGGGCTCGGCACCCGTCCCTCGCTCGGTTTGACCTCCTCGGAGGTCGTCAACCGAGACTCGAGGCGACATTCGCCAGCCACTCCCGCACCGTCTCTCCACGAGAACAAGTGCAGAAGCTCGGCGTTTATCCCGAACAAGGCGGGTGCCCTCTCCGAGGGCGCCGCGACCTTGACACTCGGCGGAGACGCTCGACGCTGCCTTCCGCCTGTTCACTCACCAAGCGTTGGAAAAAAAAATTTTTAAGCCTTGAGGCATCCGCCTTCCGCAGACACCCCGAGCCTTGAGTCGGATTATTGGCCACCCTCTCACCCGCGAACAGCTCGGGGTTTTCGGCTTTTGCCAAAACCTAAACCCCGAACTGTTCGAGGATGGCAGGGAGGCAAAAGACTAGCGGCTCTATCTCTCTCGACTCGAACAGATCAGTCGACCCCTCTGTCGCCCAAGAACAGCTCGGGGTTTACGGCACGGACAAAATCCAAAACCCCAAATTGTTCCCGGGCGGCGGAAGAGCCACCGAGCTTCTGAATTCTCCGAACACCCCAAACGATCGGTCGGCCCACCGTTCACCAACGGACAACCCGGGGTCCCATGGCCCTGGCGGCCGGTACCCCGAATTGTTCGAGGGTGATCGGTATGCCTCCGATCCGGGATGCTCGGAAACATTACCTTTTGTGGACGCCCGCCATGAACAGACATCCGAATCAAATGACTCACTGATGGAAAAAAGAGGGGGGGAGGGGCGATTATATAGCCCCCTGAGGCCTCATTTATTGCACCTGGGAATGGGAAACGGCGGAAGGCGAAACGTCGCCATAAATATGCCTAGGAAGGCGAAACGTCGCGATTATTGACGAAGTCGCGTCAATTGCGACTTCGGAGGTTACTCGTCAGCTACACTCGGCATCCGAGGCAATCAGGGCTCCGAAGAACAAACGATCTTATTCATTACTCATCGCTTACAACTCAATGAATGAAAACGCAAATACAATGAGCTCTCAACTCACTCACTCAGCCGGGAACTCGAATTCGGGGCTCCTGTGACGCTCGGCTATCCCAACCAAGGAAGACGTGCCCGCCACCGAGCTCTCCGCATCATCCGGCTGTGTCACAACCAGCGAAGGAGGCGGCAACCTCCCCGGAGTAGAGTTACTTGCCTCTTCAACAAGACCGGCACCGAGTATGAGCTTCAACTGGCGAATCTCCAATTCTTTCTCTATAACGGCCTCGCGAAGAGAAGACTCGGAGGCAGACCGCCCGCTAGACGTATCCGAGACCGCCCAGTCCTTCTCAATGACCCACCAGTCCCGGTCGGCTACAATCTTTCTCAAACGAGCCACCTCTAGACCGAGCTCTCTAGACTTGTCCAAAAAGTAATTCTTGGCAGCCTCTCGATCCCGAGCCAACTTCCGTTGGCGAGCTAGCCTCTATCAAAAAGAAAATACAAGAATCACAAAATGCAAGTGTTGTAAAGTCGGCCCAAAAAATTATATATTTCATTTCATCTCAAAAAGATACAAAATTTGCGGTGGCCAGTCCGCCGAGGGCATTTACAAAAGGGGGAGAAATAAAAACAAAAACATCTAGTCTTGAGGGTCGAGGTGCACCTCTTCTTCGTGGAGGCCGCCGTCGTCACCATCACCCCCCGGGGTCGGAGGCAAGTCTGGCTTCCACCCGAAGCCGAGGTGGTCAACATTGCACTCCGGATAGATGTACTTGAAATGAGACTTGGCTTGCTCATAAGCCTCGTCTTGCGCCGTCATAAGCGTATCCCCCAAGGCCGCCTCCAAGTCCGCCAGGGCCTTCTTCGCCTTCTCCTTCTCCGCAGTCTCGGCCGCGATCTTCTTCAGCAGGTCCTCTCGGTCCTGCTTATGGATCTTGTCCAGAGACTCAATCTGGGCCTCGTGCACCACCACCATGTCCCGAGCCTCCTTAAAATCCTCCTTCGCCTTGGTCAATTCCCGAAGGAACTTCTCCTTCTGCTTCCGCTCGTATGTGATCTCCTTCTCCAGACACTTGTGGAAGTGCTGGCCGTGAAGCATCGACTGTCAAGAAAAATCAAACTTAGCAACAATTACAACAATTACAAATTTACAAGCCTATTTACCGGGTGGGCTTCGGACGACTTACCGAGAGGTTGGCTTGGGCCCAGCGCATGTAGGCCTGATCGGCCGTTTGCGCTGCCAAGGCCATTCCGTCCCGATCGGTGATGGCCTTCGAGACGAACTCCATCGATACGGGTCCGTCGAGGATGGAGTCGCCCTTCACGATCGACCAATCAGGTGCGAAGGGCATCGTCGCCATCCGTCCCACCAACTCCGCCGCACTCGGACGTACGGGGGGAAGCTGTTGTGCCGGGGCTTCAACTGTTTTCCCCGACCCTCCCGCTGGGTCTCTAGCCGACCGCGAAGGATGGTGGTGCTTCTTTTGCTTCTTCGATAAAGGCTGTTCCTCGGGCACCGGGGGAGGCACGGTGGAGGGCCCTCCAGCTTGCGAAGGCTGACCAGGAGTCTTCCGCTTCTCGGCGGCGAGGCGTTCCTGCTCTTCTTTCTTCTTCTTCTCTTGTCTCGCCTTCTCTGCGGCGGCGAGTAGGATCTGCTTGGCGTGTGCCTGTTGTGTCGTCATCCCTACAACAAGACAGAAAAGGAAGGCTAAACGTTAACACGAAGGCAGAAAGACAAAAAAATGAGGAAAGAAACATACTAGGGTCGGCGGGACTCAGTCCGGCCCTCGCTAGGTGAACCTCGGTCACCCGGCGCCAAGCGATGCTGTCTCCCCGGAGTAAATGATCAACCCTCCCCCACTCTTGGGCGGTTAACTCATTCCTCTTTGGAGGCTTGTGCTTCGGCTTCACGAAATTCCACTGGGTCGGGATGTCCCATTCCCCTTCGGTCTTCACAACGAAATACTTATCTCTCCAATTCTTGATCGAGTCCGGGTGGCCGTGCACCACTTTCTTGTTCGGTCTCGGCGTAAAGAAGAACACGCCCTCGATATCCCCGAGCGAACCTATGCTGAAGATTGCGCGGAAGTATGAAAGCTTCGGCCTCACCCCTTTCTCTTGGCACTTCAGGATGAAGCATATGAGATGCTTCCAAGAGTTGGGTCCATACTGCATGGGGGACAGCCCGGCCCAGTTCAGGACCGTCTTCACGAAGGGGTGCAGGGGGAACCTCAACCCCGAGATGAAAGCTTGCTCCGGAAATAAGCAGTAACCCGGAGCCAACACCGTCGTAGGTCGAATACCCGGGCTCGGCAGCAGAAGCTCGTACTCCCTCGGAATATAGTAAGCAGCCCTGATGATGTTCAGATACTCTGGTCTCAAGACGCTGGGAGTACTGTCCGCACGAATCTTCGTCCTTGTATTTTCTCCAGGTACTGGAGGGATCGGCTGGATGTCCTTCACATCATCGGGATACATCCGTATCGACACAGGATTTCGGAAGGTGACGGGCGGAACATCAAGACCCGTCCTCGGCACACCCTCGTCAGACGAGGAAGAACTTTGAGGCATGGCAAGAACTACCTTCTTCCTACGTGGCCGGGGCTTGCGCTCAGGCGACGGCGTCGACAGGGGGGGCAACGGAGGCAGATCCTCTACGTGGCCGGCATCCGGCGCACCAACGCCCTCCCCTTCCTCACTCTCCGTGTCGCCCTGCTCTCCTTCCTCCTCTTCATCACCAGCACCCGACTCCTCGTCCGACCCCTCGTTCGACTCCTCCTCCTCATCATCACTATCCTCGTCCACACCACCCTCTACCATCGGCTCCTTTCCTGGCCTCCGAACACTCAATGGTTGCACGATTAGAGCTACGTCACTGTCACCCTCGGAGCCGTGTTCGGAGAAAACCTCCTCTTTAACCTGGTACTTGCCCAGAGATGACGACGTTTCCAAATCTGACTCCATCTCCGAGTGACCAGACGTTGTAGCCTCGGAACCGGACTGAGTACGCGACATTCAGAAAAAAGGAGAATTACTAACCTGATTCTTTGGAAGTTACGCTTCTCAGCAAAGAATCCGCCAACAGCGATCGAAAAGCCTGCGCTAAAAACTGGAAAAATTGGGGATTATGAAACGATAAAGTGAAAAGAAATGAGGGGGGGTGGGGGTTTTATAAATAGACAGCGACTCCTCGATTTCCGCAAATGAGCATCTAGCCGTTAGATCTAATCTGACAAGATCAAGCGGCTAAAACAAACGTTGAAATTTGCGCCATCACGTCAGCAGAAAGGTTGAAATTCCAACGCTGCCCCTCCCTACTCACCCGGCAGGAATAACCTCCTACCATAAGGTGTGAAGCTGCGGCCAGTCTGAGATCTCGGAGGGAGATCTCGGAGGGAGTAGTGCGAAGTGTGGCCAAGCTACCTCCTCCTTCAGAGGGTGGGGTCGACGCTCGGATGGAAACTCGAGCCAAGCTACCTTCCCCTTCAAGTGGTGCGGCTCGACGCTCAGATGGAAGCTCGAGCCAAGCTACCTTCCCTCTCACAGGGTGGGGGCACGACGCTCGGATGACAGCTCGAGCCAAGCTACTTCCCTCTCACAGGGTGTGGTCGACGCTCGGATGAAAGCTCGAGCCAAGCTACCTTCTCCTTCATAGGGTGGGGCTCGACGCTCGGATGGAACCTCGAGCCAAGCTACTTTCCCTCTCACAGGGTGGGCTCGACGTTCGGATGGAAACTCGAGCCAAGCTACCTTCTCCTTCAAGGGGTGGGGCTCGACGCTCGGATGGAAACTCGAGCCAAGCTACTTTCCCTCTCACAGGGTGGGCTCGACGTTCGGATGGAAACTCGAGCCAAACTACCTTCTCCTTCAAGGGGTGGGGCTCGACGCTCGGATGGAAGCTCGACCAAGCTACTTTCTCCTCTCACAGGTTGGGCTCGACGTTCGGATGGAAACTCGAGCCAAGCTACTTTCCCTCTCACAGGGTGGGCTCGACGTTCGGATGGAAACTCGAGCCAAACTACCTTCTCCTTCAAGGGGTGGGGCTCGACGCTCGGATGGAAGCTCGAGCCAAGCTACCTTCCTCTTCATGGGGTGAGGCTCGACGCTCGGATGGAAGCTCGAGCCAAGCTACCTTCCTCTTCATGGGGTGAGGCTCGACGCTCGGATGGAAGCTCGAGCCAAGCTACCTTCCTCTTCATGGGGTGAGGCTCGACGCTCGGATGGAAACTCGAGCCAAGCTACCTTCTCCTTCAACAGGGTGGGCTCGACGGTCGGATGGAAGCTCGAGCCAAGCTACCTTCTCCTTCATGGGGTGGGGCTCGACGCTCGGATGGAAACTCGAGCCAAGCTACGTCCCCTCTCACAGGTTGGGTTCGACGAGCGGATGAGAATTCGAGCCAAACCACATCTCCTTCAACATGTGGGGCTCGACGCTCGGATGGGAACTCGAGCCAAGCCACCTCTTTCAACAAGTGGGGCTCTTGGTCTCGTCCGCCGACCCTCTTAGCCTCGTCCACCGACCCTATGGGTCTCGTCCGTCGACCCTATTGGGCTCGTCCACCGACCCTCTTGGCTCGTCCGCCGACCCCTGAACTCGAGCCAGGCTACCTCTGCTCTGAATACAGGTTCGGCGTTCGGATGAGAATTCGAGCCAAGCCACATCTCCTTCAACATGTGGGGCTCAACGCTCGGATGGGAACTCGAGCCAAGCCACCTCTTTCAACAAATGGGGCTCTTGGTCTCGTCCGCCGACCCTCTTGGCCTCGTCCACCGACCCTATTGGGCTCGCCCACCGACCCTCCTGGCCTCATACCCCGACCCTATTGGTCTCGTCCGTCGACCCTATTGGGCTCGTCCACCGACCCTCTTGGCTCGTCCACCGACCCTGTTGCCTCGTCCGCCGGCCCCCTGAACTCGAGCCAGGCTACCTCTGCTCTCAATACAGGTTCGGCGTTCGGATGAGAATTCGAGCCAAGCCACATCTCCTTCAACATGTGGGGCTCAACGCTCGGATGGGAACTCGAGCCAAGCCACCTCTTTCAACAAATGGGGCTCTTGGTCTCGTCCGCCGACCCTCTTGGCCTCGTCCACCGACCCTATTGGGCTCGTCCACCGACCCTCTTGGCCTCATCCACCGACCCTATGGGTCTCGTCCGTCGACCCTATTGGGCTCGTCCACCAACCCTCTTGGCCTCGTCCACCGACCCTGTTTACCTCGTCCGCCGACCCCCTGAACTCGAGCCAGGCTACCTCAGCTCTCAATACGGGTTCGACGTTCGGGTGAGGATTCGAGCCACGCCACATCTCCTTCAACATGTGGGCTCGACGCTCGGATGGGAACTCGAGCCAAGCCACCTCTTTTAACAGGTGGGGCTCTTGGTCCCGTCCCCCGACCCTCTTGGTCTCGCCCGCCGACCTTATTGGTCTCGACCGCCGACCCTCTTGGTCTCGTCCGTCGACCCTCTTGGTCTCATCCACCGACCCTATTTGCCTCGTCCGCCGACCCCCTGAACTCGAGCCAGACTACCCCAGCTCTCAATACGGATTCGGCGTTCGGATGAGAATTCGAGCTGCACCACTGCCTCCTTTCGCAGGTCGAGCTCGACGCTCGAATAGGGATTCGAGCCATACTACCTCCTCCTTTCCCAGTACGAGCTCGGCGCTCGGATCAGAGTTCGAGTCTCACCCGTCCACTCTCCGAACTGGCCAGACGCTCGGATGACCGACCACAAGACCTCGGACGCCGTCCCAACAAAATGACCTGGACGACCCCCCGCTCTTCCAACTAGCGAGGCAGTCGTCCGCCGAGCCTTCCGGTCTCGTCCGCCGACCCCCCTGAGCTCAAGCCTGGCTGCCTCACCTCTCAATGCGGGCTCGGCGCTCGGATCGAAATCCGAATCAAACCCCTCTCCTCACTCTCTTAAAACTAACCAAGACACTCGTCCAGCCGACCTCGCGACCTCATGTACAGACGAACCCCATCGAGCGGCCCGGACGACCTCTCGCTCTTCCAACTAGCGAATCGGTCCTCCGACCCCTGGAGGGTTCGTCCACCGACCCATACGGGTTCGTCCGCCGACCCGAAGGATCGTCTGCCGACCCAAACTCGGCCACCGACCTAGTGAGCTCGGCATTCATACTACCGACTATCCCCTCCTAAGAACTTCACCCCACGCACATCCAAACGAAGAGTCCATTCCTCCTGCCCCTGGCCCTCATCGGGGAACAACAGACCCTACTTCTCACCCTGACGTCTGCCCTTCCCCCGAGGACCATGAATCACCCCCGCACTGCTGGATCACCCAACCCTGCGGGAGTGAGGGGCTTGTGATATGGGTCAGGAATAAAGCGTGGCTCACCCTGAGCCACCAGATCTCCTCAGGATACGCGTCCTTCCTGATCCTCCAGATCAGCCACGTCAGCACCAGAAAACCGCCCGGAGATCTGCCACGTCAGCCCGGAAACCACTCCGGCGCCTGCCACGTCAGCCCTATACCGCCCGACTTTCCACCGCTTCAGCCAATCGGGTAACCGGGTCCGGCCCAGCCCCAAACGGGTCTAGACCCGATTGGAAACTCCTATAAATACCAGGCCCTCTCCTTTCTTAAAGGGTAATCAATCTTTTCTCCTCTAAACCCTAGTTACTGTTGCTCTTATCTTAAAAGTAACTGACTAGATCGTCGGAGGGTCTGCCACCGGGACCAACCCCGGTGTTTCAAGACCGTCTGCAGGTACACCAGACCTCGGATCCGAGCCACCTGATCCGAGCCCAGACATCCACCTCACTCCAGCCTTTTGCAGGTACCGCTCGGCCAGCCGAAGGTCGCCTCTGAAGAAGCTTTCTCCTTCAATACAAATCGAGTAAGAACTCACACCTGGTGCAACCACACGTCTCCCAGAAACGAACCGCATCAAACGAAATGCTATATATTTATGCATATATATGCTTTTTATAGCATGTACTACTGTGAATGCTCTTAGGTAGCTCAAAGATCAATATAAAAATAGTCGGATCTTCACATGAAATAAATTGTGAAAAACTTCGTTGTTGTTGTTTTTATTGTTGAATCTAGCATTCTAACTGAAAAGTATGATCAGAAAATAAAATTCTAAAATTATTAAGTTTAACGGTTAAAGATTTCTTGGAATATTAAAGTAGTTAATTAGTCAATTTAGCAGATGGTTGCACTGCACTGAACTGAACGTCGCAAATTGGTAAATTACTCTTTCAAACTGCGAAACTTAAGCAAATGAGTCGACTCAGTCTCAAAATCTTGTGTACAATAAAACAACGAGTAACCTACAAAATTTCGACCTTGTGTTGAAAGTGCGACGATTAATCGTTTGTGTTATTGTTATTATAAGACTAAATTTGAAAATACCTTCTTGAACTATCTTTTTTATGCAGAAAACCTCACTGAACTATTTTTTGCGTAGAAAGCCTCTCTGAAATATGTTTCAAAAAACCTCACGGAAGTATGTTTTTAAAAACTCACATCTAATTTTTCTACTTGTATTAGATAATCACATTCATCTTTACAAGTTGGTTCATAAAACATCATGCATCTTTTTCATTATTGTCAAAAAACCTCATAATTTTAGCAGAAATCTCATGCTGTCGGGATAGATTTTTTGCAATTACTTAAATGTGATTTTCTGTGGATCGTTTTGAGGCTAGGTTGCTCCTGCTTTCGGGGATTTAGTCGCTGTTGCAGTGTCGATGAGTTCGGGCTGTGGCCTTTTTGGCTGGGTGGTGCAGCGAGTTGTTCAGGATTGTTGTCTGCATTTTAGATTTTGTTGTTTTTTGCTTGCTTGCTGCTGCTCTGAGTATGGTTGTATCGTGTTTTGTGCAATGCTCTTCATTGCATCGGATTATGTTATTGTTGTTGCTTTCTCTTTTTTCCAATTTTATTCCGTGTAAAGTTTCTCAGGCTTGTAACTATTTTCCTTTTATTATATATATTTGGACTGAAGTCAGTTGACTTTATCCACGTTATTCAAAAAAAAAAGATTTTCTGTGCAAAAAATAGTTTCGGTGATGTTTTCTATATAAAGCGGATAGTTCGACGAGTTTTTTTTATAAAATTTAGCCTTATTATAATAGGCGTACGGACAGAGGCATACATCAAATTATAGTCCAAAATTGAACTCATTTCAGCCATACTATTTTGGCTTTAGTACGAGCTTTAAGTACATGGATTAGCCTAAAAATCTTAAGACTATTAACACTTAAATTAAACAAGTTGATTGAACCTGGTGAATTTACCAAGTACATCGACAAAACTGAGCCTGCACAATTAAACCAACTATTCAATCGAATCAATTCAATACAAATGCTACTTATTGTAGATGGAACAAGCCATAAAGTATAAAAAGAGTATTGGCAGAATGCCCACACAAAAGAGGCCCTTTCTGAAAGTCAGCTCAATCTCCTCAATGTCCGGGAATATTGCTTTGTGATGAGAGCACCGTGTTAATGGAAACCCTTACCATTTATTGACCAACAAGAAGCATTGAATAACTTTCACCAACAACTAAAACAAAGAAAAAATATATATATCATGTACCAGTAGTTTGCTATTTATGTATATCGTGCATATTTTACCTAAAAAATTGTTGTTGTCATTTCCTATTTATGTATATTTTGACAATTTTGCGACAGTAGATTGCTATATATGAGAGCGGATATATGAATTATGCATATTATACAGGATGGATCTTCAAGATCCGTCCCACGTAGCAAAATTATTTTTTAATTCTCAGACGGATTTTGAAAATTCTTCCGACGTTTTCTGAAAAAAGAAAAAAAACCACAAATAAGGCAAACTCTCCTTGGACGGATCTCGAAGATCCTTCCGTGAAGGGGCCCACCAATTTTTTTTTAATTTTTTCACTACAAAATTGTTTTTAATTATTAAAAAAAATTTAATAAATATTTAAAATTTGTGGGGCGGATCTCGAGGATCCGTCTGATCTTTTTTTGTGTGTGCTATATTATACCAATTTATGACTGCAACAAACTCACTTTGCTATAAGTATAATATGCACCCATTTTTTAGCAAACCACGACTGTGGATGCTCTTAGAGCATTTCCAATCATTTGCTATTTTGGAGGAAAAAAGAAAAAGGAAAAAAAAAAAATCAAACAACAACTGCAATCGTTTGCTATTTTACCAAATTTTAACAAACGAGGAACACTACGTTGCCAAATATGATAAATGAATTTGACAATTGCCAAATATAGCATACAACAACAAAATGTTTCTTTTTAAATTTTTTATAATTGTCTACATCGATGAGACGCATCATGTTGTTCGGTCTGAGAGATTTTTGGATTTTGTTTTAATCGATCGGAGAATACATGATGTACCGTCTATAAAAAAAAACGAACACAACATGTTGTCTAGTCCGAAACTTTTTTTGCTTGACCGGGACAACATGTCGAGTCCCACCAAAGCTCATTAAAACCAAGCTTAATCTGGTTAACCCACGATTTAAGTAATAACTGAATTGAATAATTACTAATTTAATATATTTTTTAATAACTAATTACAGTCCAAATTTATTTTTTTGTCAAATTATAGCAAACGACAATTGGATCAAAATATTCTTTTTGCCATTTGCTATAGCAAAAACGATTGGAGATGAGAGATGCTGTTAGAGAGTAATTTCTTATCCTAGCAAACTGATGTAGGATAAATTAAGCAGCATCAACCAGAGCCCTCTGATCTCCTCTGGTTCCTCCCCTCAGTGATCATCACGCCAACTACAGTCCGATGGGCCTCGGCCAGCTCAGGTCCATGGACAAAAGGATCCAACCCGGCCCGCCAGGGCTATAGACCCGTTTATCCCTGCCTATAAATACTTCACCCCCTCCTCACTGTAAAAGGTAATCAATCTCTAGCTGCCTAGTCTCTTTTCCAGTGACTGACTGGTTCGTCGGAGGGCCTGTCGCCGGAACTTCTCCCGGTGTTTCCAGACCATGTGCAAGTGCAGAAGACCCAGTCAAGCCGAGGACCCTCCTCTATTTCGAGCCCCTCTGTGCTCTTGCTCCCGAACCGCTCCCGCTAAGGACTTCCACCATACAAATTGAGAGAACTCACACCTATTGTCCCCACACTCCAAAAACAAACCGCATCACAAACATAAAATAAAATTAACACACTTCCATTTGAAGGCAGCAACGCACATCTGTCTGTTTTCATGTTTCCATGTCACAAAATTACACAATTTCAACAACAATGATCCTTAGCCTATTATTGCAAGATTTATATAACACCTAGAAACGAAGCATCATTAAAAACCTCCTCCTTAATTACATTCATTCGATGACTCATTAAAAACTCCAAAAACTCTTGGGCACCTCCATCAAACAAAAACCCCAAGACCACCACTCGCCCCTTTAACCCTCCTCCATAAATAATAATTATAATTAACTCAACACTTAATAACATTTACTAACACTTAGTTAAAAATATATATAATAAAATAATAATAATTACTAAAAATATTGCGCAAGTTCACCACCATCAAACTGAAACTGAAGCTCCTCCCCGAACAGCGGCAAATCATCCAAACCCATCAACCCGTTATCCAAATCGCCCAACAAAAACGGGTTGAACCCGAAATCCATTTCCGGCACCGCTAACGGGTTCTCATCGTAAACATCCTCAACCCGCAACTCAACTCGATTATTATTATTATTATTGCTGCTGCTGCTGCTGCCCACCATCGCCTTATCCTGGCCGTCCATTTGAAGAACGGACGACGGAGACGGGACCGAGAATGTGGGACCCTCCGAAACCGAAACGGACGACGTGGCAGATGCCACGGTGGCATTGGCGGACAGTTCCAAGGCGAGCTTCTCTTCTCTCAGTCTATTAGAAGCGTCCACGTAAGCTTGGTGCGCGTCTTCGGCGGAATCGAAGGTTCCGAGCCAACGCCGTACTCCCCTTATCGGGTCCCGGATCTCCGCCGCCCATTTGCCCCATTTGCGTCGCCGAACGCCTCTGTATTTGGGTACCTCCTTTGCGGGTTTGGGCGCCTCCTTAACGGGCCTGGCAATTTCCTTCAGGGGTTTGGGGGTTTTAGGAAAGGGAGACGGAAACGGGTTGAGGGTGAACTCCTGCAAGACCCGTTTACGCTTTTTGGGACACGAACCCGAAGCTTCGTCTGGGTCACTTTCGGAGTCAGTTGCGTCCGGGTCGTCGAAGATGATCCGAACTTTCCGGATTTTTGAGATGTTGAAAACGGACGGCTTAGATTTGTTGCTGCCGGGTCTTTTTCGACGCATCATCATCATCATCTTGTCTTGGGTCGACAGTTGCCAGTGATGGATCGGCACAGCTCGAATCTTAAAGCGGCACGAAGCACGGACTCTGAAGTCTCAAAGTAGTACTTCTTAAGAAGAGGAAGAGGAAGAAGCAGCGATGTATATGAAGGAATCCAAAGTATTTCACACCGTATCCAGGCCTGCAAATCAAAGCCAAGATTTCTAACCGTAAATAAAACAAGATTCGATTTTTATAACAACTCAGCGTAAATTACCAAATGGGTATCGATCAAAAATCCGTTTTGATTTGGTTACCTTGAAGATCTCAATCGCATCGAGTCGGTATTCGATCCGTTGGACCACCGTCGCATACGGTGTGAAACAGAGGAGGACGAAGAAGAATCGCAGTTTGAGAAGGAATCTGAGGAGAGCCTGAGAAAGCTTTGAGATTCGTGCAGCAAAAACGAGAGAAGACTGTAGGATCTAACCGACATAAATCCCTCTACTTCTTTCTTCTCTGCTTTCTCTGTTCTTCCTAAAACCCAAAAGGAGAGTGAGGACGAAGAGCAGTAGGGTTTTTTAAAGACCCATTTTTTTATTTATTAAATTAATGGCTATGGGGTTGAAATGTAAATAACAGATTTACAGAGGGGCTGAAGTGATGAAGAGGTGGAGTGGGGCCCGCGTGATGCAGTCACGGAATCTGGGAATTTCCCGGTGTTACTTGGGGACCACGTTTGTTTTTCGGATATCTGAAATCGCCGGAAATTAAGAGCGCTGACGTGGCATCCAACGGCGGTATCTGCAGCGTAAATCTCGAAGTGTATCCGCCGTTCCAGCTGCATCGGATTTTTATGTAAATGTAAATTATTTATTTCGGGTGTAAATATTCGTTTCACAAAATTTATCAATTGATCAAGTCTTGGTAGCTAACAACTTTATTTTTCATAGTAATAAGTGGTGTTTTTTTTCCCCCTGTTTTGGTAACAAATATACTAGAAAATAGATGATGATCAGTTGAAATATGTTTGTGATCTTTTTGACCAAGTAATTAGATACTATTATCTTCTGAATATTTTACCCTTACATTAGGGATGTTGGAAGATAGGGATGTTGGAAGATCTGTTAGAGCATCCCCTAACCTTTTTTTAAAACCCAAAAAATAGAAATCGATTTAGAAAACTAAAAACCCATGAGTTAGGATAGGAGTGAACAATGCATTGCTAAATTTAGGAGCTGCTTTAGCAAAATGTCAAATTTAGAAGACGGACGAAGATCATCCGTTTGAGAAACGGACGGATGAAGTAGCTCCGTCTGTTGTTAAATATTAAAAAAAAAATCGATGAGACACGGATGAAGGTGTTCCGTCTCTCATCGATTTATAATTTCTGATAAATAAAATGTATTAAATATGTGGGTGAGAGACGGATGAAGTTCATCCATTCCTCAACTACACTTTTACCCCTAAATTTAGACATTATCTGTAGTGAATTGACACATTTATCCCTAAATGAATATTATCCATTTAATGAGGAGAGGGTATTTATGTAATAATACAAATTTCTAAAATAAAAAAAATCATGTGAACACCCCAGATGGATGAAGATCATCTGCCTAGTGTGTTTTTTTTGTTTTTTTTAATTTTTTACCCACAAAAAAAAAAATTGTTAGGCAGATGAACATGTTCTGTCCTATTCATCTGATTGTGAAATTTTAAATATAACGATAGCAGACATCCATTCTAAATGCTAATTATAAAAACTAAATATAAAAAATTTAGACAAAACGATAATGGATGCTCTTATCGCTCAAGCTAACTCTAAATACTACATACATGCATTCTTATCAAAAAAATGCATGCATACTAACCAAACAACAACAAAAACGTTTACGTAGCTGCATTTTGTATATATGATCGAATACTGTACATTTCAATACTACTATAGTGTATCTTTATCATTTTTTGTACAACTTTTTCTGACTCGATAAATTATTAGTATATTTATTGTAGTTGTGAGTGCAGGACAATTTAGGTTAGGGTTGGGACTTGCCAGGCAACAGCCATAACAAATGAGTAGCAACTCTCGTGTGAGTCACCAACTAACACATACTCTTCGTCCCACTCTCATTAACGTTCTCTTCTCCCCTAATTTTACATATACACCCCTTGTCATGCTTAACTTTTGCAGATTTACCCAATACAGCTTTAATGATGGTCTTACATTGTTGGAATTGAAAATTATTTTGTTAGTAAGTTCAACGGGTTGGGTCCCACTTAAAAAATAATAATACCAACAGGCTAACAGCTACTCAGATTTAGTATTTTTTGAATAGTACTGTTATGTTTTAACAAATATTAATACTGATATATGCATTTGTGCAAAAATGTGTGTCTAAATATGAGAACCAAGATCTTATATCTGTTATATTTTGTACTCATATAACATTTACACGTGGGGAGGTACTTAAATTAAATTCGCTAAATATAGAAGTTGACTCTTCACTACCCAGCAACTTCGTATATATAAATAGTGTATTTGTACGAGTACCTCAACTCAATGTTTTTTTTTTATGAATACCTCAACTCAATGTTAACACGTGCATGCAAATGTACAAGTATTTTGCTACTTTTACCAGCTATCATAGTAATTAAGCCAGTATATATATATAAGCAATGCTTCGAAGCTGTTATTTGAAAAAACAGCATATGTTTATAACCTAAGTTGTTATTTCGAACAACGATTTTAATGATTTGCATATCCGTTTGCACGTTAGCATTACTCTCTCTCTCTCTCTCTCTCTCTCTCTCTCTCTCGTGGTTACTAGCGTTGGAAATATTTTTGGCATATTTTTCGGGCGGGATTCCAGTGGCGCAGGAAAGTGATTGGATTACGTTCCTCTCGTCGAATACTATTCCGTAATGTACTCATTTGTCAAAAACGGTTTCCGTATGAATTAAAATGTAGGTCCAAAGTTGGATAATCGAAAATTACTAACTTGGGAATTTGAAAAAAATGGATAATCCCACATCGGAAGATAGGAAAGATTTTTCTAATACATAAGCTAAAGAAATTGACTAAATGACGTAGCCCGGGGGTTACTACTAACGTGTAGTGAAGAGATGACCTAGCCAAAATTACAAACACACACGCGGGCGAGCGCGCTCGGCCCGACCCGACCCCAGCTTGGCTTGGCTTGGTTTGGCTTGGCTTTGGCCTACATTAATATATCCCAAACGTACACGTCAGCAAGGGAGTACAAGTACCTCGGTTGATGAACCAGGAGATGATAATGATGAACCTAGACGAAGTAAACGGACTAGAACATCAAAGTCATTTGGTCCTCACTTTGTAATGATTTTTTAGTTAGAGAATGAGCCTAGAACATTCAAGGAAGCTATGTCTACGCCTGATGCTTCTATTTGGATGGAAGCAATCAAAAGTGAAATAGACTCCATTATGCAAAATCATACATGGAAGTTGGCCGATTTGTCTCCAGGATGCAAATGGATGTTCAAACAAAAATTGAAAGCAGATAGTTCAATAGAGAAACATATGGCGAGACTTATGCTACAAGGATTTAAGTAGAAGAAAGGCCTAGACTTTTTTGATACATATTTCCTAGTTACAGGAATAACTTTCATAAGAATGCTGATAGCTATTGACACTCTACGTAACCTCGAAATATATCAAATAGAGTCAAAACCGCATTTCTATATGGGGATTTAGAAGAAAAAATATACATGAAACAACCTGAGGGTTGCGTAGTTCCTGAACAGGAAAACAAAGTGTGCAGGCTTGTAAAATCCTTGTACCGACTAAAACAAGCTCCAAAAATGGGGCATACAAAATTTGACAATGTTATGATAGCAAATGGTTTCAAAATAAATGAATGTAATGAATGTATCTACATTAAAGATACTCCATATGGATACATTCCGGTATTTTTGTATGTAGATAACATGCTCATTATTAGTAGTAATAACGACATGATCAAACAAGCTAAGAACATGCTTAGTGGTAAATTTGATATGAAATATTTGAAAGTTATAGATGTCATACTAGGAATCAAAATTTTCAGGACGTCTGGGGGAATTATTTTTTCTCAAGCTCATTACGTTGAGAAAGTACTTGAAAGATTCAAGAATTACTCCAATGAGACTGCCAAAATTCTTATGGATTCCAGTCTCCACTTGTTTAAAAATACGGGTGACAGCATATCACAATTGAAATATGCACGTGTAATCGGTACTCTGATGTACTTAACAAATTTTACAAGATCGGACTTGGCACATTCAGTAAATGTACTGAGTCGTTACACAGGTAATCCAGGATAAAGTTAGTAGAAAGAAATAACTAAGGTACTGAACTACTTGCGACATACTCAGAGTTATAGGCTGCATTACATCAGATATCCAGCAGTACTAGAAGGCTACAGTGATGCCAACTGAATATCAGACTCCAAGAACTCGAAATCCACAAGTGGATATGTCTTCACTCTTGGTGGTGTAGCTGTGTCATAAAAATTCTCTAAACAAACGTTACTGGTCAGATCCATCATGAAATCTGATTTTACTTTAGACAAAGAGGCAGAGGAAGCAGAGTGGCTTCGAAACATTTTAGAGGATATTCCCATATGGGAAAAACCAGTATCTGCTTTATGTGTACACTGTGACAACCAATCAGCTATAGCAATGGTACTGAGTTGTATGTATAATGGTAAGTCTCGTCATATCAGAAGGCGACACAAAATTATTAGAAAACTGCTCTCAAATGAAATAATCTCAATAGAGTATATAAAATCGACCGACAACCTAGCGGATCAATTTACTAAAGGTTTGCCACGAGAGCAAGTTGTGAGATCATCGGGAGGAATGGGTTTAA
Organism: Hemerocallis citrina; assembly: GCA_017893485.1. Classification (NCBI taxonomy): domain Eukaryota; kingdom Viridiplantae; phylum Streptophyta; class Magnoliopsida; order Asparagales; family Asphodelaceae; genus Hemerocallis; species Hemerocallis citrina. The sequence continues at coordinate 2,314,621 of CM030368.1, read as the reverse complement.
AGCCAATAACGAAAGAGGATACTTGACGGAAACATTACCTAGGAATTGAAGATCCCAAGATCTAGGTTCAAAAGGATAACTAAATCTTGTTGAATCGACGTAAACACTGAGAAAATAAAATCTCGTACGCACTCTAAGGATGATAAAACGGTGCTGCTTACAAAGGGTTAGGATAAGCTTGACTTTTAATGATTCTCGTAGCTTTAAAATAAGAGTGAGGTATGGCAGAATACTCATTATGGGCAATCACTTTATTAGTGTGAAATGAGGCCGTTTCTAGGAGAATAAAGATAGACTACATTCTCCAACTTCACTCATGATTAACCAGAGTTGTTCAAGACCAAAATAAACACAATAAAAAACCTAGTTCTGTGAGGAGATGAAACTGTGTGGTAGTTATTGTCTAGATTCACATCAAAGCATGGGTAGTTCAAGACATTATGTTCACTATCTGGTCAAGTGAATCCGATGGCTACTCACTAAGGGTGGTTCAAAGTTGAAAAATTACTATCATTCTTGATACAGTAATTTTTCGATTGTACTCTCAGAGTTTTTTCGATCATGTCTTTTTCTGTCGCGTCTTTTTCTGTCGTGTCTGAATTGCATAATCTGCTAATTTTCACTCATGTGGGGGATTGTTGAAAATATTTTTGGCATATTTTTGGGGCCGGATTCCTGTGGACTCCGGCCACCGGCGGCGCCAAAAGGTGATTCGATTACGTTCCTCTCTTCGACTACTATTCCGTAATGTACTCATTTGCCAAAAAACAGTTTCCGTATGAATGAGAAATGTAGGTTCGGTGTTGGGTACTCGAAATGTACTAACTTGAAAAATTAGTGAAAATGGATAGTCCCACATCGGAAGAGGAAAAAGATTTTTCTAGTATATAAGCTAAAGAAATGGACTAAAGGGCATGGCCCTGGGTTACTAGTAACGTGTTGTAGAGAGAGGACCTAGCCAAAATTATGCGCGCGCGCCCGTCTCGGTCCGGCCTCGGCTTCGGCTTCGGCTTCGGCTTGCTTGGCTTGGTTTGGTTTGGTTTGGCTAGGCTTGGCTTGGCATGGCTTTGGCCTACATTAATTTTTGGCTCCGCTCTATTTTTTCTAATCGATCCATCAGTTACATTTTTGGAGCCATTACTCTGCTGTTACAGAGTAATCGATCCATGATCCATCAATTATGTCCGCATCATCTATAAGACCCTGCAATTTTGTTTACCAGAGACATAGTTTTTTGCACTTTATAATCTTCTTCTTGTTCTTCCTCTGAGTCTGATAGTACAACACAGCTAATGGTTCGCTGATATCTCTGAAGCTAGGGTACTGCTCTTCAGAAAAAAGGTAATATACAGTTGTATCCTGTGAGGCAATTCGTCAACTACCATCACACTACGGGGCGAATTTTGCTTTAAGGACAAAGATCTTAATCTCGACTCTGTATTAAATTGTTTGATTTGTTATTTCATTCCTGTAATTGTAGTTCTTCTCAAACATTGTTAAGAATTTCCTATTTTATGATATTCGGGTTCTAACAATTAGTCAAGCAAGATCGAAAGCAACTAGTCACTCGAACGAACTAATTTTTGATGGACTAATAATAGCAAGTTCATGCTCATCCCACTTGTTTCCCTTACGAATCGTCTGACTCCCATTAATCTTGTTCACAAAACCCCCGAGCAAACGTAAACCAAACCCCGTACACTAGACTTTTGCTCCTAAATTCACAAATGCAGACGTTTTGGATGTGTGACATATAACCGAAAACCATAATGTTAGTACTTCTTAAATATACTCTCTCGTAATGGAGCTGGATCGTTTGCCATGCATGAATCTCTCGTCGCAAATGATACAATACTTGTTCATGCGTTGCGTTGTAGGCGTGTTACAAAACACCTAAAAAAGTTACTTGACTGCACATTGTATTTGCAGATACGTTAGATTGGGACATGGTGATGTGAGTGTATGTATTTTATGGGAGGACAAGATTTGCCCGTGGCCACGTGCCTACAGCAGGTCTTTAGAATGATACAGTATATGAAAAGCCTTATAAACAATAAATCAATAATTATGTAGCTGAAGTTTGAATAGTATGACAATAATTACTTGTAATAAAAGTCCATGTTTCAATTAGTATTTGGTGAAAAATAATTATAAATTTGGGTATAAAAGTCCATGTTTATATATATATATATATATATATACTAGGTTTGCCCGTTGACACGTGCCTACGGCACGTCTTCGGAACGGTGCACCTGATTTGATTATATAAAATAGTTTTGGAGAAAAAATATGTTTTGTGAGATTAGATCTAGGTCTTTAATTTTGGGGGGATTGAAGGAGAACCACTTGATAGCTTTCTTTGTGTTTTATTATATATATATATATATATATATATATATATATATATATATATATATATATATATATATAGGGAGCCATTCGGTTGAGAACTAATTTTGGTGAGAACTCCGTGAGAACTCACGAAATAGATCCCCCATGAAAAATCTGAACCGACCATCTCGTTCTACATGCCTTAGACAGCATAACATAAAGAATTCAAATAATTTGAAGTTCGTTTGCTCATCCATCAAATGGAGTAGAATTTTCAGCCATATAATTTTGCGATGATGTAAATCATGGGAAAATGAACTTCAAAGTACGTGATTTCTTTATGTTATGCTATCTAAGGCGTGTAGAACGAGATGGCCGGTTCGGATTTTTCATGGAGGGTCTACTTCGTGAGTTCTCACGGAGTTTTCACCAAATTAGTTCTCAACCGAGGGGCCACATATATATATATATATAGAGAGAGAGAGAGAGAGAGAGACAGAGAGAGAGAGAGAGAGAGAGAGTAAGATAAATCAATGAGTTGTTTTGGGGGAGAAATTTGAATTTGAATTTTGGGGGGAAACTTTTGAGGAAAAATGTGTTCAGTGAGGTGAGTTCTGGGCCTTTGATTTTTTTGGGTTTGAAGGAGAGCCACTTTATAGTTTTCTTTGTGTTTTATTATATAGATTAGCATAATTAAGGACAAAGTAAACTTTATAATTTGCAAATAAGTTAATTAACTATGCCACGCACGTATGGTGCCCGTGCCCGACAGAGCTCGCACCCTGATGCCCCAGCATGGGTACATCAGAAGCACGTGTATGCCCATCCCTTTAATCTAGATATTTATTCCAAACGCTCCTTTGAAGTGTATTTACTTTTTTTTCTTCTAATAATAGATAGAGACATGAATTTTTTTTTTATAATACATTTTTCAAAACAATTTGCAGAAAAAGAACATTTGCCAAAGTATTTGTGCTCATAAGCTCAACAAATAATCTCGCCATTCCAATCGGCGATGACATTTATACTAAACTCGCTGTTGAAAACAATAACTTTAGTTCAAAATTTTCAAATAAGACTCGTTGTTCCCAACAGCGAGGAATTTATACTAGACTCGCTGTGGGAAACATAATAATATTCTGGCACCCACAGCCTATAATCGAATCATCCACAAGGAAACACTACAATCGTCGCAGAATTCTAGTCGAGTATCAACTTGAGATGGATCTCAGATTCTTTGTGGCAAATGTGGTAATATTAATTTGTGAGAGATGTACGATGCTCCTCCATTTCAATATATAAGGTATTCTATAATTTGTTTTGTTTCATAGTATAAGTCAATTTTGGTTTTCGAGGAGATGTCTTATAGTTCTTAATTGTACATAAAGTAATTTTATGAGCTTCAAAAATTAAGAATATACACTCCCTCCATTTTAAAATCTAAGTCATTCTAGTTTTTTTCTTCAAAATATAAATTTCTTTAGGTTTTCGAGGCAAATGATTTGTCATTCTTTATTGTCCATTAAGTACTTTTTAATGAGATTTTCAATTTTATCCAGAACTTTTTTATAAAAAGAGTAACACTAAAATTATAAAACAAAACAAATTAGACATTTTATAATTGATAGCTCATTTATGAGCTTAAAAAACTAAGAATGTTATTACTTTTGTCAATCCAATAATTTTTCTTAATAGACGTATAGAAACCTAGATTAACTTATATTTTGAAACTAATGGAGTATTAGCTATTTATTAGGGTTACCTGAGTTAGAGCATTTATAGTCGTTGGTTAATTTTTCAAAATTTCAAAAAAAAAAAAAAGAGATTTTTTGTGCTGCAGTTGTGGCTAAAAATCCAAAATTTGGGTTTTGGATGAATAGTCGTCTGCCAAATTTGACAGACAACATAGAAATTTGGAAAAAAAAAAATAGCTGATGAAAGATTATGTTTCGTCCGTTCGATCAAACGGAAGATCATCTTTCGTCGTTTGTTTTTTTTAAACCTATCGGACAGAAAATGATTTCTCGTCCAATTTTTAAATTTTTCGACGGGTTTCCCGTCTGTCGATTTTTATAATTTAAAAAGAATTCTTCACAAACTGAGATGATCTCCCGTCCAAACACTTTTGGTTAATTTTTCTTTTAATGAAGTAGGCATATATAAATGAGTATGAGGATATATTAGGTATTAATTGAAATATAATTAAGATTTAAGATTTAACTCAGATTCAATTAATAGTTAATTAGGATTAATTTATGAGTTAATTTTGAAAAAAAATCTTGGACGTGAAATGATTTCCTGCCCGTGCTTAATTTTTTTTTAAAAAATTCTCACACGTGAAGTGATTCATCGTCAGACACATTTTTAAAACGTAAATTTTTTTATGTTTTTTTTTGTGCAACAATGAATCATCTATCTTTCGTAGATTTTTTAAAAGTGGAAAACCCAAATTTTAAGTTTAAACGACCACGACCACAACCAAAACCCAATATTTATATTTCTATATATTTGTCAAATATCCAAAATTTGATAAACAACGAGCGTCACATGACAGGTGCTCTTAAAATACCAACCCAAACCAAACCAATAAAATTGAGGTTTTCAGGCCAAAAGAACTACCACGGAACACCCAAACTGACGCGTATCACAAAGCACCCTTTTCTTCCGATCTGACTGTCTCCAGTCAATCGTATAAAACAAATCGTATGCATCTCTACATATAGAATTCATCTGACAAAAGATACATTCGGCGAAAATGACAGGTGTAAATTTCCTCTGTCTTGTCCGACCGGTTCTGCTGTATACCCGAGGATAGGACAATAAATTAACTTTTGACCGGATGGACGTTACCTACGAACGGCCAAGATCACAGATGGATAGTGAAATCTCGACGGCTGCAATTTATTGCGGTCACGTGCTTCACCATACCTCTTCTAACCAAAAAGTAATGCTATACCCACAACTTTTTTTTATTAATTTTTTAATTTTTTTTTAATTTTTTTATTTTTTGTGGTGTAGTTGTTGTTGCTGCTTTTTAGGTGCTAGATGTGGAAAAAAAAGAGATAGAGAACTCTGCAACAGAAGTGTAGCACCTAAGATAGTTAAATTTACACCTAAGATAGTGAAATTTATAGTGGATGAAGTATTACTCAAAATATATAGCGATGACGTCACCTACCGTATCAAAGTAACAAAGGAGTATTTCTATCTGAATCCAATCTTAATTGTTACTAGAGCTAAGAGCATATGTTGTCGTTTAAGTTAAAAAATGGGTATATGAAAATTTTAAAAATAGCAAATAGCGGAAACGCTGCAGTCGTCCATACTGAAAAATTGACTTTTTTTGCCGAAACGGAAGGTGATATACCTTTTGAAGTTCTGCATAAATATTTTAAAAAAATATTGCAAAAGTTGGTAGATGATCTGCCATCTTGAATTATATTTAAAAAAAATGTGAAGGGACTGCACATGGCACATGATGTGTTGTCCAACACAAAGTCCATTGAAATTTTTTTTTCCTTTCTCACAAACGATGATCACATTTCTATTTCCATTTTTTTAATAATTGAAACGACAAATAATATACCGTCTAACACTTTTTCAATTAAAAAATTTGTATCAGATGACAAATTACCTACCGTCCAACTATAAAACGGCAGATGATCTTCCGATTTGTAAAATATAGATAAAACCATTTCCTCGGTCAAATATAGTCGTCTCTTGTTCATTCAAAACCTCAAAAATAAGTATATAGATGACCAGTACATGTGATTTTATTTAAAAACTAGGTTTGCCCGTTGACACGTGCCTACGGCACGTCTTCGGAAGGTACACCTTATTTGATCATATAAAAAATTTTGGAGGCCGAGCAAATTAATTGAAGTAGCAAACATACTATATGAGAAATTTTTGGGGTCCAGCAAAAAAATATATTATATGATTTTTTGAATTTTTTTAAAAGTTTTTAAATTTGCAATTTTTTTAGTTTTCAAATTTTTTTATGATTTTTAAAAAATTAAAATTTTATTTTTTTAATTTTTTGAATAGAAGAGGGAGGGAGAGAGAGAGGAAAAAAATAATTAAATAAATAAAGGAGTTGATTTGGGTGGGGATTTAAATTTGAGTTTTGGAGGAAAACTTTTGGGAAAAAAAATATATTTTTTAGGTTAGATCTGTACCTTTGATTTTTAGGGGGAGTGAAGGAGAACCACTTGATATCTTTCTTTGTTTTTTATTATATAGATATCTAGATTTTAGATATATAGCCAATGACTACGGATGCTCTACTCTAAGTAGAGTAGTTTCCTTGGTTGTATGGACAACTAACCACGTACGTACAGTTTGCATGACCATACGCACATGCATAGTCTCTCCATTCTTTTAAAATTAAATTAAAGTATGGATATCTGTTTCCCGCTCAAATCTGCTGAAGTACAGGACAAAAAAGCCCGCGAAAAATCAGTCGCTCTTCGCGCCAAAATTGCCGCTGGTTCCCGCGCTTTTCAGTTGTGGCGGTAAGCTTGGTCCTATGCTATCTGATCACCAAGCCAACCTACCATATGCTGCCGCGTGGCAACCACTCTCCCCTCCCCGTCTGTTTAAACGATTTTTTTCCCAAACTGCCCCACTTTTTTGAAAGTTTTTCCCAAACTGCCTTACTTTGTTTTTTTAATTTCTAAACTATCCCACTCGGTCTTTGAAGGGACTTTGAAAGACCGAGTTTAATTAAATGGATTTTTCGAATTCTAACACTCGGTCTTTGAAAAACCGAGTTATTTTTACCTAAACTCGGTCTTTCAAAGACCGCACAGTCATTTTGGTAAATACTTTCAAAAGTGGGTCAGTTTGGTAAATACTTTCAAAAAGTGGGTTAATTTGGTAACAAGTTCGGTTTGTAGGAGGAAAAAACACCAATTAAGAACTAGAGACCATTTAAGGTTGTAACAAGTGTTACATAATACTAACAAACCACAAGCACCAACTTGATTATTTGAAAACTATGTCTAATATTAAATTATTTTAAACTATTATTGTATAATCAATTTAAATTTTATCGGAACATAACTTATAGTAATAACACTTGACACTAGTTAAAACACAATATGAACAGAGAAATTTGAAATAAATGAAAATAATGAATATTATAGTTAACGATGAATGTCAATAATAATTACTTAACAACCACATTTTAATATTAAACATAGAAAAGGGACTCAACTTGTGCATACATGTTTTTAATATTTTAATATCAATAATAATTACTTAACAACCTACTTGTGCATACATGTTTTTATGTTCCATAAACATATATGTCATGGACTCAACTTGAGTTGGCGACACATGCTTACAGAGATAGATTTTTGTCAGAAATAGATAAGATTAAAGAAAATTTGAATCCAGCTTGGATCTAGAACTCTAGAAAGTTATACACACAAACTCCATATATATTATGACAAAATTCCTCACTAATACTCCTTATATAATGATTTTTATGTATGCTGGCCCAACCATAAGTAGAACCATTGGTTAACAGCATCCTAGTATATTATGTTCAAATAGAAAGACAATAAGTTCAACAAATAGCCACAAAATATGTTTTGATGGTCAACCAATGGTTTTGATTCTGTCACCTAACAAGAGAATCTCCTGCATGCTTAAGCTTCATAAAGTAACAACCTATAAATGTCCAATTGTTAACATTCTCTGTGTCCAGTTGTAGAATTATGTAATAATTTAGTCTCTGTGTTTGTTCAGATGGAGACTTACAATTTGAACTGGATCCTGACGGGACTTCCATCTTTTGGCTTCCATCTTTTGGCCCAGAATTTTTCTACTGACTGTGCAACACTAAAGAAATTTAAATTTTGAAGGGAAACATACTATAAATGGTTGCAGTACTAAAGTTAAAGGTGCAAATATTTAACAAATTACAATATTTTTTTAGGTTCATAAAATTTAAGACGCAAAGTTTATGGAAGAAAAATAGTACTTTCCAAAAAAGATGGTGGCCTTGGTGAGAAACTCTCTTTTCTATGTTTAATATTAAAATGTGGTTGTTAAGTAATTATTATTGACATTCATAGTTAACTATAATATTCACTATTTTCATTTATTTCATATTTCTCTATTCACATTGTGTTTTAACTAGTGTAAAGTGTTATTACTATTAGTTAAATTACGATAAAGTTTAATTTGATTATACACTAATAGTTTAAAATAGTTTAATATTATACATAGTTTCCAAATAATCAAGTTGGTGCTTGTGGTTTGCTAGTTTTATGTAACACTTGTTACAACCTTAAATGATCTCTAGTTCTTAATTGATGTTTTTTCCTTCTACAAACCGAACTTATTATCAAAATGACCCACTTTTTGAAAGTATTTATCAAACTAACCCACTTTTTGAAAGTATTTATCAAACTAACCCACTTTCGAAAGTATTTACCAAAATGACTGCGTGGTCTTTGAAAGACCGAGTTTAGGTAAAAATAACTCGGTTTTTCAAAAACCGAGTGTTAGAATTCGAAATCCAAGACTAACACTCGGTCTTTGAAAAACCGAGTTAATTTTAGCTAAACTCGGTCTTTCAAAGACCGAGTGGGATGGTTTGGGAATTAAAAAAAAAGATAGGGCAGTTTGGGAAAAACTTTCAAAAAGTGGGGCAGTTTGGGAAAAAATTACTGTTTAAACAAACTAGTATACATGTGCTGTGCACGTGGGAAAAATTTGGAGGGAAAATGAAAAGGGCAACAAAAAAAATTCTACCAACCCGTGCGTGGGATATGGAAAAATTACAGTAAGGCCTTCTCCCATTATAGTAGTAGAGATAAAAATTTTCCAATGAACCAATCTCCATATAATTTCCTTTAAATTGGACCACGCATAAATAGAGCGGTCTTAGAGCTTCCACAGTCGTAAGGGCATTTATACATAGTATACATATTTTAACAAAAATTGTGTTGCATTCAGTAGCTATTTAATAAAGTAATTTCTATATATAGGAATTGATATTGCGATATGCACAATATAAATAACGAAACATCATATTTCGTCTATAGTATTTTTAAAAAATTTAAAGGTCAGAGGAAAACGTCCAAAACATGATTTTACGTTCCAAATATTTTATAATATTTTTTAAGGATCGGATGAAAGATTATGTTTCGTCAGATAAAATCCCAGATTATTTTTAAAATAAAATGTTATGCTATTAATTAATTAGTTCCGTTAGTATTTTTAATTAGATTTTGTCAAATAATTAGTTAATTAATTATATGTAGTTAACTAATAAATCAATTAAACACTTAATTAAAAAATAGGGTCATCCATTGGGACAATTCGTCCCACCATCGTCCCATTGGACGAAACATCGTGTTTCATCTCACTTGGGTCCCACCCCATTTTTAAACAAAATATTAATTTTAATTTAAAAAATTGTTAATTTTTTTTAAAAAAAATCACATGAATTGACAAATTTTCATCAACTTTATTATATTTTACTTTTTTGCCCATTGCAGCGAAACAATACAATGTTATTTTTAATTATGCATATACTATTCTTGAACGCACATTTTACTCAAATCTCTACTACTATATTGGGAGAAGGCCTTTGTCCTTAACCCAACCCGTACAACGCACGTGTAGGTAAATTTTTTTTTACCCTTTTCATTCCTCTCAAATTTTTTCCATGTGCACAACACGTGTATAATACTAGTAATTTGTAATAAGATTACAAGATTGCGCACGTGTATAATACTAGTAATTTGTAATAAGATTACAAGATTGCGCGAGGTGTTTGGTATATTGTTATCATAGTTAGGTATGAACGACAGACTGACAATTGATTTCCAATTTATGTCTGGAATCTTGATTAAGAAAATAAATAAATACAGCGAACCATGTACTAAATTTCGTAATATAAATCAAAATCATCAATGTTGTAGTAGTTATTTTCTTCAACTAGTCATTAACATAGGATCCAAATTGACATTGTTTTCTCATTGAATAAGTCATCTAGTATATGATGTATCATTATATACTGAAGTAACAGTACAATGTACTGCCCAATACCTATTATTTAAACAAGATTAGGTAACTCTTAAGTCCACTCCTAGCACATAATTAATGATACAAACATAAGAACTCAGATACTTACATAATTATATGATATTTATATATAGAGAGAGAGAGAGAGAGAGAGAGTGAGTGAGACAGGGATATGATAAGAAAGTTCTTCGGATCTAGCAAAAGGAGAAAGCAATATTTACAAAAATTGTTAGTAGGCTACCCACGAGCACTAGTTAAGGTCCACTTGATCAAAGAATATATATTATGCAAAGAATCCTATGGTTAGGTTATGACATATGGAATATTATAAAAAGCTTTTTTTGCTCTTGTTCTTCTTCTTTATTTCTTATATCGGAAAGTTGAAGTCTATGTTTTTGTTGGATATATTGGTATATTCTCTCTATATAAATATTGCATGTGCATATGAGTAACACGTGTATTGAACGTACAATTGATTGGATACTGGAACGTGGGTTTGTTTGCTTATAACCCGATACCCAAACCAGTATTTAGAGATAAATATTGGCTTGAGATAGCAGTATAAGTATTCCAATCTTGATACCTATGGTGAATATCTCAAGCAACTTAGATCTAGATATTAATCCTAAATCCCAATTGTTAATTTTTCACAAAACATAACAGTTTTGTCGTAGAAATCATGAATATTGTCATCGACTTATAGTCCCATAACGAAGCAGATGGAGTTTACAACTAGATACACTCGTTCAAATAGATTCGCTCTGTTCTCAGTAATGAGATGCGTGACAAGTGCTTAACTATTATTGTTAAAAATTATCATTTGCTTAGCTGTTGTTGTTGTTGTTTATTATTATCATCTTTAAGCTCAACGAAGAGACCTAGGATGTGGATGGATTTTCAGTACCAATTGTTTTTTTTTTTGGAAGAAAAGGTGGAGTATGGCCACCCTGTTTCATTAATAAGAATTTAATAAAACAAACTCAGTACTGAGCCAAGTACAAGGTCCTACAACATAACAAAACTACATAACTCCACTCCAAGCATGGGGGGTGGGACAAAAGGAGAGAATGGACAAACATAGATGCATCTAATCAAAATACATCAAATTCCCCCAACAAATCCTGGGGTGGTAGGGATCTATCAACTAATAAAAGGCCAAGCGGGCAGTCAGTCGATCGTCGGGCCTACCTTGACTTCATCATCGTCATACTCCTCAACCTGGAAGACGTTTGCATTCTTCCCTCTAAGACCTGCTGCGGCAACATTAGCCTAAAAGAAAATAAGATGCATAATATGAGTCAAATTACCAGAAATACTATTAAATGTTCCTTGAAAATAACAATTAATTCTGTCTAGCCAAAGAACTCAGGTCGTAACGGCGATAGCGATAAACCAAGTTTCTCTCCTAGTTCAGTACCAACTATTATTCCAGTGTCTATGTATTGCAACAAATTGGAACTCTAGTTTGGGTTAGCTACTACCAACGGAATTTGGGCCTTCTTTTCCAAAAAGAAAAAGTAGTTTGGACCTTCAATTAAGTTGAGGCTAGTTACTCAAAAACATTTTTAAAAAAAGAAGGTGGACCAAATTCGAATTAAATCTTGGGCCTGAGCTACAGCTTTCCAAACAAACAAACAAACAAAGAAAGCTTTCTGAGCCCATAACATGTTTGTTTGGGCTTGCATCTAACTAATTGTTCTTAGAAAAAAGAGAGAAAACCCCTAAAAAAAAAACTGTTCTTGAATATTACTCATGCTACATGCTGATATATCATCTGCAGGTTCCAGGTTTGTTGTTAGACGATCTTGGCAGGCAGGCAGGGGGTAGCAAGTGTAGATCTACAAATGTTGGCAGATTGTCGAGGGATTTCGAGTGCACTAACGACGCTGTTGAATTAGATCGATCGATCGATCAACCACACATATATCGAAGGTGACTCTGTTCTTATTGATTGTGTACAAAGTCGTGGCTCAAACCATTTGGCAAAGATGTTCAGTCGTGGCCCTGAATACAATATGTACACAACTCAATAAAAGAAATCAAAGCAAGCAGTGGGAACCAGGAATTGCAAACTACATGCAATAATACATCAAATAGGGATTTGTTTACCAAAATGACCCATTGCTCGAAAGTATTTACCAAACTAATCCACCTTTAAAACTATTTTCCAAATTGACCCACTCTCTATCTGATTGAGATAGTGAGTATTTACCAAATTGAGATAGCGAGTCTAGTTAAAATGAACGCGTTATTTTAGATAGCGAGTATAGTTTTACTTATTTTTCAGACAAATCTTGAACATACAATTTTTATCTGAAATGTATATAACTACACTCGCTATCGCAGATAGCGAGTCTAGTTCAACTGACATTGTTATCTCAGATAACAAGTGTAGTTGTACTTATTTTTTTAAAATTTAAATATACAATTTCTACCTGAAATGTATATAACTATCTTCGCTATCTCAGATAGCAAGTGTAGTTGTACTTATTTTTTAGAAAACATTTAAACATGCAAATGTATAGACCTACACTCGCTATCCGAGATAGCGAGTTCAGTTGAACTTTAGTTGTATATATTTCATGTTCAAAATTTCTCTAAAAAATGAGTACAACAACACTCGCTATTTAAGATAGCGAGTTCATTTGAACTAGACTCGCTATCTCAGATAGCAAGTGTAGTTGTATACATTTCATCTTCAAATTTTTTCTGAAATTTGAGTACAACAAGAGATAGCAAGTCTAGTTCAAATGAACTCACTATCTCAGATAGCGAGTGTAGTTGTATATATTTCATCTTCAAAAAATTTCTGAAAATTAAGTACAACTACACTCGCTGTCTCAAGCTATTTGAGATAGCGAGTCTAGTTCAAATGAACTCACTATCTCGCTATCTCAGATAGCAAGTATTGTTGTACGCATTTCAGGGAGAGTTAATATTGAATGAATTTATAATGTGTTTTAGTTGAGTGTATTTTTGGTTAGTTCTTAGTTACCTCATCCTACCATTTTGAACTGTAACTAGTAATGCTAATTATACAACTAATTAAGCTCGTACCACTGTTGCAATAAACAAATATGTAGTCAACTAAAGAGGGAAAAGCTTTGCAGCTACTACCAAACAACAGCTATAGTTATTATTATTGCATATCATAACGGTTGAAAAAGAGAAGTGAAGAGAAATAGCGAAATAACGATCAAGTCTTTAAAGCCTTCTCAATCGGTACTCGCTATCTCAGTTAGCGAATGTGGTATAAACACACTCGCTATCTGAGATATACAGGGAGTATAAACTTGATATTTTTCTTCAATTTTTTTAAAAAAAGTGATAGAGAAACACCTCAACATAAACTCACTATCTCAGATAGCGATCTTGTTTTTACCAAACTCGCTATCTTACTCTGATAAATATACTTTGGAAAGTGAGTCAGTTTGTAAATACTTTTAAAAGGTGTGTCCTTTTGGTAACAAAATTCTCAAAAAGGAGATGTGTCGGCATAATCGCGATCGAGGAGAAATAAAATGACAACTAGGAAGGAAGCAGCTACAGAACCATCCCCTCCCGATAGCCTGACAAAAGAAAAAAAAAGAGCACCATCAGCCGCAAAGCACTCCACAAAGTGCTTATATACATGCATTCACGGACAACTAGATAGACATGAACGAACGTTGAGTCAAATTAGTAAACAAGAGCAAAATTGCTCTTCGTTCATTCACATTTCACCATGTTCATCAATGATTCTTTTCTTAATAATATTATTACTATATCACAAATTTTACAAAAATGCAGAAACTATGTCAAAACAAGATTTGAAGTCAAGCTAGATTTTGAAGAGGTTGAAAATCAAAACATCAAATTAGGTAATATTTTCTGAATTTGTCATTGGATCGAATATGAATTCAAGCAATTACCAGACTCTGATTACAGGGAGCAGATGCATGCAATAATTTGTTCAAATATGACTTAAATGTAAGAAGAAGAAGAAGACATTAAGGGGGCATTTGTCACTTTGTTGTATCAAATTATAGCAATCGGAGAGTACAAAAGAATACTCATTTTAGCATTTTTCATTTTGTCAAATTGGTAAAATAGCAAAAACAAGTGTAGATGCTCTTAGCAGATGTAGGTGTTGGAAATATTTTTGACATAATTTTCGGGCCTGATTCCGGTGAGCTCCGACCACTGGCGGCACCGGAAAGTGATTGGAGTGTGTTCCTCTCGTCGAGTACTATTCCGTAATGTACTTGTTTGCTAAAAATGGATTCCGTCTGAATGAGAAATATTGGTCCAAAGTTCGGTATTCGAAATGTACTAACTTAAAAATTTGGAGAAAATTGATAGTTCCACATCGAAAGTTGAGAAAGATTTCTTTAGTATGCAAGCTAAAGAAATGGACCAAATGACGTAGCCCTGGGGTTACCAGTAACGTGTAGAATTGGTATAAATACACGAAACCCGGAACCGGCGTTGGACCGGAACCAACCCGGAACCGGCGTTGGCCCGGAACCAACCTGGAACCGGCCTATCCGGGTCCGGGTCCTAAAATGGGACCCGTTGTACTTTCGGGTCCGGGTCCGGGTCGGCTCAAAAGAGACCCGACCCGGACTCGGACCCGGACCCGTTCAAAAATACCTAAAAAATAAAATAAATATTCTATCTTCATCCCTCCCCTCATTCCTGCTCAATTCTAAATCTTTCTCTTCCAAACTCAAAACTATGTCTTTTTCTTCTCCCCTCTATTCTAAATTATCCACTCGCCGTCGTCGCTGGCCGCTCACACTCCTGCTCCAACGCGAACGGGTAGGAATATTTTAATTCGACCCGGATCCGGACCTGGAATCGGACTCGGTCCTCACGGGTCCGGTTCCAGGTCCGGGTAGTGAAGGACCCGACCCGACCCGACCTGATACCAATGCTACTAACGTGTACGGCCTCAACCCCAGCTCGACTCGGTTCGATTCGGTTCGGTTCTGGCCAGCCTAAATTATTTTTTGCCCAGTTCTGAATTTTTTCTGAGGCTTTTGGAATTCATTAACTGATGCCATAACTCTGTAACAACAGAATAGTGGATCCATCAGTTACGCTTTTGTGCCATTACTCTGTTGTTACAGAGTAATGGATCCATCTGTTACGCCTTTGATCTCCTATAAGTCTAGGAAATTTTGTCTGTCATTCTACACAGTTTTTTGAATTTTACAATCTCCTTCTTATTATTCCTCTGAGTCTGTCTGAGAGTACAACGCAATTGCTAGTTTGCTGGTGTCTCTAAAGCTTGGGTACTGGTCTTCAGAAAAGGTAATACAATTGTATCCTGTGCGGCAGTTCGTCAACAACCGTCACACTACGGGGCGAATTTTGCTTTAAGGACAGAGATTTTCATCTCGACTCTGTATCGAATTGTCTGGTTTGATTTTTATTCCTGTAATTGTACTTCTTCACAAAGATTAATAGAAATATTCTATTTAATGAAATTCAAGTACTAACAATCTTAAAGCAATTTTTTTTCCTCTATTCTAAAAAATTTTGTGAAGAACATTTACAAGTGATGTTTATCATTTCGGAAAAAACAAAAACAAATTCCTAACAGTTGAAATTTAACTGTTTCAGAAGAAAAAAAATACAATGGAAGGCAAACAAACTGAGAATGTCAGTCGATTGCTCAATGCACAAACCCCAGTGACCCAGAATGTGAATGAACAACCAGTTGCGGCACAAACGGTCCTTCTGCCCACACATATAACTGTGGGAGAAAAGCCTGAAAAGTTCAATGGAACTGAATTCAAAAGGTGGCAAGAAAAGATGCAGTTTTACCAGACCACCTTGAAGTTGGAAATGTTTCTGACAGAAACTGTCCCTATGCTGGCACCTATGGATGCGCACTCTGTTGCTGCTGTTAATGCATGAACTCTAGGTGATTATCTATGCATAAATTACATCCTCAGCAGTTTGGTAGACCCGCTTTACAATGTGTATTGTGTCTTCAAGACATCTAAACTTCTGTGGGGGTCTTTGGTGAAGAAGTACAAAATCGAAGATGCTGGCTCCAAGAAGTTTGTGGTTGGCAAATTTCTGGACTACAAGATGGTTGACTCCAAGACTATTGTGAGTCAAATTCAGGAGCTGCAAGTGATAATGCACCGTTTAATATGTTCTGTTCTAAACATGGAATAGTTCATCAGACCACTGCTCCTTACTCACCTGAATCAAACGGTACTGCCGAGTGCAAGAACCAAACTCTAAAGGATATGATGAATGCCTTGTTGTTGAATTTTGGGTAACCCTAGAATATGTGGGGGAAAGCGTTGCTGACCGCCTAATACATACTCAATAAAATACCTTACAAGAAAACTGGCAAGACACCATACGAACTGTGAAAAGATAATGTACATTCATATAAATACCTCAAGGTGTGGGGGTGTCTAGCAAAGGTAGCAGTACCTAATCTCAAATAGGGACCTAAGACCATTGATTGCATATTCATAGGCTATACACACAATAGTAGTGCATATCAGTTCTTGGTATAAATCAGATATACCGGACGTCCATGTGAATACAATAATGAAATTAAGAAATGCTTCCTTCTTTAAACACGTATTTTCATATAAGGATGCTACGTATCCCAAACGTACACGTAAACAAGGGAGTGCAAGTAATTTGGTTGATGAACCAAGAGATAATAATAATGAACCTAGACGAAGTAAACGGGGTAGAACCTCAACGTTATTTGGTCATGACTTTGTAATGACCTTTCTGTTAGAGAATGAGCCCAGAACATTCAAGGAAGCCATGCTTACGCCTGATGCTCTATGTGGAATGAAGCAATCAAAAGTAAAATAGACTCCATCATGCAAAATCATACATGGGAGTTAGTCGATTTGCCTTCTGGGTGTAAAGTTCTCGGATGCAAATAGATTTTCAAACAGAAATTGAAATCAGATGGTTCAATAGAGAAACATAAGGCTAGACTTGTGGTACAAGGATTTAGGGAAAAGGAAAGTCTAGACTTCTTTGATACTTATTCTCCGGTTACGAGAATAAATTCCATAAGAATGCTAATAGCTATTGCAGCTCTACACAACCTCGAAATAAATCAAATAGTTATCAAAACCGCATTGATAAATGGGGATTTAAAAGAAGAAATACACATGAAATAACATGTGGGTTATGTAGTTCCTGGACAGAAAAACAAAGTGTGCATGCTTGTAAATCTTTGTACGGATTGAAACAAGCTCCAAAGTAGTGATATGCAAAATTTGATAATGCTATGATGTAAAATAGTTTCAAAATATTTAAATGTGATAAATGTATCTATATCAAATATACTCCAAATGGATACATTCTGGTATGTATGTATGTAGATACATGCTCATTATTGGTAGCGATAATGAGCATTATCAAATAAACTAAGAAGATACTTCGTTGTAAATTTGAGATGAAAGATTTGGAAGTTGCAGATGTCATACTAGGAATCAAAGTTTTCAGGACATTTGAGGGAATTACATATCTCAAGCTCATTATGCTAAGAATATACTTGAAAGATTCAAGAATGACTCCAATGGGACCGCCAAAAGTCCTGTGGATCCCAATTTTCACTTGTCCAAAAACACGGGTGACAGAATATCACAATTGGAATATGCACGTGTAATTGGTAGTTTGATGTACTTAACCAATTGTACAAGACCGAACTTGGCACATTCTGTTAATGTACTGAACTGCAACACAAGTAATCCAGGGCGAAGTTACTGGAAAAAAATAACTAGAAAATTGAATTACTTGCAACATACTAAGAGTTATGGGCTGCATACACCAGATATTCAGCAGTACTAAAAGGTTACAGTGATGCCAACTGAATATCGGACTCCAAGAACTCGAAATCTATAAGTGGGTATGTCTTCACTCTTGGTGGTGCAGCTGTGTCATGAAAATCCTATAAACAAACGTTATTGGCCAGATCCACCATAGAATCTGAGTTTGTTACTTTAGACAAAGTGCCAGAGGAAGCAGAATGGCTTCAGAACTTTTTATAGGATATTTCTATGTGGAAAAAACCAGTGTCTGCTACATGTTTATACTATGACAGTCAATCGGCTATAGAAAAAGCACTGAGTTGTATGTATAATGGTAAGTCTCCTCATTTCATAAGGCGACACAAAAAACTATTAGACAACTGCTCTCAAATGGACTAATCTCTATATAGTATATAAAATCGGCCGATAACCTAGTAGATCCATTTACTAAAGGTTTGTCACGAGAGCAAGTTGTCAGATCATCAAGAGTAATGAGTTTAAAGCCTATGACGAAAGAGGATATTTGATGGAAACCCTACCTAGGTGACTGGAGAACCCAAGATCTAGGTTTATGGGGACAACTAAATCTTGTTAAACCGATGTGAGTACTGAGAGATTAAAATCTCATACCCAATCTTCGGATGATAAACAGTGATGACTGCAAGAGGTCAGGATAAGCTTGGCTTTTACTGTTTTTCATAGCTTTGAAATAAAAGTGGAGTATGACAGGATACTGTTCATCGGCAATCACCTTGTGACTGTAAAATGGGGCAGTTTTTAGGAGAATGAAAAGAGGCTACATTCTCCATGTTCACTCACGATTAACTAGGGTTGTTCAAGGCAAAAATGAATTCAACAAGAAAACCTAATTCTGTGAGGATATGAAACTGTGTGATAGTTATTGTCTTGGTTCACATCAAAGCCCGGATAGTTCAAGACATCATGTTCACTATCTGGTCACGTGAATCCGATCTCTACTCACTAGGAGTGGTTCAAAGTTGAAAATTTGCTACCATTCCAGATGTAGTGATTTTTCGATTGTACTCTCAGAGTCTTTTCTGCCGTGTTTTTTTCTGTTATGACTTTTTTTTGTCGTGTCTCAATTGCATAGTCTGGTAATTTCCATTCATGTGAGGGATTGTTGGAAATATTTTTTGCAGATTTTCTGGGCCTGATTCCGGTGGGCTCCTGCCACAGGCGGCACCGAAAAGTGATTGGACTTTGTTCCTCTCGTCGAGTACTATTCTGTAATGTACTTGTTTGTTAAAAACAGATTCCGTATGAATGAGAAAAGTTAGTCCAAAGTTAGGTACTTGAAATGTACTAACTTAAAAATTTGGAGAAAATGGATAGTCCCATATCGAAGTTGAGAAAGATTTCTTTAGTATATAAGCTAAAGAAATGGACTAAAGGGCGTAGCCCTGGGGGTTACCACTAACGTGTAGTGGAGAGAGGACCTAGCCAAAGTTACAAATACACACGCACGCGCGCCCGGTCCGACCCGGCTCCGGCCTCATCTCTGTTCGGTTCGGTTCAGTTTGATTTGGTTTGGTTCTCGTCAGCCTAAATTATTTTTTGCCCCGCTCCAAATTTTTCCTAAGGCTTTTAGAATTTTGTAAATGATGTCATAACTCTATAACAACAGAATAATGGATCCATCTGTTATGCTTTTCATCTCGACTCTGTATCGAATTGTCTGGTTTGATTTTTATTCCTGTAATTGTACTTCTTCACAAAGATTATTAGAAATATTTTATTTTACGAAATTCAAGTTCTAACAATAGATTGGCAAGACGAAGGAACCTTCATGCTTAATAAGACGTGTGAGAGCATCTGTAGTCATCTAAACCCAAAATATGGGTATTTGGTATATAGCAATAGGAAATATAGAAATGAGCTGTAGTCGTCTAAATCTAAAATTTGGCTTTTTAAAAGATTGACGAAAGATCATTTCTTGCGTGAGATTTTTTATTATTTATTCATTTAAAAAAAAAAATTGGACGGGTCCCATCGAGTACAAAATTTTTCGAGTGAATGGACCCATAGCCATGGACTATAAGCCTAATGCATAGGAATTTAAAAAATGAGAAAGAAATAAGAGGGTAGGGAGATGATCTCCATATTGACTTTTTTGTCTTTTTTTTAAAATTTTAAAATCGACCGGACGGAATATTCTATTTAATTAAAAAAAACTAAATTGGTCGATGGACGAGATATTATATTTCGAAACATAAATTTTGGCTTTTGCCATTTCTTCTCCCAAATTTGACAGTCGATTGTTTACCAATCACCAAAAATAAGAATAAATGCTCAACGACTGCAGCTATTTTTTGGTCAAATTATTCATTTTTTAGATATTTGGTCTACGACTGTAGATGCTATAATAAAATGTGTTCAGTATATCGTTTCGTCCTACACGAATAAAATTCGTACAATTTTTATCTAGACACTACGCTACACTTGACAATTTAATCACCACGTAGTCGATTCTGGTCATAAATTTCTCGGTTGTCACCAAGCTATCACTACAGATGAAAGAGTACTCGTCTATATTTTGCTTAGTTAGAGCATCTGTAGTCGTTTTGAGTCAGATTTTGGGTATTTGGCAAATAGAAATGAGAAAAATGGGTTTGCGCTGTAGTCGTCAAAAGCTAAAATTTGGGTCAGACGAAAGAATATCTTTCGTTTCAGAAATTTAAATCAATATATATATATATATATATATATATATATATATATATATATATATATCGTTTGCCGTATGCTGAATTGAAGGGACGGTGTATCGTTTGCCGTCCGACGCTCATTTAACGGACGAAGGATTATCTTTCGTTAGCTATAATTTGGCAAATGTCAAACCGTCTGCTATATTTGGCCATCTACTGTTCATGCGGCATCCAAATTTTGAATATTTGGCAGACGAATAGAGCGACTTTTTTTCTATTTTTTATTATTTTTTGGGTAATTAGCCGACAACTACAGATGCTCTTACGAGCTTACAATAAATTCCTCACTAGCTCATCGTTAATGAAAATTGAAAGAAACACGATTTAAAATAATGATAATAATATTTTATATCAATAAAACTTATCTTGGAAGTATCTTTCATTTTTTTTTTCCATATGAAACCAACCATTCTATTGTTCAACACTGTCCCCCAAATTTACAACCTACTCTGTTAATTAATAAATAAGTAACCCAATTTTTTTTAATAATTAAAAAAAAAAAAAAAAAAAACTTTATAACGCCGTCAAAGATTCCGTACGCCATGTCAGCAACTCGTCATCGTTTCCATAACTAAACAACCCGTCGTCAACAGTAACGTCCTCAACAAACTCCGTCTCGTTCCATCCGATCTCAAAACCGTCAAAACTGACCGGATCGTACACGTCATCTTCGAACCCCCACATCCGATCAAATCCATCCACCACCTCAACCGCCGCAACTCCGCCGTCCGATGACGACGGGGACAAAGAACTGACAAACGTCGACGGTGGAAGTCCGAGCTCATCATCCGAAGCTTCTAGAAGGTAACCGAGATCCAGCTGCGGCGAAGCCGATGGAGAAGCGGTAGCGATCTCTGCCTGGAGGCTCCTGATGACGTCATCGAGGTCAAGGCCGGAGTCCACCACATCCTCGCAGATGACGTCACCGTCGAGGATCTCGATGATCTCGTCGGAGATGTGAAGCCGCTTCGATTCGGTGAGAACCGATTCCTCTTCGTTTCTGCTTCTCTTCTTTCCCTCCATTTCTAAACAGAGAGCAGTCTCGATTTTTTCAGAGAGAGAAAGATGGACAGAATAGGGGTATTTTGGGATGAATTTGGAAGTGATGAATTCGGAGGGTTTATATAAAGGGAAACCGGAAACTTTCTACGTACACTGCACGTACTAAGTATCGGTCAATCTCAACTTTCTTGGTGGGTCCCACCGTCTACGTCAACTGCTTCATATATTATTTTTAAAAAAATAATAATAAATTAAGGCCGTGGCCGGTCTTAAGTCGCAACATCTAGATTGAATCGGAGATTAATTTGTAGTGGTTTGCTTAACGTGTACGGTACAAAAAATTGACCGACTATTCGTAACTTAACTTGTCTAGTTAACAAAGGAATCAATATTAGTGAATTGTTAGTCTATGGACATTAATGCAGGTGTTCCCTTGAAGGAATCGCAACGACAACTTGTTGAACAAGAAAAGTTAGTAGAGATTGATAGGTTATGTAATTGATGCAATCAATCGATCGATCCGGGATGAGTTATTTTTATTTCGATGGATTATGTTTGTCCCGAGATTTAGATTCAAGTTAATGCGGTCCATGTGAATTTTGTTTTCATCGATAGCATGTGTCCTAGATGTAATTTCGATGTATTATGTTTGTACCGATACGTAATGTTCTCATCGATAGCATGTATTCTAGATGTAATTTGGGAGAGGAGGATGTCAACTATTTTCAACCTGACGTTGGGAACAGCGAGGTGCTTTACGCTAGACTTGTTGTTCCCAACGGCGAGTTTAGTTTTTTTTTGAAAATTCACCAAGTCAAGCTGAGAGATTTTTAGTTCAAACTTTTCAAATAAGACTGCTGTTGGGAACGGTGATGTACTTTACACAAGACTCGATGTTCCCAATGGTGAGTTTAGTTCAAAAACAAATTGATGGTTTTTTTCCGAAAATTCACCAAGCCCAGCAGAAAGTTTTTTAGTTCAAAATTTTTAAACAAGACTCGTTGTTGGGAACTGCGAGGTGCTTTACACTAGACTCGATGTTCCTAGACTAGGCTCGATGTTCCTAGTGGTGAGTTTAGTTCAAAAAAATAATAATTTCAACGAACCTTGTCGTTCCTAACAGTGAGTCTAGTTTAAATAACCTCACTTTTCGGAACGGTGAGTCGTGTTTGAAATTTTTGAACTACACTCGATATTGTGAACAGCTAGTTTCTCAAAAAAAAATGAAATTAGTCCCGTTGTTCCCAACGGCAAACACGAAATAACTAAGCTCGCTGTCGAGAACAGTGAGTTTAGTTATTGAGTCCCCTAGCGCAGTTAATTTGGCAAGTGTCCTCTTTCTGCAAATAGTTTCGGAAAATGACAAATATATTTAAAAAAATTGGATTTTATAACGGTAAAATTTCACTAAACCTTTTGTTAAAAATTAAAATAATTTTAAAAAAAATCAGTAAGGGGTATTGCTATTCTGTCATTCCCCCCTCCTTTTTGCTACAATAGATTGCTATATTTGAGAGTAGATATAGCAATATGCATATTATAAAGGACGAAACATCATGTTTCATCCCAAATATTTTATAATATTTTTTTGGGTGATGTTTCGTCCAATCGATTAAGAATATTTTATAATTAAAGAAACCCAAAAATTTAAAAAAAAACTTGGACGGAACATCATGTTTCGTCTAGAGCCAGGGAGAGTTGCCCAAAGAAATTTTTTGGGATTCTATGGGTTGAATGCATATGATTTTCGTCGTATTTTTTAATTTGGTCCTTTGGATTAGCTATGGAATATTGATTAACCTATAGGATTTTTTATGGGTAATTAAAAATATAAAAAAACATGCAAAATCGCTGGACGAAACATCCAGCGAAATTTGGAAATTTTTTTCACCTCCGACGAAACATCAAGTTTTGTCTATGCATAAAATAAATAAATTATATTATTCAGGCAAAAAAAAAAATATTTAAAAAAAAGAAAAAAACGGACGAAACATCAAATTTCGTCCGATCAAATTTTCATCAACTTTGCTATTTTTTAGCATTTGACGACTGCAGCGAAACAAAGAAATGCTATTTTTATTTATGTATATTGCTATATTATAGCATGAACGACTGTGGATGCTCTTATGCTTTATGCTTTCTGTATTTGGATGTTTGGTTATTTTGAGTCTAGAATGTTTTTTTTCTAGATCGAATTTGATATGTTTGTAATATTTTGTATGGTATTGTTCCGTTAATCTATCATTAGTTAATCTATCATTAATGGAACAGATAATGGACACTTAAATTTAAAGCAGAGCATGCAAGTCTTATGCAAAAATCAGATACAAAATCTTGGATTGGTGTCGAGCATATGAGATATTGATGCCTATTATTCTATTAATCCTCATATAATTACTTAGACCCTGTCTGGATTCAAGATCGAATAATTATAGATAATTTTTTAGTAAACGTATAGCAATGTAATCTATTGGTTGCATCTATATCTTCATTTCTTCATTTTAGCTTAAAAATTAAATTTCGGTTGAATTAAAGTTTAGATATCTAATTGATATGGAATAAATAGAGTGGCGCAAACAGAGCCCTCAGGCCCTTAGATCTCCTCAAAACCCGCTCTCCTACGATCATCAGATCCAGCTTCAGGTTGGGCTTTAACCAGTTCAGGCCCATGGGTAAACGGGTCCAACCCGGCCCGTTAGGATTTCAGACCCGTTTACCTCTGTCTATAATACCAGCCCCTTTCTCACTTAAAAATGTAATAAACTTTTTCCCACCCGAACCCTAACTACTGTTGCTTTCTCAGTGACTGACTAGATCGTCAGAGGACCTGTCGCCGGAACTTCTCCCGGTGTTTCCAGGCAGTGCGCAAAAAATCGAGCCGAACTTCTAGATCCGAGCCGAGCTACTGGATCCGAGCCGAGCACCCGACCTCCACCTCTCTCCTGCTACTCTTGAGCTGACCCTACGGGCTAGACTCGGGTCGGCGCCAATACCACAACTTCCTCTTCACAAATTATAAGAACTCACACATGTTGCTCCCATACCCCAAAAACATATAACATCACTAACATGACTTACGATTCATCTTAGCTTCATGCAAAAATACATGAATAGCATATATGACCGAATTTCTTTATCATTATGATTAAGAAAAGGACAAACGGGCCGAAGTTAGATTACTCCAGGTAGTTAAAATATACTTTTCACTAACCTTTACTTATACTAGTATTATACACGTGCATTGCACGTAGGAAAAATGAGAAGGGGAATAAAAAGAACAAAAAAAAGTCTAGTATTATACACGTGTGTTGCACGTGGAAAAAATGGGAAGGAAAATGAAAAGGACAAAAAAAACTACCGACACGTGCGCTGCACGTGTTGACA
Organism: Hemerocallis citrina; assembly: GCA_017893485.1. Taxonomy (NCBI): domain Eukaryota; kingdom Viridiplantae; phylum Streptophyta; class Magnoliopsida; order Asparagales; family Asphodelaceae; genus Hemerocallis; species Hemerocallis citrina. The sequence continues at coordinate 2,289,348 of CM030368.1, read as the reverse complement.
AAATGACACAATGACAAATGACACTAAGGCCTTCTCCCATTATAATATTAGAGATTTGTTGTATATATTGGTATATTTTCTCTATATAAATATTGCATGTGCATATGAATAACACGTGTATTGAACGTACAATTGAATAAATATTGGGACGCGGGTTTGTGGGCTTATAACCCGATATCCAAACCAGTATTTAGAGATAAATACTGGCTTGTGATAGCAGTCTAGGTATTCCAATCTTGATACCTAGTATGAATATCTCAAGCAACTTAGATCTAGATATTAACCATAATTCCCAATTGTTAATTTCTCACAAAACCTAACAATATTCACTAACTTTTATATCTAAATAGGTTGGCCTTAAGTGGATTTTTTTTCATTATTTTCTATCTATGTGATATGCTTAACTTGGTATCATACATGTGGGATTAGGTTAGGTAGTATTCCATTTGTCCTAAGAGTTCACGACGAATAGTACTTAATTTAATTATTAGGTGGCTAAACGTGGGCTACTAAAGTTTATGTCTAACTTAACTTCAAATTGTATGCATCCTCCAATCTACTATTTTAATAGGGGAGTTGAAATTTGTAACCAAACAATTACTAATTTTATAACTAAATAAATACGTGTAACACACGTCGAAACTAAATATCATAAATACATACATTTATATAAAAATAAACCCGTGCATATTTAATATAAAGGAGATATGAGGTTCAAGGTCAGCTTACTTTGAAGTTCTTATTTTAAAAATATATATATTTATTAAACAGTGCATTGCACGTGTAAATTACTAGTCTCATTGATTATAATGATCTTGTCGTCACATACACACATAATTGGCCAATTAGCATAGGCCCGACTTGCTTCTTTGTGTCCCCTAATTATTCATATTATACACAAAGATTAGTCCAATTATTAATTTGCCTTCCACTTGAAGTCTAAACAAGTACTGTATGACCTGTCGTTTAATTAAATTATTGCTTACAATAATACAGCAATCTCGAGTACCTCGTGCATTGAAGACAACATGTACATGTAGGGGACAAAGAGATCTTTTCATAGATGCATAATGCACTTGTTGTTAAACATGCATGTGATATATATCCTTATTATCATGCATTCCATAATATGTTACTCTATATACACAAATAATTGATATATATATTGATTAGGTTAATGAAAGGGAAGCAGCATATAATACAAGCAAGCATGCAGGCCTGCTTCAAGCCACGTGGCTGAGATAGCTGCCATCTCTCATAATTGAAGCGTGGCAAGATATATGGATAATGCAAAGTAGATTACTTTATACCCATTTGGTTCTTTCAATTTTTGATGCAATTTTATACGCAATTATTGAAGTAGTATATACTTATTTGACGATTTGTCTGAAACTGTGGTAATTGTTATGAAAATTCACTTAGTTTTAGTTCTTACCCATTGAATTGTTCTTTAATTAAACTATACTAGTAATTTAAATACACGTGTGCAATATATAGGAGTGTAAAATGAACAGGACGGTCCGTCGTCCGTCCGAGTTCAGCTCGAGAAATGGCCCGATTGTGGACTGTCCGAACAATTATACGAACCGAACTTGAACAAATTATTAGGTCCGATACTTTACCGAGCTCGAGCCGGACATAGATCTGTCAGAGTATTATTGCGGTCCGATGCTTTATCAAACCGAGTCTAGACCATAAAATTTTTGTCCGACTTGGACCGAGCCGGACATATGTCCGTCCGAGTAGAATTTCGGTCCGAGCTTGAACATATGGCTGTCCGATCACGTCCAACCCGATTTACAGCCCTAACAATATACGTCTTAATAAATAAATGGAGTATTTATTTTAAAATAAAAATTTTCGAACTTGAGTCCTCTTTTATAATATGACAATGCACATAAGTTGGTAGATTTACAAACTCTAACTCCAACTCACCCATTATAATATAGGCTAAATTTGAAGAGAGAAAAAAAAACCATTGAACAATCCTCTTTATGCAGAAAAACTCGCTGAACTTTTATTTACGTAGAAAACCACACTTAAGTATGGTTGCAAAACTCCCCATAAAGAATATTTTTTTAAAATCACATTTAACTTTTCTGCTTGTATTAGATAACATCATACAATTTTGAAAGTTGGTTCAGAAAATATAATGCACATTTCTCATTATTTTCAAAAAACCTCACTCAACTTTAGGAGAAAACTCATGCCGTCAGAGTGAATTTTTTGCAACTATATTTGAGGGTGGTTTCGAAATTTTTTTTAGTATGGTTTTCTGTATAAAATAGATAATTCAAGGATTTTTTTAAATTTAGCCAAATAATATATTATAGTTATAGATAGATAATATGCCTAAAGTCATAGGACTTGTATAGTCTGTGTGTATTATAAAAACAAGTGGAGTTTACGATGTGAGAGATTGAGATTTTTTGTACGATATCTTTACGTAGTGACAAAGACTGAAATTGGTTAGTGGTTGCACATATTGTCAATAATTTCATTATATGTTTGACACCACTTCTCCAGCTCCTTCTGAGAAGGATCCAAGAGAAAATGCATGGCTGCCGAAGTGTTTGATGACTTGCAGTTCGTATACATATCTTGTTTTTTTTCCCCTTAATTTTTCGCAAATTAATGACTTCTTTTTTCAATCATTGAAACCAACTTATGTGTCTAGGACCCGCCTCCACCTTGAAACAGGTGAGGCGGCCGCCTCATGTCCCCAAATTTTTTGTGCAATTTTAGAAGTCACTAAATTTGTATTTTCCTCATAAATATATACACGTATTTTACACGTAAAAAAATTATATTATAATTATGAGTCCCAAAAATAATTATTCGGACATTTCGTCTCAGATCCCCAAGAACTCAGGGCCAGCCCTGCATGCATCGATTGGCATCAAATGAAAGTCACTTCTTGTTCAGTCGTATAGTTGCAATTCCAAACTTGCTTAAAACATACCGTTTGCCGCTAGTATAACTTGAAGTTACAATTTTGTTCAAAATTGGGGACGATCGAGTGTTATGAACTGACCGATGCAAGTTGAAAAGTACGCATTTTTTTTAAAATATCACTTCTAGCCATATTTATGACATAAATTTTAATTAGTTTTTGATCTTTCTTATAATTTATAAAATTGAAACCTCGGAGTTGTAGCTTAGAGCATCCATAGTCGTCATTGTTTAAAAAAATACATATATGCATAAATACATGCAGCATTTGCCAATTCACTACAGTCGTCGATTGGTATTTTTTACCAATTTAATAATAAAATAATTCAGACGGAACTTCATGTTGCGTCGGACAAATTTTTAGAATTTTTTATGTTTTTTTAATTAATTTAAATCGTGATTTAAGGTATATAAAAAAAAAGTTAGTGGGCCCCTCCGTTGGACGCAACATCATGTTGCCGAGAAAAAAAGGATGGTCCCCTATGCATTTCATTCTTTCCGGAACGTAAAGAATGAAAGTACCTTACCCCCCATCATGGTGAACCTCTCCCTGTGATCGGGATGAGGTAGATGCCTCCAGCCGGGGGGCGGATCGAATCGGAGTTTCCTTAGGTAGCCACCGACCTACAGTTATCCTTAAACTTCCGTGCTTGGTGGAGAAGAAGCGAACAAGGGTACGCTCGCTTGTTGTCTTGTTCTCTGCCGCGGACTGGGATCGCTCGCAAGCTAGGCTCTCTAGAAGAAAGTTGGAGCAACATTGTATGAGAACATATTACCCATCTTCGGGGACAAGGGGCGGAACGACCTCTCGATCTACTTACAGCAGCCCAGGACGGGCGTCGTCGTCTAGGCGTTCCCTGTTGCTCTGATCTCCCCTATGCCTAGGACGTTTTCTGGGCCAAGAGCCATAGTTAGTTGCTGTTTCCATTTGGTTGTTTTTTCTCGTTGTTGATACCGGTAAGACCCAGCCAGATGATGATGTCTGCTGGTTGGTAGTGAGAGGACTCTTAGTACCCGCAAAAAAAGGGGGCGCTGGTTAAAAAACAATCATTTTCTTTAGTTTCTTGCTCTCCCTTAGCAGCGGGAAAGGAGTCTATCTATCTACCTAGCTTTGGTAGATTTCCCCCAACGTAATTAAAAAACGGAAATAAAATAAAAGACGTCCCTGAGGTGTATAAGTCCGACGACTCAGCAGCAGTGTCCAAGGAGGCCAAGTTTTGTGGAGTTTTATTTAAATATTTTGTTTTATTTTAAAAGTCATCGGACGCAATTTCATGTTGCTTCTGACGAATAAAAAATTATTTTTTTTCGTCTGACGCAACATCATGTTTCGCCTTGTATATTATGCATATAGCTATATCTTGTACCATATATAGCAATTTCCTGTAGCAATTTATGCATAAAATGCATAAATAGCAAACGACTGTAGCTCGTCGTTTGTTATAAAATGCATTTTATACATAAATAGCACACGACTGCGGATGCTCTTAGACTATCAAAAATTAGGATGAATAAAGGGAGATTTCAGATTCAAAATCAGGCTAAGGAAAAGAAAAAATTGAAAACTTTGCATCCACATATTTTTGTGAAACCACACTATTTGAGCCCACCACACATTAAGAATTCCACCCTACTTAGGTACCTAAAATTAAGTACGCTGTTCTCACATATTATCTTGAGGTATTGGTTGGCCTAGCTACACCAAAATTGAACAAGAATTCCATGGTCATAAATCAATTCAATAAGAAATTAAAGATCACTATTTTTTTTTCTTTCAACAAAGTTACTTTCTTTGGAAAAAATATATTCCTCACTTTTCAATCTTCAATCAAAGTACACACAAAGAACTCTATAAATAAATGAAAGTTGAGGCCTTCTTAATTTGTCATATTGTTTATAGCAATATGAGTTCTCTAAGCATATGTTGCTTAGGTACTTAACTTGTGGTGATCAATAATAATAAGAGAACAAAATGCATTTGAAGTCTTAAATAACTATGAATTATTTAATTTAGAAACGAAATATATATTTTACGTAGTAAGGAAAATTGATAGTTACTTTGTCTGCATGTGCATGGAATCGTGGTCAAGCGGGAACCTTGTGAATATCTAGTGGATATAGAGATTTCGATGAATCGTGTGTTCTCACATAGCAGCCTAATGCGGATGAGTCTAGACGCACTAGAAGTTTCTTTTGTTAGGAATATGACTTACAAATATTTTACTACCTACCCAAAATATATATACAGAGAAAGTAATGTTCTGTTGTGTACTAGGTCTCTATGTGTATTCGGTCTTCCTGCTCTCGTATCGACGATCCGAAAATATGTAAAATCAAATCATTTGATATTTATTTGTCCATCCATTTAAGTGTTACAAAATTATATGGCTGAAAATCGTTGTTTTTTATATTCATATGGGGGATGGGCAAATAAATTTTAAATAATTTGATTTTACATATATAGACTAATTTAGATATGTAGATCAATATGAACGGTTCATATCGTTGATACGAAGGCGAGAAGGCCGAGTGCACAACAAAACATTGATGAAATAATTTATATATACACTTAAAACATGCATAAATCATCCGTAACAACCTAAAACATATTTCTATGAATCTAGATCTTAATCATGTTGCAAAAGGTGCTTGAATATAAAATTCTATATCATGAAACTATAGATCTTTGCTAAATTAAAAGAAGAAGAACATTAAAAGCGGAAGCACTAACTTGAAGCATTGATGGAGATTGCGCAGAGGGTTTGGATCTTCCTATATGATACGCACTTTTATGAGAAGTCGTCCGTCTATTCTTCTGTTGATGAATATCAGATGGAATAAGAAGATACGTATATATAAGGGACCATAACCCTAATTGATAATTATTGATTTTCAATTTTGCCCATCACAAAATGAGAAATTTACTTTACGGTCTCTACACGTGTTATATCACACTTAAAATTTTATGCTTTTAACCCATTACTTAATCTTGATTAGATCACTTTTATTTGGGTTAGACTTTAGAATAGCAATTATACATTTAGTCACATATGTGAGTCCACATAGATTATTTTTGCAACAAACATTTCTCTCACTATATATATATATATATACCTTCGGTTGTGCACCTGTTGTATGCACTCTTTGTCAGCCGTCCGATCTAAACCTTGATCATGAAAATGCTTTAATGGCTCAGATCAGCTCCGCTCTCACTTATCAAGAGGTAGAAGGAGTGGGGGTGGTGAAATGAGGGGTCGGAAAATTACCAAACTATCCCTCTTGGTAAGTGAGAAGAGCGGAATTAATCTGAGTCATTAGATCATGATATCATGATCCATTAAGGGCTACGAAGTGCACAATAAATATATACTAGTGTAATGCACGTGCGATGCACGTGGGGAAAATGGGGAGAGAAATGAAAAGTACCAAAAAAAAAACTACCAACACGTGCGCTGCACGTGTTCACACACACACACACACTAAGAAATAAAAAATTGTTTATTTGTTTGAACTCCAACTCTCCCATTAATATAGTAGAGATATATATATATAGAGAGAGAGAGAATCCCCTTCCTTAGTGATGTTAGGCATTAGCGTGTCATTTCATTCGCTTAATATCCAATAATCCTATCCTGATATCAGATTTAGATAATAATTAAGTATGATAAATAGAGTTGAAAAATAGATGAAATGCATATATGAGATTACGTTGCCAGCATGAGTGTCTTTGCGACTTTCAGCATTAACTTGATCATCATAAACATGGAACAAAGTGAGATTTGTATACTTTTGTAGTTCTTAATTAACTAAAATGCATCTATGATCTTGCGAGCTTCTCATGTTGTACACCAGACATGCATTTATATTGACTATATCAGCGAAAATAATTAATTTGTATTTAACAATGCTAATATCTCGCAATAAGTTCTAAGCCGAGTTAAAAGAGACATAGCACGAAGGTCAGCACATATAAATTGCACCCCAACTATACATTCGTATTTCCATTCATAGGCATAAAATTATGAAATTATATGTTCACACAATGAGCTGACATCCACTTTGAGCTGTTCGAACGTTAGACCTCAACTTTTATCAACTTTGTAATTTTGGTATATCGGTCTGGTTTAATATTAATCAAAGCAATTCGGGTTTGAAATCCACCAGCTATACGATATAAAAATACGGCTTAGCATTCACACAATGAGGCAGGTGAGATGGTCACCTCGGTCCCCCGGATTTTTTGCAAATTTAAGAGCATCCACAATCGGTTTGCTATATTTGTCAATTTTTCATATTTTGAAAAACGAGGCGCTGCAGTCGTTTGCTATTTTGGCATATTTTGGCAAAGTAGCTACAGTCGTTTCTCTTTTATGAGAAACCAATTTGCGATTATCAAATTATAAGAGACGAGACAACATGTTTCGTCCCAATTTTATTTCAATTTTTTAATGGGATGAAACGAGACATGTTGTTTCGTCTGACAATTTCTATTTTTTTTTTAATTGAACGGACGGTACAACATGTACCGTCAGAAGAAAAAAAAATAAAAAAAATGCTGAAACGAGACATGTTATCTCGTACGGGACAACATGTCCCGTATTGCATAGGTGGCAATTTTTAACAAACTTTAATTAGGCTTGGTTAGGTTAAGTGTGTCATTAATTAGGTTTTAGGTATTATTCTATTATTTAATTTATTTAATTAACCAATTATAATATTTAATCACTAATTAATTAATTCTAAAAAAAACAAAAACTAGCCGGACAAAACATATCTCGTCTTTCTCAAATTTTAACAAAATTTTAGTAAACAACCACTGCAGACAAATACCCTATTTTATATTACTGTAGCTGCCATTTTCTAAAAAATGAGAGACACAATTATGGATGCTCTAAAGGCCCCTAAATTTGTGTTCCGCTTGTAAATATAGGTATGCATTTTGCGCGTAAAAAAATTATAATTAGGCACCCCAAAAATAATTATTTGGGTATTTCGTCTCGGGCCTCCAGAAATGCAGGGCCGACCCTGAGGGTATGCATGAGTAGAGCTGCAAACGAACCGAACTACTCGCGAGCTACTCGGCTCGAGCTCGATAGCTTAAAGAGTCGAGCTTGAGCTTGGACTTTTTGTGATTATTAGGCTAAGCTCACGAGCTACTCGGCTTGAACTCGGTCAAAGTTCGGTTCTAAACGAGCTCGAAACGGAGGTCGATTGCTTAACGAGCCGAGCTCGAGCCTCAAAATACTCGGCTCCACTCCGCTTGTTTGCAGCCCTATGCTTGAGCATGTGTTTAGGCAAACAACTTCAATTCACTTTCAACTAAAAAAGAACTTATTTCAGGTATTTGCATAATTAAATTATCATTCAACCATTTACACATAAGTTGATTATCGTGAGTTGTATAAGTCATATTTTTGAATTTTCCTGAAACTTTACAAAGTCCTCTGTTATATATAAAAAAAATAACGAGAAAGAAACGACTGTCAGCTAAAAATAACGCCGTCATCGAATTACGTTTGCCACAAGAGATCCCCATCAAACAATCCTCCGTCAAAACTAACGCCGTCATCAAACTCCGTTTGAAACCACCCAAACTCCAAACTCTCGTACGGATTCTCCCAAACCTCTTCCTCAAATCCCCAAATCCGACCGTCATCAATTCCGGCCAAATCCGAGGAATCTCCATCATCAACAATCTCGACAACTTCTCCACCGTCCATTCCAGATCCAACGGCCGGCGGTAGCCCGAGCTCGTCATCCGACGCTTGCAGAAGGTATCCAAGATCCACCGCCGGCGGCTGCGATTCCGTCACCACGTCAGCCTCTAAGCTTGTGATGACTCCATCGATGTCGTCGTAGTGTCGAAGGCGCTTCGACTCGTAACCGTCGGTAATACATTCGTCTCGACTTCTCTTTTTGTCTTCCATTTTCAAATAGATACAGAGAGGGGTAAATTGGGAATTATAATAAAGTTGAGTAGAATGAGGGTGGGAATGGTATTGGTTTCGGCGATTTATAGTCTCAATTTCGAAATTTAATTTATTTTCAAAAATATAAAATTAAGAACTTTTTAGAAAGTACTAAATTTGACCGTAGGCACGTGCCGTCTTTGGAAAGATACATCATGTAAAAGTCTTGTAAGCAGTAAAACAATAATTATGTAGCTCAAGGTTGAATAGTAAAACAATCACTAGTTGTTAATAAATGTCCATGTTTTCATTATTATATGTTGAAAAATAATTATAAATGGGTGTGTAAAATCCAACTTTTTAGAACTTTGACTGTGGAAAATGATATAATTTAACTGTTGATGAAATAATTGCTTTTTTCATTGTAACAGGAGCAAAAATAAAAAAATGCATAAAAATTTAAAAATTTACAAACCCTAAACCTGAAAATATAAATTTCTGAGTAAATAGAGAGAGTGGGGGAAATAAAAAAATAAATGAGTTGTTTTTTGAGATTTGAATTTGAGTTTGAGTTTTTGGGAGCAACTTTTTTGCGGAAAAATATGTTTTGTGATGTTAGATCTGAACCATTGATTTCAATCGTATTAAATGAGAGCCACTTGATAGTTTTCTTTGTGTTTTATTATATAGATATGTATGTAGTTTGAAAAGGGGAAGCAACCATTAGTTGGAACTAAGAAGTTTTTCTTCTTCTTCTTCTTCTTCTTCTTCTCTTTCTAGCACGTATGTTTCACGTACAGTACGTCTGCATTGACGATCAAGCAAAGAGAACGAATCTTAATGTAAAAACGTTAATCGCATTTGAAAAGTTTGGTCTTCTTTAGTGTGCTTTGCATATTGCCGTATTGATTTAGTTTAATAGATATCCAGGTTGAGATTTTTCTTATGAAAGTGAGGGTTGAACTACTATCTAGATAATGTTTCTAGGTATCCATTAGGAAAGTGGAGGTAGTTGCATCCAAATTTCTATGACTTTTCTTATTTAGAGGACTAGGACTAGGAAGTACTAATATTCAACTGATTTTTTTTTTTTTAAAAATCCTTTTCATTCCCCTCTTTTTCTTTTTTTTTTCCTTTTCAATTCCCTCCACGTGCACCGCACGTGCATTGTAGTTTTTTTTTCCTTTTCATTCCCCTTCACGTGCATCGCACGTGCATTATAATTTTTTTTTCCTTTTCATTCCTCTTCACGTGCATCGCACGTGCATGATACTAGTCTAGATAATGTTTCTAGGTATCCATTAGGAAAGTAGAGGTAGTTGCATCCAAATTTCTATGACTTTTCTTATTTAGAGGACTAGGACTAGGAAGTACTAATATTCAACTGAAAATTTTATTAATTATTTGATAAATTTATTCAATGGGGAAGGTGGTAGAAGAACAACGTATACTGGTGATGGCTTTTATTTTGAACCACTAATTTGAACCCTAATTATCTATTTGGATATATATATCTCTAATCTCTAATATTATAACGGAAGAAGACCTTAGCGTCATTTGTCAATCTACTAATCCGTGCATTTCACATGCATAACTAATATGAAAGAGATCTCAAGTTCGAATCCTCACTACGTCTGATTTTTTACTTTAATTTTATTAATATATTAAATGTGCTTCACACGTGTAAATAACTATCTATCCATCTATAATATAATATATAAGAGTAAAAGGGATATGAGCAACTTGCTCATTTAATAAATGAGCAATTGGTTATGTGGCATGCATGTGATACATTGGACAACTAACCCTTTTGAGGATTTTCCAATCACATGTATGTCACATCATCAATTGCTTATTTACTAAATGAGCAAGTTGCTCATACCCCTTTTCCCCAATATATAATCTCTACTATTATAATGGAAGAGTTTGAGTTATAAATCTACCTACTTACGTACAACACACGTGCAACTGCAACTCTCTCATTAATACGTGCATTGCACGTGTATATTACTAGTTTTTTTATAACCGGGATATAGAGGCCAACGATTCCAGTCAATTTCATATACTGGTCTATTTGGATGAATTCTCGTCCGTCTTAAAAATTAACTGTTTTATTTTTCGGATGTAAGATCATCTATCGCCTCATAATTTTTTAATTTTTTTAAATATGCCGGGCGCAAGATGATCTTGTGTCCGTGCATTTTTTATAAAAATATTTTACAAGGGACAGGATTTAATCCCTCGTCACATATATTTTGACATTAAAAAATTCAAAAAATTTAAATGGGATGATAGATCATATACCGTATGTCAATTTTTAAACAAAATTCTCATATTTTGAGTTCGAAAGATTGCAGCTCAAAGTCCAAATTCATATTTCTAAATGTCAAATATGAAAATTTTGATTCTCAACAACTACAAATACTCTTAGAACTTGGTTTACTCACTAACAAATACTTTTAACTTCAATTGGCTCGCTCAGTCACTCACAGTTTTCATATTAGAGCATCCACAGTCGTTCAATGTAAAAAAAAATGGCAAAATGCATATTTTGGCGATTCATTTTGACGAAACGATTCATTTGTCGAATGGCAAAAAATACATAAATTCGTTAAAAAGGAAATAGATGAAACATGATGTTTTGTCTGTCATTAAAAAATAATTTATACAGGCCAAATTTAGAAAATATAAATAAAAAATACGGGACAAAATATGATGTTTCGTCCCAAAGAAGAAAAAAAATTGCAAAATAATTTCGTCCGGATTTGAAGGAAGTTTTTTTTTCAAAAAGAAATTGAAAAACAATTTAAAAAAATAGTTTGTAAAAAATATTTGCAAAAACAATTTATACATTTGCAGAAGCAATTTAAAAATTGCAAAAACAATTTAAAATTTTACAAAATTAATTTTAAAAATAACTTTTTTTTAAGAAAATTTGGATTGGGACAAAACATCATGTTCATTCCAAGCCTTAAATTCATTTAACCGGTTAATTTATTTGTTTTTAAATTTTTTTACTTCGGACGAAACATCATGTTTCGTCCGATTAATTAAAAATACAATTAAATAATCCAGACGAAACATGATGTTTCGTTAACTAAAATATGCATTTTCTATTTCGAATGCTATTTTCACTATCTACTGTAGCCGAATTGCTAAAAAATGACAAAATAGCTTACGACTATGTGCACTACAGTACACAAAAAATAAAAAAAATGGCAAACAAGCAGACGACTGTAGATGCTCTTACTATCTTGACCACCAAAAGTGATCCATCAAAACTTCATTCACAACAATACCAAAATTCTGATTTACTGAACCAATTTTTAAGCAAAAATATTAGCGTATAATGGTTGATAATAGAATAAGATCGTGAGAATAGAAAAAAAAAAATTATTGTACAAGATTGCGACCTTCCAATTTTTACAATTTCTCAAACATTGCTTCAATGAATCAAAAATTGTCATGATATTTCAGTTGAGGTTTTGACAGATCAGTTTTGAAGTTGATCGAAGTAGTAATATGAAAATAATGATTTCTTTTTGCTTCTTCAAAAATCGATTTTAGCTGATTTGTGTAAGATAAAGAGATTTGTTAAGAATGCTTAGACAATTATTTATGGAAAGTGCACGAAGATAAGTCAAAGGGAGTAATGGAAAATCATCGGTCTAAATGAATTTGCGCAAATGGCCGACTTGAATTGAAAGAAGGTAGAAGTTTGTACAAGTTGTTTGATAATTGACTTGGAACTGTATTTTGCAAAACTAATACGTCACATATCTAAATATCTACTTGAATGCGGGGCCGGCCCCTAGTGGAGGCAAGGGAGGCGGCAGTCTCGGGTCCCCGAAATTTTCGCAATTTTTTCCTTGTACATATAGTTACGTAATTTGCTTATAAAATAAAATTACAATTTGTATAATTATTTTTAGGTGCCTCAAATTTAAATATTTAGGCATTTATATTTTTAAATTACTTAGACTAGTGCTTGATTGATTTTAATTTATTTGGGCTCTGTGAATTTTTTGTTGATTTATTGACTGAATTTTCTATTTCAAAATCTTTATTATTATACTTCATCACTTCAATACCGTACACTCCAATCCAAAAATTTCTCCCCAAGTCTCACAAAGTCACTAGTCACCCCAAATCCATACCCTAAATTCCCAAATTGATTCTGCCTCCATCTCCTAACTCCTAAGCTAAGTTCTAAACCCTAATTCTAAATCCCAAATTGGAGATATTTGCTTCCATCTTCGACTCTTGGTGGTGTTGTTGGTGTTGCTATTGCCACTTGTTGGTGTTGCTCGTCTTAGTATTGTTGTTGATGCTTGCTGAGTTGCTCTTGTTGTTGTTATTGTTGTGGACCCGTGACCTTTGTTGTTGCGGGTTGTTGTTGGTGTTGTTGTCGTTGGTGACTTAGTGTTGTTGGTGTTGCTGTTGGTGGTGTCCGCTTGATGTTACTGTTGTTGCAGTTGTAGCTGTTGTTGTTGGTGACAAACTGGTTCATGAGATTTTCTATAAAGCTTGGGGCGCATTTACCCACCCCCCTCTTACATGGCTCCCTCACTGAGAATGAGAATGGGAATCCTAATGAAGATGAAGAAGTTCAAGAATGCTATTGTTGATCATATCGGTTACTGTTGCTTCCGTAAAAATTATAAAAAAAATCGAAGTTGAAAATTATCAAGTCTTAACTTCGTTCAACTACGTCTCAAAAGAGATTGAATGGACTAGGCCAATTCTATGTATTGAGAAGGTGATGGTAGAAAATCTTAATTATGAATATTTTATTAGTGAGCGGAATGCAAGAAAAAATCATGTTTTATTGTGATAATAAAATATCTTATTTTGCCTTGAACAATATGCAAACTTTATATATATATATATGTTTTTTTTTTCTTTTTGTATGTACGAGGACCCTTTTTCTGTGTTAGAAGGAATTCATTTGCAATGATACCTTTTTACCCTGAAGTCAGATGTTACAATTTTATTCCGGTGTTAGACCAAATTAATTTGGAATGGTTAAAAATCCTCTTTCATTCGAAGTTGAAGTCTACGACTAAATGTTAAAATTTTTATATCTGTACTATTTTAATGGGAGAGTTTGTCACCAAACAAACTCAATTTGTAACCCAATAAACAAATGAAGTGCACATGCATGACTAATATAAAAATGTTTTAGAATCGATGCCAGAAAATGTCGAATTTTTTAAAATTATATATATCTCTACTACTATAATGGGAGAACCCCTTAGTCAGTAACCGCGTCAGTAACCCAACCCGTGCAACGCACGGGTTGGGTTACTTTGGTAAATATTTTCGAAAGTGGACCTGTGTGGTAAATATTTTCGAAGGTGGATCAGTTTGAAAATTATTTTCTTTTTAATTATGGACTAACTTGGGACAATATTTTCGAACACAGACCTGTTTTGTAAATATTTTCGAAAGTGGATCGGTTTGGAAATTATTTTCTTCTTACCCTTTTCATGATCCTTCTATTTTTTTCACGTGCACGTGTGCACGTGTATGATACTAGTCAGAAAAATTACTAGTCAGAAAATTACTAGTCAGAAAATGTCGAATTTTTTAAAATTATATATATATTTATTAATGTAAATTACTAGTCAGAAAAATCACACACAGTAACTCCAGACGTATTACTTTTTTGGACAGTAAATTCATATTTTTTTTTGATGAAGTAAATTCATATTTTTTAATCAACTTTTATCTCTATTCTGGTAAAATTTACACCTTCCAACTTCCCATATTCTATCTTTTACTTCTTTACAAAAAACTACCACAAAGAAGCTAAAATAGCGGGAAAAGAAAAAAAAGTCCCTAAACCGCCGTTAACGTATCACCCCGCCACGAAAACTCCTCATACTCCGTTGCACCGTCATAGCAACCAAACAACCCGCCGTCATCAAACTCCGTTTGGTACGGAATCAATATCTCGTCCTCAAAATCCCAGATCCTCTCAAACCCCGCCACCTCCTCCTCAACCACCTCAACCCCATCTCCACCGTCCGATGTACCCTCCGTAGATCCGACGGCCGGCGGCAATCCAAGCTCGTCGTCCGATGCTTCTAAAAGGTATCCGAGATCCAGCTGAAGAGGAGGAGGTATCTCCGGTGGCGGCGCCGTAATCTCCTCCTCCAGAGTCCTGATGACGTCAGTCAGGTCAACGCCGGAGTCAACCTCGTCGTCTTCGTCGTCGAGGAACTCGAAGATGAGCCGCCGCTTCGATTCGGGTAACTCCGTTAACTCGTCTCTGTTTCTTTTCTTGTTGCAAATCTCTTCCATTGCTGTGAATAGTAGTCTAGTTAGAGAGAGAATAGTTTTTCGAATGGTAAGGGGTATTTTGGGAATAGGGGCGTTTTGGGATGAAATGTTTGGGGATTAAGTTGGGAGTTTATATAGGGAGATGGGATCTTGAATTTTCTTTCCAAATTTAATTAATAAAAAAAAGAAATTATTATTTTATTTATAAATAAAGAACGGCTGCAAGCAGGCGCGTGAAAGGCGGGGGGATTGTGTGTTTGTGTATGCGGTGGTGGTCGGTCAGTCACATGACACAGCTGAAGGACGTAATGCGGTGGTTTTATTTAGACTTTTCAATTTTGAATTTTTCGTTTCAAATCCGGGAAAGATTCTATGCGGATAACCACCTTCTATTGGATTGGTTCAGAGCCAACCATTTCTTGTTTTTTCAGTGTTGTAAAGAACCGGACCGGAAATAAACTTGAGGCTTGAACCAACTCTAAAGTGTGTGTGTGTGTGGCGTATTCACAGAAAACTTAAGATAATTTGCAAAAAATGGTAAGGTCCGGACTGAATCAGATTGGAATTGAAGCATATTTGTTATCTCAAATCTCTAATATTATCATGGGAGAAGGTATCGCTGTCATTTGTAAATCTATCACCTTACGTGCATCGCATGTGCAACTCCAGCTCTCCTATTAGAACATCTGTAGTCGTTCAATATCAAATTTTGGGTATTTGGCATATAGGAATAGAAATCTTGTGTTTGAGTTGTAGTCGTTTAAACAAAAAATTTGGGTTTTCATTTTAAAAATCGACGGACGATAGATGATTTCTCATCCCATAAAAAAAAAATGTCCGTTTTAAAAATGTTTTGAACGAGAAATCATTTCCTTAGGATTTTTAAAAGAAATTAAGCTATCATTTCCCGTCCAAGATTTTTTCCCCAAATTAACTCCTAAATTAATCATAATTAACTCTTAATTTAATCCCAATTAAATTTCAATTAAAACCTAATATATCCCCATAATAATTTGTATACGCCTAGTTCATTAAAAAAAAAACCAAATGTGTTTGGACGGGAGATCTTCTCCCGTCTGAGAAGATTTTTTTAAAAAAATAAAAATGGACGGACACGAAATGATTTCCCGTCTGATATATTAAAATAAATAAAAAAACCGACGGAAGATGATCTTTCGTCCGATTCAGTTTTTTTTTTTAATTGAACAGACGAAAGATGATATATTTTGTAAATTCCTATATCTTCTCCCAAATATAGCAAACTATTATTTCCCTCAAACCCAAAATTTGGGTATATAGCCAACGACTACAACATTTTTTCTCTTTTTTTTGAAAAATTTGGCATTTTAGCCAACGACTACAGATGCTCTTATAAACTTTATTTAAATCTACCAACTTAACTGCGATGCATATACAACTCAAACTTTCCCCTTATACTCTTTATATTACTTTAAAAATATATATTTATTAACACATGTCTCACATGTGTTATATTATATTACTTTAAAAACTATATATTTATTAAAATGTGCATCACACGTGCTAAATACTAGTATATACTAACCAAGATATCAGTATTGTAATTGTGTTATAAATACAAGTAACATGTGGATACATGAGTTTTTAACTTAAAGTTGGGTTTCTTGGAACAAATCCGGTTCAAAGAATAGGACCGGCAATCTCTTCAGTAGAATATTGGTTTTTCTACATATTTTTTTCCGTGGGTAGTGGAACCATAGACTATTGTGATAACGTTGCAATTCAAAATTCTAGAAAGCAAGCAAGCTTTGATTTCAAGCAAGATTAATTTATTTTATTTGGATTTAGTGTAGAAGATGAATGAGATCAATTTTGCCTACGACGTGTCGGCTTTAGATAAGTGTACAATATTGTCTTCATGCATGATCCAGCAATTTCTCAAATAAAAAAAGTTTTAGTTTAAAAAATGGGAAAATACAAAGAAAGGAAACAAAAACAGGTAGGTGATAATGTGATATTATGTGCTTTACTATGTTGTAGGACATAGATGGAATCAATTAGTTTCTTTATTTCTTGTTAGTTTTATTCTGGTCAAAATGTAATGTTCTTTGATTAAAATACAATTGGTGCAACAAGGCCGGTTTTGTATTCGGTTTTCTGTGCGATCTGTGTTTGGAGTTTACACGAGACGAGACACTGTTGTTTGCTTCTTGGACTTTTAAGTATTTGTTAAGTTTCACATAAATTAAGAACAATTAATTTTGATTTTATTAAGTTTGGATGCTTGGTAGCAGGTCTCTATTAAATGGCGGTCATATATACACAAGTGAAAATAGCCTCACTTATATCATTATATAATAGCTTCAAGTTTAGTACATTGATTTGTAATTGTCGGCATCCAGAATTTGGCTTCTATACATTTCATTAATTTGGTTCACTAGTTAATTTGCCTTGTTGTATTCTACTATGTGTCAAATTATCAATCTGTATTTATTGTTCTCCTGTTTAGATGCTTCCTTCACTCAGCCGACTAAGACTGTAATTTCTAGGCGACGGAAAGAAAGTTACTAGATTGAGGGAACTTCTAAGTACTGGACATTTTTAAGCATGTAGATGGTATGTTCCGTCCGCTCATTGTAAATATGTGTAATGACAAATTTGCTTTAGCGTTATGTTCATGATAAGTTAAAAATGAAAAATCCAAGATAAGTACGGTGAGAGCTGTAGGAATATCCTCGACAATTTTTCTCTTCTGCTTGACTTGTTTCATAGTGATCTCCGTGTTGAACCAGATTCACTATACTCCACTTTTCCTCCAAATCGGGGAGATGAAGATAATACTTTTCTCGAACTACACACCTCAAAATATTACAATTTCACATGATTTAGGCTCCTTTTAATCAGGAGGGCAATGAAATCTTGTGATGCTTGTTTTATATAATGAACGTGAGGGTGCTAATTAATGACTATGATTTCAAGTTCAATTCAATTCCAAGTTTGCAACAACCTCAAAGAAAATGTGTTGAAGAAATTTGTCATTCAAAGTAGGTCCATAGGACTGCATACACAGTCCAGTCCAAATTTAGTAGGTATTAATATGTTTTACCAAACTCTTTGTTAACATGAGTTGCTAGAGATTCATACTCAAGAATACAGTACTAGAAACAATTTAAATATATTTAATATTTATGAAAACTATATATGCTTACAAGGAATACCTAAGTGGTGAATTTAATTAATTATTTGTGATAGGGATTTGTTTGACCCAGTGCTAAATAATCAGGCGTTTAAAAATTGTGAAGAAATCAAATTAAGAAAACTAGAAAACAAGCGGCAAATTTGTCTATGTTGGTTGGATGGTCCAAAGAGGAATAGAGCAAATTTGTGAAAAGTACAAATTAAAATAGAACAAGAAGACTTGCATATATTCACTATTTTGATCATTTCAAAAGGTCCATGGTAATCAGCTGGGAAATTAAAAAAAGGTATCTGAATAACCAAGGAAATTAAGAATTAATACATGTTAAGTGATGTGAGTTATGGCGGATTATGAATTTAGGCGACCAAGAATCAGGTAGAGACTTACATAGTAAAGATCAAGTTTCTTCCCCACTTTTATGATTGAACTTCAGAGGATTTTTTTTTTTACAATGTTTTTAATATATATATTAAAGAATAAAACAACACTTTATACATAATATTTAGGTCTTTGAATTTTTTGTTTTGGGAAAGAAGTCATTGAAAGTTTATACTCTTAACTAAATGTTTTTGTTTAAATTATCAAATTAACTTTTGTATTTGATGGACTTATTTTTCTTACAAAAGAAGGAAGGAAGGCGGCTTTCCTCCAATGGCACCCTAAAAATCCTATCCATCCTCCCAAATGCACGATCCACACCTTTTAAAGTGATGAACATGTCATAAAACATAAGTGGAAGAAATATTATCAAAATTTGATAAGTTTTGCTCATGCATTAAGTGGTAACAATTGTTGTACAACTGAAAAACCGTTCATTTTGCAACCTCATTAATGAGCGAGAAAAACATGTTCAAATGCTATAATTTTACATCATTTTAGGGTATGATTACCAACTTGAACGGTGTGGCTCGTAAATTTCGATAGCAGGGATTAAGTTTTTAATGCGCTATAGGAGGGAATCTCCTCCTATGTCTAGGACCTTCCCTAATCTCTTTTTATTAAACCCTTATTGTGCTAGTTGACTTAGATCTCATGTTTTACAGAAAGGGGTTGAACTTTAAACAGTATCCTGTCTGTTTGTCATGTTCTTCTATAGAGTCAAAAACTTGCTGTATCGATTATAACCATTGATTTGCTATATAGATAAGAAAGGGGGCATAAGATGTGGAATTGATTTAAATGGTTGTTTCACAAGTTTATGTGGCTTATTCCACCCAGTTGTTCCTGGGAGGCCTTGCTGTACTACCTGTGGATAGTTCATGTGTCTTATTTTGTATGGAGGAAGACGAACAAATTATTCAGCGTCTCCTTTGTGATTGTCTGCAAATTTTAAACTTTGGAAGTAGATCGGACGTAAGGTCATAAACCTCATCCTAAAGGGGGGAAGTTAATGAATGATGTGATCATTCTATGATGTCAACTCATAAAAATGATTTTGTGTCGGTTGGTTCTAGTCCATCGTATGTGAGATCTACGAATATTTGAGGAGGCTAAACATTTTGAATTATGTACTAGGCCATGTTATATGTTTGTTTATTTCTTGAGAAATGCCAAGTCTGTTTGAATAATCCCTTTTTCAGGCTTCTTTAAGCAACTATAATTATTGATGTTTTGCTTCATTCAGCTGTCTCAATGTAGGAAGTACTCTAATCCCTTATTTGCTTGCTATTGGAAGACATTTTAAGTATAGGGCTAATCCTCAAACTATCTTGGTCTCTCTTAACTTGTTAAACTTACCCGTCTTACTGCTGCAGATTGAATTGGTATCGGTGAAGAAGTGAATTCTGCCACCTACTTTTACAAAATGAAATATAGTTTGTAACTTCATTCTTGGAGGAGTTACTAAGTAGCACATCATATACTGTCATGACGTTGATCCCCGGTCTTCCTCAATCGATCTATTCTTTGCTCTTTGTGCTGAATCGGGTTGAAGAGGATGCGGACACAGCTTTTCCTGAAGGATGGGCGCTCGTGAAGGTATTTTGATGTGTAACTATTTCATTTTCAATAGAGAGACAATGGAAGATGAACCATATGGAGAATACCGACGTGTTATGTCAAATGCATCTATCGATTCAAATTCAATCTGCGATGTTCATGGCTTTGATGTCTGGATGTCAACTTATGTACCTGTGTTCTGCTCTGCTGTTGGTGTAGATTTGCTGTTATTTATTAATTTCTGATATTCAAGTCATATAACCACTTATCAAATGTCTAAAAATTCCATAACTTTATCGGGCTGAATAATTTGGAAGCCCATAAGTATGATCCATAGTTGAACAGCTGAAGGCACATTATCAAATTCAAAATAGGCCCATAGTGGAGTATTATTGGATTTGAGAACCAATCTTTATAGACAAATGGGTTTTGGTTTGTCCCACAAACAAGCTGCTCGGCCTATAAGTAACATTTCCCTCACTTGGCCCAAAATAATAACAGATTGAAAGAAAGACAATTTTTATTTTTTTTATTTTTTTATATTTTTAAATGCATACAGAATTACTGATTAACAAAAATAAAAGATACACTATTATATAATAATGAAAGAATAGTGTACTTGATTGAACTTTTATTTTTTTTGGTTCTTTAGTGCATGTCAGCTTCTGTATTTGTTCAACTTAAAATGACTGTAGTGCATGTCAGCTTTTCTGTATTTGTTCAACTTAAAATGACTATGTTGTTGTTGATGCATATTTCACCCCATTCTTATATTTTTGGCCCCATTCTTATATCTATGTCTCCCCGTTTTTTATTTCACCTCCTTTTGCTTGGGAGATAGGTATGGGTTGATTGATTACCTTTTACGACAGTTAATTTGTTGTTTTGGTTGCATTCTGGGCAATTTTTCGAGATTATGTTGTTGTTCTTGGGTGAGCGCGCTGTAGAGTCTTCCGAGTCTTGCATGGTCTTTTGGCTGAGTTATTCGAGCCGCTTCTAGCGCGTCGCATGTTGCTCCTCCATCCGCTAGTTTCCTTCTCGCTGCCATTTTTTTTCGGTCACATGCGGATTGCTCTTATGTTTATTTTATTGTATAAACGTTGTTTTGGTGCTAATCTTTCATTAGCTGATTATTGAGTTGTTGTTGCCTGTTTGTTTTGTTTTTTTTTGTTTTTTTTTTTTGTTGCGGGGTTGTTTGATGTGCTCATACTTTCAATTTGCCCTTTTGTAAACTGTTTGCTGTACAGTATTATTACTTTAATATAGTATTTTTGTGGGTTGGAGTCGTAGGCTCTATCATGTTTCTAAAAAAAAAAAAAAAAAAAAATAAAATAAAATAAAATAAAATAAAATGACTATGAAAATTGATCATGTAAATTATCTTCTTTTATATGTATAGAAATCTTCACCCTTATACTATTTGCGAAATATGAAAAGATCAAAATACCCCTACATTCTATTAAAAATACAAGAGAAAGAAGGTGATGAGGTAGATTTTTTCTTAGAAAGAAAATGTATAGAGGTATTATCATTTCATATATATATATATATATATATATATATATATATACTATTTTAATGGGAGAGTTTGTCACCAAACAAACATGTGTATTGTAACCCAACAAACAAGTGCAATACACTTGCATAACTAATATAAATGATGTCTTAGATTCGATGTCAGGCAACGTCGGAATTTTTTTTAAATATATATATTTATAAAGATGTGCATCGCACGTGTGAATTACTAGTCTACTATTTTAATGGAAGAGTTTGTCGCCTAACAAACTCTATTTGTAACCAAACAAATACGTGCAATGCACATGTGTAATTAATATTAAAGAGGTCTTAGGTTCGATGCCAGGCAACGTCTGAAATTTTGTTTATATATATGTGTGTGTGTGTGTGTGTGTGTGTGTGTGTGTGTGTGTGTGTGTTAGATGATAGATAGGAAAAAAGTAAGAAGGCCTCTGGAAGAAGGGCATCGGTGACTTGAAGATGGATGTTGCCAACATACACACTACGGCATGCACTTGAATCAAACCCAGGAGGCAGATTTCTGCTTGGGAACATTGGCTCCATCTGAGGAGTGGCGGCCAAGAGCGGATTGTTATAGAGTGACTGTTGTTGCTGGAAGAGGCTTTGCTGCATCAAATCTTGTTGTTGCTGCTTGAACCTCTGTTTTTGTTGCTGCTGCTGTGGATTCATCGCCTAGGGTTTGCTTCGATTCAGATCTATGGTTAGGGTTTTGGAGTTGACGGATCTTGATTTTGGGGAATTTTGGGGATTTTTGGGTTTGGGAATTTGAGGTTGTGGGGGAGATTAGGGTTTTGATCAAAAATCGGGAGAGGAAAAAAAAATGTCGGAAGGTGGAGTGATTCCGATGAAGACGAGAACCACTCCACCTCGACGACGAGGATGAAATTAGTATAGGCCATATAGGACGATAGGCTCTGATACCATGTTAGAATTAGGGATAGAAAAATATTCTTTTATTGATTGATTAATCTGAGTACAATATGTCTCCTATATATATGAGAGAAGAGAATACTAAACCAATACATTATTCAATGTGGGACTAAACTAATCTATCATCTAACAATATGTGTATGTGTGTGTGTGTGTGAAAAATTCAGAGCAAACGATTGAAGAGTTTCATGACTTTTACCCATAAAAAAATTCAGAGCAAACGATTGAAGAGTTTCATGACTTTTACCCATAATTTCATTATTTAAAAAAGAAGTTACTTTCATTTTTTACTGGTGTACCCTCGTGCAATATTGCAATAACTTATATAATATAATATAATATAATATATAGTATAATCCGTGTAATACGGTACATAATTTTTTTTAAAATAAGAAAAAAATTAAAAAAATTAAAAATTTCATCTAATAACTTCTATATAATAATGAAGATTCTAATTTCAATTAGGATGAAGTAAGAGTGCGAAGTTATCTCCTACATCTGCCTTTTTTTATTAAAGGAAAAAATGAGAAAAATCGTAGTCAAAAGTGGTTTAGTATAATATATTGAATAGATTTCAAAATTTTAATTATTTTCAGAATTTCTAATTAAATTTCCGTATTTAATAATATTTGTTTGAAATTTTATTTTAATTTCCTAATTTTTAATCATTTTCAGTTATTTTTTTAATTAAATTATCGAATTGACGTGATTTTTGTACCGCTCTGGATGATCGGATGGTCGAAAATTAAGGGAAAGTGGTGGTTAATTGTGTGTATATGAATTCTTATTTTTGCTCTCCTTTTACTAACTCAAAATAGATAAAGGAGAGAGGAGGACATTATGTCTCATAACATATAGATATAATTTCCAGGATAACTGCCTGATAATTAAAACACAATTACAATTACAATTACAAGCCGAGATTGAGATCCAAATTACAAATAGACCCACCAACTCCCTCAACTTTTTTCTCGTCCTTCTTCTTGCTTTCTTCCTCCTTCAAACCACTTAAGCTCCTGCTCTGAAAATCCTCCCATACGAAAGTCGGCTTCCAAAGCGACTCCGAACTCGACCTCTGATCAGTCCTCTGCCTCTTATTTCTCCAGTAACTCCTCGTCGCCTTCATATTCTCAAGAAGCTCATAAAACTTGTCCACTTCCTCATCAACCGAAACCCCAGTTGCACCACTCAGTGGTGGCTGCGGTGGTGGTGGTGGTGGTGGTGGTGAAGAACGATGATTAAGTCTTCTATTTTCTGCCATTAGAATTTTGAATCAAAACCCATAAAAAACAATCCTATTTTCAAAAGTTATGAACTACGTTTGGGCTTCAATGAATATTGATGTTAAAGCTCTATTTATAGGCGAAAGATGACGGTAGGTTGATGCTGCTTGCGTTGCGTCACCAGCGGTAGGTTGATGTTACTTGTCTCGTTGCGTCACCAGAGTGACGTAAGCTCAGTTTAAGGCTGTGGAAAAAACATCAGAGCATCTTTCGTCGTTAAGCAGAATCAGAGCATCTTTCGTCGTTGGTTATATAACCAAAAAAAAAAAGGAATATTTTGAATAAAAACTATTTGTAGTCATTGTCTATTCGAATGAACAGGAGACAGCTATATTTGACAGTAAAATAGCTTTATCCATATTTTAGAAAGCAGAAAATTATCTGTCGTTTTATAGTCGGACGGTAAATGATTTGTCGTTCGGGACAAATTTTTTAATAAAGAAACCTACGCACGACATAAGATCTGTCATTTGGAAGAAAAAAATTAAAACAAAAAACAAACAAATTTAAGATGGCAACTATGCTGACGTTTGAGGAAAAAAACAAAAAAACAAAGTTAGTATTTTTGTGTTGGACGAGAGATGATCTCCCGTCCTTCACAAATTTATTTATTATTATTATTTTTTAAAAATTCATCAGACCACCTGCACGTTTGAGGAAATTTTTAAAAAAAATAGAATTTTTGTGTTCTCCCGTCCTTCACAAATTTTTTTTAAAAAAAAATCATCAGAGACGGCAGATGGTCTGCCGTCCTTCATTTTTTTTTTTCATTTTCTACGGTAAATTTTCAGACGGTATATCATCTTTCGTTTCGTCCAAAAAAATCCATTTTTTGAGTATAGACGACTGCAGCGTTTCCGCTATTTGCTATTTTCAAAATTTCCATATACCCAATTTTAAACTTAAACGACTACAAATACTCTCATCAGTCATTGTCTTATCTGCCAAATTTTTCAAAAAATAGAAAATTAGTGATGTAGTCGTTAGCTATGTACCAAAAATTTGGATTTTTTTAGGAACAGTGGTCTGCTATATTTAGCAGAAGTATAGGAATATGGAAAAAATATCTGACGAAAAATTATATTTCGTCAGTTCGATCGGATGAAAGATTATATTTTTGTCGCTATTTTTTTTAAAATTAAAAGATCGGACGGAAAATCATTTCCCGTCCCAAATTTTTTTTTAAATAATAAATCGTCAGACGGAAATCATTTCCCATCCAATCGATTTTATTATTAAAAAAATATGGGACGGGAAATGACTCACCATACCACAATTTAATTCCAAATAAAAATTTGGACGGGCGGGAAATCATTTCTTGTCCCATGGTTTTTAATTTTAATTTTTTTAAATTTATAGTGACGGTAAATCATCCTTCATTTGTTCAATTTTATGTTTCAAAAAAAGATGAGGGATTATCTTTCGTCTGACGATTTAAATAATGGGAAAATTCAAAATTTGAGTTACAACGACTACAACGTAAACTCAAAATTTCTTTTCAGTATGCCAAATACCTAAAATTTATGTTAGAAAAACTACATATGCTCTTATTGTGGTCCAATCTAGCAATTTGTTTTGGAAGGCTAATAAATTTCAGAAAACTACCCCACTCTTGATAAAAAATCATGAGACTCATATCTAATTACATATGCTTTAGATATGCATCATTTAGGTTCCTTATTTTAAAAAACTTGCATTACCTAGGTTCCCTCTCATACTTAAGGTGCTCAGGTGCATTTACGTGTTGGATAACCATATTATTTCAGATTAAAATGCCTTTTTTGTTAGATAATATTTAAAATAATATTGAAAAATATTTGATCTTTTTTAGAGCTTTAATAAAGAAGATGAAGAGTTAAGTGCGAGTTGAATTTGATTATTTTTTTTCATATATATTTTTTCTTCATTTTAGGGCACTAATCAAAGTGATTAGTGGGGGGTAATATAAAGGGGTTTGTTCAGTTTTTTATTCAAAAGTGAAATAGGTGATGCATATCTAACTACAATATGGTTTATTGATTTTGGTCCAAATAAAGCTGTAAATCGGACCGAACGGGATCGAACAGCTATATGTTCAAGCTCGGTCCGAAATTTTACTCGGACGGACTTATATCCGGTTCGGTCTAGGTTGGACAAAATTTGTATAATCCGGACTCGGTTCGGTAAAGCATCGGAGCGCAATAATATTCAGACGGACTTATATCCGGCTCGAATTCGGTAAAAAATCAGACCGAATAATTTGTTCAAGATCGATTCGTATGACAGTTCGGACGGTCCGTGGTTGGACCATTTCTTGAGCCGGACTCGGACGGATGACGAATCGTCCTGTTCATTTTACACCCCTAGACCCGAACGGATGGGGGTGATTTTCCGAAATTTAGCCTGCTTGGAATAATAGGAAGTAGAATTAAATTTACTATTCTCCGCTTAGTTAGAGCACAATTTATTATATGTATATTTCATTTGAAATAAAATTTGTAGAACATATTAGTATTATCTGAGGGCTTTAATATTTTTTTCCTTTTCCGAATGCAATTCAAAATTGCTTTAAATTGTATTATCGTTTTTACTACTAACCTAAATAGGATGCGTAAAGAAAACGTATAAGAGTTCATCCTTTATTAAAAGTTCTCATTCATTAAAGATGAATAATTTTTGAAAGATATAAGAGTGGGTCATTTATCATTATAGCCTAAATTTGGTTATTTTACATCGACTTATGGGTAGATAGGAAACATCAATAAATGTTCACCACGAACTTGATTCTTATACAGTAAAGATGGATAGTTTTTTTTTTTTTTTTTTTTGATGATACAGATAGAGTCAACCGACTCCAGCTATGAGATAGATAGTTTTTTAAAAAAATAATACTAAAGCGGGTTATCTATCATCGGGTAATGTTAACCTCCACTAATAGTGTGCCGTTTAAGATAGTAAAGAGAAAGGTAGTAGATTGGTAGTATAGCCTAAATTGGTTATGTGACATTCGTGTATCATTTAAGATAGTAAAGAAAAATGTTGTGATTTTTAGTAGTGGGTATAGCATTACTCTTTATCATAGTACCTTAAATTGGTTATGTGACATCAACTTATGGGTACGTAGAGTTAGCCTTTAAAAGTGGAAAAAACAAACATTATTAAATGCACAAAGCTAGTAATATGCTCTGACAAATAGTGATTCCGTGTGCGCATATTAATGATCATCAGTGCCGGAGCTATGTGGGGGGCCCGAGAAGGCCGGATCCCCAAAATTTTGAAACTCCCCTGAAATTTATAAAATTTTTAAAAACCCTCATTTAAATATATTAAATTATATGATTTGACCCCTTAAAATTATAAAAAATACCTAAATATTTATATATAGTTATAGAATTTTTTCTTGCTTCCTGCCAAAATATATCTGGCTTCAGGCTTCTCCACTAATAATCATGAACAAATTTTGAAAATGATGAAGGTAACTAGGGCCGGGTTTATCAAACCAACCTTTTTTGAAAACTAAGAGCCATCTTTAAATGTTCAAGCTTAACTATACTTTCACATCGATGATAATGAATAATATTTAAAAGGGAAAAAGGGGTATGAGCAACTTTCTCATTTAGTTTATAAGCAATTGATTATGTGGCATGCATGTGATTGGAAAATCCTTAAAAGGGTTAGTTGTCCAATGTATCACATGCAGGCCACATAATCAATTGCTCATTTACTAAATGAGCAAGTTGCTCATATCCCTTTTACCCTATTTAAAATAACAAAGCAACATATATACTTTACATTTACAAGCAAATGGAGTACTTATCTGCCTGAAGAAGGTTTTATACTCACTAGTAATCTGCACGTGCGATGCACGTTTTATTTTTATTTTTTTAAATATCTAGGAACAGAGCAAATTTCACTGGCAACCTTTTTAATAATAGTCACACATCAGTGCAAACTTACCAGCGCGCGGAGTATGAAATACCTCTACATATAGTTTGATGCAAACAATAAGATATTTGAACATGTGAAGAAGAATTTAACAGCCAGCTACATAGCACAAAAATATAAGTATGTTTATACTTACCATTACATTTCTGGCAGGTAAAGAGTTTCGCTAGTGGTGGTGCCTGTTACCGCTGATTTCGGTGTGGGGGTAAACAGATAGAATTTGTGGATCCGAGGAAAACCTGAACAGCTGACTCGACCTTCTTGCTCCCGCCGCAACCTGCAGGGAAGTGCGAGACACCGGGGTTGATTCCGGCGACGCACCCTCCGACGCTCTTGTCAGTAATCAGTAAAAGATTAAGAAAGAGCTTAAGTGGTGAAAAAGTGATTAACCTGGTCTTGGTGGTAGAGGGGTTATATTTATAGTCGCCTTCTGGAATGATTAGGGCCCTGATTTCCTGCCTAACAGCTAGGAGAAAAATCCTCCTATTCTGTTTTAGGAAGTTAGACCCTGATTCCCTGGTGGGAGCCAATCAAGTTTGTTGATTTGATTTAATCAAATCAGCGCCCTGATTCTCCTATTGGTGGACCGGGCTTGTATCGGGTCGGGACCCGTGCCCAGTTGAAGTGAATCTATTCGCGGGCGGTTGGTTTCGTGAGAAGGAGTCCCAATACCCGTTTTGGATCCATCTGTATGTGAAATTACCTTTTTATCCCCGTGCTTCAAGATTCGTGCTTGATCTGGACGGTCCCGATTTAACCCCAATTTTAGCCATATCACGAGCCCCCCACTCCTAAAGGCTGAGCGTGATCAAACTTTGAGGAGTAGTTCAGCGGTTTCAGTGGCTGGTGGAGTTGTATCGGAGTCCAAATGTGGGATTTTGAATCTAGAAAGGGGGTAGTGAGGTAACTTTTGACGCTGTGTGCTGTTCTTGAGCTGCGTCGGGTATCTGACAGTCTTTTATCCACTTTTTTCGAAGTATTTGTTTAATTCTGTGATGTGTTTGCTAATTGTTCGGGGGCTTTAGCGGTGCATTCAGGGTAATAATTGTTCGCTCCGGGGTCCGAAAGTGTGTCCCCGAATTTTCAATTATCTCCCAGAATTTTTAGCTAATTTTCCCGAATTTTTAGCAATTTTCTCGCAATTTTTAAACAAATAAAACGATTAAAATAAATAAAAAACGATTTAAATACCGATTAATGGCGTGGCTTGATCTGAGCCGTCGATCGTGGATGGGCGCGAATTTCGGAAAGATCTGACAGTCATTACCGCTCGGCAGCGTTTTTCTCCGTTTACGAGCTCGGAAAGGCGCTTGCTCGGCTGCCGACCGGAGACTAGGGGGTTCGACAGTTCGAGCGACGTGGCGCTGTCTGAGCCGTCGGATGATGGGTGCGCATCTCGAGACGGGCGCAGCTCCCAAGGAAACGCTATCTTGTCTTTTAGCGCACGTGGCGCAATCTGGGCTGTTCATCATTTGGAGCGCGGATTTCTGAGAGATCCAGCGGTCCACGTAGCTCGGTGTCTTTTTTTCTCCATTTACCAGCTCGGGAAGGCACTTGCTCGGATGCCGACCGAAGGCATTGGTGTTCGGCAGGCCGAGCGACGTGGCATTATCTGAGTTGTTGGATGTCGGCACGCATCTCGAGACGGGCGCAGTTCCCAAGAAAACACTATCTTGTCTTTTAGTGCTCTCGGCGAGATCTGGGCCGTCTGATTGAGATCAGACGCGAGAGTTGAGGGGAAAGTGAGTTTTCCCCGTTTACGCGCTCGGAAAGGCACTTGCTCGGCAGCCGACCGAGGGCCTGTGGTTTTTGGCAATCTGAGATGGCTCTGTTCCCAATGGTGTTAATGGCGCTTCGTGACTTGTGTGGCGTTTCGCCTTCCCGATGTCATTAAGGATAATTCCTTTAATTAATGCGCGGCGTTTCAACTTCCGAGGGTCAGTAATTCCCTTAATTAAAATGCGGCGCTTCGATTTCCGAGGGTCATAATGGCTGGTTCTAGGAGGCAGGCTATAAGTACTCCACTCCCTTTGTCATTTTAGTCACAACCAAATTGAGTTCCAGACCTCGGAGGCGTCTGCCTTGGGTAGCTTCTCTCTTGAGGTTCGAAAAGGTGGTCGCTCTTCTGCCTGGTTTTCCCTTTGTTCCTGACGGCCCCCAAGTGGATGTCAGGAGCGAGGGGGAACGAGGTAGTAGTGGTGACGACCGTAGTTCGAAACCGGGGGATGAGTTATCTCCGAAGGACGGGTGGTCGCTCTCTTACCTTTATCTTCTCCCGTTCCGGACGGTCCCTAAGTGGATGTCAGGAGCGGGGGAGAATAAGGCAAGAGTGGTGACGACCATAGTCCGGATCCGAGGGATGGGCCGTCTCGGGAGGACGGGTGGTCGTTCTCTCACCAAGATCTTCTGCCTTCTTTGGTTGCTCCGAAGTGAGTGCCGAAGTAGGCGGAGGTCTTGGTGGGAGAGTGACGATCCATGTCCGATGCCGATCTCCGGGCCATCCGAGTCCGTTTGTTGCAACTGTGAAGGCGCCGCTGTCAGAGTCCCCTGACAAACTGATCCTTCCAGTTGCAACCAACTAGCTCGGGATGGCGCGCTTCTCTATCATGAGTTGCAGCTCGGGCTTCTGGGCCGTCCGAGCTCGTTGTTTGCAACTGTGAAGGCGCTGCGGTTAGAGTCCTCTGACAAGCCGTGCCTTCCAGTTGTAAACAACAAGCTCGGAACGGTGTGTTTCTCCTGGTCTCTGAGTGTTGATGGGTCCCCTCTCATCTCTGTCTTCCTTCCGGGCTGATGGCTTCTGATGGATGTCAGCCCGAGGAAGTTAGAGATGGGGGGAGTGCCGATCTGTTCCTGACCGGGGTCCGTGGTCGGCGGAATACCGACTGATGCACGGGGCCCGAGGGGCGCTAGCCGAAGGCGGCGCCTCAAAATTGAATCAAAATTTTTCCAGGTTCCTCTAGGCATAGGTGAGGCGTCCGAGGGTTCAATCGTCCGAGCGACGTGGCGTACCTTGAGCCGCTAGATGATGGCGCGCATCTCAAGACGGGCGCAGCTCCCGAGAAAACACTATCTTGTCGTTTAGTGCTCTCGGCGAGATCTGAGCCGTCTGATCGAGATCGGGCGCGAAAGTTGAGGGAAAAGTGAGTTTTCCCCGTTTAGCAGCTCGGGAAGGCACTTGCTCGGATTCCGACCGGACCCTGCTGTCGGCGTGTTTGGATCGCTCGTAGCTCGGATTCGGATCCCTCGGGGCCGAGCCAGTTGACTCGGTGAGAGGAGTAGTGGTGATGGGCCTTCGTGACGTTTCGAGAGTAGCCCAAAAGTCGCGAAGTTTCATTGGAAGTCCAAGGGACGTTCCAATTTTACTATAAATCTTCACCCCCCCTAAGACCAAGTCTTCACTTTTCACTTTTACTCTCTCTCTTCCGTTTTTACTTTGCTTCGCAGTTTTCAGCTCCCTTGGTGGCGTTGCTAGCTGTCGCGGTAGCGTTCTTAGTTCCGGCGAACTTTCCGACTGCACCTGTCACTTCAAGGTCAGTTTCTTTCTCTTCTCTTTTTAGAAAAACATGGTTAAGATTTCGGCTGAGACCCCCGCCTCGGAGCAAGTCGTTGGCCGAGGGGATAAAGGGAAGGGAGTAATGGAGCCGAGCGAGCAAGACGTTGTTCGTCCGGATAAAGAGGGTGAAGTGGCCGAAGTGCCCGAGGAAGTCGCGGCGGAGTCCCGAAAGGGTAAAGCCGTGATCACAATAGTGGAAACGCCGAAGAGAGCGGGGGCGTTCGGTCGGCAGCTCATTGCCGTATCGAGCGTGGGAGGCGTCCGGGATTACGCCGAGGATACCTTGGAGAGGGTCACTCAAGGTACGGCGAAGCTGGTGGAGGAGAACGAGCCTAGGGAGCTGTCCGAGGTCGACCACAGGATCTCGACACTCACCGAGACCGATCTCCGTATGATCCGAGAGGGTTTCCGGATCCCGCTTGAGTATGCGCTGCTTCTTCCAGGGCCGGGGTTCCGAGCCAACACAAAGTCCTCGCCGGACATATGCGTCTTCCCGGTTGATTCCCTCATCGCCGGGCTCCGCTTTCCCCTACACCCGTTCGTGGTCGAAGTCTTGGTCTGGTACGGTCTGAGTCCTGCCCAACTGATGCCGAACACTTGGAGGCATGTCGTGGCGTTTCTCCTCCGATGTCAAGAGATCGACGCCAAGCCGACTATGTTCCTCTTTCGGAGTCTTTTCCGACCTTGCCAGCCGAGGCGTGACGAGTAGAGGTTTTTCCTTTCTCCTCGGACGGGAGTTAAGTTGATCGAGAACCCGGACTCGATCAAACATTGGAAGGATAAATACTTCCTTGTCCGAAATCTGACGCCGTGGGTGATACCGACAGTCTGGGCGGACGGCTTGCCCAAGCGTACAAAGAAGGATGTCCCGCTGAATGCTGAGGAGGCTGAGGTCCAGAGGAAGCTTCTCGCCCTGCCAGCGCTAAGCTGGAAGGACATTACGGAGGAGCATCTGTTCCGTGGGGGTCTCAGTCCGATCGACCCTCGTATGCATCTGGTATTTATACCCCTTGTTTAAAGTTCATGAAAAATTTTCTAAGTTTTTCCATCCGGCTTTTGCAGAGACAATGAAGCTTGATTACAAGGCTCTGGTGGCGAAGGGCCGGGCAGAGCAGGAGAAGAAGAAGAGGCCGTCGGCAGCGCCTCAGGACAGCCGGGCTTCGAAGAAGCCCTCGGTCGCAAAGACTGCCGACCAACCGAAGGTCGCGGTCCTCAAGGAGGGGGAGATTGAGGTCCTCGTCTCTCCGACGAAGGTCGTGGTCCCCGAGCAGGGGGAGGCCATTGTCTCCGATCCCCCTACCTCGGATGCACCTGTGCCGACCCCGGGGACGGACGCTCCGGGTTCGTCGAGCGGCGTGTTCGGGGTGAAGGATGCGCTGTCCATGCAGGTTCCGCCCCTCACTGCCGAGGCGGAGAAGATCTTGACCGAGCGTCACAAGCAGATCTTCGTCCCCGACTGGCAGGTGATGAACGCCGATGGTTTCCTGGGCGACGGGAACATCTGCATGGAGGCGATAAGGCACTTGCCGACCCCGAAGGATCGAGCGACCCTGAAGGCCGGGATGGCAGGGGACGCCGTGATGCAGATCGCCCGGGATACCATGTCGGTAAGTAGGCTGATTTCTTCTTCATCTGAATTTCTTCCTTAGAAAATTTTCTAAGTTCTCGGATTCGGATTGTAACTCTGTTGTTCTCTTTCAGACCATCTGCCACTTCAATTTCCTGCTCGAGGAGATGGCGAAGAAGGATCAGGAGAAGGAGAAGGAGAGGGCGGAACGCGTCAAGGTCACGAAGCGGCTTGATTCCGAGTTGCTTCTTTCGACGAAGAGGGCCACCGAAGTGGAGGGGCTGGAGAAGCAGCTGGCCGATGCTGTTCAGCTGTCAAAGGACACGGCGGCCAAGCTCGAGGCCTCCGAGAAGGAGGCGGCCGAGCTGAAGGATTCGGCGGCCAAGCTCGAGGCGTCGGTGAAGGAGGCTGCCGACCTGAGGGAGGAGCTGGCCAAGGCTCGGTCGGAGGCGGAGGACGCTCGGAAGAGGGCCGAGAAGATCAAGGCAAAACACCTCAGGAAGGTGAAGAGGGTGAAGAAAGCCGTGCAGGAGGAGGCCGCGATGCACATGATCCAGAACATGCTGGACGCCTACGGCCGTGCCTTGCAACATGTGGTCGCCAAGAACCCGGGCTTCGACACGTCCTCCTACAACTTCTATGACCTCGTGGAAGGGGAGGAGGTTGTCCCCGAGGGGTTGATCGGCCCCGAGGGGGAGACGGAACCCGTCGAGGACCCGTGGAAGGCCGCGGCCGAGGAGGAGAAGGAGGACGACTTCGAGGAGGAGAGCTGGAGCGAAGGAGGTGGCGGAGGCGAGGGCAAGGACAAGGCCCAGGGGTCGACGGACCGGAACGACAAAAAGGTCGACCCCTGACTCGGTTGTCTTCTTTTCTCTCTTTTTTTCTTGTTTTTGTAAGCCTAACTGCGGACTAGCCACCGCTGTTGTAGAACTCTTCGAATTTTGAATGAAAAAAATGTTTTGTTTGGCCAAAATTTGCCCAAGTGTTGAGTCTCGGACTTAGTGTTTGTTTTGGCGTAACTTTCTCCAAGTGTTGGGCCTCGGATTTATCTCTGCATTTCAGGTGAGATTCGGTCCGATCACGGAGGCTGAATACCTTCGGCAGGAGCTGGTGAAAACGAAGGACGAGCTCTCTCAGAGCCGGTATAAGCGATATCTCCTGCTCGGCAGGCTGGAGGATACGAAGGCGGCTCTGCGGAGGTATGGTCGCGAGCTGTACCAGTACCGGAAGCGCTCTTCAGCCCCCTATCCCGAAGGCGAAGTTGAGAACCTCCGTAGGGAGGTTACTGCCGCCGAGCAGAAGAATGATGACCTTTTGGCCGAGGTCCAATACTTGGAGCTAGCGAAAAAAGAGCGTTCGGCGGAGTGGGAGAAGCTGGCTTCCGAACTGGAGAAAGCGTCGACCGAGCGCAAGAGGCTATCGGCCGAAGTCGACAGGCTCAGAAGGATCACAATAGATAGGGGGATTGAAGTCACCCATTACCGACGGCTCGCGACTGATAACGCCAATGCCTCGGGCTCGTTGACGGCCCCGCGACCGAAGAAGTTGGCGAAGGACGACGTCTTGAGGGATAGGATTATCGAACTGGAGGAAGAGATCGCGTCGCTCAAGCCGGCACCGGTCAGGGCTAACGTTCGCAGCACTTCGTGCACTCGCGAAGAAAGCGAGAGGGGGGTTACGTTTCACGAACTTGCGATGCGCTCGCCGTTGACCAGGCGGAGTCCAGCCGACGCTCAGAGCAGTGCGGCTGCCTCGTCGAGCGGGGCTTCGGCTGGCGTCGCAGTTAGAGCTAGTAGCGAAGGGGGTTCGCGCTTCGTTGGTTTAGGGTCGGGTTCGGAGGGTAGACCTCGCCGTCCTCGTGTTTCCCTAAACCGAAGCATTCCCCTTCCGAAGAGGCTCTGATTCTGTCGTTTTCCTATTTTTGTTGACCGTTGTAACAACTTAGCTGTAGGGTCGACCGACCGTCTGTAACACTATCATGTCTGAATGCAAATAGTTCTGAAAAATTTTCAAGTGTTAGACTCCGGCAGTGTATTGAAACTGTGTTATTCGTTTTCTCTTCTTTTCAGCTCGTTGTGACGATCCATGGCTCGGACTCCGAGCGTTCGAATGATGACTCTGAATCTGAGGCCACCTCTGGAACAGTGGTTCTGAGCCCTAGGAGCGCCGATATGAAGTTACGCCGAGCCGAGAGTGAGTAGGACCACCTTTCGTTGGTCCTCAGTCTCCGGGAAGCCGAGATCCAACGCTTGGAGAATAAGATTGTCGAGCTGAGCCTCGCAGGGGAGGATGAAGACGCGCAGACCGCATTCAGCAACGCTCTTCGGGTCAAAAGCATTCGGCATATTCAGTCGAAGATCGTCGCCGAGCGGGATGACCTGCTCTCAGAGATGTGGCATCTGCGTGGTGTGATGGCGAGGCTCCGGGGGGAGAAGGAGGAGCTGTCAGCCGAGGAGGACGAACAGTTTAGTGAGGATGTTTTTATATGAGAGACAAGTGTAGTGGGTCGGGCATTGTGTGTTTTGTTTGCCAACACTTTGTAGTGGAATGTTTTGTATTATGCGCCGACAATTAATAAAATTCCCTTTCGTTGCTTTGCATGTTTGTCTTTGCTTATAACCGTATCGGTCGTGACGAGATCTTTGAACCGAGCGCGTCTGTTTAGCCGAATGGATCTCCAGGGGCGCGGCTCTTTGTCATTTAGTGGATCTGACACGGTACGGCACGGCTCTGTACCCAAGAAAGCGTTATTTTGTCGCTTAGAGTAGGTGGCGAGATCTGAGCCGTCGAACGTAGGCGCGAATCTCGAGGCGGCTCAGTTCCCAAGAAAACGTTATCTTGTCGTTTTGCGCAGGTGGCTT
Organism: Hemerocallis citrina; assembly: GCA_017893485.1. NCBI lineage: Eukaryota > Viridiplantae > Streptophyta > Magnoliopsida > Asparagales > Asphodelaceae > Hemerocallis > Hemerocallis citrina. The sequence goes on along the minus strand of CM030368.1, from coordinate 2,253,432 downwards.
GATCTGAGCCGTCTGATCGAGATCACGTACGAAAGTTGAGGGGAAAGTGTGTTTTCCCCGTTTACACGCTCGGGAAGCCACTTGCTCGGAAGCCGACCGAATTTGTGGGTCTTCGGTCTTCGGCTAGTAGTTAGGAGAGTTCGGACTTTTGTGTTCGAACGAAGGTCCGGCATCGACCTACCGGAGTGTTTTAGATGGACTAGGAACCAAGTGTTGGACCCCGGGACCATCGCTGGAGCTCGACGGCTGTGGGAGCAATTCCGAACGGCGATCTACCCCTGGTTCGTCCGGAGACGAGCCGAGGAGGTGAAGTCGAGCCGAGTGTTGGACTCCGAACCATCGGTATAGTTCAACGGCTGTGGGAGCAATTCCGAACGGCGATCTACCCCTGGTTCGTCCGGAGACGAGCCGAGAAGGTAAAGTCGAGCCGAGTGTTGGACTCCGAACCATCGGTGTAGTTCAACGGCTGTGGGAGCAATTCCGAACGGCGATCTACCCCTGGTTCGTCCGGAGACGAGCCGAGGAGGTAAAGTCGAGCCGAGTGTTGGACTCCGAACCATCGGTGTAGTTCAACGGCTGTGGGAGCAATTCCGAACGGCGATCTACCCCTGGTTCGTCCGGAGACGAGCCGAGGAGGTAAAGTCGAGCCGAGTGTTGGACTCCGAACCATTGGTTAAATAAGAGGGGAGAGAAACATGCAAATTCACAAACATAATAGAACTTTTCTTTATTGATATTTGACGGCGAACCGTTTTACATAGTACAATTCATGGGACAGGTTACAAGTTAGAGGAGAGGAATGGTTCGACACCTCGGATTACTTAGAGAGGCGCCGGAGCGCTCTCTTGGTATTTCAGGAGGTGGTCGGCATTCCAGGTCCTCGGAAGCTCTTTGCCATCCATGTCTTCAAGTCGGTATGCTCCAGGCCGAACAACTTTTGTGATCCGGTACGGCCCTTCCCAGTTCGGAGCTAGCTTGCTCCTCTGACTGGGGAGGGATATGGCTAGCTTTCTCAATACCAAATCTCCTTGCTTAAGGTTGGCGGGTCGGACCTTCTTGTTGTACGCTAGCTCGACCCTCCTTCTGTAATTCTGTTGCCGAATCGATGCCCTTTCCCTCAGTTCATCTATCAGGTCCAAGTTTCCTCTGAGGTCCCTGGCATTCTGCGCTTCGTCATAGGCTATGAGCCGAGGGGAAGGTATTCCGACCTCGAGGGGTATCACGGCCTCGGCCCCATAAGTAAGGTTGAAAGGGGACTCTCCGGTGGGCGTCCGCCTGCTGGTGCGGTAGTTCCACAACACATTAGGGAGTTGGTCGACCCACAAACCCTTGGAGCACTTGTCCAACCTCTTCTTGATTCCTGCGAGGATCTGCTTATTAGCATTCTCGGCCTGCCCGTTCGACTGGGGGTGCGAGACGGACGAGAAGCGCTGTTGAATGACGAGGTCGTCGCATAGGGCTCGGAATGCTGTGCCAGTGAACTGAGTCCCGTTGTCCGTCACGAGGATGCGGGGGATGCCGAATCTGCATATGATGCTCTTCTAGAAGAACTGCACCACTTTGTTCTCGGTTATAGTGGCGAGGGGCTCGGCCTCGACCCACTTCGAGAAGTAGTCGATGGCTACGACTAAGAACCTGAGCTGACCCGGAGCTGGAGGGAAAGGCCCTAGTAAGTCCATTCCCCACATCGCGAAGGGGATAGGACTCGATAGGGAGGTGAGGTTGGCCTGGGGGAGACGTCGGATGTTGGAGTGTCTCTGGCAGGAGCTGCATTGCCGAACATGTCGCTCGGCATCTTGAAGAAGTGTCGGCCAGAAGTACCCATAGTTCAAAGCTTTCCGGGCCAAAGACCTAAATCCGGAGTGCGCCCCTCCGATGCCTTCATGAAGCTCCTGTAGGGCGTATTCGGCCTGATCCGGAGAGAGGCACCTTAGGTAAGGTCGGCCATCTATTTGAGAGAAGGAGCGTTTGTATAAGATGCCCTCGATCAAGACATAGCGCTCGGCCCGAGTTCTGACTCGGCGTGCTTCTTTGGGATCTGAGGGCAGAACTCCATCCCTTAAGAATTCTACCAGTGGCTTCATCCAATTGTCCTGCAGCATGACCGGCAATGACTCCACCGAGCTAGGTGTTTCGTCTTCGATGCTCGGTTTAGAGAGGACTTCAATCAGTACGGTCTGTTCGAGACCTTGTAGGGAAGACGAGGCCAACTTGGAGAGAGCGTCAGCTTGTGAGTTCTCCTCCCGGGGGACCCGTTGGATGATGGCTTCTTCGAACCGGCCCATGAAGTCCCGGACCTTGGCGAGGTACTTCGCCATTCGCTCGTCCCTGGCCTCATATTCGCCCAAGACCTGGTTCACGACTAGTTGGGAGTCACTGTGAATCCGAAGGCGCTGCGCCCCAGCACTTCGTGCGAGTCCGAGACCAGCTATGAGAGCCTCATACTCCGCCTCGTTGTTCGAGGCCTTGAAGTTCATGCGGATCGCATACTGCAGGACGAAGTTGTCAGGGCCGTTCAGGATAATGCCGGCGCCGCTTCCTTCACTGCAAGAGGATCCGTCCACGAAGACTGTCCAAATGGGGGGCCCATTTGGGACGTGGCCGACCTCAGGGATGGTGGACTCTACAATGAAGTCGGCGAGAGCCTGTGCCTTAATTGCCGTCCGAGGCTGATAGGAGATGTCATGCTGACTTAGCTCTATGGACCACTTCATCAGCCGGCCCGAGGTTTCGGGCTTGTGGAGGACTTGCTTGAGGGGTTGATCGGTGAGGACGACGACCGAGTGAGATTGGAAGTAGGGCCGAAGCTTTCTTGCTGCCATGACCAGAGCGTAGGCTATCTTCTCTATCCTCGGATAGCGGAGCTCGGCGTCCCGAAGCACCTTGCTCACGTAGTAAATGGGCCTTTGGGTCCGGTCCTCTTTTCTTACCAAGACAGCGCTCAAGGTCTGCTCGGAAGCGGCCAAGTAGATGAAGAGAGGCTCGCTCGGGACTGGCTTACTGAGCAGAGGGGGGTTCACCAGATAGGCTTTCAGCTGGTCGAACGATTCTTGCTGTGCTTCGCCCCATTCAAATCCTTTAGCCCCCCGGAGTGCTTTGAAGAAGGGGAGGCACTTTTCCCCTGACTTGGAGAGGAACCGACCGATGGCTGCGAGCCGACCGGTGAGCTTCTGCACTTCCTTGACGTTCCGAGGCGGGGCCATGTCTAATATGGCCTTAATCTTCTCGGGGTTAGCTTCGATTCCCCGCTGGCTCACCATGAAACCGAGGAACTTGCCAGAGGAGACTCCGAACGCACACTTGTTCGGGTTTAGCCTCATGTTGTACTTCCTCAACACGCCGAAGGCCTCCTGGAGGTCGGCTACATGGTCTGTGCCGCGGATGCTCTTGACGAGCATGTCATCGACGTACACCTCCATGTTTCGGCCGATCTGATGCTGGAAAACCTTGTTGACGAGGCGCTGGTAGGTGGCGCCTGCGTTCTTCAAACCGAACGGCATTACTCGGTAGCAGTAGAGGCCTTGGTCGGTGACGAAGGAGGTCTTCGGGATGTCCGGAGGAAACATCCGGATTTGATTGTACCCCGAGAAGGCATCCATGAAGCTGAGGAGCTCATGGCCCGAGGTGGCGTCGATTAGGGTGTCGATGTTCGGGAGAGGGAAGGGATCCTTCGGACACGCCTTGTTGAGGTCGGTGAAGTCGATGCATATCCTCCATGAGCCATTGGACTTCTTGACCATTACAACATTCGACAGCCACTCGGGATAATTCACCTCCTGGATGAACTTGGCTTTCAGCAGCTTATCCACTTCCTCCTTGATTGCCTGCTGTCGCTCGGGAGCGAACTTTCGCCTCTTCTGCTGAACCGGTTTGCACCCCGGTTCGACGCTTAGGCGGTGGACGAGCAAGTCCTCGGAGATGCCGGGCATATCCGCGGCCGACCAAGCAAATAGGTCGCGGTTATCCCGGATGCACCTCACCAAGTCGGAGAACAGCACGGTCGGCAAGGACCTGCTGACGAGGAATTTTCGGCTCGGATCCTCGTCGGAGAAGAGTACTTCTTCTAACTCGTCCGCCGGCTCGGACGTTGGACGGGCCTTCGGCTCGGGAATCTCTAGTGTCTCGAGCGAGAGCACTGGTCCCCCGGTGGAAGTCATGTAGCACTTCCGAGCTGTTTCCTGGCTTCCCCTGACTTCCCCTACTCCCGAGCGAGTGGAGAATTTCATCTTCAAGTGGTATGCCGAGGGGACAGCCTCCAGAGCAGTTAGGCCGGGACGGCCTAGGATGACGTTGTATGCTGCCGGGACGTCGACGACCATGAAGTCCATCGGCTCGGTCCGGGTAGTAGGGGTGCTTCCCGCAGTAACGTCTAGGGTTATCACCCCTTCGACGGTCACCGGGACCCCCGTGAACCCGTGGAGAGTGTAACCGGCCGGCTTGAGACGGTCTCGGGGCAGCTGCAGGCCTTGGAAGGCCGAGAGGAATAGGATGTTGACCGAACTCCCATTGTCCACCAAGACCCTCTGTACCTTGAAGTTGGCCATGCGGAGGTCGATGACGAGGGCATCGCAGTGGGGGGTTCGGACTCCTTCGAGGTCGGCATCGGAGAAAGACACAGGGACGCCGAGACCTTTCGGGGGAGGGGCACTGTGGACTGAGTTGACCTCCCGGACGAAGGCCTTTCGGGAGGAATTAGAGGAGCCCCCCATTGGGCCTCCGTGGATCAGGTGCAAAACCCGTTCTTCTTCGAACTCGGGTGTCTCCTCGCGCCGCTCGGAGCGCTTGTTAGCCCCCCGAGAGGGAGGTGAGTTCCGATCTGTTCGATCGTTAGCTTTCACGAACTTGGCCAACAGCCCCCTCCGAATGAGTGCTTCGATCTCATCTCTCAGAGCTCGGCAGTCGTTCGTGTCGTGCCCATGGTCTCGGTGGTAACGACACCACTTATCTTTGTTCCTCCTCTTCGCCTGAGTGTGCATCCTCGGGGCTGGAGGGATGATTCCCTCCTTCTCTACCTCCATAAGGATAGTAGAGACATTAGTGGTGAGGGGAGTGAACTTCTCGAACCTGGGGGGAGGGCGGCGCTGACCGTCCATGTCCTTCTGAGCTTTCTTGGACCCTTCTTCTCCCGTCGCCTTCCTCTTTGACCCCGCGGCGGTGCCCCCGAAGCTCGGAAGGGCTTCGGCCTCCTCTGCCCGGATGTACTTCTCGCACCTCAGGAGGAGGTCGGCGAAGTCATGCGGGGGCTTCTTGGCTAGGGATGATCGGAGGTTGGCGTTAAGGACGTTCGACTGGAACGCCACGGTAGCCACGGACTGGTCCAAGGAAGCAATTGACCTGACTTCCGCGGTAAACCTTTTCACATAGTCCCGTAACTTTTCTTGCTTCTCCTGCCGCAGGTTCAGCAAGGAAAGACTCGTCTTCTCGGCTCGTCGGCTACTCACGAAGTGAGTAATGAACAGTGTCTCAAACTGTTCGAATGAGAAGATGGACGAGGGGGCGAGCCTAGAATACCATTCCCGAGCCGACCCCCGGAGGGTGGCAGGGAAGGTCCTGCAGAGCACCGCGTCGGAAGCTTGGTGGATCAGCATCAGGGTCTTGAAGCTTTCGACGTGGTCGACCGGGTCGGATTCCCCAGAGTATGTTTCAAACTGCGGCGGTTTGAAACTCCTCGGTATGTGGGCCTCCATGATCGACCGCGAGAAGGGGGGTCGGCTGGGACGGAAGGTTCCTGCTCGGGACTCTTCCTCCCTGTCCATGCGGCCGATGCGCCTTTCCACCTCATGGATACGGCGGATGAGGGCGTCGTCCCTCCGCTGGTAGTCGTACGACCCCCCGGACTCCTCTCCATAGGAAGGGGAGCGTGGACTGCGGCGCCGGTACTCCTGGGACCGCCGAGGGCTCTGTTGCCGCTGCTGTCGGCTGGGAGTCGGGGAAGGACTCCGGGTTCGGCGCCGAGGACTAGGATCCCTGGGGGGCGTCGGAACCCTCTGAGCATTCTGGGCGTTCTGTCGGAGATTGAGGGCCTGCAGAACGGTCTCCTGGAACTGGAGGAATTCGGCTCGGCTGATAGGCGCTTCCCGGTCCCTCGGATGACGCCGATCCCTGGGGGAACGGGACCTCCTCCTTCGGCGATCGGGTGACGCCGCTCGGCCTCTACGTTCCGGTGTCCTTCTGCCGTCCCGACGACGTGGTGACCGCTCACCTTGACGCTGGCGGGAGGCTCCCTCTCGGGCCCGCCTCTCGTCAAGATGGGTACGGAGGTCGTCGTCTTTCTGACGGTTCAGAAGTGTGATGCGGAGGTCGGGGTGATGAGAAGCCATCGAGTCCGAGGACCCGTTGTGGACCGAGACATGGCCCGGATTGAGAGGCTGCTTCTCCTTCCGACCGTTATGACCGGACGGACCGTTGTTGGGCTGCTGCTTGGGAGGAGGAGGTGGTGGGACCTGCTGGGTCAGCGGAGGGAGGTCGGACTGAAGGATAGGATTGACCGGAGCTTCATTTGCCGGGTCGGCGGGGTTGCCCCCACGGTTCGACCCTCTGGATCTGTTCTTCTTCGGCGGCATGGCTGCAGAGGACGACGGAGAATGGGCTGAGACTGTTCGTGTGGTGTTTCCCACAGACGGCGCCAATCTGTTACCGCTGATTTCGGTGTGGGGGTAAACAGATAGAATTTGTGGATCCGAGGAAAACCTGAACAGCTGACTCGACCTTCTTGCTCCCGCCGCAACCTGCAGGGAAGTGCGAGACACCGGGGTTGATTCCGGCGACGCACCCTCCGACGCTCTTGTCAGTAATCAGTAAAAGATTAAGAAAGAGCTTAAGTGGTGAAAAAGTGATTAACCTGGTCTTGGTGGTAGAGGGGTTATATTTATAGTCGCCTTCTGGAATGATTAGGGCCCTGATTTCCTGCCTAACAGCTAGGAGAAAAATCCTCCTATTCTGTTTTAGGAAGTTAGACCCTGATTCCCTGGTGGGAGCCAATCAAGTTTGTTGATTTGATTTAATCAAATCAGCGCCCTGATTCTCCTCTTGGTGGACCGGGCTTGTATCGGGTCGGGACCCGTGCCCAGTTGAAGTGGATCTATTCGCGGGCGGTTGGTTTCGTGAGAAGGAGTCCCAATACCCGTTTTGGATCCATCTGTATGTGAAATTACCTTTTTACCCCCGTGCTTCAAGATTCGTGCTTGATCTGGACGGTCCCGATTTAACCCCAATTTTAGCCATATCAGTGCCCAAATTGCGTTTTGGATTGCAGATTCTATCATGTCTTGAGGAACACTTGTGCATGCTCTCAAAACATCACAAAGGCTCTTTCCATTCTCCAGGATAATATAATCTGAGGGATGTTTCTTAGTGCTTCCAGCATGCCGCTCAAAGTTGTATGCCAAAACAACCTACAGTTGGTTAATTATTTGACTTGGTCCTACTAATGAAAATCATACAGAAAACAAAAAGGGGAAAAAATACGCACTTTAATCCCCTTGCATAAAGAACATGAACACAATATACCATTACCCTTAACCACTCCTTCAAGCCCGTATTGCTGTAAAATCATAATAAACAAACAAAACTGCATAATTGCATTAGCATGTCAAAGTAGCTGGCACACAAAATCTGGAGGAAATTATGATGTGCATACATGCCGCATACCTTACCAACAAACAATGTATACTTCACAGGCAACCCCTCTAACAGGCCCGTCCCCAGTAATTCCCTAACATTGTTCGGGAATTTATGTAGAGCAATTTTCTTCGACATCTTAAGTTCCATTTTTTTCCCAGACATTGTAGTGCTCGAAGACTCATCCTCCACACCGACCCCACATGAGGTATCTTCTGCAGGTGGCTTCAGTAATGACTCGTGAATCTCCTCGCAGGTCTATCCAGTGATGCAGCAACATCCTTCTTTCCAACTCGATCCTCTACCGTAACCTCACCCACCGCCTGTACTTGCTCTACATTTTCACTCTCCTTTTCAGGGCCTTTCAACAACGACCTCGTAAACCTCCTCTTGGGCATTTCTACAACTCTGTCATCTTCCATCTTTGCACCTTCACTGTCAACAATAATTACTGGTGTTTCCTCCAAACTGCCCGCATTCTCATTGGCAGAAGCAACCAAATCCTCTTGTGTCATCTTCAAATCCAAAACAGTATTCTGACCCAATTCCGACTGATTCTCTCCAACCTCCACTAAATCCTCAACGACCACCACATCAATCACAGACCCACCAGCATTCTCCATGACTCCATTATCCTCCTTACCCACATCAAGACCCAACCTTTCAACTTTCTGCTATGCAGAAGTCGCATTATTTAACCCCATTCGAACCGGATTCTTCACAACAGGCTCCTCCACCGAAACCCTAACTTCCAAATCTCGGATCTTGACATCACCATCATCAAATCTAGGTGGCGAATTGTTGAGTTTCTTGGATTGGGGGTTAGGATTAGGAGAAAGCTTACCGGATCGTGTGCGGTCGAGAGAAGGGGAGAGCTGGGTCTGCGATTTGAGGGCGAAGGTGAACTCGCGCTTGAGACCGGCGCGGACGTTGGAACGGAAGACGAACTCGCAGGAATCGGAGGAACTTCCGTTTGCCATGGCAGATTTCAGATCATGGAATTTGGGGACGACGATAAATTAGGGTTTTTCCCTCTGTTATGGATTTTGGGGGTTTTCATTTTCCTTTGAAAGAGGAGAAGGCCACGATTTCTGGAAAGAGCAGAAGATGAAAAGACTTCCTATGTATTAATTTATTGAAATAAATGTGAAATAAATGTGAAGTGAAAATTACATTTCTGACCTCTAATTGTAGAGGGATCAAGGGCAAAAATTGACAGAATTACCCCTATATTGTTTTTTTAGTCTTTTATGTATATGAGGGCATGATAGTAAAAAGCCGTCAAAATGGGGCTTTGCTTAATAATAGTATAGATGGATTTGCTCGTATGATTTTTATGATCAAATGGAAAGGATGCCTACGGTCTTTACAAGATCGACTTCCCCTTTCATGATACTCAAAATTCATAATTTATATTACGTGCTTTATCTAAAAGAGATCCAGTCAAAGAATTATGAAACCGTTCAATCAAAAAAATTTCTAGTAACTTACAGCATTAGATCCAAGTGGCAAAGTGCACTCTCCAGCACATTGTACGATTTCCTTAATGATGATGTTTGTTTTCGGCACGGAAACAATAGGTGTAAGTTCTTATAATTTGTAAGGTGGAAATGACAGATCTCAACCGCAGATTCGGTCGGTTTCTGGAGATCGATTCGGAAGAGTAGTTGATGGCTGGCCGACCGGAACACCTACAAAGCGCCTATAAACACTGGGAGAAATTCTGACGACAGGTTCTCTGACGATCTAGTTAGTCACTGAAAAATGGAAGGTAGCTAATGTTCAGGTGAGAAATTTTGGATTACTTTGTTTAAGAAGGAGGAGACCTGGTATTTATAGGCAAAGCTAACGGGTATCTAACCCTAATAGGTCAGGTTAGACCCGTTTGTCTGTGGGCCTGAAGTTGCAGAAGTTCTATTGGACCTTTTGACCTGATAATTCGAAATAAGCAAATACAGAGGAGATCCGACAGCCTCTACTTGGGCCACATCACTTATACTCACATCATTCAACAAGCGTGGGATCAAGGTAAAATGAAGAGGATATATGCACATGACAATACTAGCTAGCTAGCAGAATAAATAACTTAATCAAAAATTAAATTATTTACTTAGAAGTAAAAATATTATCCAATATTATAATGGAAGAAGGCCTTAGTGTCATTTGTAAATCTATCAACATGTGCATTGCACGTGCATAACTAATATGAAGGAGGTCTCAGGTTCGAATCCTCATTACGTCAGCTTTTTACTTTAATTTTTTAAATATATTAAATGTGCATTACACGTGTAAATTACTATCTATCTATCTATTTATCTATAATATAATATATAATAATCTATCCACTATTTTAATGGGAGAGTTGGGGTTTGTAACCAAACAAACCCTAACTTTGTAACTAAACAAACACGTGTAATACACGTCCAAATTAATTTTAACAAATACAAACATTTGTAAACAAACAAATCCGTGTATTGCCCGTGCATATCTAATATAAAGGAGGTATTAGATTCAAGACTAGACTACGTTGAAGTTTTTACTTTTAATAAAAATATATTTTATTAAGACGTGCAACGCACGTGAAAATTACTAATTTTTTTAATGGAAGAATTAGAGTTGTAAATCTACTTACTTACGTGCAACACATATACAACTCCAACTCTCATATCATAATATTCACATTTAATTTTAAAAATATGATTAATTAAGACATGTATCGCACGTCTAGATTAGAGTTCTTATTTTAATTTTTGTTTAAAAATTAATACGTGTGTATATTACTAGTAAATGTAATTTGAGTGAGGGTTAGATTCAAAAGTTTAATATAGTCTACAAGTTTAGAGAAAAACCTGCTAGGTCAACTCATTAGTCAATCTCCAACCCCAATTCTCAAACTTACCAAATTTATGAAAGTTTTACTGACCCACTTTTGGAAAGTTTTTTTCAAACTGACCCACTTTAAAAAGAAATTCCAAACTGACCCACTCGTTATCTAAGATAGCGAGTTTAGACAAAATACACTCACTATTTCGAGTCTATGCTGAGAAAATTTCTTGACAAAATAAAAAAACTGAAGTGTAGACTCGCCATCTCAGATAGCGAGTGTATTTGCACTAGACTCGCTATCTCAGATAGCGAGTCTACGCTGTTTTTTTTTTCTGGCCATTACTGGAGGAAAAATTTGGGTTTGCATGGGGTGTGTTCAAGTCGGCTTGGCATTCGTATCCACAGACCGTGCGGGAGTACAAGCCGCATGTAATCCGGTCCGACTTGCTCAAAAATTAGTTCTTAAATGAGGTTAAGTAACTAAGCTCATATCATCCCCGAGTAATCTACAAATAAATTTTGGGACGGACGGAGCATCAGATACTTAAAAAAAAAATCCCAGTAACAGCCGACTTGCTATCTCAGGTAGCAAGTCAACACTTGTTCATTTTTTTTTTGTTTTGTCAAGAAATCATCTTAACATAGACTTACTATCTCAGATAGCGAGTGCATTTGGTCTAAACTCGCTATCATAGATAGCGAGTAGTTCGGTTTGGAATTTTTTTTAAAAAGTGGATCAGTTTGGGAATAACTTTTGAAAAGTGGGTCAGTTGGGAAAAATCACCGAAGTAGTACTAGACGACATATACTAATTGAAAGTACAGGCCAGTTCAGCAATTTACACCACATTTCCGGATCAAAGACGAACTCGTCAAAGCATCAATTGTCGGTTTTCTAAAAATTCAAAAGATAGCATTTAAGTTAAAAAAAGACATCACTATCGTTTACTATATACCTAAAATTTAGAATAGGAGTGAACAGTCGTTCGCTAAACTTAGAAATCGCTTTGAAGAAATGCTAAAAGTAGAAGACGGATGATCTTCATCCGTTTGAGAAAAAAATCCGGACAGACGGAAGATGATGCTCCGTCTGTCCCAAAATTTATTAGTAAAAAAAAACAAAAAGATGATAGACTAAATGAATGAGTTTCGATTTTTTTTAATTAAAATTTATATGAATTAATCAGAATTTTTTTCCAAAAAATTGCAAAAAATGCCATCCAAATATTATGAAAATGTCATTAGTTATTTACCAAATTGTCATTACATTTTTTTAAAAAAAATTCAAAGGGATGGAGTTCATCCGTCCCAGCATTTCCTCCTTAGTTAATTACCACATTATTACGGAAATGTCATCGTTTAATAACTAAAATGCCATTTGATTTTTTCCTTTTTTCTTTTTAAGGTTAGACGGAGGAAGAAGCTCCGTCCGATTATTTTTATAATATTATTTTTTGACAGATTTAACAATAACGATAGCAGGCTTCTCCGTCTATTGCTATTTTCCAATTGTTAAAAATGCAAATCTGGTTAAAAACGACCGTGGATACTCTCAGAATTATCAAAGTCCAAATTATGGAAATTAAGAAAATGAGTAATTAAATATTTAATTATTACTATTTTATTTTATTTTAAATGCAATAAATTATAAATATTAATTCATATGCACGCAAGAGTAAGTATACAAAGTACCTACAATGTATGTAGTCGAATAATTTGTGAAATCAAATTGACCTTTTCGTTTTCTGTTTTTAAAATCAGGAATAACAAACAAACAAAATCAACTACAGTTGATCTCTAAAATAACTCGTACTATCATGCACGTGTGATGCATCTGCGATGTATTTTTTAAAAATATGTATTATACACGTACGTTGCACGTGGAAAAAGTAGAAAGGGAGAATGAAAAGGACAAAAAAAAATCTACGTATTATACACGTGCGTTGCACGTGGAAAAAATGGGGAGAGAAAATGAAAAGAACAATAAAAAAATCTACCAGCACGTGCGTTGCACGTGTTGACACACACACTAAGAAATATTAATAAAAAATTGTTTATCTGTTTACAACCCCAACTCTCCCATTAATATAGTAGAGATTATAAGCTTCCGTTGCGGTTAATATTGTAAGCTCACCTTGGAATGCTTACAGATACATCGATCAATCCTTTTCTCTTATGATCAACATTTTCTTTTTGTCTGAGGTGGAGGCTCTGTTGCAGAATCTACTAACTAATAGCGGAAACACACCATAAATAATAGAAACTTCTCAAGAATTAAATGAATCAAAAACAAGTCATCACGATATATGCAAGATCTCACAAGAACATAATCAATATGTAAACATAACCATTACTTCTTATTCCCCAAGAAATACAAAGATTATAAAGAGATTACAACTCTCAGTCTTTCTTTCATATCTTTGAAATACTCGGCACAATCCCTTCATGAAGTTAAACAATGATAATGGCTCACCTCTTGATCTCATTAGTTGATACAAACCCTAAAGTTTACAGCCATATATATAGCCCCCAAGTAAACCTTAAAAGCTAAACACAAATTCAGCTTATTGGGGCTGAATCTCGTCAGCCTAAATAACACACAGCACCGCTGTCGGTCGACCACACCCCCAGATCGACCGACCGCAACGTGTAAAGTCCACACCTAAGACATGATCGGTCGACTGCACGGTTGACCATCCCCTTCTCTGTTGAACCCAGTACACTCGAAGAACTCTCAGCAGCTTGGGTCGGTCGACCACACCCCCAGATCAGTCGACAGCTACTATCCAGACTACACATCTTTTACTTGCTGGTGTATTCTCTTGATGTCTTCGTCTCCTCTTCCTCTTCTCAACCTTCATGTACTTCGTACCTAAGGGTATTTGATGCCACAATCCTAACAATCTCCCACTTGGACCAAATACACAATGCTTCAAAGTTATTGTAATATTTATCTCGCATTATCTTTGCCAATCTCCCACTTTTATGGAAGACCCAAGTACTTCCCACTCTCATGAAGAGCACATCCGCCACTCCACTACGTGGAGTGCACCAACCACCCATCATCGCCTCATGAAGGAAGTCCTCCACCAATCACATAGAGCATGAATACCGGAGAAACAACATCTCGTGTCAGATTCCGTGTTACAAAACTTTCGAACTCGGAAAATCTTCATTAACACCGGACATGGTTCAAAGTCTCTCAATGCACCATCTGCACTAAAAGTCTTCGTAAACGACACATCATCAAAATCTGCAGACTGTTCAATCCCCTACAACCTCATTTCGGTCACCTTTATCGACATCACCCCGCATATCGATACCAGTGCTTTCTATCACATAAGGGCGACTTGATGCTTCGTCTGCCATATAGTATCGTAAAGTACCCTCACCACTGCAACGTCTTACCTTCTAGGTTTACTACCAAGGTCAGTAGTTTCCACTAAATTAGTAACCGCCCCCCCACAACTGAAAGAACTCGGTAGCACCCCACACAACCTACAGCTTGATTCTGACTGAGAGTCAACTATCGGAGAAACGCCCCTCACGTCTCTAAGAAAATATAGCGTTCCCTCATGCTTTCCTTTTGCAATTACCATTGAATCTGCAGTTATACGCTACTCACCACTACAAACTGTATTAGACATACCCTTTTTGTCTAGTATTTCAATGGAGATAAAATTTTCTTTCAAGTCTGGAACATGCATTGTCTCCCGCAAGATAACACTCTAATCATCATTGGCTTTCATGCGAGCAGTATCAACCCCACGTACAGGACACATGTGACTATTTCTCACGATCACATCTTCAAAAGAACCCTCCATGTAGTCATCAAACACTTATCTCCTCGGAGTGCAATGAAAAAAAGCTTCTGAATCAATACACCAATATTGAGTGCCCAACTTCAACAAGCCTCATTTGAGCTTCCTTTGGGATATCTCTCTTCGGTTTCTCTTACTTCTTCATATCGGTCTTGCAACTGTGCATCATGTGACATTTCTTGTGACAATACCAACACTCAGGTCCATGTCCCCCATCATTGTCATCACTCGCAGATGAACTACTCTGATCATTTTTTCTTCAATTGCCCTTGGATCTCTCACATCTCCTCTCAATAGACATTGCAGAATCTCTAGAAGATGATGATGGATATCCCCCGTTTCTTACGCTTCTCACCTCCTCGTTCAGAATGCTACTCACCACATCTTGTAAAGTCGTCGAATCTGTCATAGTGCCTGTAATAGTCTATTCCAATATACCATAACTATTGGGCAAAGTAGATAGAAGTAAAAATGACTCTCCCCTCTCTAAAAACTTCAAACCTGCAGCTTCCATCTGGTTGTAAATCATACAGTAATTGTTCACATGCTCTGCTACTGAACCCCCTTCCCACATCTTCATATTAACAAATTTCTTCATATTAAAATTTGATTTGATGTCGACTATTTCTTATACATATCCGTGAGAATCTCCATGTCTCCTTTGTGGTCATTGCCTTCGATATATGAAATAACGTCTTCCTACTCAGTCCCAACTGAATCTGCCCTAATACCTTTTGATCCAAACGATTCAACTCTGTCAAGACTTTCGCATCTTTGTCACCACCTTCCAGCTTCTCATCAAACAACGGATCATCTAGATCTTTCTGATAAAGATACACTATCATCTGAATCTTCTACATCGCAAAGTCACTCTTATCAAACCTCTCGAACTTCGACTTGCTATCGGTCATCCCGAACCTAGAGCTCTGACATCACTTATTGTAGAATCTACCAACTCGTAATGCTAATAGCGGAAACACACTACAAGCAATATAAACTTTCCAAGAACTAGTGAACAAAGAACACGTCATCACGATATATGCAAGATCTCACAAGAACACAATCAATAAGAGATAACCAATACTTCTTATTTTCCAAGAAGAACAAAGATTATAAAGAAATTACAACTCTCAATCTATCTTTTTCACCTTTGAAACACTCGGCACAATCCCCTTTTGAAGTTGAATAATGACAACGGCTCACCTCTTGATCTCATCATTTGATACAAACCTTAGAGTTGATGGCCATATATATAACCCCCAAAGTAAACCCTTAAAGATAAATACAAATCCAACTTATTGGGCATGAATCTCGTCAATCCAAATAACAGCGCTGCTATTGGTCGACTGCACCCCAGGTCGGTTGACCGCACCGTGTAAAGCCCACACCTATGATATGACCGGTCGACCATCCCCTTCTCTGTTGAACCATGTATACTCGGAGAACTCTTAGCAGCTTGGTCGCCTGCAATTTTTCAGACTGCACATCTTCTACTTGCTGTTGTCTTCTCTTGTTGTCTCCGTCTCCTCCTCTTATTCTCCAACTTCAAGTACTCCGTGCCTAAGTGTATTTGAGGTCACAATCCTGATATACTCCTATTTTTGTGGATTCTCGGCCGGGTTCCTAGTGTTCTTGCTTTTCTTTCATGTTTGTGACTGTATTGCAGTTTATGGTTATTAGTTGTTTCCTTCTTTCTTCTACGAGGTTGTATGATACTCCATTCTTTTGTACACTATTGACTCGTCTATTTATGCATTATTTGCTAGTTGTAGTCCCGTGCTCTATCCTGTTATATCAAAAACTTATCCCCGACTAGTGGGGGAAAGGGATTTATGTTACTTTATCAGTACTGATCTTTCTCAGAATAATTGCATCATGCATAGTGGATTTGAGACCAATCTGATTCATAAACAGCTAATGGATCGAAAATAAATGGTAAGATTCCCTTTAAATTGTATAGTCTAATAGAATACACAATGTAAGTGAGTCATAAACATCGAAACCTTAATATTTAAAACGTGAGTAATTCCAGTTTTCTCGGAATATAATCATTAAAAAAGATACATATTCCTGTTATTAAAAAGAATATATATGTTCGATTTGCATGTGAAAGCTTTGTAAAGCCATTATACCCCTCAACAACGAGGTCCCAATCATAATGAAGGGGGAGCTAACCTCGTTAAAAGTAAAGAGCATCCACAGTCGTTAGGTAAATATTTATAAAATGCATAATTTTTTACAAAAAAGCTCTGTAGTTGTTAGGCAAAATGCATTTTTTACCTTTTTGCTACAGTAAATGGACAAATATGCATATAGATATAGCAATATGTATATTATAAAGAACGAAATATGTTGTTTCGTGTCAAATATTTTATAATATTTTTATGCATTGGACGAAACGTGTCCAATTATTTTATAATATTTTTTTGGGATCGGACAAAACATGATGTTTCGTCCGACGAAATTTGATTTTTTGAATTAAAAAAACCAGACTAAGAAAAAACGAAACGAAGAAGTTTCGTCCAATGGTTTTTTTTCAAAATTTTTAAAATTTCTGAAATTCTATGGATTTGATTGTATATGATTTTCAATAATTTATTGATTGAGACCATTGTATTTCTTTTGAATTATTAGTTGACTCATGACTTTTTATGAGTCAACAAAATTAGTTACATAAGTTAAATAATTAATTTGTTAGATAATTTGGTTTAGTTATATACTTAAATCACTAATCATTGGATTAAATGGGTTTGTTGCTGTAGCAAAGTAACGGACAGAATCCTCCGTCGACCTTTGTTTTTTATTTTTTTAATATAAAAATTAATTAAAATTAATTTTAAATAATTTATTTTTTAAATATTCAGAAATTTTGTTCAAACAAAATATCATGTTTCGTCTACCTTTTTTATCTCAACTTTGCTAATTTTCAGCTTTTCATAAGTACAACAAATTCACAAAATGCTATTTCTATTTAGTGATTATGCATTTTTTTTAAGCTTCGGACGGCTGTGGATGATGTAACAAGTCAATATACTTTCCTTATCATCATATTAAACGTTGAAATGTACTCGAAGTCAAATTAATTTAATGCAGTAACAAATAGTATTGAGTATATACGGTTTATACCACTAGTGTTTTCGATACCCCCACACACCAACATAAGTCAAGTACAGAAGTATTTTTAAGCGAGAAAATGATAGCTTATTACAGATGCCTTCCACACAAAAACGTATCAACATAGTTTTTTCCGTCTATGTATCCAATCAATTAAAGATTACGAAGACAATTTAAAGCAACGATTGTACACGTCGGATTGTTGTGTTTCAATTTGAAGAATATATGAAAAACTGATGAAAGGTACTGGTACGGTCTGTTTTTGGGAGGGACGTGGATGCACCAGGTGTGAATTCTTATTCGATTTGTATTGGTGGAAAGACACGGTACTGGACGGTATGCCCGACCTTCGGCGAGAGGGGCGTGATGGTCTTTTGAGGTAGATGTCGGGGGATCGGCTCGGCGGTTGAGGCTCGGATCCGGGGTCTCGTGTACCTGCAGACGGTCTAGGAACACCGGGGTTTGTTCCGGTGGCAGACCATCCGACGATCTAGTCAGCTACTGAGAGAGAGTAACAGTAACTAGGATTTGAGTGAGAAAAGATTGATTACCTTTAAATGTGGGGGAGAGCCTTGTATTTATAGACAAACCCAACCGGTTCTGGACCCGTTTGGGGGCCGGGTCTGGACCCGGTTGCCCGTGGGCCTGATGTGGTAGGAGGACCAGGCAGTTTTGGGACTGACGTGGCAGGACCCCAAGTGGTTTAGGGTTGACGTGGCCGAAGCCCTAAGTGGTTTTAGGGTTGAGGTGGCAGATCATGTGATGCGCTGCTTTTGAGGAGATTGGATGGCCTAGGATGGGCCAGGTCTTTTTTTTCCCATGTCACAAGGCCCCCACTCATGTACGGATGTGCGAGCTAGCCGTGGAGTAGTAGTTTCGGTCGTAGAGAAGGAGCGGAGGAAGTTCTTCTGGGGCCTTCGGGATCGACGCCGGGACTGGGCGAGGCTCGGAGGCCGAAGGCCAATCCTGGTCCTCGGGGTGAGGTGTCAGGGCATGTGCTGGGTCGATCTTGGCCTCGGAATGACGAGGGTTTAGGGGTCGGCAAGGGCGATGGCGAGCCTTCGAGCTTTCGTGAGAAAACTACCCTGGTGCTCGGCTTGACCTCGGACTGACGAGGGTTTAAGGATCGGCAATGGCGATGGCGAGCCTTCGGGCTTTCGTGAGAAAGCTACCCCGGTGCTCGGCCTGACCTCGGACTGGCGAGGGTTTACGGGTCGGCAAGGACGATGGCGAGTCGTGGTGCTTTCGTGAGAAAGCTACCCTGGTGCTCAGCCTGACCTCGGACTGGCGAGGGTTTACGGGTCGGCAAAGACGATGGCGAGCCGTGGTGCTTTCGTGAGAAAGCTACCCAGGTGCTCAGCTTGACCTCGGACTGACGAGGGTTTACGAATCGGCAAGGATAATGACGAGCCGTGGTGCTTTCGTGAGAAAGCTACCCTGGTGCTCGACCTGACCTCGGACTGGCGAGGGTTTACGGATCGGCAAGGACGATGGAGAGCCATGGTGCTTTCGTGAGAAAGCTACCCTGGTGCTCGGCCTGACCTCGGACTGACGAGGGTTTATGGGTCGGCAAGGACGATGGCGAGCTGTGGTGCTTTCGTGAGAAAGCTACCGAGCTGACTTCACTCTGACGGGGCATTAATGATGCCCCGAAATTTACGCGACGTTTTGGCTCCCCCAGGGCATTAATGGTGTCCCCTAATTAATGTGCGGTGTTTCAGTTTCCAAGGTTGAAGGCGGTGCGACGTTTGGCCTTCCGTCGTTTGGCCTCCCAGAGGTCATAATGGCAGGTTTTGGGGGAGGCTATAAATACCCCTCTCCCCCGCTGCCTTTTCGTCCAGAAAGCAGTGGTGGTCGATCGGCCATCAGAGGTGTCTGCCTTGGGCAGACGCCTAATACTTGAATTTTTTAACTCTGGGAGCTCCGGGTTGGTGGTTCCACTGCCGTCTCAGTCTTCTTTCGGGTACGCGGCCCTGGAGGTTGTGTGCCCAAAGAAGACTGAGACGGGAGGTGTGCCGACCGAAGTTCGGGTCCGAGGGATAAGGAGCCCCGGATGGGTGGTTCTTCTCTATCCCTGTCTTCCTTTGGGTATACGGCTTCTGAGGGATGTCTGTCTGAAGGAGACAGGGATGGGAGGCGTGCCGATCCGATTCTGAAGCCAGGGTAGCTCGTCTGCCGTTATTGGTATTTTTGGGATATTGATCCGAGCCCGTGGATTGCATACCAAGAAATATTAGGTTTGGTTGACGTAGGTTCGGGATCGAGAGCCCGGGGATGGTGGTCCTCTTCCCGCCCTCGAACAATTTGGGGTTTCGGCTTCCGAGGCCGTAAGCCCCGAGTTGTTCGCGGGTGAGAGGGGGACCGATCGAGCCCCGGAGCTCGAGGCGCTTCCCGAATGTGAGCGCCTTAAACTTTTAAAGTAAACTTTTGCTGTTAAGTAGTGAAAGGACTAGGATCCTGCTTGGGGCCGATGCTCGGGGCCAATGCCTACTGTCCGAACCGACGGTTCATGTTCGGCAACGGTTGGGCGGGGACCGAAGGGTTGCCAACCGCCCCTCTTGGTGATGTCACTGGCGCGAGATTCTAGGAGCAGCTGCACGCAAATCTAGGAACAGTTGCGCGCCATTCTAGGAACAGTTATTGCGAAAACCGAGGAGTTCCTTAGTTCTATAAATATCCCCCACCCCCCTTTCTTTTTCATTCTTCACTTTCACTTCCTCTCTCTAAAACAAAGTCTTCAGTGCTTCTCTCTCTAGCCAGTCGCACTTGCTCGTCTTTCCGAGGCCAATCAGGTTTGTCGCCGCTTTTCTTTTTTAATATGTCTAGGGCTCAGTCCGGCTCCTCGGCTTCGACCTCGAGGAGAGAAGACGACCCCCTCACGAGACTCGCTGACTCGACGTCCTGGGAGGAGGACACTAGGGTGTATGAAGTGAAGCCCCTCCGCGTCAGGAGGTCGTTTGTGGTCCAGAGTAGCAACTCCGAGTATGAATAAGGGGTTTCGTTTCTCTCTTCGCTCTTGCTAATTGTTTTTCAAATGACTATGAAGGAGTTGAGGGTCGGCGCCCAGAGCGGCGACTTGGGTGCCACTAGCTTGAGAAAGCTACCCCCGTGCTCGGCATTGGGTCGGACTTAGCGAGGTGTTGGGGGTCGGCACCCAGTGCGACGACTTGTTTGCTATAACTTGAGAAAGCCACCCCTGTGCTCGGCGTTGGGTCGGACCTACCGAGGTGTTGGGGGTCGGCACCCAGTGCGACGACTTGGGTGCCATAGCTTCGGAAAGCCACCCCTGTGCTCGGCGTTGGGTCGGACCTACCGAGGTGTTGGGGGTCGGCACCCAGTGCAACGACTTGGGTGCCATAGCTTGAGAAAGCCACCCCTATGCTCGGCGTTGGGTCGGACCTGCCGAGGTGTTGGGGGTCGGCACCTAGTGCGACGACTTGGGTGCCATAGCTTGAGAAAGCCACCCCTATGCTCGGCTTTGGGTCAAACCTACCGAGGTATTGGGGGTCGACACCCAGTGCGCCGACTTGAGTGCCATAGCTTGAGAAAGCCACCCCTGTGCTCGGCGTTGGGTCAGAGCTGCCGAGACATTTAAAATTTAACACAGAAAAACATTTTAATACATAGAGAAAGGTGCTAACGGCCTTTTACACAAGGAAAGTTACAAAAGTGTTATGTACATAAATCAAGCAAAAAACCCTACTTCTGCCCTTTTAGAAATTTTATCAGATGTTCGGCGTTCCAGGGTCTTTTGACCGCCCGACCGTCCATGTCTACGAGTCGGTAAGTGCCGGGGCGTATGACCTCGGTTACCTTGTATGGGCCTTCCCAGTTGGAGGCCAGATTCCTCTTTTTCGTGGGTTCGGAGACAGACAATTTGCGGAGCACAAGGTCCCCGGCCTTGATGTCAGTGCGGCGGATTTTCTTGTTGTAAAACCTCTCGATGCGCTGCTGATAGATACTTCTTCTGAGGGAGGACTTTTCCCTGACCTCGACAACGAGGTCTAGGTTGGCCCTTAGGCCGGATGAGTTGTGGGCCTCGTCGAAGGCCATGATTCGGGGAGAAGGGAGGCCGATCTCGACGGGGATCAAGGCCTCCGTCCCGTAGGTTAAACTGAACGGTGTCTCCCCTGTATAGATCC
The DNA here is from genome assembly GCA_017893485.1 of Hemerocallis citrina. Classification (NCBI taxonomy): domain Eukaryota; kingdom Viridiplantae; phylum Streptophyta; class Magnoliopsida; order Asparagales; family Asphodelaceae; genus Hemerocallis; species Hemerocallis citrina. The sequence goes on along the minus strand of CM030368.1, from coordinate 2,231,910 downwards.
TCTTTGTAGTTCGGTGTGCCCATAGCACACTAGGAAACTCTTCTACCCACTGTCCGTTAGGGGAACTGTCGAGGCTTTTTTGAGGCCGTCAAGTATCTGCCGGTTCGCGTTCTCTGCTTGGCCATTTGACTGGGGATGGCATATGGCGGAGAAGCGTTGCTGGATCCCGATGTCTTCGCAAAAGCTTCAGAAGTTCTACCCCGCGAATTGGGTTCCGTTGTCCGTGATTAGGACCTGGGGAATCCTAAACCGGCAAACGATGTTTCTCCAGAAGAATTATTGTGTTTGCCGCTCTGTAATGGTGGATAGCAGCTCGGCCTCAATTCATTTTGTGAAATAATCGATCGCGACTATCAAGAGCTTCTTCTGTCTGGTTGCTACGGGAAAGGGGCCGACCAGGTCCATTCCCCACATGGCGAACGGCGTCGAACTGGCCAGGGATCGAAGGTTGGCTTGAGAGAGTCTCTTGATTGGGGAAAACCTCTGGCATGGGCCGCACCTCTTAACTAGGTCCTGGGAGTTTTGCAGCATCGTCGGACAATAATACCCGTAATTCAGGGCTTTCCAAGCTAGTGATCTGCTCCCCATGTGGCACCCGCCGATCCCCTCATTAAGTTCTTTAAGTGCGTAGCTGGCTTCCTCATTGGCGAGGCAGCGGAGGTACGACTTTCCATCCGCCAGTGTGTACGATCGCTTGAAGAGGACGTTGTTGATCATGACGAACCTCTCCGCTCGGATCTTGACCCTCCTTGCTTAGGTCCGGTCTTCAGGAAGCTCGGCGCTGAGTAAGAATCTTCAAATGGGGGTGGTCCAGTTGTCTGGGCCGGCTCCGTTGCTCACACACATTGCCTCTTGTTCTCATACATCGATGCTCGGCTTTAGCAGGACTTCAATGAGCACTGTTCGGTCGAGACCCTCGAAGGGGGAAGAGGCGAGCTTTGATAAGGCGTCCGCCTGGGTGTTCTGCTCCCTCGGAACCCTAAGGACCGCGAAACAGTGGAAGGACGATAAGAGCCGTCGGACCATGGCTAAGTATCGAATCATTCGACCCTCATGGGTCTCGTATTCTCCGGTTATCTGGTTGACCACGAGCTGAGAGTCGCTGAAGGCTCGGATCTGCCTTGCACCCGTCTGGTGTGCCAAGTTCAGCCCAGCGATCATGGTCTCGTATTCTGCCTTATTGTTGGAGGCCGAAAAGTTGAGGCGGAGAGAGTATTGAAGGAGGAATTGGTCGGGGCCCCGAAGGATGATCCCGGCACCACTCTCGGATTCGCAGAAGGATCTGTCGACATAGACTTCCCAAGTCAGGTCCGAGTCTTCGACGTTGGGCTGCTCGGAGATGGTGCATTCAGTGATGAACTCTGCAAGGGCTTGCCCCTTGATCACCGTCCTCGGCTGATAGCCGATGTCATACTGACTCAGCTCGATCGACCACTTGACCAAGCGGCCGGAGTTCTCTGGTTTGTGAAGGACGGTCTTCAATGGCTGACCAGTCAGTACTTGGATAAAGTGCACCTGGAAGTAAGGGCGGAGCTTACGGGCGGCCATGACCAGGGCATAGGCCACTTTCTCTATCCTTGCATACCTCGTCTCGGCAGGGAGTATGACCTTGCTTACGTAGTATAACGGCTTCTGGACTCCGTTGTCTTCCCAGACGAGGACCGCGCTGAGAGCATTATCCGAAGCGGATAGGTAGAGCCATAGCGGTTCGCCTGGCTCGGGTTTGCTGAGGAGAGGAGGGTTGGCGAGGTATTGCTTCAGTTGCTCGAATGCCTCTTGCTGGGGGCACCCCATTCGAAGCCCCCCCTTTCCCCGCAGGGCTTTGAAGAAGGGGAGGGATTTCTCTCCCGATTTGGAGAGAAAATGACCGATGGCCGCCAATCTTCCTGTAAGCCTCTGAACTTTCTTAACATTCCGGGGAGGGGCCATGTCTATTATGGCCTGGATCTTTTTCGGGTTCGTCTCGATGCCGCGCTGGCTGACGACGAACCCAAGAAATTTTCCGGAGGAGACACCGAATGCGCACTTGGCAGGGTTGAGCCACATGTTATGAGCTCGGAGTATAGCAAAGGCTTCTTCGAGGTCGGCAGTGTGGTCCAGCCCTTTCCGGCTCTTGATGAGCATATCGTCGACAAAAACCTCCATGTTACGGCCGATCAGGTCTTTGAAGATTCGGTTGACGAGACGTTGATAAGTGGCTCCGGCGTTCTTCAGCTCGAATGGCATAACGCGGTAACAGAAGAGACCCTGGTTGGTGACAAAAGATATTTTCGCAATGTCCGGCGGGAACATCCGGATCTGATTGTAGCCTGAAAAGGCGTCCATAAAGGACAGAAGCTCGTGACCCGATGTGGCGTCGATCAGGGCGTCGATGCTAGGGAGATGGAAAGGATCTTTCGGGCATGCTTTGTTCAGATCCGTGATGTATATACAGATCTGCCGACTCCCGCTTGCCTTCTTCACCATGACGACGTTCGCCAGCCACTCGGGGTAGTTGACCTCCTGAATGAATCGGGCGGACAAGAGCTTGTCCACCTCGATTTTTACCACTTGCTGCTTTTCCGGGGCGAACTTGCGCCTCTTCTGGACGACCGGCTTGGAACCCGGGACGACGCTCAGCCTGTGCATGATCAGGTCTTCGGATATCCCTGGCATATCGGACGGCTTCCAGGCGAATAGATCGATGTTGCGGCGGATGCAGCTGATTATGTCCGCCTTCAAATCTTCGGAGAGCGAGCGGCTCACTCGGAACCACTTCGACTCGTCTACTGTTCCGAAGGAGACTTCCACCAACTCGTCAGCTGGTTCTGGGTCGGGTTGGCTCCTATCAGGCTGGAGCTCGATGGCATCGAGGGGGAAGACACCTCCTCCGACGGCGGTCATGTAGTAGGACCTCGCCGCCTCTTGGTTGCCTCGGACGACGCCGACCCCCTGTTTGGTGCGAATTTTAACTTTAAGTGGTAGGCCGACGGTACCGCTTGAAGGGAGCAAAGTCCGGGCGGCCGAGAATGGCATTGTACGCCGCCTTTACGTTCACCATCATGAAGTCCATGGATTCAGTCCGTCTGAGGGGAGCCGAACCTGCGGTGACATCGAGAGTCACGATTCCTTCTATCACAACTGGGATGCCGGAGAACCCATGCAAGGTGTATCCGGCCGGCTTGAGCTTGTCCCTGGGCAGTTTGAGGTTTTCGAAGGCGTCAAGGAAGAGGATGTTCACCGAGCTGCCGTTGTCGACGAGAATTCGGCGAACATCAAAATTTGCCATGTCGAGACTTATGACGAGAGCATCACAATGAGGAAGACGGACGCCCTCCAGGTCCTCTCCTGAGACAGAGATGGGGAGCAGCTGAGTCCGGGGAGAAGGGACGTCTCGGACGGCGTTTACCTCTCGGATGAACGCTTTTCGAGAAGTGTTAGACTCCCTACCCATGGGCCCTCCGTGGACACAATGTAAAATGGCTTGTCCCTTGGTCCCCTCAGGCTCGGGATCCCGCTCGGGTTGACGGTTCGGAGTACGGGTAGGAGGCGAAGGCCTCCGGTTCCTCGTATCCTTCCGATCCCTCTGGTTCTCTCTCGTGAACTCGCGGAGGTACCCTCGTGAGATGAGGGTCTTGATTTCGTCTTTCAGGGCCCGACATTGGCCGGTTTCGTGCCCGTGATCCCGATGGAATCGACAGTAAAAGTGCTGGTCTCGCTTCTTGTTGTTGCTCGGTCGAGGGGGTAATCGGACGAGGCCTTTGTCCTCTATCTCTAGGAGGATGGCGGACACGTTCTGTGTCAAGGGGGTGTACCTCTCGAAGCGAGGGATCGGAGGTACTCTCTTCATACCGACCCCCTCCTTTGCTATTTTTCTGGTAGGCTCGATTTCATCAATCTTGCACTTGCCCTTCCCTGTGGATTCTTTAGCGCCTTCCGGGTTCAAAGCTTCTTTGGCCCGTATGTACTTCTCGACCCGGTTGAGTAGGTCGGAAAAGTCCAGTGGGGGCTTCTTGGCCAAGGAGACCTTCAGCTGGCTGTGCCGGACATTGTGCCGAAATACGGCCGAGGCGACCCCGGCGTCGAGAGAGGAGACCGACCTTGCCTCGGTGGTGAACCTCCTGACGAAGTCACGGAGCGACTCTCCCTCCCTCTGCCGGAGATCTAGCAAGGATGCGCTCATCTTCTCGATCTTCCGGCTAGTTATGAAGTGGGCCAAGAAGTTGGCCTCCAACTGGTCGAACGAGAAGATCGAGCCTGGGAAGAGTTTGGAGAACCACTTCCGAGCCGGACCTCGGAGTGTAGCGGGGAATGCGCGGCACAGCAGGGGATCCGAAGTGCTGTGAATCATCATGAGGGTCTTGAAACCCTCCATATGATCAGCAGGATCACCCTTGCCGTTATAGGTTTCGAATTGTGGAGGCCGGAAGTTTCGGGGGACCTCCGCTTCTAGGATGGCAGCCGAGAAGGGCAGTCGGGACGGCCTGCGGCCGGGACCGGGGTTCGGATTGCCGTCGCCGATGTGGTCAAGGTGATTCTCCATCTCTACTAGGCGGCAGAGTACCTCGTCTTCGCATTCGGGGAGATGGGTTGGGTCACGAGTGTGGCTCCTCCCATCGCCTGTTTGGTGGGATTGTTTGAACGTCTTGGCTCTGAGCGCTCCGTGGATAGCCTCCATTATTTCGTCCTGAAAGCTGCGGAACTCGGCCCATGTGACCGCTCCGTGGTCGACCGAGCCGTGCCGGGGCGGCGATCTTCGACCGATGCGGCTGAATGCCGATGCTCGCCTTTCGGGTCAAGGTCTGGAGTGGTTTGGGGCCGAGTTGGAAGCGGTCCCACCCCTAATATGACTCGCCCTTCGGTTCTGGATGACCCGACGAAGGTCGGGCTGGACCGGCTGAGATGCGCCTTGTTGGTGTCTGAGGCTAACCCTCGGGTTGTTCGATCCATGAACGCCATCGAGGGCGTCCTGAAGAGGCCCGTTTGGACGATGGGCGGAGGTAACTGCTTTCCTGGGCTTGGGTCCCATTGGGGCGTAGACCGAGGAGATGCCGCTGATGGCGAGGTTCGGGCTGACGTCCGTACAGAACGAAGTTTTCCACAGACGGCGCCAACCTGATGCGGTTTGTTTTTGGGAGGGGTGTGGATACACCAGGTGTGAATTCTTACTCGATTTGTATTGGTAGAAAGACACGGTACCGGACGGTATGCCCAACCCTTGGCGAGAGGGGCGTGATGGTTTTTTGAGGTAGATGTCGGGGGATCGGCTCGGCGGTTGAGGCTCGGATCCGGGGTCTTGTGTACCTACAGACGGTCTAGGAACACCGGGGTTTGTCCCGGTGGCAGACCCTCCGACGGTCTAGTCGGCTACTGAGAGAGAATAACAGTAACTAGGGTTTGAGTGGGAAAAGATTGATTACCTTTAAATGTGGGGGGGGGGGCTTGTATTTATAGACAAACCCAACCGGGTCTGGACCCGTTTGGGGGTCAGGTCTGGACCCGGTTGCCCGTGGGCCTGACGTGGCAGGAGGCCCAGGCGGTTTTGGGGCTAACGTGGCAGGACCCCAAGTGGTTTAGGGCTGACATGGCCGAAGCCCTAAGTGGTTTTAGGGCTGAGGTGGCAGATCATGTGATGCACTGCTTTTGAGGAGATCGGATGGCCTAGGATGGGCCAGGTCTTTTTTGCCCTATGTCAGGTACGTTAATTTGTGTTCAACGAAATTAGAATATGAATCTACAAATGTCGCACAAGAGTAGTCCATGATGGACTTACTGGTTAGAGGGTGCGCCACAGTACAGTTACTGTAGCCGTAGGTTGAGTGTTGATTCTGGGTTCGAAACCTGGTATCCCCTTTTTATACCAGTAAAATTAAAAAAAATGTCGCACAAGCTTTATCCTATAAGACATAAGTTGAAACTTTACAGGAAACCTAATTCTACTAGCTACTTGCGTATTGATACATAAACTAGTATTTTTCACGTGTGATACACGTTTTGGTAAAGAGTTGGAGTTAAACGTACGATACATGTAAGTCAATAGTAATTAGCACGTGCGACGAATACCTTAATCTAAAAAAATGGAGCTGAATGGGAGATACACGTATTTTTCAAAAATTAAAAAGAAAAAACTTTGATGTGTACGTGTGATGCACGTGTTGAAAATAGATATGGAGTTACACGTGCGATGCACATGTTTGTTTGGTGACAAAAGTGGTATTTTTTTGTGACAACAAAATATTAAAAACTGTTTATTTGTGACAAACCATTCCATTAAATAGTAAGTAAATATATTATATTATAGATAGATAGATAGATAGATAGATAGTAATTTACACTTGTGATGCATGTTTAATATATTTTTAAAAATAAAGTAAAAAATCTGGCATAGTGAAGACTCAAACCCGAGTCCTTCATTTTAATTATGCACGTGCGATGCACATGTTGGTAGATTGACAAATGACACTAAGACATTCTCTCATTATAATATTAGAGATTAGAGATTAGAGATATTATTTCCGAAAAAGTAATATATAATTGCAATTCTCAACCTTTGCCCAAAATTTTCTGACCATATAATTTAATACCGTTCTCAGTAAACAAACATCTAATGCCGGCCCCACCCTTGAGCCGGGTGAGGCGGCCGCCTCATGGCTCTGGAGTTTTTGCAATTTTAGAGGTTCCCAAATTTGTAATTCCTTTGTAAATATAGATGCGTATTTTGCACTTAAAAAAATACTGTTATTAGGAGCTCCATTTTGGAAGTTCGATTCGAGCCCCAAAAATTCAGAGTCGGCCCTGTGAACAACTAATACTATATGTTCTCAATTTTGAACAACACATACAATGCACATACTAAACTGCTAGAAGAAAAAAAAACCTCCAGTATTTTAAATAAACCCAGGAAGAAACTATAAGGATGCTCTCTCCCCACGAAGAGTACAAGTGGCAGCTACCAGCCAACCATAGCAAAAAAACATAGAATCTTTAAAAAATGGGAGTAGCATTATCAATTCCCACTTACATCTAATTCTTCAACTAAATCATACTTAACCCCACTTAACCCTCCTTAATTATAATTAAACTATTCATTCTCTTTAATCCCATAACTAATCATGCATTTAAAAAGACTTACCATCGCCCTGACGTCATCCACCCCACGTCATTATCTTACAACGATGACGCATGCAGCATCAAGGGAACCCAGGTCGTTACCTTAGGTGGCACACTCCAATAGGTGGGGAAAGATAGAATAGGTGGGAGAATTCTCCAATAGAAATATGCCACCTAAAGTAGTGAAGAGAATGATAGTGAAATTGGTAGTGGCTAGAGCATTACTCCCCTTATATAATACTACTAGCCCTAAGCTAAGAAAATATCGTAGGAGGAGAATCTGGGAAGGAGCAGGATACGGCTAGAAAACCGAACGGACAAGCAGGGCCAGTTCGAGGTATTTGAGGCCCTGGATAAAAAAATTAATTGGGCCCAACTTGTATTTATAGTTAAAGATTTTAGGTTATTCGTTACGAGATTGCTTTCTTCCCTAGTATCCTTCCGGCATCTTCACTCTTCGTAGGGGTGGCATTCAGGCTATCCGGGTCAGACCGGGTCGGAACCGTCCGGGCTTTGCCCGGCCCCGGGCCAACCCGTGCCTGGCTCAAGAATTTCACGGATCGGGCTATACGAGGAATAGTCTGGCCCGGACCAGGCCCCCGGCCCCAAGGATGGGGGGCAAGCCGGTTCGCAAGCCGGGCCGTTTTGTTAGTGTAAAGTTTATTTTATTTTATTTTATTTTATATAACAAAGATGGAAGATCAAGTATTAAATTGTAATTTCATAAAAATTGCAAAGAACTAACAAATTAAGAAATTAAAACTAAATTTAAATTGATTTAATTAAATACAAATTGTTAAATAAAATGAAGTTCATGAATAAAATTTCATACAATTTAGATCAAATTACAAAACAAGGGTATTATTTGAATTTAGAAATCGAGATGGCCTCTATTTAGATTGAATAAAATACATCGGACTAGTATCGTGCACTTCTACTTAACCTAAATATAGAATCTCATCTCCTAAAATTTTCAATTATTTACAATATATTGTACATCATTTTAATGTAAATCGATTAAATCTAACTGTTCATTCATTGCTACTTGTTGAGCCAGCTTATGCTTCATGTAAATCTTAAGTCCTCTCTTCCGCTTTCATCCAATTTCCGGTGCATACTTGCATCTCTAAATTTTTGGTTGTTAATTGATTCATGTTCGGGCTCATTATCCTACCACCAAGAGAAAAAACACTTTCTGATACAACGGTTGACACCGGTGTTAGCAATTCTCTAGTCATACGAGAAATAATATTAAAAATAACTTCATTGCTCTTCCAAAACTGTAACACATCTATTACATATTCAATTTAACTTTGTGCATTATACCAATTCAACTCATTTGGTAAATTGGTTCTTGGTTTTTTTTTAATTTAATAAGATTTAAAACACTACTAGTTGCATGACTCTTTTCTTTTGTTAATATGGAGGAAAAAGAAGAAGAATCAACATTTTGTGTTTGTGTTCGTGTAGTGTTAGATGAATAAAGTCTATCATAAGTTTTATATAACCTAGTCAAAATATGCTAAAATTGACGAGTAAAAATAATATGATCAAAATCTTGTATTACATCGTGTGAGGCATAAGTGTACAAAATTTCAATTTAATTTTTTGTGTCATCTAATTTAATCATAGGATTCATTACACCAGCTACACAATATAACATAGAAAGTTGATGAAAATATTTTAAAATTTTAATATATGACGCATTAACCATATCCCCAACAAAATGGTCATTTTGCAAATTTGTAATTGTTGGCATCATAGTGACAATTTCAAGTAAAATGTCACTAGATATAGATGTATATATTTTTAAAAATTGCAAAGTAGCGTGGTTAAAAGGCTCTAAAAATTTCTACAAACTATCAGCAAAAAATCAAAAATCATCATCACACAAAAATCTCTAAGATTAAAACGATAAAAAAGAACAACACATAATAAATCAAATGTAGAATTCCAACGATGTCTAACATCATTAGAAAAACATTTATTATTTACAATTTTCCTAAGTTTATGCCAATCATGAAAAGCTTGATATATTGGATCACTAAATGTAATATAATAAACATAATCTCTCATTGCATCAAGTTTATCGTTTTCATATTTTAGTGCATCTTGTACACAAATATTTAAAATATGACAAACACACTTAACATAAAAAATTTTGGGCTCTATAGGATCTAAAGTAATTTTCAAACTACCAATTGTCTTAGTATTATTAGAGGCGTTATCAAAATCAATAACAAACACTTTATCATAAATACCAAAATTATTACATACTGCCATAATGTGTGTGGCTATAATTTCACCCTTATTTGGGTACCTAACAAATCCAAATAAAATTATCCTCTTTTGAAGTACCTAATCTGAATCTATCCAATGACATGTTACACACGTCATTGGAACGCCGTTTACTCCTACCCACTCATCCGATGTCAAAAAACTCTAGTGTTTAGTGATATTAGTGTTGCTATCAAAAAAGTTTTAGTCTCATTGTAAACTAATTTACAATCACCCTTAACTACTTTTCTAGCAATCGTTTTATAATGGGGGTTTAAGAATGTTTGTGCAAAAGTCTCTACATACCAACTTTCACCAGCGAATATGGTAATTCGCTTCTAATTACTAACTTATTCATTTTCCTACGAACGATATCGTGATCGTAGCTATGACTATCTACTTGACCGGTTCCAAGATGTATTTTTTCTTGTGTGAGATTGTCTTTAAAAAATTCGGGTTGACATTTATTAAAGTGACGTTGAAGTATACCCGTGCCCGATCATATTTTAAACTTATATGGTGTTTAACATTTTTTACATATTTTTAGTCCGACACTTTTATCATTTTGTGAAGGAACAAAATTGAAATAATTGTGTACTTCAAAAGTAGTCACTCTTATTTTTCGGATGAGAGAAGAACCTTGTTCCGATGGTTGTGGTTCTACATGATCTTCTATTTCTCTAAGATTTGAATGTGTTTTATTCAAATCGGGAAAACTATCATAATTCATAAATGTTTCTTCACTATCTATATATGGAATTGGAATGAAAGGAATGTAAAGACTAGTTGACTCTTGACTACTATATGTACCACCGCGTGATCGATTAGAAGCCATTTAAATATTAAAAACTAGTGTATGTATAGTTAGGGAGAAAGCAAGTGTACGTTTTAAAATTTAAATTAAAAGAAACAACTAAATGTATAACAACTAATAATTTAAAACAACAAAATTAAATAAACAGAAACAACTAGATTTAAAACGGACAACAATCTATCTCAACTATAAAAAAAATAATAAGAACTAGTGAGTAGTGTATGTATGTTTATCACTTTACCAAATTTATAAATAAAATATTAAAAAATGAGAGGAAGAAGTTCAAGAAAACTCAAACTAATTCAGAGATATAGATGAGAATAATCAACTATGTTAAATCTACAAATTAAACATATACTAAAATACTGTATGAGTATTTGAAGTTTGAAGAATAAAAGTTGAGAGAGTTGAGACTTGAGAGCTTGCAGTAGTGTTGATTGTTGTTGTTGATCATTTGATTGTTGTTGATTGTAGATCCTTGCAAAATGTAGTAGAAACTTGATTTGTTGTGAAATAATGGAGAGATTTGAGAGATAGTAGAGAGATTTGAGTGAATTAGTGAAGAGAAATGAAAGAAATGGTGTTGTATATATAGAATATGCAATTTTTTTGATTTTCTGAAGTACTCCCCAAAACTAGATAGTATAGATCCGTTGGGGGAAATTTGGTAATTTTCCTTTTTTTTTTAAAAAAAAATCTGAACAAAAAAAAAATCAGAAAGCCAACGGTCGACTCAGGCCCGGGCGGGCTGGTTCAATCGGTCCCGGTCCGAAACCGGGTCGGGCCTATCCGGGGTTTTTTGGAAAAAATGAGGACCGAACCGACCCCTGGATTTGTGGGGCCGGTCCCGAGTTAAACCAGCCAAATAGCGGTCCGGGCGGGTCCCGGGCCGGCACGGACCTGATGCCACCCCTAATTCTTCAGAACTTAAAAAAATAAATCAGGGGAGGGGCCCAATTTTTTTTAAGTATAATGGATTAATGGTCTTATAATTAATATAATAGATTAATGTGTTTGTTCTTGTACATGAAACTAAAATTGCAACCAGTAGATAGCAATCTCGTAACGAACAACCTAAAATCTCTAACTATATACACAAATTGGCGAGAAAATTAAATAAATGCTTGTTTGTCATGAGTTTCTACTCTTACCTATATGTACATATCTACCATACCCATATTTCTTAAACATCAATGTTTTCTTATAGGAACTCTTTAACATTAAACTTAAATCATAATCATCTAAATGTAATTATAAAAGACACTCATTTTTCCCAAATTCTCCAGATTTCATTGATGCAAATCGTTAAACACCTTCATTGCATTCCATCGTATTTTCAAATATAAAAAACCTACCTATCACTCCAATTCACCAAATTCCAAAGCACAACATCTCAGTCTCACAATACATTCAAAACCCACAAATTATTTCAAACCAACATCACATTTCTAGCCATAAAAAGAATCTCATCATTCCAAATTAAAGATATTGCCAAATCTCAAATCTCGCACTCACCCAAAACAGAGAACGGCTCCGCCAATTTAGTTGATCCTTACTTGGCCTTGATCTTATGATCCTATCCAATGGCGAGAAGGGTTTGGAGAGAGAGAATTTAAAGAACAGAAAAAGATGAAGAGACGCTGGAGTCTGGATCCAAAAATATATATATGAAGAAGTTGAACTGACAGTGTGACATTGGAAGAGAGAGAGATATTTTACTAAATTGGGTTCTCCCTTAAAAATTAATAACAAACTCATTAATCAATTATATTAATTATACAACCATTAATTCATCATACTTGCAAAAAATCGGGCTCCTGTTCTGAATTGGGTCCTGGGCGGTCGCCAAGCTGGCCCTGGGCCAGGGCCGGCCCTACGGACAAGAGTAACGACAAAGTAAAGAAGGTGAAGTCGTGAAGAATAGTTTGGAGGAGGAGTTAAAGGATTTCAAGTGTAACGACGTTAAAGTTAACGGCTCGTTGGCATGTCCGGCTTCGATAACAGAGGGACTGAGGGAGGGTTGGAGGAGGAGAAAAGAGAAGGTTCAAGGTGCTTGCTAGACTTTAATGTGGATCCGGGTCAGATTTAGGAGTACCCGACCCGTCCCAACTCAAATGTAATTGAATTTTAATTCTTGCTTAATGCATGCGTTGTTTTGTGCTGTGTGTGGAGATTACTAGCTAGGCTAGCTGGTTTTGAAAGATGATTAATAAACTGCATGTTTTTAATTTCATGATTAACTGTTGTCAACAGCTTTTTTTTTTCAATTCCATTATTTTCTTTTTTATGCATACTAAAAGTTTCGTACAGCTAGAAAATAAACATATTCTTGATTAATTAATATATTTTCTAAGCTTTTAAAACACTAATTATCTTGAGATGCCAAGTATGGAAAATGTATTTGTCAGACTTTCCGGGCCTGATTCTGGTGGCCTCCGGCCACCTGCGGCGCCGAAAAGTAATTGGACCGCGTTCCTCTCGTCGGGTACTATTTCGTAATGTACTTGTTTGTCAAAAACGGATTCCGTATGAATAAGAAATATTTGTCCAAATTTGGGTACTCGAAATGTACAAACTTGAAAATTTTGGAGAAAATGGATAGTCCCATATTGAAAGTCGAGAAATATTTCTCTAGTATATAAAATAAAGAAATGGACTAAAGGGTGTAGCTCTTGGGTTACTACAACGTGTAGTGAAGAGAAGACATCGGCAAAGTCATAAACACACACGCGCGCCCGACCCATTGTGGGCGTGGTTTGTGCTAATTAAACCTTTTTTTAATCATGTTTCTCTCCTTTCTGGGCTTGGGCTTCTATTGAGTCTGCAACAGAAGCTTCCAGAGGCGATTTGAATTCTGTAACTGGCGGTATCATAACTCTGTAACAGCAGAGTAATAGATCCATCAGTTACGCTAATTTAAAACACCAACAACAGTCTCCTATAAAAGCAGTCGTTTTGGTCTGTCATTTTACACCGTTTTTAATTTTATTACAATCTCTTTTTCCTCTGAGTCTGTCTAAGAGTGCAACACAGCTGCTGGTTCACTAGTGTCTCAAAAGCTTGGGTACTTTTTTTCAGAGAAGGTAATACAGTTGTATCATGAGAAGCAGTTCGTCAAAAACCGTCACACTACAAGACGAATTTTGCTTGAAGAATAGAGATTTTGATCTCAACTCTGTATCAATTTTTGTTTGATTTGAATTTTCTTTCCTATAATTTTCTTCTTTAGAAAGATTATTAGGAATATTTTATTTTATAAAATTCAAGTTCTAAAACTAATAACTATGGTTGTTATAACTTAACTATCTGCTTTCCATCTTGGCCTGCGTTTGAGAAAGAGATACAGAAAGGGGGAAAAAACGTAATTTTGTTCTTCTACAGTTGTACAAGGCCTCAATGTTTTATTTATTGTAAACTGGGTAGCTAGCTTGAACTCGTATTCAAAAGGTGATTATTGTTTATCCAAATCTATATAATAAAATACAAAGAAAAGTATCAAGTGGCTCTCATTCAATAGTGTTGAAATCAATGTTCCACATCTAACCTCAGAAAACATATTTTTCCGCCCAAAAGTTTTCCCTCAAAACTCAAATTCAAATCCCCAAAACAACTCCTTTATTTATTTATTTATTATTTATTTCTCTCTCTCTCTCTCACTCTCTCTCTCATTCTCTCTCTATTTACTCAGAAATTTATATTTTCAGATTTCAGATTTGTAAATTTCAAAATTTTTTATGTATTTTTTATTGCTCATGTTGTATTGAAAAATACAAATATCTCATCAACAGTTAAATTTCATCATTTTCCACACTCAAAGTTCTAAGAAGTTGGATTTTACACCCCCACTTATAATTATTTTTCAACATATACTAATGGAAATATAGACTTTTATTGACAACTAATTATTTTCTACTTTTCGAACTTGAGCTACATAATTATTGTTTTAGTGTTTACAAAGTTTCGAAAACATGCTGTAGGCATCTGTCCACAGGGCAAATCCAGTACTTCAAAAATTTGTAATAACTTATGAAGTCCTTCAATATGTTCGGACTTCTGAGTGTCATATATACCGAGGTCAGGTTTCTCAAATGAAGGAGAAATAAATAAATAAATAAATAAATAAATGAACCCATATTAAATTAAAGATTACTTTGTTAGCTCATCAACTCAAGGTCACATCGTTTGCAATATTCGTTGATTTTCTTTTATCGTATACAAGTAATTTACAAGTATGCTGTATGATGCATGTTTTAATAAAAAAAATTAAAAAAAATAAAAATTCTGAGGTATGGATTCTATGATTCGAATCTGAAACCTTCTTCATATTAGATATTAGATATGTACGTGCGTTGCAAATATTGGTAGATTTACAAATGATATTAAGGCATTTTCCCATTATAATATTAGAGATTTTTTTTAAAAAAAATTATTTTTTTAAATTTTTTTTTGGGTATAAACCTGTGGGGAATTTTCAAGCCACATTCACTTATCAAAAGTCTCAATCCATAAGTCCTACTCCATAAATCCCATAAGTAATAGTTAAATAATTTGAAAGCCCATAAGTAATAACCATTAAACGAAGAAAACCAAGCCCAACAAGTCATAGTTAAATTTTAGGCCCGTAAATTGCTAGTACGGATAACAATAATACCAAATAGGTTATGGATGTCCCAAAAAAAAAAGGCTGCTCTGCCCAAAAGAAAATTTCACTCACTTCGGCCAAAATGATACAATGTCACACAGAGACGACGTATTTTAGCAGCTCTTAAATCCTTTCGACCTTAATATCCTGTTATGGTCTTGCCCTTATTGAGGATGACTCGGTAAATTGTTATGAATCAAATCTTGCAAGATAAGGAAGTGAATCATATCTATGACAGGCTTAGTCTCATGAGAGAGATCTCAAGGTCCTCTATTAAGCATATTTTAGCATATTTTCCGTGAGAAGAACTTCTGTGTCGAACGAGATAAGTGTTCTGCGTGTGATTACTTAGTTATTTTAATAAGGATGTTTAGTTCTTCTGATAATTTAAAACAAGACAAAATAAAACAAAACAAAACTCGGTGTCTGATGCGATTTGTTTTTTGGGTGGCTGTAATAGATATGAGTTCTTGTAATTTGTATTGTGGAAGTCGCGGTACTGGCTATATGCACGACTCTCGGCTGGGGACAGCTCGGGAGCAGCAGGAGTGAGGTGGAGAACAGATGCTCCGCTCGGATCCAGCAGCTCGGCTCGGATCTAAGGGGCTCGGCTCGATCTTATGTACCTGCACTCTGCCTAGAAACATCGGGAGATATCCTAGCGACAGACCCTCCGACGATTTTCAGTCACTGAAAAGCAACAGGAGCTAGAATTTTTTGAGAAGAAAGATTGATTACCTGGCCAGTAGGGCAGGGGACCTGGTATTTATATGCAGAGCAAACGGGTCTGAGATCCTGCTGGGCCTGATTTGGACCCATTTGCTCTTGGGCCTGACGTGGCAGAAGTCCATAAGGCTCTGAGTTGATCTGATGATCAGGGAAGAGCGAGTTTTGAGAGGATCTGGTGGCCCAGGAGGGGCCACGTATCGGACCCAAATCAATGTCTAATAAACAAAAAAGGACCACCTTTTTTTTGTCGATAATTGGTGGTGGCAATTTACATCATGTAAGAAAATAAATCTCTGCTCATGAAGGATATCGTTGGGGACTCATAGAGCGGCTTTATTAAAGGAAGAGATATTATGGATAGCGTTGCCTCTGCTCATGAAATTATTTTCAGAAGTTGCAAAGACAAAACGGATGGATTCCTTTTTAAAGTGAATTTTCAAAAGGCATACGACTCGGTCGAATGGAACGCTGTGGACGAGGTATGCTCCTGAAAGGATTCGGGGAAAGGTGGAGGAAATGGACCTATCAGTGTATTAGAGGAGGTAAATCGTTCCTTATCGTTAATGGTTCACAAGGAAAAGAAATCAAATGTAAAAGTGGCCTTAGACAAGGAGATCCTTTGTCATTTGCAATTGTAGCAGATGGGCTCGCAGAGATGATAGTAAATGGCAAAAAGGAGAGTGCTAACTTCGGCATAAAAATCAAAGGATTCGCAGAGCCTATTTCAATCCTTCAGTACGCTGACGATACTTTATTGTTTGGATCAGCATCGACAGAGGATATCATAGCTATGGGAACAGTCTTGAAGTGCTTCGAGGCATGGTCTGGCATGAAGGTCAATTTCAATAAGAGTTGTGTCTTCAACTTAGCAACAAATGCTCCATTTCTCCCACAACGATCCAACAAATGCTTGGATGCAACAAGGGAGAGTTCCCGCTGGTATATTTAGGGATTCCTATCAGACCTGAGAAGCTCATTAGGGAAGACTGGCAACCAGTAATTGATAGGATCGAAAAAAGACTAGCTGGCTGGACGGAAAAATCTTTAACATTAGGGGGAAGGATCACCTTGCTTAATTCCGTCATCAACAGCATCCCTATCTATCTCATATCTATTAATGAACTACCGGTTTGGGTAATTCACAAGATAGACAAATGTAGGAGGCATTTTCTTTGGAAAGAAGCTAATGAGGGAGGTAAATGGATTCACCTCATCAGTTGGGGAAGGGTATGCAAAAGGAAAGAGTTTGGTGGATTGGAGATCATTAATCTTAGAGTTATGAACAAAGCCCTACTCAGTAAGTGATGGTGGAAGTTGGAAAATCGACGAAACAATTGGTGGTGCAAGACTCTTACTAATTATCGGGCAAGGAAGAATTTTAGATTTGGGGGGAAGGGTGTTCACAGTAGGAAGTCGTTCTTATGGAGAGGGGTCTACAAGACCGGCGACGTATATCATAGCAACACTCTTTGTAGGGTAAAGAAAGGCAAGAATACAAGGTTCTGAAAAGACAAATGGTGCGGTAATAACTTCCTTATGGGATTGTTTCCCTCCGCTGCAGAGCCAGTACTCAACAATGACACCCTTGTGAGTGATGTTTGAAAGAACAATAATTTAAGATTGGAAGTCAAAGGTCTTCTTGATCAGGAATCTATTTGCCAACTTCAACTGGTCAACAATTTCATTCGTATAGAGGAAATTTCACTCAACAGTCGGAAGATGAGAGATGGTGGACTTGGAGGCGAATCACAAGTTCTCGGTCTCCTTTCTATACAGATGGCTGAATGATGGAGAAATAAGAAGCGAAGTCGCGGATGTCATATGGGGTACCAGCGTTCCTTCCAAAGTTAAAGTTTTTATATGGTTGGTGGATAATGATGCGAATCTCTCGAAGGCTAATTTGATGAAGCGGGAAATTTTGGACAACGCGATATGTAATAGATGTCTAAATCACGAAGAAGATACGAATCACATTATTTTCAAGTGTCATAGAGGTAGATGGGTTTGGGAGAAAGTGGGTCATACGTACGGGGTTACAGTGTCCAGATTCTACTTCAGAGGTCTGGGGGGACATTAGATCGAATAGGATTAGAAAGGAAGTAAGACAAGAGTGGGATTTTGTTGTTGCTTCAATTATGTGGAACCTCTGGCTAGATCGAAATGAGTTTTGTTTCAATAGCATTACCCATAGATTATCTTTTCTGATGCACAAAATTCACTTATGCTGTTATGAATGGACAGAGCTTCTCAAAGCCAGGAAGAAGATGCGATTGAGAGAGGAGTAGTAGCTTTCGGACAGTAGGGGTAGCTAGCTATTATTGATTGAAACAACTCAGCTTTTGGTTTACTTGATGCTTACTTCACTTGATGTATTTCGATTTTGATGTATTTTGCTTCTTGCTTTGATTGTAGTTTCCTCCTCAGCTGAATTTGGATGTTGATCGCCTTCGGGCCTACTAAGTAACTTTATTATCTATTTCGTTAATCTCTTTTTAATAAAGCGATGACTTAGTCTTCTTTTAAATTTAAAAAAAAAATTCTCATTAGAACATTATTGTATGACTTTTAGAATTTGAAAACATGCATTGAATTACCCAATGTGGAGGTCATAAAAAATCTAGTCATCACAGTACAGTGAACGACTCATCTATTACCTGCTCAAGTGGTAGAAGAAAAAAATGAATAGTTTTCATGACTACTTGATGAACATAATCAAAATCCTTCATTTTTTCAACAAAAGGCTACTATTGAAATTTGTTTTGAGTTACTTCCATATTAATAAATTATTTTGAAAATAAATCAAATGTCAATTGAATTATTCAACAACAAGACTTCTTCAACATCCAACCCTTGGAACATTTCTCTTGTTGTTTCACTTTCATTGGTGCGTGAAGTTCTATCTTATACCTAGAATTCCTCTACAAGTCACATCTAATATTTATATTAGTAAAATATAGAATTGTTGATTTTTATGAATTTACTTTACCTAGGCTAGGATCTTAGGATTCGTGTACATTAACAAAGATGAAAAAGAAAGAACTGGCTCGTTGACATATTTGGAAAATAAATATAAAAAATTGGCATGTTAGAAAATTACTTGTTGTAGTGCTAACCGATGCTGCTTGTTTTCGGTGCGGGAGCAACAAGTATGAGTTCTTGTAATTTATAAAGTGGAAGGACATATCTCGACCGTGACTCATGTCTGTTCTTGGAGGTCGGCTCGGAAGAGCTGCTGGTGCTCGGACGACTGGGATACCTGCAAAAGGCTTAGAAACACCGGGAGGCGGGAAAGATCTCGGCAACCGGCCTTCTGACAGTCTTGTCAGTCACTGAAAAAGAGACTGAAAAACTATGGTTCGGGTGGAGAAATTGATATTACCTTTTGTAGTGAGGAGGGAGCCTGATATTTATAGGGAGAGACAAACGGGTATGTAACCGTAATGGGCCGGGTTAGACCCGTTTATCTGGTGGCCTGAAGTGATCGAAGACCCGTGGGACCTGTTGACTTGATGATCTGGGAGGAGCAAAATATGAGAAGATCCGATGGCTCTGATTGGACCACGTCATCTATACCCACATCACTAACTATAATACTAAACTAGGTATCGCATGAACATGTAATATGCACAGTACTTGACAAAAATTCATAAAAAAATAAATGTGATCTCCGTCAATAAGCTTATGAATTACCCAAATTTGCCAAAACAGACAATGAAAATCGCGCATTATAAACACAAGCATTATACACGTACGATGCACGTATTAATTTTTTTTAAAATTTAAAATAAGAACTCTGATTTATAAGTGTGATGCATGTCGTAATAAATATGATTATATATTTTTAAAAGTAAATGTGAAGACTACAATGGGAGAGTTGGAGTTGCACGTTTGTTGCACGTGAGTAGGTAGATTTACAATTCCAACTATTTCATTATAATAGTTATTATATATTATATTATAGATAGATAGTAATTTACACATGTGATGCACATTTAATATATTAAAAAAATTAAAGTAAAAAATCTGACGTAGTAAAGACTCGAATCCGAGACTCCCTTCATATTAGTTATGCGCGTACAATACACACGTTGGCAGACTTACAAAATTACAAATGAGACTAAGACTTTCTCCCATTATAATATTAGAGATTATCTCTAATATTATAATGGGAGAAAGTCTTAGTGTCATTTGTAAATGTTTTATCATTCTACCAATCCGTGTAACACACGTGCATAATTATTATAAAGGAGGTTCTAGATTAAAATCACTAAATTTTTATTTTAAAAAACTATATTTATTAAAACGCACATCACACGTGTAAACTGCTAGAGATAAAGACAGAGATAAAAGACAAACAAGCAAAGCATAGACAACACACAATATATAAGATTTTCTCTTACAAAACATAATAACGATATATACACAAATTCCCTAGTACTAAAAAAAAAACAAACTCAAACTCCCATCTTACTACCATTCTTTTATACAAATTTCATGCCTGAATACAACTATTAAAAAAAAAAAATCTTAAAAACGACCGATAAATTTACATGCCCTTGATAACAATTTAAACAAATTTGAAGGACTAAACCTCAAAATATCTACAAACAACAAAAGCTTTGACTCCTAGATGTACATATATAAAAGCCTTCGCTTCTTTGTAACTCAACTCGCTCTAATTTTGCACTTTAACCTCTAAAAATATTAGTAATTTCTTATGCCCCCTCAAAAGTTGGACTTTCCTTTCTTTTTTTTGGTTAATTATCTGTCAAAAATTTCAAGCGACGGACGGGATCCCACGTGCCCTGCTCCGATGGTCGCGGTCGAGGCAATCAAAACCCTCGACCCGAACCTTAGCGGGCGAGAACCCGAACTTCGTTCGCGCGCAACCCGAACCCGCTCTAGCTGAAACTGGTATAGGTATGGGCATGGCCGTCCCCGACATCGGACTTAGGCTCGGGTGCATCACCAGGTCGTTAACCGGTGCAGCAACCTCCCCGAATCGGGCGTCGTTGACTAACGGGTTAGCGGATCGGGTCGGTGGAGATCCAATAAAGAACGGCTCCACCAGTTGCTCCCCTTCCTTGGTTAGAAACATGTCAAAAAGCGGATCCACTTTATAACTGCAAAAACAAACCCGGATCCGAATTAGATTTGTGTCATGTTTACAGAAAACCAAAAGGAGATATAAATTAATTAATTAATTACCTGGACTGCCACCGAATAGACCGGGTCGGGTCGGGATCAGCGACGTGCCCGACCCGTCTTGGCTTCGGGCAGACGAGTGGGCCAGTCATCTCGTCGCCGGCAGCAAAAACGTTCATCATGTTTTTATTATTATTTTATTCAAGGGATCTACATAAACGATACACAAAATTAAAAGCCAAATTTACAAAATTAAATTAGCAACTAATAAACATACATACCTAAGCTGCTGCTGCGAAGGGGCAAAGGGAGAGACGAAGGCGAGGAAGGAAAGGGTGAGGGAGGGATTTATAGAGCAGAAGGCACGTGATTGTGAAATATATTTTAATTACATGCAGTAAATAAATAAATAAATGATAAGATCGAGGTTAAATCTGACAAAGTATTTAAAAATAATAATATTAATTAAATTGGGTGGGGGTGTGGTGTGGTCCATAAGCGTCGCTTTTGATGGGGTTCGCTATCTTGAGTCACTGGCTCAATGTTATCGTCCACTCGTCCGTTGTTAGCATTGTTTGACGACTTTTTCAAATAGGAAGAGAACAGCGAGAACAAAGGGAATTGGCATGTGCAGTGCTGACCTGATAAAAGGACACCATGATTCAAGTTGCACCCCGGGTTTTGGAGGTTTCTGATTTGTTTGGGGGAAAGTGGAGCCTAGTTGGATTTCTCAGCTGATTCTGTTTGATATATGATATCGTATAGAGAGGAGGAAGATTGTCGGTTGGATGTCTTCCAGTGCATGTGTTCTCTACATGATATATGATGTCATATGCTAGCTTGAATATGTGAATTTTCTGGCTGAAGTCTCCGGACTCTATCCGTTTACATCAACAACAAAAAAAAGAATATGTGAATTTTGTATGTAATATACATGTCAGAAAATGAACTGGGTGTCTCTTGCTGCTAATTTTGGTGTAGGTGTAAATAAATAATTTTTGAATTCTTTTGGAAACAATAAAAGTGAACCTGCTGACTTTTTGTCCTCGTTGACCGTTTCTCAATAATAAGATGGATCCCGAATCTTCCAACGCTAGAGTCAGTAATCAGGGAGATTATGAAAGAACATTTGTGGAAAAAATACTGATTACCTTCTTTATGGTGGGGATAGAAGGGTATTTATAGTCGCCTTTAGAGACAGTTTAGAGATAATCATTTATCTCTATGTCCAGGTGTTTTTAGATAAGAAGCAGAGTTTAAATCGTTTCATGATAATAGATTTGGTTTAAACTGTCTCTTAGAGATAATCATGAATTTGAATTTTTCTTTAAATATTCGGGGTTGTAGAGAAAACTCCGATAGTGCTTAGCACTAGCCCAAGACCGTAATACCCGAGAAACCCGAGTGAAACCAAGAGAAGAAATCCTCTAAGTATGAAGAATGATATGGAAGAATACTTAGTAAATACTTGAAAGATTTTTAGAGAGAATTAGAGAACTTATGAAGAACACTCTTTCTTTAACTTGCTTTTTATTTATTTGTTCAACTTGTTTACAAATGGGAGAGGAAGGAGCTATTTATAGGCTCCAATATTACAAAATATCTTTCTAGAACTCTCTACCATAATATCTAGATTTTATTCCTAGAATTTTCTACACAATCTTTAGATAATTATTTTATAGAATTCTCTAGAACATCTAGAGGAAGTGATAATATTTTATGATGTTTCTAGAGAATCTCTAGAACTTGGGCTTAATTTTGGGTTTGGATTATGAACCCATAATTAAGCTTAACTCAAAATCAAGTTTAATTTCAATACTCCCCCTTAAACTTGATTTTGTCAACCATACCGAGCTTCGAGCGAAGTAACTCGAATTTACCTTTTGGTAATGACTTTGTGAAGATATCTGCAACGTTGTCATTGCTTCGAACTTCCAAAGCTTCAATTGTTCCATCAAACACCTTCTCCCTTATGAAGTGATGCTCTAACTCGATATGTTTCGTCCTTGCATGAAACACCGGATTATTAGCCAACTTGATAGCACTTTGATTATCTCCATACTTCTGAGAGAACCCCCGAGCAACCAACCTTGCTTTAAATCTATCAATGCTTCCATCCGCTTTTCGCTTAATTCGATACGCCCATTTACATGAAACGGGTTGAACATCCTTGGTTTTCGGAACCAAATCCCAAGTTTCATTCTTTATAAGGGCATTCATCTCCTCTTCCATTGCGGTCTCCCACTCTTGAACACCTTTAGCTTCATCATAAGATGATGGCTCTTCTTCATCTAATGGAGCGGCAAAGTAACATGAGTAAGTAGTGACAAACCTTTCATCTCTGAACCGGGCAGGCTTAACAATGTTCCTTTTAGGCCTTTGATTAGCCATGGAACCATGATCTTCATCATCATCTTCCTCTTGATTAGTGCTCCCCCTTTCACCTTGCGTCTCTTTTTCGAGACTTCCGCTCTCACTTGGCATTTGAGGAACTGGTTCATCAACCTTGAAGGAATCTCCACTTTCTTGTTCGACCAAGACTTGAGGTTGTCCATAATATGAGGAAACTTCGTCAAAGACAACATCATGAGACACGACGTACCTATGTGTCTCAGGATCCATGCACCTCCACCCTTTTCTTTGTTCATCATAACCGACAAATATGCATTTCTTCGCCTTTGCCTCCAACTTTATTCTCTGAGAGTCGAACACATGGACGTAGCAGATTGATCCAAATATCCTGAGATGTTTCACCGTTGGCTTCTTCCCATGAACCATCTCATAAGGAGACTTCATGTTATTCGGACTTAGTGGCATTCGATTGATAACATAGGCTGCACATCTCATGCCTTCCGCCCATAAGGCCTTAGGCAAATTCTTGCCATGTAACCAACTTCTACACGTCTCGCTTAGATGTCTGATCTTCCTTTCCGCTACTCCATTTTGTTGAGGTGTATATGGACATGAAAATTCTCTCTTGATACCATGCTTTTTGCAAAAAAAGAGAAACTCCTTTGACATGAACTCCCCTCCATTATCAGTCCTTAGGGTCTTGATCTTCTGACCCAACTCTCCTTCCACGGTAACCTTGAATTCTTGAAATCTTGAAAATACTTCTGATTTTTCCTTCACAAAGTATACCCAGGTGTACCGTGAGAAATCATCAACGAACAGCAGCATGTAGCGAAACCCGGAATAGGAGGATGTTCTCGTTGGACCCATCAAATCACTATGGATCCTCTCCAACGGAGCATTGCATCGTGATGTAGAATTGTCAAATGGAAGCCTATGTGATTTTCCATATTGACATCCTTCACAAAGTTTTCCTTCATCTTGAATCTTCAACCTTGGGAGCCCATTAACCAAATCCTTATTTACCATAACTTTGAGCTTAGTCATATTTATATGACCAAGTCTAGCATGCCATATAAAGACATTATCATTGGTGCTCATCTTCTCAACATATGAGTTGGAGGCCGATAATACATATAGATCTTTAACTCGTGCTCCGGTGTGAACAACGTCCGCTTTTAACTCCTTGATATTCTTCAAAAACTTAACGTCTCTTGGGCCAAATAAAACGTAGTTACCTTGGTCCACCGCATTCACCACGGAGAGAAGATTCTTCCGTACTCCAGGGACATGGTATACGTTCTTGAGAGTGATTGGGCTTCCATCATCTCCTTTGATGACAACAGTCCCTTCTTTCTCAACATGGTGGATTGAGTTATCTGCGGTAATGATGGCTTCTTTTCCGTCATGGCGCTGAAGACTGGAAAATAACTTCTCGTCTCCGGTAATGTGATGGCTACAACCAGAATCTACAATCCAATCATTTTCTAGATTTCTGGTTGTAGTGGTACCTGAAGATGCAGCCTCCACCGTGAAACATTTCCCCCATTCTTCGTCTTCAGTATGATCTTTAGATTCCGCCATATTTGATTCCTTCAACTTAACTCGGCAATCCTTTTTGAAGTGCCCAAGTTTTCCACACCGGTAGCACTTGAATCGCTTCTTGTCTCCCATAGAAGATCTTTCTTGTCCATCATTATTTTTTGTATCACTATCCTTGAACTTGGCTCTAAAACTTTGTTGCCTCCGAGCTACAAACGCGCTCCCCGAGTCATCATTGACTTTAACTCCCACCATTTGCATGGCTAGTGATTCTTGCGAAGCTAGTAGATTTTCGAACTCCTCCAAGGAAGGTTGTGTAGCCCATCCTTGAACTGAAGTAACAAACGGTGTATATTCGGGTCGTAAACCACGAATAATAGACCGTTTCATCCGAGCTTCTGAAATCGACTCATCCGGATTAAGAGTATTAATCTCTGAGCAAAGATTTTTTACCTTGATAAAGAACTCTGAGATTGAAGACTCCCCCTGCTTCGCATTCGCCAACTCGTTCTCTAATAATTGTAGCCGAGCCTCGTTCTTCTTGTTGAACAATTGATCTAACGCCTTCCATATGGAACTTGCGGATGTGCACCTTGAGACATGCTCAAATACTCCCGAGGATATTGACCTCTTCAAAGCAAACTCCGCCTTGGCATTCTTCCGTGTCCACTCCTTTGTCGCTTCCGCAGTTGCAGCATCTCCCCTTGGTGGTGTTGTGCTACAACCACCGACGACATCCCATAAGTCCTCACTAACCAAGTATGACTCCATACATGACTTCCATAACCGGTAGTTAGATTGGTTTAAGATCTCCATTCCCAATCCAACGACACGACCCATTGATTCCATACTTAGAATAAACTGAGCTCTCTTAAACCCCGATCTTGATGAGTACAAGATTAGAATGGCTCTGATACCATGTAGAGAAAACTCCGATAGTACTTAGCACTAGCCCAAGACCGTAATACCCGAGAAACCCGAGTGAAACCAAGAGAAGAAATCCTCTAAGTATGAAGAATGATATGGAAGAATACTTAGTAAATACTTGAAAGATTTTTAGAGAGAATTAGAGAACTTATGAAGAACACTCTTTCTTTAACTTGTTTTTTATTTATTTGTTCAACTTGTTTACAAATGGGAGAGGAAGGAGCTATTTATAGGCTCCAATATTACAAAATATCTTTCTAGAACTCTCTACCATAATATCTAGATTTTATTCCTAGAATTTTCTACACAATCTTTAGATAATTATTTTATAGAATTCTCTAGAACATCTAGAGGAAGTGATAATATTTTATGATGTTTCTAGAGAATCTCTAGAACTTGGGCTTAATTTTGGGTTTGGATTATGAACCCATAATTAAGCTTAACTCAAAATCAAGTTTAATTTCAATAGGGGTTAGTTCATAATGGGTTGTCACCTGATCCAGTAAGACATACCCGTTTTTGGGTTATTAGGTTTGGAAAAGATCTAGTTCTCATTTTCGGACCTGTTTACAGGTGAAATTATGCTGAGAGCTATAAGATTCGTGACCGATTTAGTTCTATTTTTACCCATATCGGTAATGAATTGAAAAGTCGCTAAGTCGAGTACTTTTAGAATTACACACATGTTATAGAGTTGAATTGGAACGGACTTTGCAATATAGTAGTGAGATATCCTTTATTTGGAAATTTAGCGAACAGACGGAGACATCATGCAAGTAAAGGAACCTCATTACCTACGGATCACGTTAACAAATGGCAATCGAGGTGCGCCCCAACTCGAACCGAACCCGAACCTCCGATATTGTAAACCATTGTTCCAGCGCACGATTTTTCACAATGATCCAGCGGCCATTAGTACCTCTCCATAGGAACCATATGATATTGGGTCTATAGAACATCTTTTCGCACGTTTTTTCTTTTTCTTTTTCTTTTTAGTAAAGAAAATGTGGAATATAGACACCATGTTTCATTAATGAGTGGTTAACAAAACAATCCAGAGGACTGGGCGAAATACAACAGTAAATAAAACAGTACAGAAAAATAATACATAACTCCTTCAACTAACATAGGAGGGAATAAACAAAAGCATCATAACATAGAAAATGAGTACAAACGATACAAATGATGTCCCTCCAATAAGTCCTTAAAGGGTGGGGTCTTCAAACACGAAAGCTCACTCTAAGGTTGGCCCAATCGCCACCTCCTTATCATCGTATTCCTCTATCTGAAAGGCTCTAGAAATTATTTGTCTCGATCCCGAAGCAGCTGCAGTGGTCCAAAATGAGATGAGATGCATTATATTTGTTAAATTACTGGAAATGATATTATATGAATCACGAAAGTAAAAGTTATTTATATCAAACCAAAAAACCTTAGTCGTTGCGGCAATAGTAATATACTAGAAGTCTCTCATCTCACTTCTCTCAACAAATAACTTGAGATCAATTCAGAGATTCTCATACACTAGAGATTACATATTAGTGCCAAGAGCCCTTAAGACCTCGACTATAACCATTTTGCTTCTATGACATTTGATATGGGTCAGATGACGTGGCCCCTCCTGGGCCCCAGGATCCCCTCAAAAGGCGTTTACTCCCGATCAATCCCGATCTGCCACATTAGCCCTAAACCACCCAGGGCTCCTGCCACGTCAGTCCTAAACCACTTGGGCTTCTGTCACGTCAGGTCCACGGGCAAACGGGTCCAGACCCGATTGGCTTTGCCTATAAATACCAGGCCCTCTACCCCTTCAAGAGGTAATCAATAATCAATCTCTTCCCTCTCAAACCCTAGTTACTGTTACTCTCTCTCAGTAGCTGACTATATCGTCGGAGGGTCTGCCACCAGGACCAACCCCGGTGTTTCTAGACCGAGTGCAGGTACACGAGACCATCGGATCATAGCCTCCAGATCCGAGCCGAGTATCTGATCTCCACCTCGCTCCCACCTCTACTCCCGAGGGCCACCATCCGCACCGAAGCTTCCGCAAAAATACAAATCGAGAAGAACTCACGCCTGGTGCATCCACACTCCTCAAAAACAAAACGCATCAACATTCAAGGGAAAAAAGTGTTCTCTTTGAATTCCATATTAAGTTACAGAAATCGCATACTGTTACCAAATTTGATTGTCGTTTAGCAAGAATTTTTTTCTAATCAGAATCGCATTATTAAGTACAAGCCAAATAAAAATTTTAACTTTAAAAGGTGTTTTCGCTTTTCAAATAATGGTAGACCAGTTCGGTGTAGGTCGACGTAGAAGTTGGCAGCTACAAAACGCAAGTTGATAGGTGACTTATTACCCCCAGGAATCTTATCCCCACCGTCCAACCCCCCTCCTCAATCAAATCAGCATCAGATCCATTCTTTCAATTTAATAAAGAAAATTAAAATAAATTAATTAAAACAAATATTGAAATAATAAGAAACAAGGAAAAAAAAACGGACAGGGGTTTGACGTCGATCGCTCGCTTGCATCGGATACATGGGCACGAGCTTTAAAGCAACCAAAGTTACTTTTATTCAAAACATTAATTAATTAATTAATTAATTATCAAAAGTAATAAATAATAATTATTCGACCACGTGATTCGCTGGTGACCACATCGGCCTCGTCAAACTGATGCTAGGTGTTGAATCTTAGCCATATGGCTACTGCGTCTATTCATACGGTGAGAAGCCAACCCACCACCGCCATTTTTATTATTTAAAGTTAATTATAACTTTTATTTATGACAACTTATTAAGGTTGAATAAAGGATTTTTGAAAAAGGGACCCGATTAATCTTAGTTTCGCAGATTAATTCTTCGCAAATAACTATTCGCAAAAATATATAAATATATTTTGCTAAACCACACTGATACTTTCTTTGCATACATACTTCTACTAACAAGTAGGGCTGCAAACGAATCGAACTATTCGGCTTGAGCTCGGTCAAAGCTCAGCTCGAACCGAGCTCGAATTCAAAACTGAGCTCGTTTGGTAAACGAGCCGAGCTCGAACTCTGGATTTTTTTTAATATTTATTTAGGCTAAGCCCGCGAGCTATTCGACTCGAATACGGTCAAAGTTCGGTTCGAACCAAGCTCAAGCTCAAAACTGAGCTCGTTTGGTAAACGAGATGAGCTCGAACCTAAAGGTATTCTGCTCGGCTCGGCTCGGCTCGATTGCAGCCCTACTAGCAAGTAATCCACTTTAGTCAGGTTGTTTGTCATCCAAATTAGCCATAATACTATGGAGAATATATATATTTGCTTTACCACATTAAAAAGAAAAAAAACTTAATCCCAATAACAATTAATTTCGTTCATCACCATCATTGTTTGCTATCATGAAAAGCCATCACCTATAGTAGATAGGTAAATGAAGATATGGGGATTTACTTAATGTGAAAAAATAAGGAAAATATCATATCAAAAAGAGTAAGAAAATGACACAACAAAGCGAGCAAGCTGGTAATACTGATTCATTTGTCAATTATGCAATGTTAGCACAAATTAGGGTTAAATAGAAGAAGGGAAAAAATCGAAATACCACAAAGAGAGCCGTTATGAGAGTTGACATTTCTGTAATAACAAATTATTTATTTATATCACATCCTCCATTAAATATTTTTTAGAAGAAAAAAAACTGAGAAGATATATTACTATACAATTAATTTTATCTGCAATTTTCTCGGCCCAAGCAAAGTTATTTACTGCATTATGTGGTCTTCCTCAATACCGAAGTGTATGGCTCTGGTGAGGCGAACAGTTCAGAAAGTGGTGGAGTACATGTTGCATAGGAAAATAATTATTAACAGATTTTGTATGGCAAATACATCAAAAAAAAGATTTTGTATGGCAAAGTTAACATGACTAATTTACATAATCCCCATCAAAGATTAAACTGCAAAACTGAGATTTGTTACGAATCTTTGTACAAAAAAACCTTAAATGAAAACGGGAAAAAAAATGCAAAAGAAAAATAAAACAAGCAATTTATGTAGGCTGTAATCATAAAGAGCAAGGGGACAGTTTGTGCATTGGGGCATGTCACTGTCGGGCCCACCCACGTACCCATGACCCTCCACGTTCATCCCCTCTTTCCAAACCACCCATTGACTGACATGTAGGACCCACTGTTTTATAATATAATTCATTTTGTACGGAGTTTGTATTCGAAAGGACGAAGCGGGTTCGGGTTGGGAATGGTAGTTGGGAGATCACGGGTTTACCAGGCTGGCTTTGACTAGGCCCATGTGTATCACAGTTGGGAAGCTGGGGATTTGATATTAATGATTAATTAATCAATATGGGAGCATTAAGGTTGTAAAAAAAATCTTGACTTTGAGATTAGTGAGTGATTAATGGGACTAAGCCGGTCGTTTTGTTGGGTTGTTAACGTCATGATGTGACTGAACTTAGGGAGTATATTAAAACTAGGTCAGTTAATTAATCACAATTAAACTTTGTGAACTGCAAGCCTGCTTTTGGCATCTTTTGATGAGCAGTCCATTTGATAGACCAGATTCGAATTATAACTTGTACTCGATTTTATGGCTTGATAGAAAAAATTTGTACTTTCGTAAAATTTATATTAGTACTTTTATAATATAACCCGTATTATGCATCTTATATTATTTTGGACTATAATAACGGCAAGAAGACCTAGAAGGAGATGATCGTCGGTGTTTTTCAGGTGGGTGAGTACGATGAGAAGAATATAGTGATTGATCCAATTCTTGACTGAGTGGTGCGTCTTGGAGAGGGGGCCCATCCTTCAGGATTTCATTGGAGGATTCTCTTTTATTATGTTTCTACTGATTATGTTGTTTTTTGTTTTGAGCTGCCTCGTCCTCCCATGCAGAGTCGGCCCTCAGCTCACGGGGGTCCGAGGAACTCTCACATTCATAAGTTTTATAATGATAATAAAATTAGTATATATACATCTCGTTATTTATTTATTTATAAATAAATCAATAAATAAATAAATAAAAATATATATATATATAGGGAGCCCTTCGGTTGAGAACTAATTTGGGTGAGAACTCCGTGAGAACTCACGAAGTAGACCCCCCCATGAAAAATCCGAACCGACCATCTCGTTCTACATGCCTTAGATAGCATAACATAAAGAATTTAAATAATTTGAAGTTCGTTTGCTCATCCATCAAATGGAGTAGAATTTTCAGCCATACAATTTTGCGATGATGTAAATCATGGGAAAACGAACTTCAAATTATTTGAATTCTTTATGTTATGCTATCTAAGGCATGTAGAACGAGATGGTCGGTTCGGATTTTTCATGGGGGGTCTATTTCGTGAGTTCTCACGGAGTTCTCACCAAATTAGTTCTCAACCGAAGGGCCACCTATATATATATATATATATATTTATTTATTTATTTATTTATCTCTAATATTGTAATGGGAGAAGGGCTTAGTGTCATTTGTAAATATTTTGTCATTCTACCAACCCGTGTAATACACGTGCATAACTATTATAAAGGAGGTCCTATGTTCAAATCAAGACTACATCTAAATTTTTATTTTAAAAAATTATATTTATTAAAACGTGCATCGCACGTGTAAACTACTGGTTTATTTTAATGGGAGAGTTGAGGTATGTAACAAACAAATCCTAACTTTGTAACTATATATTTTTTGCGGTTTATGATTTCAGTTTATCAGCTTGTTTTTGTGGCCTCATCTTATCTTCTATCTGCTTACTGATGCAGGGCTGAGAGGTTGTGCTCTTTTCTTTTGGCTTGATATTTTGCCCAGGTGTTTGGTTAGTTTTGATGGGTGGATATGCTATATGTTCTTGAAGCCCTGTTTAATACTTGTGTCGGCTGTCTCGCTTTCTATGCTCAAGTTATCTTACTTTGCTATTGTGTTTTGAGGCAACGAAGGCGTCTATTTTATTTGGTTCTGTTCTATCAGCTGTTTACACTATTTTGTTTAGCAGCTCCTCTCATTTTTTATCTCCTGGCTAGTAGTCAGTGTCTCGATGTTATGTATGGAATCTCAGTTATTAACTGTTTTAACTAGTTCTTGTGTAATTATATCTCTATATTGCGTGTGGAACGCTATTATGAGTCCGTATCGGACTCTGCTCTAACTGATCTCTCTTTTTTCGCTTTGTTTCTCCGTTGTTCCTGCTATATCTACTCATGATGTCTTTCAGCTATTAAATCCATTACTATTACTCAGTTTTGGATGTTATCTCGCGGTCGTAGGGTATTTTGCCCTGACCGAGAGGTGCTTGCGGCTTTTTCATTGTGTTCGCTAATGTTCGTTTGTTCCCCTATGGTGGCATGGCATCGGTTTGGTATTGGTGCCTCGTCTAGATTATTGTCGAGTTGATCTCTGCCCTGAGATGGCGCGTGCCCGTTTATAGTCGCTTTTTCTTTCTATGGTTGAGTGGCCTTTTTATGAGATGCTCTCAGTTCTGGGATTTTCACTCGTTTATCTGAGTTGGCTTCCCTCATTTCTGGAGAGGTCTATTCTTGTGTTTTTGGCTCCTCAAGTGGCCCTTTCGGCAGATTGATCTCGACAATTTCTCAGTGTTGTGTACCTACTTCTTATTCTACTTGTTCTTAGTGTTGCTTGTTCCTCTGTCCCTTGGTTGCGATCCGACCTGATGCTTTTGGGGTCTGTTTCGTGGAGTCGACATCATTGGCCTAGCTTCGCTGCTGTTTCATGGGTTTGATTGGTATAGGTCCCCAGCGCGCCTCCGCTTTGATGGGAATTTTTCCGGCCTGGATTAGTTTCGGCGCTGCTATCATCGGGCTGCGCTCTTTTGCAGTGGGTCTTTTCTGTGTTGCTTGTTTGTATTTATCGTTTACATCTTGTAAATTTGTATATATTTCCTATTGTATTGACTGTACATTATTCTCATTTATATTATTATTCGTCTGGCTGGAGCCTTGCGGCTCTATCCGTTTCATCAAAAAACTTTGTAACTATATAAACACGTATAATACACGTACAAACTATATTCAACAAATATAAATGTGCACCGCACGCGTAGCCTAAATCAAAACATTCAAATATAAAGTATTTTTTTCTTATTCAATATATATTCATTTAATTTGATGACTTTACTTTTTTTAGAGCTGCATTGCGCATTTATTATACTAGTATATATATAGAGAGAGAGGAGGGGGGGGGGGGGGGGGGGGGGGTTTAAAAAGTTAATTTGAATTTCTTCTCTGCAACTTAGTACACATATTTGTGTCTGAAGAATGTTGTAGTTGCCAACTTGCCATCCTCTAAGAGCATCTGTAGTCGTTATTGTTAAATTTATCCATATATCGATAAATAGAAATAGAAATTTGGATTTCGCTGCACTCGTCGAAAGCTATATTATAGCAAACAATTATTTAATATTAAGCGACGGCATTTCATATACCGTCGGAGGCGAAAAAGCAAGCGAAATCGTCGGACGGCACACGAAGTGCCGTCCGTTTAAAAAAAAAAAAAAAAAAAAAAGGGGGGGCAACTCGGTGTGTCTAGGACGGCACATGAAGTGCCGTCCCACACACTTTTGGACTGTAGCCCGGTTATAATGATACTTACAGCCTTCCCAAGAACTATTAGCTCAGTCATCCCAAGAACTATTAGCTTAGTCAGTGGTTAATGATACTTAGTCATCCTATAAGCTTATCTGGATCTAACTATTAGCCAAATTTTTTTTTTTAATAAATTCCCAACGGACGGCACATCAAGTGCCGTCCGGGAATAGCGGAAATGGGAATTAATTAATCGGTTTAATTAGAAATTTTTCGAACGGACGGCATTTCGAGTGCCGTCCGACGCTTATAATAGTAATTTTTGGAGTGGGACGGCTCTTCGAACGCCGTCCCTCAGATATCGATAAAAGCTATTTCGTCTCTCATATATAGCAATCCACTGTAGCGATTTATCGATAATATCGATATATAGCTAACGACTGCAGCTACTTTTTAAGCTAAATATCGATATTATCGATATATAGATAACGACTACAGATGCTCTAAGAGCATCTGTAGTCGTTTACGACTACAGATGCTCTAACAGGCTATAACCAATATCCACCCATGTTTGGGCTTTCCTTTTCTATTTTAGCCCAGCAGCTCGTTCTCGTTCAAGTAACTTTTCCAGAAAATTCTGAGTTCTTGACCAGAGTCAAGAATTCATGCACCAGCTTTATCGTGGGCAAGAGTTAGGGGCTATGGCCTGTTTTGCTTTGTGCAAAAGTCTATCTGGGCTTTACCAACAAATTAAACTGAGAATCCTTACTGTGTGGGATTAATGCGTGAGAGAGCTTACGTTAGGAGTTTGTTGCGATTTTTTTCCGGTGTGATTGTGTGCAGATTTTTTAAAGGTGTTTTAATGAAGACTGACAGTTGGAATGTGAAGCAAAGTATCAAGAGACGCAAGACTGCCGTATTTCGCCCAGATATTATTGGCCTTCAAGAAACGAAATTTGACTTGTTGTGAGGATGGAGTGGTTCTCGACGGTGGAAATGGGAGGGTTACGGCCTGGCGAGTTAAAAGTGCAGTAGGTCAATCGGGCGGAATTGCTCTTGGAGTAGATCCTTTCTTGTTTGAGGATTAGGGATGAGTTTATCGGCGAACTCTTTGTGTCTATCCGTATTAAGCGAGTGAGTGATGGTTGGGAACGGATGAGTCCCAACGCTATCGAGAAAAGAGATGCATTGTGGGTAGAATTGACGGTGATTGCGAGGTGACTTCAATATCACACGTTTTGCTAGTGAGCATAAAGGGAGATGGAGTGTTTTGATAAAGTGATTGGGGATTTGGAGTTATTGAAGATTCCATTACGAGATTCTAAGTTCACTTGGTCTAACATGCAAGATAATTATATTATTGCAAAGTTAGATCGGGTGCTTGTATCGCTCGAATGGGGAAACTATGTTTCCATTTGCGGTGGCCAAGACAACTACGAGATGCACATCTGACCATGTGCCAATCGTTCTTCACGATGGGGAGAATAAAAAGGAATTTTTTTTTTTTACTTTGAGAAAGCTTGATTGCTTCATAGTGAGATTAACAATGCAGTTAAAAAATCTTGAGATCTTCCAGAGATTAGTGGGAACGTTATTTGCATATAGGCGTCTTAGGAGGCATCTTAAGAAGTGGGCAAAATTTGTAGTTTATTAACATTCTCATATGATTTTAACGCTTTCCAAACAACCTCTTCTTATAATTAAAAGTGAGGAAGTAAGATAAAAGAAAGAATTTTTTTTTTTTGGCCTTTAATGGAGGATTGAAAGTTCTACCCTTTGATCTTAATTAAAAGAGTCTTGGAGGATTTAAATCTGTAATGCGCTCTCAATGTTAATGTCATTAGTAATATGATGTTGATTCTTCTTTGAGCTTGCAATTAAGTGACTCCCATCTCGGTTGTTACTTGTTCGAGCATCTCCAACAATGCTAGTCATTTTGGCTCACTTGAATAGGTAAAATGGAGAATAAGATAATAATTTGACTGGGAAAAAAAAACGCATACCAGTCACGCTCACTATTTTGACTAGCCATAGATATTTTAATGCTCAAAATAAAATAAAATTAAAATATAAAGTCGGAGCCCAAAAAGAAAAGGAACTTTCTCGCCAAAGCTGATCGCAAGTTAGCGCGAAATTCGCATTCACGATCACGAGTTTGCGAGCTCACGTTCGTGAGTTCGCGTCGCAATCATGATTTCTTTTGATCAAGATTGGTTTTTTTTTTTTTTTTTTGTTTTGGAGGGGGGGGAGCGGAAATGAAGTTTGACTAGAGATACAACTTCGCTAGATCTTGCTATTAAATCTGATATATCTATTTTGGCGAGTGGTTTGGTGACTTCTGTTGGAGCATAATTTTCTCTCTAAAAGTACTATTTTTGTCTTAAAAATAAGAGATGTCTGGTTGGAGATGGACTTAACTTCCGGATAAATTATATTTTGTATAAAAATTAACAAAAAGAAATTAGAATTCACTTGCTAAACTTTGCTCTGTTTCATCACCAATCAATATCATATACATCAATATATCATTAAATGTTGCTTGAAAGGTGAACAAGTCAAACAAAAGACAATGAAATCAAACAACAAAACCAAAATCGAGCTTGAAACAAACCAGACATAGATGACAATGAAATTGAAGAAGAAATATATATAAAGTAAAGAGCTGATGACGAAGATGGTCGATCGTCATTGTTGCATACTCCGCCTGATCAGCACAACGATCTAGGTGGGCTTGTAGGCGATGAAACTGACGCACTGCACTTGGCGGTTGTTGTCGAATCCGATGATGCGGATGAATGTCTTGGGGTACTCCTTCTTGCAGGCTTCCAATTCCGACACGACTTGGGCGGGGTCGGTGCACCCGAACATGGGGAGCTTCCACATTGTCCAGTAGCGACCGTCGTAGTATCCAGGGGTGGCACCGTACTCACGGTGCACAAATCCATTCTATATGTAAACGAACAATTAGGATTGTTAATTGAGTCCGAACAAGTTGAGCTTCACCTTGTTAGTGTTTGTGTTTGTGTTTGTGTTTGTGTTTGTGTTTGTTCATTTACTGGCATATCTTTGTAGCTTTCAACAGTTGTCTGCGGTACAATTAGTAAAATGTGCACTTCAATTATACATTCAGGGCTTCATTGGTTCATGATAGTTCGGTAGAAAGTGAAAACTCGTAATTTGATTGTATATTGCCAATCTGCACTTTCATGACATTGATTGGCAGCAAACAAGTTTCCGGTGTAATTAGTAGATTAAACATTGAAATATCTCTGATCTCTAATATTATAATAGAAGAGTTACATGCCACACAGGGTCGAGGAAGATGATCAGATTCGAAGGGGCAGATTGATGAATGATGACAGGGCAGCACTAGACTCGGAGAGGTCCTTTTGGAGGCAGATTATATAGGAGATCTATAATATTTTGGTTGTGATGTAACAAATAGTTGTTGTAAGTGCCATAGAGCACGGTACTTTATTAGATAGTAGGTGCTTTGTTGTATCGGTATTTTGTTGTTTTTGCTGAGCGCAGATTTGTAGTTTGGATATTTTGTGGTTTCTTTAATCTTTCATTAATGAAATCGGTGACCATGATCATTTTTATCTCAAAAAAATATTCGGTACAAATTAAATATTACTTACATAACTGAATTCCAAACAAGGCACCCATCCGTTGCGGATCAAGTAGTCAATTTGCTTGACCAATTGGTCGATGGTTAGAGGCGGCAAGTACGAGAGGGTCTCGAACTTCTTCAAGCCCACAATTGGCCACACCTACTCAAAACGAATAACAAGTGTTGTTATACATCATGTTCTCTTAGAAGATTTCTCTTTTGACTCTGTCACTAAGCTAAAACTCATGAAAATTTAAAATGTCATGATTATGTTTTCATACCTTCATGCACGAAACTCTTCCACCATTGCTTGGGACCGTGGATAGTCCATCGGCCTTGCGGGTAACTGGGAAGGCGGAGGTCGACTTCAGACCAGAGAACGGCGCGACCATGCTCGACACAGTTGTTGCTGCTGCTGCTGATGACATCATCGAAGAAGAAGCCATTCTTCCTTTGCAACTAGATGTAATGGCAAAGTGCCTGAGAGAAATGTTGAGAACCCTTGAAGCTATATATATAAAACACCCTACCTCACAATTCCTATCAAGATACGATGATTGATTCAAAAGGATGTGCGTTGAATGTGGGCCGTTGGATTGTGGGGTGATGGCATTGGCCCATTGACCACCACTCATGATACATAGCCCCTAATTGGATCACACTATCTGTATAAGCCCCTCCGTGCTTGCCACGTGGCACTGACATGGCTCATCTTATCGCCTTAACTTTGTGGTGAATGAGTGGCGAGCTTTGTTTTTACGGTCCTTCTCTTCTGGTCAAGAAAACAATGCATATATGTGATGATCGTACGGGATGAAGATGGCAACGGTTTGATCGGTACCGAGCTCGCATCTTGGTGAGAGACCGACGGATGGACGAGAAAGATTGAATCTAGGTTTGTGAGGGATATTTTGGGGGATCAAATAGGGTTCACTAAGAGGTGCCCTAAACTGATCTTAGAGCATTCACACTCGCATTGCAATTTTATACGGTACACTCAGTCGTTTTCGTCGTTTGCTATATTTTGACAATTTTTTAAAAAAAATTGAGCGCACGGGACATCTTGTCCCGTTGCTAGAATTCTTTAATTTCTTTTAAGTTTGTTTGAGAATTAAATTTGGTTTACTGTTTAAAATATCATTAAGTGAATTAATTAACTATTAAATCAACACTAAACTATATTTAAATTAACACTAAATCCAATTAAGTGGGTTAATTAAAGAGTAGAAATTGTGCTGTTTGATAAATTTTCTCTTCGGACTTGTCTTGTCCGATCCTATTTTTAATAAACTTTTTTTAAATAGAACAAGTTGTTTCATCTGATACGTAAAAAAAATCAAAAAAATTAATAAAAATAATATGTCGGTACATATGCTCTGTCTCCTATAATTTGAGAATTCTCAAATCATTTCTCAAATATGTGAAGCGATTGTAGCTGCATTCTCAATTTTTGGCAAAATAGCAAATGAGTGCAACGGATCATTTGCTGTTTTTTTACATCATTTTGCTAAAAGTAGCAAACGAGTGTGGAAGCTCGTAGGGAGCATCTGTAGTCGTTTATGGTAAAATTATTCATATATGGATAAATAGAAATAAGATTTTCGATTCCGCTGCACTCATTGAAAGCTATTTTATAGCAATCTATAATATAATATTAAGAGACGGCACATGATGTGCCGTCGGTGGTGAAAAAGCGCAAAAAAATGGGTCCCATTCGATCAGACGGCACATGAAGTGCCGTCCGTTCAACCAAAGAAAAAAACAAAAAAAAATCAAGTGCCTTAAGTCTAGGACGGCACATGAAGTGCCGTCCAAGACATTCTGAGTGCTTTTTGAAATTTTTGGCATCTTTTTGGCATCTTGGCATCTTTTTGGCATCTTTTGGCATCTTTTTGGCATCTTTTGGCATATATATATTTTTTTAATTAAAACTCGACGGACGGCACATCGAGTGCCGTCCGGGATATGCGGCACGTCCTTTTGTGGCGTTTAAAAAATCAGATAAAATATAATTTTTCCAAACGGACGGCACTTCAAGTGCCGTCCGACGATTAAAATATTAATTTTTTTTGTGGGACGGTGCTTCAAACGCCGTCGCTGACTTATCGATAAAAGCTATATCGATTCTCATTTATAGCAATCTACTGTAGCAATTTATCGATAATATCGATATATAGCAAACGACTGCAGCTACTTTTTATACCAAATATCGATATTATCGATATATAGCAAACGACTACAGATGCTCTTTAGAGTACATAAAATTGGGAATCACCAAAAGTTGGTAAAATGATGACTAGGATTTGAGACAAGTGAATCTATTTTCATGAAATGGCACAGTCAAAGCTTTAAATCTACTTATCTTTTGAGACAAATATCTACTATGGATGAAATAATTTGTGGATGAAGAACATTCATGCATATCTGATTTGAAGTAACATGACCTTCATGTGAAGGCCAAAGAAAGATATGTTGGCCCACAAGCAACTTGAGCCATCCTGGCCCAAAAGCTTAGGTTAGTTGGATTAGGTATACAAAACCGTTTTGTGAAACACAAAAATTCAATGTACTATCACTGATGTTCACTTCCTCAGTAGTGAAAGCGCTTTTCTTAGTCTCTTGAGCAGAAGGAGGAGAAGGTGTTTTCTTGCTGCTGCTTCCTCATTTGCCCTACATTCGGTTGAAGTGGACATTTGGAAATGACATGACAATTCAACATCGAAGATGTTTACGCATACATTGTCACATGTATCCCAGATTGTGTTCCGAAACAGTAGCCTACTCGATAAAAAGAGCGGGCAATCTCGTGTTTGAACGCCTCGCTACTTTGATAGTTGTTGGGCACTGCGTTCTTAAAACCTCTACGAGTTACAAGTGAATTGGGCCGATGTGTGGCAAACAAAATTGCATTGAAAATTACCCTTAATTCTCTTAAAAGGAAGAAGAATACTTTATTAATAGAGAGGGCAATTTTCAATGCAATGTAAACTCGTAAATATTTTGTGTTTCATGTATAAAAGAGAAGAAGAATAAAGTTAGGCACGATGATTCCAATTTAAAATCACCGGCTTTCATCTAAACCTTGGAATTTAGCAAGCTTGGACAAGAGTAGGGTTGCAATCGAGCTGAGCCAAGCCGAGCCGAGTCGCCGAGTCAAATATCTTCAAGCTCGAGCTCGGTTCGAGCCGAATAGCTCGCGAGTTTAGCCTAAAATTTTATAAAAAAAAAAAATCATGCTCGAACTCGTCTCGAGTTGAGCTTTGACCGAGCTCGAGCCGAATAGCTCGATTCGTTTGCAGCCCTAAACAAAGAGTAATGGTAGAATGGGTGACATCTTGGAAAGAATCTTGTTTATACGCTCCCCTTTCACCTTTTGAACAATTTGAAAACATAAATATTTTGTTTACTAAAGTTAGCACATACATAACATACTTAATAGTATATCCCCAATATCACTCGTTAATTTGAGTCCGAGTTCTTTTAATAATTAGAAGGAAAAAAAACATGCATCAGACATTAACACTTAACATACATGACCTCTCTAGAACCAACAGTCAAAAGAACAGAAAAATCCAAAGGAAAGTCAATAACAAAACACAAATCCAAATTTCTTTCCACCAAAATGCTATACACAAATAATTTTGTGAACACAAAGCAGTTTTACAATGACTAAATTTTGTAATCACTTGAGCTAGAATAAATGATCGGTCCAGATCGGCTGCCACCATCGATCCAACTGGATTTTTGGCCATATCTCATTCGTGACGAATCTTGCCAGCTGGATTCCAGTAAATACGCGCTCTGTACGTGTCTCATCGTCATAAATACAACGCTAAATAACCGATTGTTTTCTAAAATGACCCACTTTTCGAAAATATGTACCAAACTTTCTCAAACAACGAGTTTAGTTCAATTAGGGTCATTGTTTGAAACATCGAGTTTAGCTTTCATGTTTTGAGACTTTGGAAGATTTCTCAAAGTGTTGGAGAAAATTCATATAACTAAACTTGCTATTTCAATCAGTGATCATAATTGGACTAAACTCGCTGTTTGAAATAGCGAGTTTAGTTCAGCAAGGGTCTCTTTTCAATTAGCGAGTTTAGTTTTAGTATTTTGAGACTTGACGAGATTTCTTCAATTGTTGAAGAAAGTTTCTATAACTAAACTCGCTGTTTCAAACAACGACCCTAATTGAACTAGACTCACTGTTTGACTAGTTTAATTAGGGTCGCTTTTCGAAATAACGAGTTAAGCTTTAGTGTTTTGGGACTTGGTTAGATTTACCAAAATCTTGAAGAAAATTCCTATAATTAAACTCGTTGTTTCAAACAGTGATCCTAATTGAATTAGACTCGTGGTTTCAAACAGCGAGCAAGTCTAGTTTAATTATGGTCGCTTTTCGAAACAACGAGTTCAGCTTTAGTGTTTTGAGACTTGTTTAGATTTCTCAAATTGTTGAAGAAGATTCCTATAAATAAACTCATTGTTTCAAACAATAAGTCTAGTTCAATTATGGTCGCTTTTCGAAATAACGAATTTAGCTTTAGTATTTTGAGTCTTGGCGAGATTTCTCCAAGTATTGTAGAAAATTCCTATAACTAAACTCGTTTGTTTTAGTTTGGTAAATATTTTCGAAAAGTGGGTCATTTTGAAAAAAAATCGTACTCACCCTCGTATTCTCTAAGATCCAAACCTCTGTTACGATCCCGATCTAGCCCGGTGGTGGATCATCGTAACTTTCATCGTTGTCGGCGGTGGCAATCATGATTCGAACAAAAAAAAGAACAATAAAAAGGAAATTGGGCTAAAAGCTCAATATCAAATTCATTCATATCCATTAGAAGATATTACAACCAGTATATAAAGGAAGGAGTAGAAGAGGAGGAGAAGGCGCGAGCAATGCAAGGGTTCTACAAAGGGGGGGCATTATTGCTAAACACCCAACACTTATGCATTTAAGCCCATAAAATAAATAAAATCTCCTATGGATAGCGACTGATACGTAAACGAAAGGACTGATATGTAATAAACTACAGTTCATTGTAGATTTTTTTTTCTCGAAATAGGTCTCTTTTTAAAACTAATTCACAAAATAGGTATGTTTCAAAACTGATGCCTAATATATATTTGTTCTCATAGGCCGCAGTACTGAACTGTGGCCTGTTGGATTGTGAGATCGTAGTTCCCAACTACTGCCTCTTAAAAAATATTTTTTTTCGAGGACGCAGTTCCCAACTACGACCTTAATCCATTTCATATTTGGGCTAAAGAGACATGGAGACTTAAACAAAATTTTCTAAGTAAAAAATGGTGAAATATAGACCGTAGTTATCAATTGCGGCGTCATAGTTGAACGGAC
Source organism: Hemerocallis citrina (assembly GCA_017893485.1). NCBI lineage: Eukaryota > Viridiplantae > Streptophyta > Magnoliopsida > Asparagales > Asphodelaceae > Hemerocallis > Hemerocallis citrina. Next base: position 2,189,868 of record CM030368.1, on the reverse strand, counting down.
TGCAGTTCGGTATTGCAACCTACGAGGACAGACCTATCTTCAAAATTAGTTTAGAAACACCTACTATAATTTTTGGATTAGTTTCCAAAAAATACCTATTTCGGGAAAAATGTTCATAGTCGAACTGCATCAAGAATTTTTTGCCATCATAGGCCACTTTTTAAAAATATTTGCATTTTTGGGCCAGTTGCCCAACTATTAGCCCTTTTGGGCTAATTGTGCCACGTCAGCAGCGGCTGCTATTCTCAATAGCGGTCTCTTCATTTCGAGGCTGCTAATGCGAATAACGACCTATGTTTTAATTTTTTTTGAATTTTTTGTTTGCCGTCGTTATTCCCATTAGCGACCTTAGTATAATATGGTTAGTGGGCTCGAATGAATGTATTGAGACAGTTAGCGATTCCTAAAGAGTTTTTCCAAAAAATTTAAAACTAAGGTCGCTATTCATATTTCCAATAGCGACCTCAATAGGAAACACAATCTCCTCAGCGACCTCATTATACTAAGGTCGTTAGTGAGAATAGCGACGACAAACAAAAAATTCAAAAAAAAATTAAAACATAGGTTGCTATTCCCATTAGCGACCTCGAAATAAAGAGGGAATAACGGCCGCTGCTGACGTAGCACAGAGTAGCCCAAAAGCGCTAATAGTTGGGTAACTGGTCCAAAAACGCAAATATTTTTAAAAAGTGGCCTATGTAGGCAAAATACTCCTGTATCAACCTCCTTCAAATTCTGAAATTCCCCCCTCTTTAAATTTTGTGGTCGACCAAAATTAGAGTTTTTTGGTTCCAGAAATTGATCGAAGAATCTCAACAATGGCTGCAATTTACTCGGTAATTCTCCTCCTCTTCTTTCAATTCACTCAACGGACCAGCAATTTCATCTCTAGGGTTTGTATCAATTTCCCCCAATTTGTTTTGTCAAATGCATGAGTCGTAAACCCCTAAAATTAAAATTCTTTAAATTTCGGTAATTAACCCTAATTTTGTCTCCAATTAATCATTTGCCATTTTCAAGAAACCAAAACCCTGTATCATTAAGTATTTGTGATTAAAGTAATGCTCTAGCAGTGAGTCTCGTAACTTCGACTATGTGTATTGGGATGCAGTTGGTTATGCAGGAGGTAACACCTTTAAGAGTCGAGGATCAGAGAATTGACAAATGGAGAATTTCGTGTCACAACCTTTAAGGGTGCTGTCTTGTGCGACAGTGCATAGAACGACGTTGAACACAAGCAGCTGGGCAATGCTGTAGCTCGATTGGAAGATGGAGAAACGAGTTACTTTCAACAAATCTTGAGAAATTGGGCGATCTGTCATAGCCCGAGGTATGGGTTTCCCTTTAATGTATCATGTTGTGCTCTGTCTTACCATTTTATGCTATTGCTTTACTTCTTTCGGGGTATGTAGTTGATAGTGCAGTTTATGAGGGTGACCCATGAGAAATTATAAGGGATGGTAGAAAGATTCGAAGTATCCATATCTAACATGTACGGGAACATAGTGCCTTCTTTAACCTAACTGTGTTTATTGGGAGAGATAAATGGTGCACGGTCTTGCATATAAGGGCATATATGCAATCATATAGGCCAATGGCCTGAAGTGGTAGAAGGGAGAAATGGGATTTTTATTTTTTGTAAATCTTGTGACATACTTAGCTGTCCTAGTTGTACTGACACCTCTCCGATCTATTCTTTCTTGTGTTTCTTTTTCCTTGCGTAGTTAGTGATACCTGCCACTTGTGTTTTCATCTTGCCATGGTGGAAGTGCAAGAAAAATATATAAATAAAAAATTTGGATCATTGGATGAAAGGGAAAGAATCTCGTGAGCCTTTTAAACAAGGGCTTTGAGTCTCGGTGCATGTAATTTGGCTCAATGACTTGCAATGTAAATCTTTGTTCTTCTCCAATCAGATTGGAAAAAGAAAAGGATAAACCCATTGTTTATCTCTGTCTTGTGATGTTTTTTTTGGGTTTTGTCATGGTGTCGTGTGATGTTAAAGGCACTCATTCAGTATTTCTATTGTTGTGACCATTATATATATAAAGCTGTCCAGTAAAGTACATTGTGTAAAATGGTTTAGAAAATTTCATTAAAAGACAAAATAAGAAATGAAAGTAGAGGTAGCTCGTAATGGAGGTGAAATTTGGGATAGCCCATTGAGGTGGTTTACATAATGAAGACTAAGACTGATAACTGCGCAATCAAGAAAATTAATAGGATGGCGGTGAGGAGAGAAAAAAAGGACTTAGGTGTCAACCCAAACAAGCTTGGGTAAAATTGTCTCTTAGGAATTTGAAAGTGGTAATTTGACGAAAGAGGTGGCCCTCAATAGAGTTGGGTGGAGAAGACAAGGACTCATGTAGCCAACTTCATAATTTTGTGACAAAGGCATTGTTGTGTCATAAAATTTAGATGACATTCAACAATTAAGTGTATTACTATATATCTTGATTAGTTAGTATGTTGAGAAGGTAGAAAAAAGAAGTGATGCAGAGCGAGAAATAAAGGTAGAGGTAGGAAAAAACAGAGTAGACAAAAGGGTGATGCAACTGACATGGTAACTTAAGCTCTGACACGTTGGAGAAAATTTGTCAATTTTGAGATTAGGTCATATCTGAGTTTCCTAGATTGTATGTCAGTTTGTCAATTTTGAGATTAGACCATTACTTAACTCTCCTAAGAGCATCTGTAGTCGTTGGCTATATATCCATTTTATGGATATTTTGGAAAAAAAAGCTCTGTAGTCGTCGTCTATATACCCATTTTTTGGGTATAGGATGAACAGTAGACGTCTATATTTGGCAGACGAAATGGCATTATGCATATTTTAGAAATCGGAAGATCATTTACCGTCTTAGTGTCGGACGGTATATGATCTGCCGTCTGAGAAAATTTTTTAATTGCAAAAGCTTGGGACGTAATATGAAATGCCATTTGGAAAAAAATAAATAAAAAAGACAATGTCAACTTATAGATGCTGACATTTGAGGTGAAAAAAAGTGCAAAGGTGTTGGGCGGGAGATGATCTCCCGTCCTTCAATTATTATTATTATTATTATTATTATTTTTAATATATAAATTCTTCACACACTGGAGGTTTGAGAAAAAAAAAATTAGAAAAAATAAATAAATACTAAGACGGCAAATGATATGCCGTTTGAGGAAAATAAAATAAAATTAATGTGTCGGACAGGAGATGATCTCCCGTTCTTCACAATATATATATATATATATATATATATATATATATATTCATCAGACGGACGGCAGATGTTTTGCCGTCCACAAATTTTTTTTTTCCTTCTGCTTTCTACGAAAATTGTTTAGACGGTATATCATTTTCCGTTTGATAAAAAAAAGCCATTTTTTGAGTATTGATGACTGCAGCGCTACCCCAAAAAAGCTATTTCTATATTTTCCATATACTCAATTTTTAGCAAAACGAGTACAGATGCTCTAACATGTCCTATTTTGATTGGATCCTTGGGCAGCTCTCTCCTATAGTTTTTAGTCTTTTAGTGTGGAAGTTGTATTGAGAATTCAGCAGGATTGTTTCTTTATTATGCAATATTGTACAACTAAGATAAATTGATGGAGAATTGATCAATTTATTTTTTTCATGTTTCAAACTCATCTAAGACGTGTCTGATGATTGTTAATTATCTACATCTTTTTCACTGTTTTTATTTTATTTTGTTTTCTTTAAATTACATTAAGGGGTGTGGATAAACTAGGCCAATTTTTCGTATTAGTTGATGTGGATAAATTAGGTCAGTTATTCGTATTAGTTGATCCAAAATTAAAATCATTTGAAGTTTCAATTAGTTACTAACAAATGGACTGGTTGAATCCACTAATTATTCAAAGATGTAATTGATGGACAGGAATATCTGCTAAATTATCTTAGAATGCTTTATCTGTTTGGAGGATATGAAGCTAATCATGAAATAAAAATATATACGCTTTTGAGTTTTGACTTAGTCTACAAAGCATAGACGATCTGTTTGGTAGCATTACCATGTCGGACACTTACATTTGGAACACCACAGTCACCATTAGCTAGTTCAATGTAGTTTTCAGTTCGCATCATGCCCATGTCGGTATGTCCATGTTTTTGCTTCTTAGCATATAATCTCAGTTTCTGTTATATACTATCGGAAACAGTATCGTAATCAAGGTGAAATTAGAACTCAGTATCACTGATTGGATCTCAAACAATATCAGCTTTCTGTTTGTTTGTCTCTGGTCTACTACTTAATTCTTAGTGCAATTGTTGACTTTGCATTAGTAGAACTCTTCTTTCTGTGCGACAATTGTGTTTTTGGTGCTCATGTGTTTGTCATCCCTTGCACGGTATTTGTTGTCCTTGTGTTGGCATTAGTTGAAGTATGTAAAAGTCATCCTTCCTTTTAAAACTTGAATGTTGGATTTCTGTTAGACTTTGCAAGATCTTATTCAAAATTTTAAGATGTTTTAAGGATAAGATATTTGTGCCTTATAGAATGTTTGCATTTCCTGTTCTTGTATCAGTCAGTTGGGCCAATAACACCCTAGTAATATAAAGATGAGTACTTAGGTGAGTGCTAAAGAGTATTTTAACTTAAATTTGATTTAGAACAGATTCTTTTGGCTTCATCTTATGCATCTGGATTCACAGAGGTGGTGCTAAATAGTATTTGAACAATTAAACTAGATATCCATCAGATCATTTAGGCGCCATCTTGTGCATCTAGCTTCCCAGAGGTGAGTGCTAAAGAGTATATTAACTTAAGTGAGATGTATATGATTCCTTTAGACTCCACTGTGTCCTGCTACCTTCAGAATCTTCGTCATTCCTTCCTCAGATATTAACTGTGACCCGATGTGTTTGCATATTGTTTCTAAAAAAGCTTAATGCTTTAATTTGTGGATTTTTTCATTTAGGGGAAGGTACATGAGTAGTACACTTTGCTAAACTTCTTAGAAACACCTGCAATATTTTCTTTTTCACGTTCTTTATTATAGAAGGGCCACTTACAGTATAAACGAATAATATATTTTCTACCAACTTTGTTCAGTTGTGCGTATATATGTGATTATGGCCAACAAATTTATTGGGCATGATTTCAATAACTACAGTGCCTTCACCTCATATAAATTAATGGTCAGCTACGTCTAAGAATAAAAGAGATATTCAAAGTTTTACGAACTATCGGGGGATAAAACTATGACCCATACGTTTACTCTTTGGGAGAGAGTAATTGAGAAGAAACAATAGTGTTGGAAAATCAGTTTGGTTTTTTGCCGAGTAGGTCAATTTTGGATGCGATATATCTAATAAGATGATTGATGGAAGAATGTAAGAAGAACATATATTTTCAAAAGAATTTTATTGATTTGAAAAAGGCTTATGATCGAGTTCCTAAGGAGACTTTATGCTCGGTTTTAAAAAAAAAGTGTAGTAGTTGTTAATTTTTTTTTTTTTTTGAGAATAAAGGTGACCACGTCACCGCTTCATTAATAATGAATTAATGAAACAAAGCAGAACATATAATTTACATTAATCTGTTACACAACTAAGTCTACAACATTAACTTGTTCCTCCCCAAGTTACACTTGCAGCCAAAGACACATGCAACCTATTCTCCCAACCATCCGATGTCACGCATCCTAAGCTCCTATCCATCAACCAAATGACGACTCATCGAACACCCATCATGGTGTCAACTTGCCACTTCAACTTCTAGAGACGACCGACCCCAACACCACTCCAGCGATGACTCTTCATATCCCATTCGGTGACTCATTGTCAGTACAAAACACCGGAGACGACTTGCCTAATCACTATTTTGATAACAACTTGCCTCCCCACCATTCCGGTTACGACTTGCTCCTTTTCTAACCCGGAACGATAAGCTCATTCACCGCCACGGTGTCAGTTTTCTCCTTCGCCACATTGATGATAACTAGCCCGAACACCATCCCTGTGACAGTTTGACCATCACCAGACCTGCAACGGCTCGCACCTCTCTCACCACATGTAGTTATTGATGTTATTAAAGATATGTATGATAATGTAGTAACTAGTGTTAGAACGGGTGGTTGAGAGACGGATCTCTTTCCGATTACCATGGATATTCACCAAGGATCAACCTTTGAAGTCTTTTCTATTTGTATTATTTATGGATGATTTAACTAGCATATTCAAGATGAGGTCCAGTGGTGCATGATGTTTGCAAACGATATAGTTTTGATTGATGAAACTAGAGAAGAAGAGGTCCCGTGGTGCATAGCTTTAAAATTTGAGAGATGGACAAAACAATTAGAATCTGAGGTATGTAGAATTAGTTGGACTAAGAAGAGTATATGTATTGCAAGTTTAGCAAAGGTAAGAAAAATGACGAGATTGTAGTTCACATTGAGGACCAAGTGTTACCTCTATATATCTTAATCAGTTGGTATGTTGAGGAAGTAGCAAAAAGAGGTCAAACAGAGAGAGAAATGAAGATCTAGGTAGAAAAAACAGAGTAGAAAAGTGTGATGCAGCTAACAAACATGGTAACTTTAAGCTTCTGCCACATCGGGAGAAGTTTGTCAAATTGGAGATTACGTCATATCTGAGGCCGGATTGTAGGCCAGGTGCTCTCACTATGTCTGAACCTGACTGATTGGCCATTCTTTACTTAATTGGATCCTTGGTCAGCTCTGTCAATCTTTAGTCTTTAGCCTTTTGTGCTGAAGTTGTATTGAGAATAGACGTTTATTTTCTCTTTAGTATGCAAACATTGTGCTTATTTCAATCTAAAATTTGTGGAGAATTGAGTAATTTTATTTTTCAGTGATTTAGATTCAGTTACAATGTGTGATTTTTCTTAATCTGCTACATCTTATTATATATATATATATATATATATATATATATATATATATATATATATACATAGATATATTACATTAGGGTGTGTGCAGGTAGATTAGGCCAGTTAATCGTATAAGTTGATCGTACATGAAGATCAATTATAGTTTTAGGCTATGTTTGAAACAAAGTTAGGATAATCAGACTTATCTCTGTTAACTTTACAAAACAATATTTATCCTAACTTTGACCTGTTTAGAACTTATTTTGGAGTTCTGAAAACTGCAATGATCTAGATTCCACTGCTACCTAGTTGAACTTAAATGAGAAGATAATTTAAGTTGGAGGTAAAGGTATGGTAACCAAAGTTAGCATACCTTCTACCTTAACTTGTTCCCAAACAGGGATTTATTAGCTGCTAACATACGGATTTGTTGAATCTACTCATTACTGGAAGATGCGACTTCTGGTGCTGGACAGAATAATCTGTTAAAGTTTTGTAGAATGCTTCATCTGTTTTGGAGGATATGAAGCTTAATTACGAAACAGAAAGATATATGTTTTTCAGTTTTGACATCATCTATGAAGCACTGACAATCTATTTGGTACCTCAATCGTGTAGGACACACGTATTTAGCACGCCACAGTTACCACTAGCTATTTCAACGTAGTTTTTCTGTATAGCATTGTGCCCATGTCGGTATATCCATGTTTGTATTTCTTAGCATATAATCTCAGCTTCTGTTCTATAATATCAGAAAGTTTTACATAATTAAGATGAAACTAGTACCCGCCATCACTGGTCAGATCAAACTGTATCAGCTTTCTGTTTGTTTGCCACTGTCTACTACTGCTTACTTCTTAATGCAATTGTTGACTTTGCATTAGTTGAACTCTTCTTTCTGTGAGACTGTTGTGTTTTTGGTACTGATGTGTTTGCCATCCTTTGCATTGTATTTTATTGTCTTTCTGTTGTTATTAGTTGAAGTATGGAAAAGTCATCCTTTCTTTTAGCACTGGAATGCTGGATTTATATTAAATTTTACATCGTTAGTTCTTATTCAAAATTTCAAGACAATGGATCTTCCTTTTGTTTAAGGATAAAATATTTGTGCCTTATTGAATGTTTGCATTTGCTGTTCTGGTATCAGTCAGTTGGGCCAATGGACACCCTAGCATTAGCAACATAAAGACCAGTACATAGGTGAGTGGTAAAGAGTATTTTCCCTTAAATTTGATTTAGAACTGAACAGATCCTTTTTGCTTTATCTTATCCTTCAAGTTTCACAGAGGTGGTACTATATAGTATTTTAACTAGATATCTATCAGATCATTTATACTCCATGTTGTGCATCTAGCTTCTCGGAGGTAGTGTTCAAAAAATCCCCCTAGGCAGCCGCCTAGGCGCTAGGTTGTCCCAAGTCGACTCGACTAGGGCCTGGGTCTTTTTAAAATTGGTTTGGGTGCCTAGGCGGGTCTAGGTAGGTGGGTCTGGTGCGGGTATGGACGGGTGAGCGAGTTTTTTCTTATGATAAATGAACCGGTTTACTTAAATCCCCACATCCTTAAAATGATGTAAAACTAACCCTAAATAGAGAATTTTCAAGATTCTTAATGGAGTAATTTTACCAACACGCAGTGCGGATTAAAGTTAGAAATTTTAAATAGTTAATTGGTTGGATGGATTTTCAAGAACTGAATCACGTTAACAATCCCAATTAATAATTCACTCTACAATCAATAATTAAATCCCTAAGTGTTCTTAGCAAGTAATAGATTCAATATTGATTCGTACTCTAATCAAGCATGTGGAACACTCAATCTCATTTATTTATGTGGACGACAGGCAAATAAGATAATATAATAGATAATAGAACAGTAGAACACAAATATTTAATAGTGCAAAGAGTATACTGAGTGCGAAGAAACCAGCGTAGATCTCGGAGTTGAACAGCAACTAAAAACACAGCACTCCAAGAGATAGCAATGGCACACAGCAACTTCAAGAGCAATGACAAGGTGGTCGGCGGCGTCACTGGTTGATGTTGACGACGACAGTGGGCGGCGCGAGCGACGACGGCGAAGTCATCGGGAGGCGGGGTGAACGGGGGGGGGCACAGGGCCTGTGATTGCAGTCGGGGCTGTTGGTGATCTGTGGGATTAGGGTTTTGGTCGATGGGTTGTGGAAGGAGTCGGGGACGAAGGCGACGGGGAGAGGGCAGGGTGGGGTGACGGTGTGAGAGCGGGGGTGCTGGGGTGTCTTCAAGGCTAGGGTTCGGGATGGGGGATTGGGGAAGATGAAGGAGTGGGTTTTTATTCTTGTGATAGGGATCTGGGGTAGAGGAAGAAGAAGATGAAGAAGGGGATTGTGAATGGCGGCTGGTGTAGGAGTAGGGGATTAGAGTTTTGTGTTGGGGATTTTGGAAATTAGGGTTTGGGTAATTTTAGTTGGGGATTTTTTTTAATTTGGGGTAGATTTTAGAGTTTATCACAAACCCTAAAATTATATTAGGATTTATCACAAACCCTAAAATTATATTAGGATTTATCACAAACCCTAATAATTTGGATCTCACTTGTATCACACAAAGAGAGTGGAAGAGCAAAAACTCAACACAATTGTTTTTTAAAATCAAGAATAACATACTTTCTCATTAATCTCACGGCCTATAAATACGCTCAAAATACATCTTGATACAAATCTTAAAATATTCTCAGAATCTCAAATACATAAAAAAGATTACATATGGCTATAATTGCCGAAATTAAATATGGTACTGAAATAAAATCTAAACAGAATAGATGTCCTCATCATTCTCTCCGGGTGGAAGAGAGCTCGATCCAGTCGAGTCAAAACAAGTGATCCTGTCATGGTGCTCCAAAAGATCTGAATCCAGTTGCGGGAGCCCCTCACGATCACTGCAAGTGTCATCCGACTTCGGCTTGTTTTTCCACCTCACCAAATACTTGTGCATACCACCATCTCTTGTGGAGATTATCTGATTATCTAAAATATTATTCAATTCTTCTGTCGGTGGGTGAATAGTATCAGGTTAACGGGTAAATGTGGGAATCTCACTATTAGGCTGCAGAGTAGGCTCATCTATAAGAAAATTTCTAAGGTTGAATTTTGAGCCTTTATAAAGTACTAGATCCTCGATATTGAAAGTCTTATTTATGCCAAAACCTTCAGGAAGGTCAACGACATAGGTACACTATCTTTGATTGCATGTAGAATCTTAAATGGGCCTGCAGCACGTATGTTCAAGTTCTTAACGGGTCCAATAGGAAACTGTTCCGGATGAATCCGAACCATTGCCTCGTCACTAATATCAAAAGTTATAAATTTCCTTCTAGTATCTGCTATTAACTTGTAGTTAAAATTATTCTCATTAAGTTTCTTGGAAATTTCTCGATGCAAGTCATGAATGTTATATGATTTTGTGATGTTCTAATACAGGGGTAAAATCGATGGGTTGCCAAGTGACTTGGGAAGAAATGAGTGACTCAGGTATACTCCATAGTGGTGACTGGATAGGCTGAATATAATTGAGAGACTGGTCATTCTCTTTTTCATCAAATTCATCACTTATATTAGGTTCATAGGTAGGTATACTCAATGGAGGTGACTGGACAGGCTGAATACAATTGAGAGACTGGTCATCCTCTTTTCATTAAATTCATCGCTTATATTAGGTTCATAGGTAAACTCATTGTCGGGCTCATCAGCGATGACTGCGGTATCCTCTACTATATTGAACCTACTTGGGCTGGGACAGTTACCAGCAACATGGCCATATCCCTTACATTTATAGCACTTAGTGAGAGGATCAATCTTAGAATAGTCTCTTTCAGTGTTCTTACCCGTGTTGTCATTTCTATGTGAATAAGAATTTGAAGTATGTTTGTTTGGGTAAGACTTATTAGAGTACTCAGGAGAGGAGTGCTCAGGTCTAGAGAGGTCAGGAGGATTCATTCTAGAGGAATGATCCATCGAATCACTGGACTTGTAATGGAAACTAGCTTTAAGGGAATCTATATCGATGTCTGGGGCGTAGGCTGATGCTATTGAGTCCACATTTCTATGAATTAGCTCGTTTCTCAGATCGGCTCGTAATCCAGCTCTGAACTTAGAGAGAGTTTGTTCTTCACTCTCTTTACCTAAAACGTTGCACCGAATAAGAAAGTCATCAAATTTATCAATATATTCTTGTGTGGATTACTTTCTTGATAAAGTTGGTTCCACGAATCTAGCAATCGGGTATGGAACGATAACATCACATATCTCTCAGTGAGCTTTTCTTTCATGGTTTTCCAAGTGGCTATGGGTGACAGGCCTCGGCCTCTGCGGGCATGTTCAAGATTGGTTCAGTGTTGTTGAGCTTTACCCGTCAATTTCATAGTGGCGTATTTAACCTTCAGGGCTTCGCTCATGTCAAACCACACAAAGTAGTGGTCCATGGCACGGATCCAATCGAGGTAAGCTTGGGGTTCCATGTGGCTTTCAAATTGGGGAACGTCAGCCTTAACGTTCTTCTTGTATTGTTCGTCAGGGTCAAGTTCTTGACGTTAATCGTCACGAACATTCTGACGATTGGCGTGAACCTCAGGAACAATGGTTTGATTTAACTCCACTTTCTCAAGCCTCTGATTGATATTGGCAAGAGTTGCTTGGATGGCAGCTAGGGTAGCGGAGATATCAGGGTTGTCCATTTCAGGTTGGGGAAGTCTAGGGTTCCTAATTGGGTAATTTAGAAGGGGTAAGAAAGGCTCTTCAGAATCTGTGATGGTGCTGCGAAGACCCATTTACCAAAAGTGGAAACTAGGGGTCGTGTGTCCTAATTTATTTTTATTTATTTTTAATTTTTAAATGAATTTGAAATGACCTAAATAAAAGAAAGAAAGAAAAAAAATAAAAGACTACACAATCCTTAATGAATGCAAAAATTGATGCCTACGATGTAAGAACTAGGGTTTTAAGAACCTTCGCTCTGATACCAAAATGATGTAAAACTAACCCTAAAATAGAGAATTTTCAAGATTCTTAATGGATTAATTTTACCAATACGTAGGTGCGGATCAAAGTTGGAAATTTTAAACAATTAATTGGTTGGATGGATTTTCAAGAACTGAATCACGTTAACAATCCCAATTAATAATTCACTTTACAATCAATAATTAAATCCCTAAGTGTTCTTAGCAAGTAATTGATTCAATATTGATTCGTACTCTAATCAAGTATGTGGAACACTCAATCTCAATTATTTATGTGGACGACAGGAAAATCAGTTAATATAATAGATAATAGGGCAGTAGAACACAAATATTTAATAGTGGAAAGAGTATACCGACTGCGAAGAAACCAGCGTAGATTTCGAAATTGGACAGCAACTAAGAACACAGCACTTCAAGAGATAGCAATGGTACACAGCAACTTCAAGAGCAATGACAAGGTGGTTGGCGGCATCACTGGTTGACGTCGACGACGGCAGTGGGTGGTGCGAGCGACGGCGGCGAAGTCGTCGGGAGGCGGGGCGAACGGGGGGGGGGGGCACAGGGCCTGTGATTGCAGTCGGGGATGTTGGTGATCTGTGGGATTAGGGTTTTGGTCGATGGGTTGCGGAAGGAGTCGGGGACGAAGGCGACGGGGAGAGGGCAGGGTGAGGGCGACGGTGTGAGAGCGGAGGTGCTGGGGTGTCGTCGAGGCTAGGGTTCGAGATGGTGGACTGGGGAAGACGAAGGAGTGGGTTTTTTTTTCTTGTGATCGGGATCTGGGGTAAAAGGAGAAGAAGATGAAGAAGGGGATTGTGAATGGCGGCTGGTGTAGGAGTAGGGGATTAGGGTTTTGTGTTGGGGATTTGGGAAATTAGGGTTTGGGTAATTTTAGTTGGGGATTTTTTTGGGTAGATTTTAGAGTTTATCACAAACTCTAAAATTTTATTATGATTTATCACAAACTAATAATTTGGATCTCACTTATATCACACAAAGAGAGAGAGGAAGAGCAAAAACTCAACACAATTGTTTTTTAAAATCAAGAATAGCATACTTTCTCATTAATCTCAAGGCCTATAAATAGGCTCAAAATACATCTTGATACAAATCTCAAAATATTCTCAGAATCTCAAATACATAAACAAATTTACATATGACTATAATTGCCGAAAACAAATATGGTACTGAAATAAAATCTAAACAGAATAGATGTCCCCATCATTCTCTCCGGGTGGGAGAAAGCTCGACTCAGTTGAGTCAAAACAAGTGATCCTGTCATGGTGCTCCAAAAGATCTGGATCCAGTTGCGGGAGCCCCTCACGATCACTGCAAGTGTCATCTGACTTTAGCTTGTTTTTTTACCTCACCAAATACTTGTGCATACCACTATCTCTTGTGGAGATTATCTGATTATCTAAAATATTATTCAATTCTTCTGTCGGTGGGTGAATAGTATCAGGTAAAGGGGTAAATGTGGGAATCTCATAATTAGGCTGCAGGGTAGGCTCATCTATAAAGAAAATTCTAGGGTTGAATTTTAAGCCTTCACAAAGTACTAGATCCTCAATATTGAAAGTCTTACTTATGCCAAAACCTTCAGGAAGGTCTTACTTATGCCAATATTGAAAGTCTTATAAGGAAAATTTCTAGGGTTGAATTTTGAGCTTTCATAAAGTACTAGATCCTCAATATTGAAAGTCTTACTTATACCAAAACCTTCAGAAAGGTCAACGACATAGGTACTATCATTGATTGCATGTAGAATCTTAAATGGGCCTGTAGCACGTATGTTCAAGTTCTTAACGGGTTCAATAGGAAACTATTCCGGATGAATCCGAACCATTTTCTCGTCACCAATATCAAAAGTTATAAATTTTCTTCTAGTATCTGCTATTAACTTGTAGTTAAAATTATTCTCATTAAGTTCCTTGAAAATTTCTCTATGCAAGTCATGAATGTTATATGCAAATGTGGGTGCAGACTCTGTGACTTTGTGATGTTCTAACACAGGGATAAAATCGATGGGTTGCCAAGTGACTTGGGAAGGAATAAGTGACTCAGGTATACTCAATGGAGATGACTGGATAGGCTGAATACAATTGAGAGACTGGTCATCCTCTTTTTCATCAAATTCATCACTTATATTAGGTTCATAGGTAGGTATACTCAATGGAGGTGACTGGACAGGCTGAATACAATTGAGAGACTGGTCATCCTCTTTTTCATCAAATTCATCGCTTATATTAGGTTCATAGGTAAACTCATTGTCGGGCTCATCAGCGATGACTGCGGTACCCTCTACTATATTGATCCTACTTGGGCTGGGACAGTTGCCAGCAACATGGCCATATCCCTTACATTTATAGCACTTAGTGAGAGGATCAATCTTAGAATAGTCTCTTTCAGTGTTCTTACCCGTGTTGTCATTTCTATGTGAATAGGAATTTGAAGTATGTTTGTTTGGGTAAGACTTGTTAGAGTACTGAGGAGAGGAGTGCTCAGGTCTAGAGGGGTTAGGAGGATTCATTCTAAAGGAATGATCCATCGAATCGCTGAACTTGTAATAAGAACTAGCTTTAAGGGAATCCATAACGAGGACTAGGGCGTAGGCTGCCGTTATTGAGTCCACATTTCTATGAATTAGCTCGTTTCTCAGATCGGCTCGTAATCCAGCCCTGAATCTAGAGAGAGTTTGTTCTTTACTCTCTTTATCTAAAGCATTGCACCGAATAAGGAAGTCATCAAATTTATCAACATATTCTTGTGTGGATTTACTTTCTTGATAAAGTTGGTTTCACGAATCTAGCAATCGGGTGTGGAACGATAACGGTACATATCTCTTAGTGAGGTTCTCTTTCATGCCTTCCCAAGTGGCTTTGGGTGACAGGCCTCGGCCTCTGCGGGCATGTTCAAGATTGGTCCAGTGTTGTTGAGCTTTACCCATCAATTTTATAGTGGCAAATTTAACCTTCAGGGCTTCGCTCATGTCAAACCACACAAAGTAGTGGTCCATGGCAATGATCCAATCGAGGTAAGCGTGGGGTTCCATGTGACCTTCAAACTGGGGAACGTTAGCCTTAACGTTCTTCTTATATTGTTCGTCAGGGTCACGTTCTTGACGTTGATCGTCACGAACATTCTGACGATTGGCGTGAAGCTCAGGAACAATGGTTTGATTTAACTCTACTTTCTCAAGCCTCTGATTGATATTGACAAGAGTTGCTTGGATGACAGCTAGGGTAGCGGAGATATCAGGGTTGTCCATTTCAGGTCGGGGAAGTCTAGGGTTCCTAATTGGGTGATTTAGAAGGGATAAGAAAGGTTCTTCAGGATCTGTGATGGTGCTGCGAAGACCCATTCACCAAAAGTGGAAACTAGGGATCGTGTGTCCTAATTTTTTTTTATTTTTTTTATTTTTATTTTTTTAAATGAATCTGAAATGACCTAAAATAAAAGAAAGAAAGAAAAAAAAGACTACACAATCCTAAATGAATGCAAAAATTGATGCCTACGATGCAAGAACTAGGGTTTTAAGAACCTTCGCTCTGATACCAAAATGATGTAAAACTAACCCTAAAATAGAGAATTTTCAAGATTCTTAATGGATTAATTTTACCAACACGTAGGTGCGGATCAATGTTGAAAATTTTAAACAATTAATTGGTTGGATGGATTTTCAAGAACTGAATCACGTTAACAATCCCAATTAATAATTCACTTTACAATCAATAATTAAATCCCTAAGTGTTCTTAGCAAGTAATTGATTCAATATTGATTCGTACTCTAATCAAGTATGTGGAACACTCAATCTCAATTATTTATGTGGACGACAGGAAAATCAGTTAATATAATAGATAATAGGGCAGTAGAACACAAATATTTAATAGTGGAAAGAGTATACCGACTGCGAAGAAACCAGCGTAGATTTCGAAATTGGACAGCAACTAAGAACACAGCACTTCAAGAGATAGCAATGGTACACAGCAACTTCAAGAGCAATGACAAGGTGGTTGGCGGCATCACTGGTTGACGTCGACGACGGCAGTGGGTGGTGCGAGCGACGGCGGCGAAGTCGTCGGGAGGCGGGGCGAACCGGGGGGCACAGGGCCTGTGATTGCAGTCGGGGCTGTTGGTGATCTGTGGGATTAAGGTTTTGGTCGATGGGTTGCGGAAGGAGTCGGGGACGAAGGCGATGAGGAGAGGGCAGGGTGAGGGCGGCGGTGTGAGAGCGGGGGTGCTGGGGTGTCGTCGAGGCTAGGGTTCGGGATGGGGGACTGGGGAAGACGAAGGAGTGGTTTTTTTTTTTTCTTGTGATCAGGATTTGGGGTAGAGGAAGAAGAAGATGAAGAAGGGGATTGTGAATGGCGGCTGGTGTAGGAGTAGGGGATTAGGGTTTTGTGTTGGGGATTTGGAAAATTAGGGTTTAGGTAGTTTTAGTTGGGAATTTTTTTTAATTTGGGGTAGATTTTAGAGTTTATCACAAACCCTAAAATTGTATTAGGATTTATCACAAACCTTAATAATTTGGATCTCACTTGTATCACACAAAGAGAGAGAGGAAGAGCAAAAACTCAACACAATTGTTTTTTAAAATCAAGAATAGCATACTTTCTCATTAATTTCAAGGCCTATAAATAGGCTCAAAATACATCTTGATACAAATCTCAAAATATTCTCAGAATCTCAAATACATAAAAAAGATTACATATGGCTATAATTGCCGAAAACAAATATGGTACTGAAATAAAATCTAAACAGAATAGATGTCCTCATCAAAAATAGATTTTCATTTGACTTTTATTGATTTGGAAAATACTTATAATAGAGTTCCTAAGGAGATTTTATGGTCAGTTTTAGAGAAGAAACTAGTGTCTAGTAGTTTTATTGATGTTATTAAAGATATGTATGAAAATGTAGAAACTAATGTTAGAACGAGCGAGGGGAGACAAAGCCCTTTTCCATTTCCATCGTTTGCACCAAGAATCAACCCAAAAGATTCTTTCAATTTGTATTAGTTATGGGTGCATTCACTAGCATATTCCAGATGAGGTCTTATGGTGCATGTTATTTGGAGATGATGTAGTTTCGGTTGATAAAACTAGAGAAGACATAGCGTAAAACTTGGAGAGATGGAAAAAAAAGATTAGAATCTAAGGGATTTAGAATTAGTAAGACTAAGAAGAGCATATATATATTGCAAGTTTAGCAAAGCTAGGAGAGATGACGAGATTGTAGTTCATAGTGAGGGCCAAAAATTAGCTAGAAATAACCACTTTCGTTATTTAGAATCAATTATTCATCAGGATGGTATAATTGAAGAGGATGTTACGATTAGATTTAAAGCAGGATGTTTCAAATGGCGATAGGCATCAGGAATATTGTGCGATATGAGGATACCTTTAAGAATTGAAGAGAAAGTTTTACAAGACTGCTATATGACCAACCATGCTTTATGGATCAGAGAATTGGGTGTTGTATTGGGTGTTTAAGAAACAACACGTTAAAAAAATTTGAGTGGCCAAAATGAGGATGCTATGATGGATCATCGAAAATGATTGGACTAGAGATTGCCCGAGTTGAAGACAAATGCGGAAGAACCGATTGAGGTGATTTGGAGTCATTGGACACATACAATGAAGACTGATAACTGCCCCAGTTAGGAAAATTTATCTGGTTGAAGATAGGACAGTAAAAAAGAATGTGGGTAGGACCCAAACAAACTTGGGTTGAAGCTATTAAGAAGAATTTCAAAAGTGAAAGGTTCACCATCTTTCTTAAATTTGCATCATATCCATTTGTCCATTTAGGTCCCCTACACCAAGTAGCTCCTTGATTAGAGATTATCTAGCACTAGTTGCAACTCAATCGTTGTATCAATACTATCCCATATAATTCTTTTAATTTATCCTCATTTTAAGATAACACTCTACTTTCTAAACTTCTTACGACCACTGAATTCCTATCATATCTTTTAGCACATTTCTTCTCATCCATCGCACACATCATCAATATAGCTATGGGTCCTTTTAAATACTGTTTGTTAACTAACTGCACAACATTTTACTTGAAAATTCGTGGGGCATGATGTCATCTTATACAAGTTCCCCCTTCGATTCCACAGTATTAGAATCTGATAGTAAATGGGGACCATTGAAAGTAGTTCTATGAACAACATCCTCAACCTCACAGTTAGACATATGATCACTTTCAGTTATTTCTTTCTTGGCCATCAGTTTGTTGGCCTCAGTTCCTCACCTTGTTATTCTACAATTTCGTTTCATATAATCCTTCCCCCTTTTACTAGTTTGATATCATTTTTTACTATAAAAGACACCCCACTACTTTCTCACCAATGTAACACAATACTTTCAGCTAGCAAACATATGAACTAGTAAAAGACGTATTCTTGAATATGCCTAACTAGTTGATTCATAACCAGAGCGGATGATTTTGAGGCAAAACATGTGGAGGTAGGGAAACCATGAATGTATTCCCTGTTTTCTTTCCTAATTATTCACTTGAGTATACTCCATTATATATATAATAAATTAACTTTTAGACTCTTTTCACATCAGTGTGGACTGTATATACCCCTATTTTCTCCTTTTGGGTTTTGCTAGAGTTATATTCTAAATGTTATTTTCTTGATGTACGTTTTTGTCGCTTTTCTTCTAAATGTTCTTGCTAGTACTATTCCTCTAGATTATCGCGTGTTATTTTTCAGGATCAATGTAAACCATATCCATATATACGGCTGATCATCAAAAGACCCCAAAATCACCACTGACTGTCATGCGGTCTTTGAATCATACAATTGTTTCCACTGCCACGGCCACTACATGCCGTCAATGACCTAGTAAGGTGCATGAGGTCTTTGGTTGCAAGAGAAGTCTTGTGCCACTCTACATGTTTCAAGAACAAGAGAAGTTGCTATACTTTTTTTTATGTCGTGTTTGTGTATGACCTAGTTAGGCGCTTGAGGTCTTTGGTTGCAAGATAAGTCCTGTGCCACTCCTGTTCATGTTTCTAGAACAAGAGAAGTAGCTCTACTGAATTTTTTATGATGTTGTGTTTGTGTGATAAAGGTGATATGGAATGGAGGTGTTGGATTGGCTTAGGATCTGAAAAGATGTAAGGAGAGGGAGGCATAGGTGATAGAGGAAATAAGTTTTTGTGAGTTTAACTTGGAATGCTAGAAGTTATGGAGAATAAAATGTCAATCACATTCTATTGTTAAAGTTTAAACCTCAATCACAATTTACTGATTCAAGCAGAGCATGCACACACACAATTTTAATCTACATCACCTAGTAACCTAGTCCATGGGTAGTAGCTCTGCACAAAGTGGCTTCATGCATGATCTTTCTAGTCATATCAATCGAGTTTTTGGTTGACATGTTTGTTTATTTTGTGATAAATTATGAACTGTGGACCTCCAGAAACTTATTAGGTTCATCATCTTTCTACTCTTGCAGCTGCAGAAGTACCTAGTCAAGTTTCAGTTTCCTCTGCATGTTTTTGTTTATTTTAGTCAGGGCCGGCCTTGAGTTCCCAGGGGCCTTAGGCGAACTTCCGAAATGGGGGCTCCTGATAACATATATATATATATATTTTACGCGCAAAATACGTACCTATATTTACAAGGGAAGTTCAAATTTGGGGCCCCCTAAAATCGCGAAATCTCCGGGGGCCCAAGGCGGCCGCCTTACCCGCCTCTAGGGTAGGGCCGGCCCTGATTTTAGTACTATGCAAGTACTTCAAAAAAGTGTCCATATGCACAACGAGAAACTGACCATCAGTTCAACTCATTATGACCCTCAGTTAAACACCTTCCTGCTCTCGGGCTGCAGGAAAAATTTGGTCTCAGATTCTCGTTAATACGGTTGGATTTTTTAGTCAAAATATCCGATTATGTACTTCAGAGGTTTTTGATTTTCTTATGTCAGATTTGCATTTCAGGTTTCAACACACCTGATTTGTAGGGAAGGGTAGAAGATTGATCTCACTGGCCACGTAGGTTCTCTACTCTTAACAAAAGCACAAATATTTCCTACAAAGAAGGAAGGACACTGCTATATAAGCTTTCAGTGGTTCAGACCACTGAAGATTCAACAAGTGTTGGATTTTCATGCAATTATAATAGCTTCATCTGATTTAGATAATAAAATGCATTCCTGAGATGGGTTGGACACACTACTTCAGGTTGAATTGATGTTCGGTATGTGTCTGACACGGAGATGAGAACCATTATTAAGTGTTTGGTGCAACATAGATTGTAATGCTCGTATGAAGATTGATCTCACTATGTTGGCCCGTAGCTTGTTCCCTCACACATTCATGCACCTCATTGGTGTTGATGGATATTACAAATTTAATTGATATATCTTCTTGTTCTTCTCTGGTAACTAATTGATTTTCTTGTTGCACATGTTGGTTTAACAATGTCTTTGTTGCAATCTTTGTTATTTAGAGAATGCAGAGTGGTTTGTTTCACGGTATTCAATGTGTCACTTAGGTTGATTTGCCTAATCCTACAGGTTGCTATGTTTGATGGTTCTAGTCGTCATCATGGTGAAGTATGGTAATCCTCATGTGTATGTCAGGAGTACATATGAAGATAAGAAATCTAATATACTCCTGTACTTAGGACCATATTTGATTTATTCAATGTATAACTAGAGGTATACAAATACTAGACTGGAGCTGCTGCATATTGTATGACCTTGAGATGGAACTTGAAGGCAGAAGAAAACATATGTGAGAGTTATAACTTATAACACTAGATCGAACCATCATTATTGTGCATGCATGTGCCAAAAGACTATTTCTCTTTATTTGGCCAGAAAGCAATTGTTTTTAGTTTCTTTTGATCGGAAAATTGTTCAATTCTCAATTGAAAATATATGGTAAACTTGTCTTCTATATATACAAGAAGTTTAATACTTCAAGTTAATTTTAATAAGAAATGCAATGAAGTTTGTCTTAGTACTATCCTAGTGGATGTGAGTTGTTGTGCTTAGCTGTCAGTATTGCTAGTTAATATGGACAAATGTTTTAAGTTTTTATTTTTATTTATTTATTTATTTTTATAGTTTTTTTGAGAAACAGTTTTTATGTTTGAATTCCTATAATCAACTTGCTTTAGTTTCCCCCCTATTTGTCACTGATATAGTGATATATGTACACCATTGTGCAGGTACATAGTCTGATATGACTGCTGTTTTGGAGCAAATAAATATCCGCAATAGATCTGCTGTAAGCCATGGTATTTTGCGCTGTCATCCCTTTCTTTTTCATTGACCTGTCATTTCTATTAGAAGTCTCTCCAAAAATGTTGTCATTCATGTCCTGATCTCTAGCACTCCATGCTCATTCTTAGTCTATTCACTCCTCTTTTTTGTTTTGTAGAAAACAATTCTTACAATGTATGTAATCTCCTAGATAATGTATATGTAAGTGATATTGATAAGGGATTATAGATAATAATTCACCTCAAGTTGTAAAGCATGGTATTTATTGTATATGCTGCAACCCATGTTTAGCTGAATCTTCTCCTCGTCTATATTTTTGCTTTGTTTACTTGTAGTATCTGCTACGCTGCTGATCCCCCTTACTAGTAATTGAGCACACATACTAAAGTGCGTGCAATTTCTTTTCTTTTCCATCGATACGTCCTGCAAGTTGTCTTTGAATTCCTTTGTATCTGTTTGTTCAGTTAATTCAATAGCTTTTTATCTGTTGGCTAATGGGTTTTCCGGGCGAAACTAATTCATCCATCTTGTCTAATGGCAATTTGTCCGAATTTCTAAGAAATTCATCGATTGTGTATCCTTTCACCCGTCTTCTTGTATGTTATCATCTTTAATTTTGTGTAACTAATCCAAACAACTAAATTCACGTTTACAGTACATGACTGCCCATGATGCATGGTGTGCCAACTCTCCATAACAAGTCTTCCTTGCAATCGATCCTAGTTTGCACAACCGTTCATCCTCTCTTCCTGATCAATTCTCATTTGTAAGGTAAGCAAAACCTCAGAAAATTCACAGTACTACACAATTGCACATTCATTCATTTGCTTATTATTGCTACTAAATACTAATCATCTGAGGCCACAAATACTGCTACTGTTACGCTAAAATATACAAGGTCAAGTTGTGGTAGTGGGATTGGAAAAGGACATAATAATACATTTATTGTATGTTTAATAATACGTGTTTGGAAATTGTAGCAGCAACAAGAAACCCACGTTACAAATCTGTACGTACAAACACAAATTTAATTCGTGCTCCTTTTCGGGCGCGATGCTCGCGGAGGTGTTTTGCGTTAGGTTTCGTGACATTGAAGCATTTGATTAATTATTAATTATAATCACAATCATACTTGTGAAATGTTTAATTTAATTTTTACTATTAGTAATAATAATTAGTTAATTAGATAGACTTTGGGTTCAGCCACGGTTATCATTTATTTACTACTACTGTGAGTATAGTTATATTTATAATACTTACTACATTGAAGAAAGAATTAAGATTCCGAAACAAGCAGCTAAACAACAAAAATCGAGCAGCTCCCGTCCTCCCCGTCTTTAGAGCATATGTAGACGGTTGAACCCAAAATTTGGATATTTGGCATTTACAAATAGAAATTTTGGTGTTCTAGCTGTAGTCGTTTGAATCCAAAATTTGGCTGCAAAAAAAAAGTGACGGACGGTAGATGATTTTTCGTAACCTTTAATTTTAAAAAAAAAATTTAAAAAGTCATGGACAAGGAATAGAATCCCGTCCATTTTTTTTAAAAAAAATTTAAAAAGTCACAAACAAGAGATCAAATCCCGTCCAACAATTGTGGGCCTTCTTTGACCATGAGACGGAATAACATAATTCGTTCGAGAGCTTTTTTTTAAAAAAATCTTTAAAAAGTCTTACTTAAATCTTATATCTTAATTAAATTCTAACTATAGTATTAATTAACTCATTTTGGACGGACCACAAATGATCTTTCGTCCAAGCCCAAAAAAATAAAATTAAAAGGGATGATGGATGAATTCTCGTCCGTTGTAATATATATATATATATATATATATATTGAACGGACGATAGATGAAGGCTTATCCGTTCTAATAAATTAAAACAAAATGGACGAGATTAATCTCTCGTCCAATACAATTTAGCGGAAAAATTTTGAACGAACAATAAATCATATTTTGTGAGCTATATAATTTCTAATTTCTATTTCTCTTCCCAAATATAGTAAACTACTGTTTTCTCAAACTTGAGTTTTGAATATTTGACCACCGACTGCATCAAAAAAATTTTTTGGGGCCGAATTTTGCAAATTTTAGCTTTATTGCCAACAACTACAGATTTATTCGGCTGATTGGACTTTGCCTACGTACCCTCTGCAATTTTTTCTTCCATAAATTTCACTAAATTACATGTACGTCCATTTACTACACTGCGACCTTCATCAGAACTAAATTACATGTACGTCCAT
This sequence comes from Hemerocallis citrina, assembly GCA_017893485.1. NCBI lineage: Eukaryota > Viridiplantae > Streptophyta > Magnoliopsida > Asparagales > Asphodelaceae > Hemerocallis > Hemerocallis citrina. The sequence goes on along the minus strand of CM030368.1, from coordinate 2,166,535 downwards.
TTACTACACTGCGACCTTCATCAGAACTTGCATCCTTCCATGTTTCTTCCTTCCTTCATTAATTTCTTCAGTCATTACTCATCGTGCTCCAAAAATGAGGCTAGCTCCGAGCCCCTTTTAGTGAGAAGTGGACCCCAATGCATTTATAATGTATGTTTGGGGTAAAAACTCATGTAACATTTTGCTAATCATTACATTATATATTTGAATGGACTGGTTGACCAATGAATCATTTAGGAGTACTTACTACTAGTAATTAAGATTGGTTGAATGATGAATAAGATCATATGATTGATACCATAGAGTAGAGGAGTAGATTAAGCATATAATATTGGTTGCTAGTTTTGGTAAGTTTATGGTCCCTTATTATGCTGTCTGTTTCCATATCGTTCACATGAAACTCTGAATAATGCAAATGCAAATGGTGGTTATAAATCAACAACAAGCCAAGAGGAGGAGGAGAAGATGCCACAATTTTTTGTCCCTGTGTTCGATTGGCATCTTATACGCTTCTCTTTTTTAATTACTTCATAATTATTTTTTTAATTGTTTCTTATAATACTGTTCAGTCATGCATTGTAGATATCTAGCTAGCATATTCAATTTTTTTTTCTTCCTAAATTATCATGTACTTACATATATTGACAAAACATTTAAAAAAAATAAAATCACATTAGTTTTAAAAGAAAGAAAATAAATCTGAGGATTGATAATCTCTACTACTATAATGGGAGAAGGCCTTCGTGTAATTTGTCCATCTACCAACCCGTGCAACGCACGTGCATAACTATTGTAAATGAGGTTTTAGATCAAATCCAGACTACGTCTGAATTTTATTTTAAAAAAAAAACTATATTGATTAAGACGTGCATCGCACGTGTAAACTACTAGTTTATTATAAGCTGAAATCACATGCGGAAGATTGACAACACTTCCCTTCAACATTTGATCACATGCACAACCCGTAAGATATGGTCATATGTTCACAGGGGTGACAAAATACTACTGAAGTAATAATATTTTTTTTTTGAATATATAATGGCTTAAAATATTTGTGGCAGTTAACTAGTACTTCAGTTTATAGTAGTTTTTGAATGATGGTAAACTGTACGACGTTTAGAGTAGTAGTGTACTACAGTTTACCATGTTTGTTTCTCTCCAAAATAGCATGGATTTTGATTTTTACTTTTACAGTATGGGTTTCATTTGAATTCAGTATAAGATGGATGGAAATTTGCTAGCTGCTGCTAATTAATGTTTGAATACATTAATTAATTGCCAATTATTGAGTTAGAAAGGTGCACTTAACCAAACAATAACATACTAGTATTGAGTTAGAAAATTTGCAGCAAAATTTTAAGCATATACAAGCATGCAGTAGTTATTATTCAAACTTAATTAATAATTTACAAGGCTTTGTATGCTAAGAATCTCGGCTCCGCACAATTACACACTCCAAATTAATTAAACCCCATATCTAATAGTAACATGGTGTAGTAATTATCACGAACCAAAAAATATGATTAGAAATCAAGTAACAAAGGATTCATGATAAATAAATAAATAAATCGCAGGAGATTCTACCGATACTAGAATGACCGACCGACCGACCGACCGACCGATACATCTCACAAAAGCCAAGGGGAATGAATCTCAGCCAATTTATGACCCCTCAGCTACCTACCTGTTATGTAACGGGTCCGGGCAGCTTGGTACCCGCCGTTTGCTGTCGTCAAAGACAACTGCAGGCGTCGAAATGGACGGAGGAGCAGGAACATCTACGTTACCCTTGGATTTCGGCGGAAATGCCCGAAATGCCACTGCCTTGTAGTTGTTACAGCAAACCCAGATGCAACATAGGACGAACACAAGTAGAAGAAGCACACCTCTCTTTTGACGGCGTTTGTCATCGCCGTGTTGCCCTTATCTCATTAGATCACCGGAGGAGAGTAGTAGTAGTAGTAGAAAGATGAAAGGGAAAAGGGTGGGCTATATATGTATATATATATATATAAATCACGTGACGTACGCGAAATGGAAGAGCTAGCTAGCTTATCGTATCCGTATCATATATGATTTGCAGCTGTTGGGGATTTATTATTAAAGGAGTGGGGCTGAATATGTTGATGCCACTGGAAAAGTGAATAATTACGAAAATGGCAGAAGAGAGAGAAGAGAAGAGGGGGGGTATTTGTGTATTTGTAATACAGTATAATAGTCGATTTGGGGCGGTGGCGTGGGTTTTCGTGGAGACTGTAGAGAGTGACGTGATGTTGGACTTACGTGCGTATTGCGTAACATGGAGTTGTAAATATATTAGGGTTTTAAGTGAAGGAGGATGGGGACCTCGCTCGTCATTATAAATGGTAGGGCAAGCAAGGCACCCGGTTTTTATACGCCACCAAACTAACCATGTTTGCATTTGCTTGGTGGAGATATTCCCCCTCAATTTTCTTTTATGATACAAAAAATTAGTTACAGTAAAGATTGAGAACTTAACAGTTAGTAGTATAATGTATGTACGATGCAGATGCATGTTTAAAAAAAAGTAAAGTTATCAAATTAAATGAATATATATTGAATAAAAAAAAATAGTATACATTGGAATATTTTGATTTGAGCTATACGTGCGGTGCACATTTATATTTGTTGGATATAGCTTGAACGTATATTATACGTGTTTATATAGTTACAAAATTAGGATTTGTTACAAATTTCAACTTCCATTAAAATAATAGAGATATTGAAGCAGTGAATTAATTTTCGACGGTACTGGCACTCAAGTCTGGTATTTAGATTCTCTGACTGCTTAAAATAGTGTAAAGAGGAAAGTATGGTTTCCAATTAGTAAGGATGTGACCTAGAATCTTTTTGAGTTATAAAAAAAAAAAGGGATGGTTATTGAAATATCATCCTACTAATTTACATACTATTAGAACACAATTTTTTCATTAGTATTGATTATGGGCTTTAAAGTATAGAAGTGGTTCATAAGTGGTACAACTATGTAAGTGTATAGGTACTCTTACTTTGAGTAAATGATACTAGTAGGAGAGCGTACAACATGAATTAATCCTGTCAAAATTTTGGGTTACCTACCAATCTTGAATGTTCTCCATCATTTATGAGGCACGGGTTCCAACCTGTGGCTTTCTTTCTGGCCAGTCTCTCTTCCCTTCTTCATTAGTCCATCTTAGGAATTAATGTCTTGCATACGTATGCATGCTCGTAATCACGTGCATGCATGCCCCCTCCAATGCGGGCCCCTCCAATCAACGAAACAAAA